>CAUJNA010003422.1:0-582500 GCA_963377175.1 Effrenium voratum
TGTGTGTGTGTCTGTGTGTGTGTCTGTGTGTGTCTGTCTGTGTGTCTGTCTGTGAGTCTGTCTGTCTGTCTGTCTGTCTGTCTGTGTGTCTGTCTGTGTGTCTGTCTGTGTGTCTGTCTGTGTGTCTGTCTGTGTGTCTGTCTGTGTGTCTGTCTGTGTGTCTGTCTGTCTGTCTGTGTGTCTGTGTGTCTGTGTGTCTGTGTGTCTGTGTGTCTGTGTGTCTGTGTGTCTGTGTGTCTGTGTGTCTGTGTGTCTGTGTGTCTGTGTGTCTGTGTGTCTGTGTGTCTGTGTGTCTGTGTGTTGTGTGTCTGTGTGTCTGTGTGTCTGTGTGTCTGTGTGTCTGTGTGTCTGTGTGTCTGTGTGTCTGTGTGTCTGTCTCTGTGTGTTTTGTGTGTGTCTGTATGTGTGTCTGTTGTCTGTGTGTGTCTGTCTCTGTGTGTTCTCTGTGTGTCTGTGTGTCTGTGTGTCTGTGTGTCCGTGTGTCTGTGTGTCTGTGTGTCTGTGTGTCTGTGTGTCTGTGTGTCTGTGTGTCTGTGTGTCTGTGTGTCTGTGTGTCTGTGTGTCTGTGTGTCTGTGTGTCTGTGTGTCTGTGTGTCTGTGTGTCTGTGTGTCTGTGTGTATGTGTGACTGTGTGTCTGTGTGTCTGTGTGTCTGTGTGTCTGTGTGTCTGTGTGTCTGTGTGTCTGTGTGTCTGTGTGTCTGTGTGTCTGTGTGTCTGTGTGTCTGTGTGTCTGTGTGTCTGTGTGTCTGTGTGTCTGTGTGTCTGTGTGTCTGTGTGTATGTGTGTCTGTGTGTCTGTGTGTCTGTGTGTCTGTGTGTCTGTTTGTCTGTGTGTCTGTGTGTCTGTGTGTCTGTGTGTCTGTGTCTGTGTGTCTGTGTGTCTGTGTGTCTGTGTCTGTGTGTGTGTGTCTGTGTGTCTGTGTGTCTGTGTGTCTGTGTGTCTGTGTGTCTGTGTGTCTGTGTGTCTGTGTGTCTGTGTGTCTGTGTGTCTGTGTGTCTGTGTGTCTGTGTGTCTGTGTGTCTGTGTGTCTGAGTGTCTGTGTGTCTGAGTGTCTGTGTGTCTGTGTGTCTGTGTGTCTGTGTGTCTGTGTGTCTGTGTGTCTGTGTGTCTGTGTGTCTGTGTGTCTGTGTGTCTGTGTGTCTGTGTGTCTGTGTGTCTGTGTGTCTGTGTGTGTGTCTGTGTGTCTGTGTGTCTGTGTGTCTGTGTGTCTGTGTGTCTGTGTGTCTGTGTGTCTGTGTGTCTGTGTGTCTGTGTGTCTGTGTGTCTGTGTGTCTGTGTGTCTGTGTGTCTGTGTGTCTGTGTGTCTGTGTGTCTGTGTGTCTGTGTGTCTGTGTGTCTGTGTGTCTGTGTGTCTGTGTGTCTGTGTGTCTGTGTGTCTGTGTGTCTGTGTGTCTGTGTGTCTGTGTGTCTGTGTCTGTGTGTCTGTGTGTCTGTGTGTCTGTGTGTCTGTGTGTCTGTGTGTCTGTGTGTCTGTGTGTCTGTGTGTCTGTGTGTCTGTGTGTCTGTGTGTCTGTGTGTCTGTGTGTCTGTGTGTCTGTGTGTCTGTGTGTCTGTGTGTCTGTGTGTCTGTGTGTCTGTGTGTCTGTGTGTCTGTGTGTCTGTGTGTCTGTGTGTCTGTGTGTCTGTGTGTCTGTGTGTCTGTGTGTCTGTGTGTCTGTGTCTGTGTGTCTGTGTGTCTGTGTGTCTGTGTGTCTGTGTGTCTGTGTGTCTGTGTGTCTGTGTCTCTGTGTCTCTGTGTCTCTGTGTCTCTGTGTCTCTGTGTCTCTGTGTCTCTGTGTCTCTGTGTGTATGTGTCTCTGTGTCTCTGTGTCTCTGTGTCTCTGTGTCTCTGTGTCTCTGTGTCTCTGTGTCTCTGTGTCTCTGTGTCTCTGTGTCTCTGTGTCTCTGTGTGTATGTCTGTGTTTGCGGTCAACCCTCGTGGTTGCCCACCCAACCTGGATGTTGAACCCATGTAGTTTGCAGTTATAAGCATGGTTGCAACTGGGGTAACTGGGTAGTTCCCTTGCAACCTTGGGTATCTTTCGTCTTGTTAGATTAGTTTTGGGGGTGTTTTTTGGTGGGGGCGGGGTTCTTTTGAAGCCAAAAGCATCCTGGTACCTACAAGCAGACATCTCAAAAAAGGCTGGAAGGCTTGGGATGGGATTGCAAACTGCTTTCTTTTGACCGGGCGCCTTAAAAGATGTGGGTCTGTGTTTTTTTACTGTGTCAGTTCTTTAGTCTTCGTGGGAGGTGGGGCTTGGGCGAGCCATACCCCCGAATCATACCCCGAGCCATACCCCCGAGCCATACCCCGAGTCACACCCCTTAAAAAACACAAAAAAAGAACTTGCAAGAACTGTGGCAGTTGCATGTGATCCATGGATAGCTGGGAGGTATAGGGGATTTAACTTCAAGTGAAGAAGGGGGTCTTGTCAAGAAACAGTGTTAGAGAGCTTGACATGTGGACCGATGCCAGGGGGGGGTAGGGACTCCGAGGCTGGTTCACTTGTGGTTCCTGGATCTATCCTTGAGTCTGCGATGCTTGCATGGTTGGGCTCTGATGTCATGGGGCCAAGTACAGTTGACATGTCCACTCACACACTCACTGCTTACTCGTGGGGGGCCATTTTTGCCAATGGATGGAGTTATAGAGCAATCCTGCGGATGTCCTGGTACTAGAGTTGTCTGTAGCATGCAGTCTGTCCGACGCGGTGGAAACAGCTGTGTGTCCTGGGCCACTGTCGCAGTGAAACACAAGCTGTCTTTGTGCTCCTGGGGTACTCTTGGTGTCTTTCCGGTCGAAAAAAAATCTGTCCCCCGATTCATACCCCCGATTCATACCCGATTCATACCCCGATTCATACCCTTCTGCTGCCATTTGCAGCCAAGAACCTCTTGCGCTCTGGGCAGTACTAGCGAAGCTATGCCGCCCAAATCCTCAGAAGACACAAAACTCAAAGAGAAGCACTGCAGGAACCAGCTCGCGGCTCTTTTCGCAGAAGTTCGCGAGAAGGTGGGTTCGGAAGGCTTACTGCGATGTATCAAGCGCGACACGGTGCACCACCTGTGAGAGGCCCACTAGCCTCTGCGCGGCTCCAATTTGAGGATGTCACGCTGTCTTGCCCTTACGCTGGTTCGTGACTGGCGCGGGTGGCGGGCCTGACTGGGCGGCGGCGCTTCCCCTTAAGCAACGCTTGCTTGGGTCTGTGAGCACGCGGGTCGCTTGAACTCCAAGTGGAGGTGGCCATGACGTTCGCCTCAGGCAGTGGCTCTGCGCCTTCCACCTAGCGCAGCAGCTTTCGCTAACCCAGAGTGGCAGCTGTCTAGTGCAGGCCACGCACAAGCGCCCCAGGCTGGCTTGTAGCAACTAAGCGGTCCAAATTCTCACGGCTATCCAGTTGCCAGCGCACGGGAGCTTTGCAGTGTCCAAAGCCACAAAGCAAGAGTTCCGCGCGAGCCATACCCCGAATCATACCCCCGAGCCATACCCCGAACCATACCTGCGATTCATACCCCTTATACCAACCTCCCGGCACGGCCACGTCAAAAAAACACATACCCATGTGACCATTTTGCCTTTCCATTTGAATCATGTTGCTTTTTTAACACCAAAATACAGTTGGAAACCACCATTTACAAGTTGCAATGTTCAGGTTTAAGGATCCCTGTTTGAGGTGCGAGTCTCCTATATTTCCAATGGAAAGGTGGCTTTCGACATCGCTTGTTGGGCTAGCTTTTTCCAAGTGAGTTTACTTTAATTGGTGGGGTGATGTGTAGGGTTTATAGACCCAGACACACAAAAGAGGTACCCTTTCTTCCTTGCTTGAATGTCTACCAACAACGCGTACCTGGACCCTCAAACTAGCCATCAAAACGGGTTGCCTACAAATGGGCTGCATTCCCGTCGTCTTTTTCTGATGGGCAGTTTGGGGGGTCGAGGTTGCGTTCACCGGTCGCCCCCGGAGGATGGCGCCTCTGCGGGGGGCGTCTTCTCCTGGGCGGTGGAGCCAGCGAACCTGAGCGAGGATGAAGGCTTCGAGGCCGGCGAAACGCGCGGCTTGACGATCAGTCGCCCCGGAGTCAAGAGCTGGAGGTGCTTTTCGTTGGTCAGGGCACCTCCCATTTTGTGTGGATTTAAAGGGAACCGAGTGGAAAACCAACATTTTGGGGCGGGGGGGGGGTTGTGTTCTGAAGGTGGGTACTTCTCAAAATGGGTGTTGTGTTTTGGGGGAACCCCCTTTCGGTTGGGGTTAAAGGGAAATAGAAGGAACGCCGAAGCCGTTTTGGGGGGGAGTCCCCCCTATTCCAAGAAACACCCAGATAGGGGAACCCCAATATGCAGTTGTTTTCTGTTGGTTGCCCGAAAACACACAAACCACAAAAACTGGATCATTTTGAGAAACTTAGAGGTAGCCCTGATTTTAGGTTTGTGCACAGGGACACCAACACAAAACCAACCGTTCTTAGGGTCTCTCAATTTGGAGACAAACTCGCAGAATCCCCCGTTGAATTTCATCAGGGGCTTGTCCCAGTGGACAGTGGAGAGGTGATCCGGATCATCCGACAGGTAGATGAATCCGAGGTTGACATTCCAAGGATCTCTCAATGACACCAACAGGGAGTTATCTAGGGTGAATAATCCCAAAGCACCAAAACCAGAGGCGAGGGACAAAGGATGTTTTTATTTGTGGCGAGGATACATATATATATATATATATATATAGGCTTTCTTGTAGTTCCTCCCCAGAGTGAACAGTTGGGAGGTAGAATGGTTATGGAACATGTGGGTCTCACTTGCACGTGCCGGGTGAGGGAACCATGGTCGGCATACATGATTTGAGCTAGCGAGACCAAGGTCCGAGCTTGCGAGCGCTGGCTTCCGAAAGAACCTCTAAGCTTCCCCCAGCGAACGGAAGGAACCACCCACGTGGGCCAAAACTGTTGGGAAGTGGACCCCCCCAAAATGGGCACCTATGAGGAAAAGCCTGTGAGAGGTCAAGGGAGTATACTCCTCTAGAAATTCGCGGAAGGAACCCCAACAAAAGCCAACCACTTGTAGAATCAGAAACCGTGAACTGGCTGGTGCTCCGTGGGGAATGAGGGAATGACCCCTATAAAGCATCCCCTACTTTGAGGGAATTGTGGGTTCATTCCCTTCCCTGTCTATCCCTCCAGCAAGTTAGTTGATTGGGCCAAAGGTTATCCCTGGAAGTCCAGATTTTTTTTTGCGCCCGGGAACGAACCTGGAATTGCCCCCAAATAAAGGGGGATCAAATTGTCCAAAGTTCCCCCTCTAGACAACTCACTTCTTGAGCTGATTCTCTAGCTGTACCTTCCCCATTCTCTTCAGGGATCCTTCTCTTCAAAAAAATATCACCCCCTCGGAAAATAGGTTATTTGTCAACAGAACGATGGGTGAAGAGATTGGGGAATCGATCCTTTTCTTGTGGCCAACAGCAAGTCTCACCGGCACAGGTTGGGTGTCTTTCTTCCCAAAGCCAAACAATTGGGCAATTCAGAAGAGGTCTTACCCAAAGAACGAAATTGGTTTGCGTCAAATTGGGCGGGGGTCAAACAAGAAGAGTACCCTAAAAACATTCATATAGAAACATACACTCGCAAATGGTGCGGTTAGAACAAGGCAAGAGAGGAAACGCCGAATACGCACCAAACACCCGGCTTTTGCCGAACTGGCATCTGGTTAGTTGGTTTACCTGGATCGCCAGTTGCGATCGCTTTTTTCCACCTACTTTACCCCCAAAACCAGCAGTGGCTGAAAAAAAAGAAGAAGCGATTGCAGCTTGGCTATCTAGAAGCCAGTGTCAAGGTATTTGGTGTTTTCCATCCTATCTGGTGTTTTCAACCATTCGTAAAGTAGAGGCAATGGTTAAGCACTCGCTTGCGGTCGGCTCTCTCGCCGAATACGCGCGATGGATCCGTTTTCCGGTTTTCTCCGAGGTGAGCCTCCGCGATGAGCCGGGGCCAAGAGACACGAAGCAGGAGAAGCAGGAGAAGCCGTGCGAAAACGCCGAAGGGGCCGCGTAAAATTTGAGCCACGTGCTCGAAACCGATTCGTGTACCTGGACCCTCAAACTACCCATAAAAATGGGAGATCACCAACCATAATTTGGGGGTGATATCCAATTTTTATGGGAATTTGGAGGGTACAGGTAGATTTGAAGGTTAGGGATAAATACCAGAAATGGCTGCGGCCGTCCTCTTATTTCTTTACATGGTTCTGAGTAGACCATTTTAATACCGGAGTCTTGATCATGACTCATTTGTTTAGGGACACGCCAGATCGGTGGCTTGCCTTTGGTTTCCCCTTAAGTTCCTTAAGCCAACCCCAGAAAGGGTACCCTCAGGGAGAAAACAACAACACCTAAGAGGCGTAAGAGGGTTGCCCCAGGTCAATTCGGGGGTGATTTCAAAGGCGGGTTTTGGAGGTATGGTGTTTTCCACCGATATAAGCTTGTCAGGCAGTACGTACGAAGAAAAGAGAAATATCGCCTCCATGCTGTGGACAAAATCCTGCACCAGCTGGGACGGACGAACCCCTAATTATAAACAATGGGACAAACCATCCACGGGTGCGAAGTGGATTTCGTCCCTCCACAGTACCTCCCAAACCCTTGCCTGAAATGAAAATGCATTCGAAGCATCAACTAGCAGTACCTCTCCCATGGGTTTCTGAAAAGAACGATGGGTAAAGGAAATGAAGACTCGGTGGTTCCCGCCATCGCCTTAGGTTTTTAGGTGTTTCGGGAGTTCTCATTGAACTCACTAAAGGTTTTTGTTTTGGCAGCGGATCTGAGGACAGCCCAGTAAAGAGAACGATGTGCGCATGGCGAATCAATCCGTCACTTCAGTCTGCTCGATGCAGAACTTCTCCGGGACCCAAGACTGAACAAGAAAAAAAACCGTTCGTTCGGGACGCAGCTGAAACCAGTCGACTCAATGAGCTCAGCGTTTTGGTCACCTACTGCCCTCCACCTTGCCATGGAACCCACCAGAGAAATGCTCCCCAAAGGAAAGAGGTTCCAGTGGACGGGAGGGAAGACAATGGACATTTCGCCAGACACATCGACTCCGAATCAGGTTTGGTTTCCCTTCTAAAAGGTTTTCACTGCTTCGTTTGGATACCCCCAGGCAAATCAGCGTACCCGCTGGTGCCTATATAGTTGTGTATACAGTATACAGGTATATACAGGTGAACAAGCTCATGGAGTGGTTTGGCAGTGGAATCCATCTCAGTCTCACCCAACCACTGTTGTTTACCGGCGCCATTGCGAGTAGGGAGCAAGGGAAGCCCTGTACATGTTCATGGTTGTTTGGTTGGTTTACGTGCGACGTTTAGGGCATTTGCCGTAGCATCATTCATACCCAACTACAGCAAATCGGTTGGTCGAGACTCAGGGTTCAATTTCTTAACGCCCATTGTGTGTGTGTGTGTGTGTGCGTGTGTTAATAGGGCTGGTAGTATACCACTCCAGGGCCCTGATCTTCTTCGCAATGGCTGAGCCTCTAACTTTGGCAGGTCGTAACTTTCGGTTCGCAGGGGTTTGGTGAAACGAGTGGCTGAGGCCTGCGAGGAGCAAAGTGTTGGTAGAAAGAACGGCTGCCACTCGCGACGCTCTGATTTCTGGTCCTCGTGCGGCTGACGTGACGGCCGCCTCGTGCGGCTGAATTAGAGGTAATGTTGACCCCAGAATTCACCCCAGTTCATTCATAGGGAGGGGGGGGCCCTCCAAACTGATTCCCCACTAAACCCAGGGACACCCGCATAAGCTGGGTTGATTAGTATGGGAGGTCAACATTAGCGCGGTGACCCTCAAGCAGGGGTTCTGAATATCACAGGGTTACCGATCTAGGTTATCCTCAAAATCAGGACCACAAAAAAAAGTGTAGCAAAAAAAGGACGAGCCAGTTTTAATCAGGTAACCCTTCGTTGGTGGTTTGGATTGGTGTTTGTGGATCTGACTGTCTTGTGTAGAGGGTCAACGGGAAACCGGCCCGGAACACCGCCAAACCGAATCGGCTCCAAACCACTCATCTGAAGTTGTCTTGTTTTGCGGCTACCCCATGTTTTTGTTGTGGATTTAAAGGTGAACCAAAAAGAAACGCCACCATTTTAGTGGTCTCAACACATACACCCATCTTTCTAGCATTCAGAAGTCCCATTAACTTAATGGTGGACAGACTTTGGATGATGATAATCCTTAGGCAAGCACTGGTGGTTGTGTGAGCCCCCATGGTTTTTAATGGTTCTCAACTTGGATTTAAAGGGGAAGGGAAAGGACAGCCAGCGTTTGAGTGCTCCAAAAAAAGACAAGAAACACAGACACCCAGGAAAACCACCATTTACCAACCAACCAAAATGGGATCCCAACACGGTTTTGACCACCACAGCCACATACCTTCCATGTGCTTAAGAATATTTGTCATTTCCCCTGTTGGTTTTAAAGGGAATCTATCGCTACTGGAAATATATATATATATATATATATTTATCCAGGGGCCTTTTGCAAGTGGAAGTTACATGGTCGTTCGGGTGCCCCCCAAACCATTGGTTTTGACCCACACCCCTCTGACTAGGAAGACTTGGAGCGCCTGGGCTCCGACTTCGTCTTGAGCTTCCGGCGCGCGGAAGGCGGCTGGCGCTTCACCGCTCGGCGGCCAAGTAGCCGAGCGGAGTGGCCGAGCGAAGTGGTTGCCCTCGGGAACCCCGCAGCAACACACCTAGGTCCCCCAGCTAGGTGCCCTTTTACCGTTTCTTTTTTGGGGGAGGGTGCCCCTACTAAAATAGACTACAGAAATAAATTTATTAAACAAAAAAAAAAAACGGTACCCTTGTTCTGACCACTCTACTGGAGGACCTAGACACCCTAAACCTAGTTCGTTTGGTTTCCTTTCGAAGGATGGCCATGTCACCCGTGTCCGCCACGCTGGAGTCTCCCATGGAGTTCATGGACTTGAGTCACCTTTGGGGCTTTCAGAGTGGATCGGATCACAACTCGCACCTCGCACCACCCTAAACCTGTCGGTTCTTGTTGTTTTTCCTTCAACTACCAATCCACCATTTTGAGAACCCCCTCCCTGCAGCACTGTGCTCTTTGGGTTTGACCTGGCAGTTAACCTTTCGGAGCCTGGCAGATGCTTCCCACGAAACAAAAAGTGTTTGGGGGCAGATTAAGCAACCAAGCCTATTCTGGCAAAGACTGGTTGTTCCTTTTCAGGACTACCTTAAAAAACAAAAAAAAGTGTCCCCCCTAGGCTACGTAGGCTATGTCTGGCTTCCTTGCGAAGGATAGCCATGTCACCCAGGCTCACCTGGAGTCTCTGGATATTTGTCCCTAAACTATGAGCACCGCAAATGTCCCAAGGAATGCCCTTGGGTGCTTGAAGCAACCCACGGAAAGGGGGGACGGGGATTTAGGCGGTGAGGTAAATCAAAAGGAATCCTCTTGTGAGGACCCTGTCAAGAAGTCAAGAGGTAGCAACCAACCCTTGTGTATTTGTGAAGATTCGGGATTCTCAGCATGGGTGGTTGCCCTTTGGTGTCCCTTTAAGCCAACCCTAAGGGTGGTCTCAAAAAGACACACCCAAGTAAATCGCTTTGTGCTCTGCCTGAGAAACCCTAGGGAATCCTAAAGAACCCAAAACGGGCTCTCAACTACCGCCCCCCAGATACCTTCCCCCCCGATGGGGATTCCGTAAAAATGTGGAACATCCAAACTTCAACTTGGGCGTTGGTGTTCAAGTTCCTAGGTCTAAACGTGGGTGAACTTGGCCTGATGGTTTGGTGGGCTTATAAACACAGTTAGGTATGCTGCCATTTACTTAAGAGTCTAAGCGTATTTCTTATTTTCCCCTGCTGGTTTTCAAGGGTATGTGAGAGTCGTCCGAAAGGTCCTTGTATTGAGCTGTGAAGGGGAAGACCTTTTGGTCTTAGCATTTACCTCCGCGAAAGTTTCGCGAAGGGGGTCGCGCAAGTTATTTTTTGTTCGCGAAAGTTTTGTGAAAGGGTGGCTTGCTAACAGGAAGCTGGAGGGATGAACCGTGTGTAGTTGCCGACAGTGCGCGCAGAATGCCCGCAGACTAAAATTGGTCTGGAAATGCCCAGCCTGCTTGTGGGAGTTTTGGCCAAGTTGAGTGCAAACTTCCAGCCGGATTTTCGCGAATGTTTGGCGTAAGATCCGCAAAAGTTTCGCGAAAGTCGACGGACCTCCCCGCCAGTTTCCGGACATGAGGCCAACGGGTCCTCTCGTGTGCTGCCGCACGGCTTGTGAGCTGGAGCTGCGGAAGCGCGCTTCGCGTGCTACAATGGAACCGAAAGGTTGCGACTTTCGAGCTAGAGTTGCACTTCGTGTACTGCTTTCGAATTCAAAACTTTTGACTTTCGAGCGGAAGTTTACTTTTCGTGCTACTTTCGTATTTCAAAGCTGCGACTGTCGAGCTGGGGCTGCGAAAGTATACTTCGTGCACTGCTCTTGTGATGAATGCTCTGAAAACAGCCCCGCGAAAGTTCCGCGATGGGGTCCGCGGAAGTTATTTTTTTCCTCGCGAAGACGGCGGTTTCCGGAACAAGGAATTTCAGACAACCCTCATGTATCACTCCTGCACACAATGCTTTGCTTTCATTTTTGCAGGGCACTAGTGCAAATTTTGAGGTATATGGTTCATATTTGCGTGTTACATACATATTTACATATACATTATAACGGCCAGGACAAAAGTTGCGCCTCTTTTGCCTTCTCTCAGAGAACGCAACCCTTTCCGCCTAGAATCCGGCAAGTTGTTGCTGGGTCGTTAGCGACTTGAATTTTCACACTCCAAAGCCTTTAAACTACTTTAGATTAAAACACGATCGATGATTGGCCCCCCCCCAGGCACACAAAACGGAGTTGGAAATTCGATCCGCGGGTGATCCACACGGCTTTGCAGAAACCAGCAAGTGTCAAGAGGCATAAGCTTTTGTCCTCCTCATGTATATTAAATACATAAATACATATATATATATATGCAACACCGGTTTTTTTAAACATCAGGAGGCCAAGAAGAGGCAAACCTCGTTGCACCGCTTCCATCCGAGGCTGGCACTCGCAGCAGGCGCGAACAGAGTTCGGTTGCTTTGAGGTTGCTTTGAGTTTTCCTTTCCAACGAAGTTCACGAGGACTTTACGCAGTGCCGCCGGGCCGAACAACCAGTGAGGGAGCAAACAAGGGCGCCTGTTTTGATAGGTTGATGTTGAAGGGAAACCAGTCATCTTCCCTCGAAAGGGACCTTGGTGAGACTGCCACGGGAGATAACACCCCCTCCAACGCCTCCGAAATCTGATGCGTAGGGTTGCTGAATAAGGAAGCCCTATTTGTCGGGTTTGCCGATGCTTCATCATTCTTGTCAATGGCCCAAGCAACAATCTGGCCAGCCAACTTGGGATGCCATGGGACACACACACACCTACACACGCCACTTACACACAGATGAGCAGCAGTAGAAATGTAGGTGTGCGTACCGAAATTCCCATGTCAGTTGGGGAGACGACCATAAAAATGAACGCCTTAGCAGAAAACAAAAAAGTAAACAAGGGCACACCTATGTTGCCTTCCGGAAAGGCAGATTTCAAGTGAGCTTCCTTTTGGAACGATGTAAGGAGAAGGATGGCTTCGGTCGCCTTCTAGTGCGACGCTCCTGCCGTTCCAGAATCAGAAGGGTTGTACACAACAGCTTCACTGTTCTTGGCAAGTTGTTTGGTTTTTGGTTCATTATTTTTAGTAGGGCGTTGCAAAAAAAAAGTTGTTGTTTTTTGCTACCATACCAAGGGTTGTGAAGACAACTATTTGGACATGTCTAAGTCACCCCGGGATGTGTGCGCGGACCAACTATGGCCTCACAGAGAGAATTTAGGACCTCACCCATGATCAAGACTCCCGGTACAGAGAATATGTTTTACATATATATATACATACAAATAAGTCAATGCTCACAGACCCCTCTCCATGAGACCCACCTGAATCACCTGAATTATGTGAAGCTCTGAAAATTCACAACACAAGGATCTAGTTGTACATATATCATATATATATATATATACACATGTATTATATGTTCTATGTCCAACCGCCGGCCCTCTTGCCGAGGCTCGTTTGTGGCGCGCAGAAGACGGTCTCGGACGCCTTCGGATCCAAGGCGTCCAATGGAATGGATCTTGAGACCCCAACATGCTCCGCCTCAAGGGACTTAAGTCTTTGGGTCGAATTGGGGCTACCCTTGGAAACGAAGCCTACAAAGTCACTTCCATGGCTGTTGCAAAGAGGGGATGTGTGTCTGTTCAAAGACATTGTGAAGGTACCCTCAGAGAAAAATGAACAAGAAAAGCCCAGAAAAGGACAAACCCTTAGCGTTTTGCCCCAGATTAATTAATTGGGGGATATGTTTTTAAGGTTGCGTGTTCAGGTAGCTTAGGAGTTATGGTTGGTTTTTGTTCCCACCGATATAAGCTTGTAAGGCAGAAAATACACCTAATATAAGTGGTTTAGAACCTCTATACCTCCAATCCGCGTACCAGAGAACTCCCTTGACATTGGGTTACGTCTTGTATCAACACAACACCATCATTGTTTTTTGCATAGCAAAAAGCAACTGCTGTCAGTGGTTTGCTTTGTTGAAATGAAACTCAACACCCACATGTCTTGTTTGTTTGCGAACACCTTGATAGGCTTCGAGCTCAACGATTCCCTGGTAAAAGGAGGTTACCATGTTACTCAAAGATCCCTTAATTTTGGAGTTGCTTCAACGTTTGCAGATGGTTGGTTCACGGGGCCATTTTCCCCAGCAAACCCCCTTTAGAACCAATAGGCGGCCAATCCCTGATCCTGACATACTGTGGGACGGGGGGAACATTTCGGTTTTTGACTGCGGGCTTGGCCAAATTTGCGCGGCTTCGCGTTGCGGCGAGTCGATGGCCCAAATGGGAGCCTCAAATCGCAGGATGCGTTTTGCTTAGAAAGGAAGGCCGGTTTAACTCACCTGAACCCTCAAACTACCCTAAAAAATGGGATATCACCAACCGTAATTTTGGGGGTCAAACCCATTTTTAAGGGAATTTTGAGGGTTCAGGCAGAGGGAACTTGCCAACCAAAACTTTGGGTTGCAGTAACCCATGTTTATGGGAGGTCTGAGGGTCCAGGTAGTCGTCTTCTTTGTCTCCTCGAGCCATTTGTTTGCAGGGTTCAATGTCAATGTCAACAACTCTGACTTTGCGCCGAACTTCATGGTAGAACATGTGGCCGGGCGAATCCATCCAAAAGGAACCCTTGGTCCCCCATGTCAGTCACCAAGCTGCACTGAACCCTTGAGCATTCGCCTTGTCATCAGGGATGCCTTTTTTCTGTGGTCGAATCAGGACAACCGTTTTTCAAAATAGGGGACCTCTTTGGATGGGTTTTGAATGGAAACCAAAAGAACACCAACCTGGAGGGGTCCCCAATTTTCAGAAATAAATAAATATACATATATATATATATATGCATATATGCATATATATATATGCCTCCAAAAAAAACACACACCCACATTATGACATTGGTGACTTGCGTGAGGCAGGCCGCCAAATGCCCGGCATCCGAGCTGGCTTCGAGCGTCGAGCAAGTCAGGTTCTAAAGCTTCCAATGGACAATGGCACCGTCATGTCGGTTCATCTTGGATCCAACTTTGAAAGGTTGGTTAGTGGGTTATAGGCGCGCTCCCTGAGTTCCGTTTCAGACTAATTAGTCACTTGGGCTAAGACCGGTTGTTTCGTGGTGCCCCTTTTTCTCCCGTTTTTGGGGAAGGGTTCCAATTCCTTCAAAGTCAACCAAGAAAAAGTACGCCGAATTTGTGTTCTTTTTCCCCCTGGGAATCCACCATCCGGCATCGGGACAGGAGAAAGGTATGAACTCCCCGCTAATCTCCTTCCATGAAGAGGGCGGAGGGGGGCCGTGGGAAGGAGAGATCCCATTCTCAAACCCCAAGCATCTTGATTCTCGTGTGGTGGGTCCCGTTTTCTGGGCGCGGCTCAATTTTTTTTAAGAGCCAGGGCAAAGCGCAGAAGTTTTACTCACTGGTTCCATGTACCAAGGTGCCACTTTGGTACGGTTTTTTTTGAGCCACGGCCATATCTCAGCATCTTGGTGCCAAGCCTGGTGCCAAAGCTTCGAGTGAGGTCCCTTCCATCTCCGATGAAACCATAGTGGCCTTCCAGAGGTCCCTAAACCACATCTCCAGTGAAACAGATGCGAAACTACGGTCTTGCTTTACAGCCGCCCGAGCAACCCGATGCCTGACAAGGTAGGAACGCAGTAGAAATTTGTTGGCTTCTCGGGTCAAGAGGGCCCTTTTGGAGTTACCAAGATTCCAAGGAGAAAGCGAGAACCTCTTTTCGGCCAAGGGCCCTGGACACAAACCATATGTATATAAATATATGTATGTAGGACCAAAGCAAACTCTGGACCTCTCACTTTGGAGGGGTTCACCAAAGGAAACCACCAATTTCTTTTTTTTGACGGGGGTCCACCAACAAAAAAGACACATTCGCAGCCCCGTTTTTAAAGCATGACTCAAAGTTAGGGGATCGATTTCTGGTGTCCCAAACAAAAAGAACTGGACGCACATGATACGTATCTATGTATACCTGGAACCTCCGTCCGGCCAAAATTTCAGCCGCTTTGCGTTCAGCAAGAATTTCAGCCGCAAGCACAAAAAATCGCCGGCAGCTCTGAGAAACAGCCGCAAAGCCTGGTCTAGCACATCGTAAACTGCACCAAGCACTTGCTCCCACAATGCAAAACCAACTGGCATGTCTTTGATTTGCTCACAAACGCTGCTGAAAGTTATGAAGATGGGCACTGGGCACGCAGCAACGACTCCACCCATCCAGAGAACAATGCAATGCGCAGGCCGGAAATGGCAAGCACTTGCACATCAATAGACGAGCTTTGACGCTCGGTGCCCGCAACTACATAGCCAACTGCGTGCATCATGATTTCTGCTAGCAATGCATTTGTGACCAGACGTGCTTTTGCACAGTGATGCTAATAACAGCACGAATCGAAGGTAAGGAGATCAAGCGTCAAGCAGCGCAATCAAAGGCCCTGAGAACATCCACTCTTTGGACGCGTGTTTCCGCCGTAATCCCGCGTGTTTCCGCCGAAATCCCGCGTGTTTCCGCCGTAGCCCGAAACACCAACAAAATACAAAACCGTTTATTAAACCGTGCGTGCAGGAAAAAAACTGATTCCTGTATTTTGGGGCAACCAGCCCCTTTGAAGCCAGAAGCAGTGGAGACAAAGAGGGCTGCGTACTCGCCACACGCATCGAACAAACATGATTCATACACCCGGGCTGCGTCATGCCCTGATTGAAGAGATTGGCGGTAGGCATGCGCAGGTACTGCGGTGGCTGCAAGTTGCAAAAGGCTGCTTTGTGGCTGCATATATTGAATATAATGAGACAAATGGCGGTTTGCAGAATCAACGCTTGTCACATTGGCGCATGTGCATGGGTCAAAACAAAAGTTGTGGCAGCAATGCTCTTTAAGGCCGCGTGTGAGAAACGCCGCCGGAAAAGCAAAAACGCCGCGCGATTTTTGGGAGATCCCAATTTCCGCCGGCGGACGCAAAAAGGCGCCTTTTTGAGTCCGCGGCTGAAATTTTGGCCGGAAGGAGTTTCCAGGTATACAATATATATATATATATACCCGAGGATTCAACCCCCATTGAAAGAGTGGTTGATGAAATTTGGATGATAACAATCCTTAGGCAAACAATGGTTGTATGAGCCCTGGTTGTTTTAATGGTGGTTTGAACTCCAGAGTATATACATGTTGTAATCATTTGCAACCTTCTGAGCGACGCTTTGCCGTCGTCGCCCTAGGTTCTGGGCCGCCTGTTTGGAAGGCTCCGACGGCAAGCACTACGTCCTGGCGCGGGTTCTTCGGGGCGTGTAGGGGACGGTGCCTACAAATGGGGGGGAGGGGCGCGGGGCCTCTGACAGTTTTTTTCAATTTTGGCGAATTCCTGTCCAACCAGGTTTTCCGGTGGACACGTCCTGTCTCCACATGTTTTTTTACTGGATGGACAAAATTCATGTTGCACAAGCTGGGATGGATGAAGCCCACTATACACAATGGGACAAACCACTTATCAATTGGTGCGAAGTGCGTGGATGGACGAAATCCGGCACCACCTAGGAAACCTGGAATGATGATTCCCCTGTAAATGCCCACCAAGTTTAAGCATGGTTTCATTGTTTGGTGCGAAGTGGAGTTCGTCCATCCAGAGTTTGATCTCCTTGCCGAATTTGTAGAGTTCCCCACCTGGCGTGATTTTTCGACTGACCTGAAGGACCCTTTGATACACAAGAAAGTGCTCCGGACAGTGGTATCACTAAGGGGGGATATGGCGTGGTCGGTAGAATGTGGATGGGTCGTTCATGCGTACTTGTCTTTGTATTTCTGGATGTAGACCATCAACAAAAAAAACCATAGCGCATTTTGAGGTTGCCTGGCTGCTTTGCTGAAGTGCTCCGGAGAAAACGAACCGGCCACTCGAGCACAATGTCCCGCTACTGGCGCGCAACTTTCTCAACTCGGGCGCAAATCCAAAAAGTGTGCAAGGCCAAAGCTCTGCCCGCAATCCGTGTGTTTGCATGTGTTTGCATTTACCATTTCTCGCGCACTTATTTGCCACGAAAGCTCGAGCAAACCTGTGTGTATCAATGGGCCCTGCAGGTAGCTCGCTTTTTTCTTTACTTTCCCTCCTTTTCTTGCTGGTTCTCAGCAGGGAATGAGGGAATGACCCCAATCAACCATCTTTTCTGGCTTCCCTTCAGGGATCCCCAAAAACGGTGGGTCATTCCCACCTGGATTGCCAGTTGCTGTTTTTTCCATGCACTTGATCCGAATAGCCAGCAAGAGTCACTGGAAAAAGCAGCAGCTTGGCTATCTAGGTACTGAGCACCAACAAGTTTTAGCCTCAGTTTCCCCCCACAACCAAAAGGTCAGGTCATTCGGTCATTCCCCATCCATGGCTTCTTTGAGGGAATCCCGAAAAGCGGTCATTCCCTGAGACCAACCAGTTTTTCGCCTCATTTCCCCCCGCAACCAAAAGGTCGGCTTGGGGTCTCCCTTAGTTCGAGTCGAGCTCCAGGTAGGCACAGTGCCGGGGATGCTCTCAGAGCACTTCTTCGTGGCCAAGGTTCGGTGGGGTGGGCTGGGCTGGGCTGGGCAGGGCTGGGCTGGGCTGGGCTGGGGTGGGGTGGGGTGGGGTGGGGGGGTGGGGTGGGGTGGGGTGGGGTTTGGCAGGTTCCACAAATTTGGGAGTGGTAACCGACTACTAGACACTTATACTCCATGTGTGTGATTTTTGCGACGTCAGCAGTCAGGTCCGAATTTTACACTACACTGAAGAGACAGACGCATCGGCGGCCGGATTCGGAGTGTGGAGGTGTTCCACCCTGCGGAACACCTTGGCCCTCCACCTTCGTTCCGAAGTGAGCGGCAGAGTCTGGTTGTAGACCATTTTCTGGCCGGCGCACACCCTTCTATATGGCTCGCGAACTGTAGAAGAGGTGTCCCTTTCAGCTTTAAACTGAAAGAGCACTTTTCCGAACGAGCACCGGACAGGGTCAATCATATAGCAGAAATCCATAAGAAACGATTCTGTTGGCTCTGCACTGGACTCCCTTCCAGCTCCCCTTCAGGTTCCCTTTGATCGGACATGCTGTCCCAAGACTTTAGGAATCCCATCCGAACCCGTTTGGACGATGTCCATGGTTTGATCAATTTACGGAGCAACCCTGTTTCAGTTGCTTAAGAATATTTATTATTAGTATTATGATTATTATTCTTAATATTATTATTAGTATTATTATTATATTCAAAAGGCCTTTTCAGAAACGGCCGTTTGTCGAAGAGCCATTTGTGGCAAGAATGCATGTTTTCACTGGTTCCGAAGAGCCATTTCTGGATTCCCATGTTGGCCAATAAGTAAGACCATATTTCTGGACTACCATGTTGGCCAATAAGCAAGACCGCCCCCCCACACAAAGCTGGCAATCATATAGGCTCCAAGCTCACATTTGCCAAGTCAGAATTTGACTCCCTGAACTTCCAAATTCCTTTGACTGGCTGTTTGTCGAAGGACCTAAAAAAGAAAAACCCGCGTTTTCAGTAGCTTTGGACAACCATTTGTGGAGCTCGATGTTAGCCAATAAGCTACCGCGGCCGTAGTCCAGCCATCACGCAAGCCCGTGTTCAAGCTAGGCTCGTTTGGAATCGCCTTTTGTCTTTGAAAAGGTCGCGCAGTTGAGCTCTGTAGACTTCAGCTCCGCCACTTTAACTTGCATGCCCTTCAGGCTGAGGTGGCATTCGGCGGGGTGTCCACGGTTTGTCCACTCCCCTAAATGGATGTTCCACTCCCAGAAATGGCTTTTCCACGCCCACAAATGGCTCTTCCACGCTTTGTCTACGCTTTGTCCACGCTCCAGCTTCTCCGAGACTGCTGTAAGACGCCCGTTGCGCCAACACGCACACGTAAGAGCGAGCGTTAAGCCGACCAAGCTCACACAACACACAAGGCTCCTGGCTGCCGGGCCATGACAACAGCAATTTCGGAAAATGCCGCTCGACGACTTTTAAACAGACGTTTGTAAGGACCCTAAAATGGTCCAGCGTTTCCTTAGCATGGTCGAAGGTACCTAGGCCTTTTCAGACATGGGCGAGGACGCCCAGGGCTTGTAAAAATGCAGTTTGCCTTGCTGAAAAGCTCTCAGAGCTATTGGCCAAGACCTTCAACAGGCAACCCCAACCCACTGAAGCACACTGAATCGCAAAGCAATGCCATACCTAAGAGCCATTTCAGAATTGGCCGTTTGATGTTCCTTAATAGGCTGTTGGTGAAGACCCACAAATGGCCGAGCATTTTCTTAAAATGGCCGAGGGGTACTAGGCCATTTCAGAAATGGCCTCCGACGTCCAGGGTATATTATTATTATTATTTTTATTTTATTTTTGTTGTTATTATTATTTTCCCTTGCTTTTAAAGGGAATCTATCACTACCGGACATATTTTCTCATTTTCAGGGCACTGAAGCGAATGGCCGGGGCCGCATCCGTCTCGAGAACTTTGGTTTCGGACTTCAAAGCCCTCGGCCGGCGACTGCGACCGCTTCCGCTCCTTTGCCAGGTGGGGCGATCTTGGCCGCTGACACACCTGGGCTTCTCCCTGCTGAGACCAGAGGGTCTGCCAGGCAGGGCCCGAACGCCCCTCCATTGGAAGGTTCTGGATGTGAACAGGAGTCTTGTGGGAGGATCTTCAAGATGAACAAAATAAACTTCTGGAAGGGCTCCGAAATTTGCGTCCAAGTTTTCTTGGGTGAAGCTGCCACTGCACCGCCAACGGGGTGTTTTCGTTTTGTTTTTGGTTGCGCTACGTCAATGGATGCTCGGCCAAGTGAGTGGTTGGCCACCCGGGTGCTGATCCGCTATCAGGGGTATCTCCACTTGGGGAATTGTACCTGAACCCTCAAGAGTCCAACTTAAAAATGGGTTTGACCCCCAAAATTATGGTTGGTGATATCCCATTTTTTAAGGGTAGTTTGAGGGTTCAGGTACGGGTGATCTCCTAAGTTTAGTTACCAACTTACTAACTTGGCCGGGCGTCTCGCCCGAGACGGGGCCCCGATTTGTGGCATTCAAACAGAAAGCCTGTTTGTGCACAGCTGGCCTTGGCCTGGCGAGCGGGCGAATGATCCCACGCAACATCCAAGGGGGGGATAGGGGCTGCTAGCCAACCCTCAGGTCAGGCCGAAACCTTTACTTGGCCCGGACTTCCCCGTCAACCAACCTGCCAATTGTTTTGGTGTGAACATGTGTTGTCCATGTGTTCCTTTGCTTGACCTCAGCCAAAAGAGGCACAGCAAAGATATGTATGACAACATGTTACACATGTATAGATACAAAATCATACAACAAATACATATCTACATTCACATTACATTGCATTACGTTACGTTACATCACATTCAATTACAGTACATCACATCACAGTACATTACATTACATACGTACATACATCCGTGCGTTCGTGCGTCCGAACGTATGTAACAATGTACGTATATACCTACACACATATACAAATAATATATGTCTTTCTGTCTCCTCTCTCTCTCTCTCTCTCTCTCTCTCTTTAAAGATAGGAATTAAGGGACCTCAGTCAGTGGCCCTGACATGAATTACATGGGATTTGTGCCACATCAGCGACCCCAGTGCCCCAGCGTCTACTTTCATCCTCCGAGTGCTAACATGAAACCCCCATGTGTGTATGAGTACAGCCATGTTGAACCTGTTGGGTCCGGGTTGATGGTCAAGTCACGTCACCTGCCACCCCCTACATTCGGGTTTGTAGGGTGACAGGTGGCAGTTCCGTTTAACCCACTAAAAGTTTAAAACTTTTAGCAGGGGGTTTGAGTACAGTTTTGGGGGCACCCCAAATAGGGTCGACGGAAAAGTCCATATGGTTGCGGGAGCCTAGGCGAGCCGCTCTGGATCGAGAGCATCACCATCTACCCGTGGCTCGCTTAAAGTTGGATCGATGATTTGGTTCCCTCGAACTCGAGGTCCTGGACTTATTCGCCACCGTTGAAACCAGTGCTTGGGGTTCAAACCATTGAAACCATGAGACTCTTGCCTGTTGCACCACCATCTTTGACCCTTCAGGGTTGTCATTACCCAAATTGGGTCCCAAAAAGAAACACAGGGCTTTGGACTTGACCCTTCAGCAAGTTTTTGCGGCTCGGCCACCCTTTTTATGTTGGGTAGGGAGAGGAAATGCTGAAGCTGCTGGGGTTCCCTTTCGAGACCAGCTCCGTCCGGAAAGCCGGCAGCACCAAAAAGATGCGCGCCCAAAACCAATTGATTCCTGCTGGTCAGGTGGTTCTAGCGGTCTTCTTGCAGACTCTATTGAGGTTTGTCTGAACCTTTGCCGGAAAAACTGTTTTTGAACCAGTTGGGTGAGCGCCCCAAACCTGAAATGAGGCAGGTGCAGTGCGGTTCTGCTACCTGGTTCAATTGGCGGGCGCACGATCCCTGGAGTATCCAAGTCCCGAATGCTGCTGCACCAAGTTGTCTCATTTGCAATGGCAAGCGGCCTTGGTCCATTGTGTTTTATAATGGCTCAGTGGCATTGGCGGGAAGCAAGGCTTGCGATTTGCACATGGTTTATTGGTTTACCCACATTTGCCGGCGACTCACATTGGGGGAGATTCAGGCATGCCACGCACTTGCTTTGCGTTTGGCGCTTGAATTGTTGGGCGGGCTTGGGGCATTATGGGCTTCGACCTTTCAACTCATCCCCAAGAGAGATCGCTCTGCAGCTTGAACTCGTGGTGATTTCCGGGTACCAAGGGCACCTCCTAGAACCCCCTTTCTTTCTTGCTTTCTTGCTTTCTTGCTTTCTTTCTTTCTTTCTTTCTTTCTTTCTTTCTTTCTTTCGTGCGAGCGCGCTAGCACGGCATGGGCCACTGGGCCGGTCGGGGTGTCCTCTTTGCCAGAAGCCTTTCCGGTCAAGCTGGATACCTCCGCGTAGATTCGGCCGGAGCCGCCGCAGGCACGGCTTGTCCGGGGAGCTGCCCTTTGTGTCGCATCGCCTCTTGGAGGTGGCGCCGGTGGCGTTTTTTTTTCGGGGGATGGGTGAGACGTCGCAGGGCTTTGTCTTGATTGCTACTGGGTTGGATTTTTAGACTTTAACCTTTTTGGTTGAAATAAAGGTGTTTTCCACTAAACCTCCAAAAAGTTAAACTTTTTGCAGGGGGGTCAACAGCAACCAAGTCGTTGTCGTGCTAACTTTGCCGAACTGTTCTAAGGGGACCTTCCATTTCCATTCTTGTGTTCAAATACACCTCTTTGGCTTCTTGGCAAAGACGACAGTTCCAGGGGTACCGTCCAGGGATCCGGATCTTTCTAAACCTCCTTTGAAACCCTGGGAAACAGATCCGGCTTTTGAAAAGAGCGATGGTTGAAAAGAATGGAAAGGGGATCAACCCTTAGAACTTTGCCGAACTGTGACAGCCATCTCCCCATGTGCCAATGTGACTTTGCCGTCCGAGAGCAAGTTGCATAGAGCGAGAGGGATGTTCGGGAGGGACAGAAGGCCGCACTGGGTGGCCTGAAGTAGCTTGGCAAGATGTAGCTTGCACTTGGGTGAAAGCAGATGGCGTGTTGGTTCTATCACCCCCTTTACTTACCCACAAAAAGGGAATTGTCAACCTTCCCCCCCGCCCCAACTTTCGGGTGCACTTGTGATTGCAAGGCTCTAAGTTTGGCTGGCATCGATTGATTTCGACATCGATGATGTCCACTGAATGATGTCCAACCACTTAATGTGTTGTTTTCCGACATCTGATTTATCCAGAGTCCGAGATAGACACGTGGATATTGGTTACCAGCATAAC
Source organism: Effrenium voratum (assembly GCA_963377175.1). Taxonomy (NCBI): domain Eukaryota; class Dinophyceae; order Suessiales; family Symbiodiniaceae; genus Effrenium; species Effrenium voratum. The sequence continues at coordinate 22,469 of CAUJNA010003422.1, forward strand.
GCTTAAGTTGAGAAGGGACAATGTGCCCTTGTACCTTCTCACGACCAGATTTCCGGCTGCCCGTAAGCCCATGCCATCTTGGGGGAAGCCTCATTCAAATGTGCGGGGCGTGCTCGGCTGCTGTTTTGCACTTTGACCAAAGTAAGGCAAACCTGAACGGTGAACTCGTCAGCTGATTGGCAATTTTTGAGTGCTGGCAATTGTTTCCCATTGAACATATTTGTGTTACAACTACCCGCACCACATCTCACCCCCAACCAAGAAAGGCCCTATATCGACAGACCAGTCTTTGTTTTTCCAAGTTCTCCCCACGCCCCACTCCACCCTCCCCCCCCCAAACAAAACTAGGTCCCCCAGTAGTGGCCTTTACCCTTTTTTGGGGGAGGGTTCCCCTACTCAAATAGACTACGGGAAAAAGTTGGTACCCTTATTCTACCCTCTCTAGTGGAGGACCTAGTCAGAGAATGACCCAGTTGAGAATGACCCAGGAAGAGAATACCTAGGAAACCCTAGGGGATGGTTTAGAGGGATCATTCGAAGAAGAAAGAGCAGACCTTCAGCACCGAAGAGTCCAGGTGGTATCTGGCGAGGCGCCCGCGGATCAGGCGGCCCCCGTACCTTCACTTCTTGTGGACTTCCCTGTAAAGCAAAAAAGGGTTTCCCTAAGCTGGGCTGAAGGTAATCCTTGTTTTTAATCATTACCTTGGGTTACGAAAGGATTTGGTCCCCATAGTGGCTTCCTATAGGGATTATGGATTAGGATTGGCCAGCCCTCCGTTTTGTACTGAAGACCCCATGGTTTTGATGTTGGAGGCCCCAATTCCAGGGAAGAGAGTCATATGGCTCCCTGGACCCTCAAACTACCCATAAAAATGGGATATCACCCCCTAATTTTGGGGGTCAAACCCATTTTTAAGGGACTTTTGAGGGTTCAGGTCTGATTTTTATAAGAGATTTAGAACCGAACTCAAGTGGACACACATCGCATTTGCATGTCCAGAGGGCCACTGCGTAAAACTCACGCCCACAATGAGGGCTTGTTTAGAATGGGATTGTGTAGTTTGAAATCAGGCTTGTCAAGACCCACGAGCCCATAAAATGTCCGGAACGCCGCAGGTTTCTTGGCGTTTCGACCCAGTGTTCCGCAACCGCAACCACTTTGATTGAGCGCCTGGCTCGTCCACACGTGTTGGTTGTGCAAAAACCGGTTGTACCCCGGAGTTTCCGAGATTATCTTTGTCAAACTAACTCCCGAAGCTGAAACAAGCTCATTTTCAGAGAACGACTTGCGTTTGCTTCAGCATATCTTTTCGATTCCCCCCGGTGGTTTCAAAAAATGGGATCTATCACTACTGGGCATATGTTCCGATTCTTTTTTCAAGGGACGCATTCGCAAATGGAAGACGCCCTATGAATATCAGACTCGCCCACTTGCCGGAAGCGATCGACTGGATCTGACCTTTTGGCACTTTTCTCCGTCTTGGGTTCCCATGTGTAGTGGCTCCAAAAGGTTGTTTTTTTCTTGGTGGCTCCCAGCCATCCGGTTCCTTAGCTTTTTAACCACTTGACTTGGTGTTTAGTGTTTCCATGTAACCCACTAAGCACTAAACACTAAAAGCAAACTACTGAACAGTGGCAGTTGTCCCCTGCTTTCTAGCCTTTTTAACCCACAAGTTATTCGCTTTTACCGGGGGTTCTGAAATCGGGCAGCCCAGTTGATTTTCTGGGTTTCCTTGGGCAGCTGAGATCAGCTCGCCGACCACCAAAAAGTTGACATGGTCAACTAGCAGTTTGATTGGGTGTTTTGACCCATGCCCCCAGGGGAAACACGTGAAAGGTGTAAAGAAATACGTGAATCACAGGTCCAAATCCTAGTTTTTTCTCTTAAAAACCAAAAAAACTAAATAAAAAAAACGACATAACACAAAAAAGAATAATAAAATACATTAAACAAAAGGCTATGTCTTTTTCGGTTCTCTGAACAGCAACAAGAAAGGCGAGGGCACCTCAAGGCCCTCCCCTTGTCACTCGGGCACCGGCCTTGGCGCGGCAAAGCCGAAGGTGCGCGTCGCAAGTGTTCCGAAGGCCCCGGGCTTGCCTCGCCGGGCTCGCCTGGCAAGGGGTTTGGGCGGCAAGCTGTGTGCAACTTTGTTTTTTGATACTTCAAGGGCTTGATCCCTTTTCCATTCTTGTCAACCCTTAGAATTGGGGCCATGGATTAGTCTAAGGGTGGATTGGGACAGGTGTTTTGGGTCAATGTTCTTACGGACATAGCGAAAAAGCTTTCTAGGGGTTGATCCCTTTTCCCCATTCCTTTCAACCATCGTTCTTTTCAAGAACCAGCCAACTTGTTTTTCCCTGGGTTTCTGAAGGTTTTCTAGAAACCTGAACCCTCAAACTACCCTTAAAAATGGGATATCACCCCATAATTTTGGGGGGTCAAACCCATTTTTAAGGGAATTTTGTGGAAAGAATGGAGACAGTACCCCTGGAACTGTTGTTGTCTTTGCCAAGAAGCCAAATGGGAGGTGTATTTGAACACAATAATCCAGACCTTCTATTTGAAACCCGCTTGAACGAAAAGTTCATTGAAACAACGCTTGGCGAAAGGACCAGCCGCTTGGGTCTTAAACGGCAAACGGCCCATCCCAGCGGTGTTTTTGTCGCTGTCCGACTTCAGGTGGTGGCAGTGGACCTTGAGGCGCTGCGGTTTGAGTTGAGAGAGATGGACGCGATGGTCACTTTCCAGTTGCCCCGAGGGCTTCCATTTGCTGAAATGAGGATTTGTTATTTTCCCTTGTTGGTTTAAAGGGAATCTAATACTACTGGAAATATGTTTTTTTCCAAAGGGCTTAAGCAAATCGCAAATGGAAGAGGTCCTCCTCAAAAAGGCGCTTTTTGAGGTCTTTTGCTCTAATGTATCCAAACCCTCCAATGGAGGGTCCGATGATGCACCGCAGAGTTAACCCTGGAGCGGAATCCTTTTTCTACCAGCGTCACCAAGCTGGGACGTGGCTGATCTGTGGTCTGACCTTCAATGCATCTTGACCTCTTAACTTCCTTCTACAAATGCAGCATTGTGGAAGCTGCCTGGACCATGTTCTTCCAACATCTCTCCGGAATTACTTCTGCAGATCCGATAACCCATTTTCCCTTGGAAAACAGATAGACGCACGGAGTTTCATTGGAGCGTTTGCGAGGGTAGGCATGCAGACGCTGGCAGTCATAGAGTGAGGCATCCAGACCGAAACCTTCATCCCAGCCAAAGGCTCTCTGAGCCTTGCCAAGACCAAGGGGTGACTCATGTTGGGAGGATATCCGTTTGGACGGCAGCCCAATTCAATCCGTGACACTCTTCTTCCATTTGCTTAAGATTTGTTTGTTTAAGACTCATTGGTTTTAAAAGGAATTTAGCACTGCACATATGTGGAAGTTCTTTAAGCATCACTTTTTTGGGGAGGAACTGTGGCCAGCTCGTGGCCTCTTGGCCATCCAAAAGCGGCAGACAGGGGCACCCTACGAAGCCAAAGGTCATGACAAACAATCGAAAGGGCCGATCCAGTACCTAGACACAAGATTATTATTATTAGTAGTAGTAGTATAGTACTAGTAGTAGTAGTAGTAGTAGTAGTAGTAGTAGTAGTAGTAGTAGTAGTACTAGTAGTAGTAGTAGTAGTAGTAGTAGTAGTAGGTAGTAGGTAGTAGGTAGTAGGTAGTAGGTAGTAGGTAGTAGTAGTAGGTAGTAGTAGGTAGTAGTAGGTAGTAGTAGGTAGTAGTAGGTAGTAGTAGTAGTAGTAGTAGTAGTAGTAGTAGTAGTAGTAGTAGTAGTAGTAGTAGTAGTAGTAGTAGTAGTAGTAGTAGTAGTAGTAGTAGTAGTAGTAGTAGTAGTAGTAGTAGTAGTAGTAGTAGTAGTAGTAGTGGTTCAAAGCCAAAAAAGGGGTGAGAAAGGGCACCTAGCTGGGGGACCTAGATAAAGTCGAGGATTTCACGGAGTGAGACAATGGCAACTGGCTGTGGGTCAAAACCAATGGGATCCCATTTTGGGATTGGTGCATTATTGCTTTTAGGCTCTTTTTTAGTGGGGGTTGGGATGTTCACCGAGGGTACGGGGATTTGACCCATGGCCATTTGGGCCAACTTACTCAGGAAGTGAGGATTGCTCTGCAAACATGGTTCCCTAAGAATCTTATCTCAAACGGGGCGTTTTGATTCAGAAGCCTTTCAAAGGAGGTCCTTTGCCCCAAACTCATACGACCACAGAGTGTCACCCACAAAATTCAAGGATTCCCTCCCAAAGGGGGCACCCCCCAATCAAACATGTGCCAAAGACGCAACCAAGGGGCGCATATGGTCAAACTTGATCCTTGGTTTCCAAAGTCCCCGACAGCCTTGTTCCAGGCTCTTCGCGCATGTTTCAGCGCAACCCTCAAACACCAACGGTGCGTGAGGAACTATCGTTGCATCAATCTTAGGCACAAGCTTGAAGGCAAGACATGCCGCACTATGTTTGCAGGGCAGCATGCAGCCTTACCTTCATATGTACAGTATTTGTTGTCATACACCTCGTTCTCAAGCATAATACAGAAATACATTATATATATATATACGTATCTGATTTATAACATATAAGATACATCTATCACAATACATGTATATATATATATATTATGCATACATATATATATATATATGTATATATATGTATACACATATATATATATATATAGCATATTGCATATAAACCTTCATGACTCCAAACATCTCTGGCACCACTGGCCGTGCGCCCGCGGTTGCCCTTTGGCTCAGCCTCTCCTTGTTGGGCTTGTCGGGCGCGAGGCTCGCGGCCCCCCCAGCAGGGTTTTCGTGTCAGGTCCACGGGGTGGGATACTTCACGAAATAGAAACAGGTCGCTATTCGGTCCTGGAACTGTGTCAGTGCCATTACTCATAAGTTAAGGGTGGAGCACGAAAGATAGCTCAGGCTTAGGATACTGTCAAGTCATCATAGGATACCAAGTCATGATAGGATAGCAAGTCATGATAGGATAACACCATACCATGATTTTGCCCTCACACGAGCCTTCATCTTTTGCGGATCGACACCTGTTTGGCAATGTTTTTTGTTAAAAAGCAACAAAGCAACGGGTGAACGGGTTTCTTTGATCTGACCTTGTCACTTGTTGACCATGAGGCTCCTTATATTCCCCTTTTGTGTGGTTTGAAACGTAAAAGGCGTTTCCTTCTGGAAATTCGACGTTCAAGGGAATTTGTGGTTCTTGTTGGGTGGGTCGTAGGTCGCTTAGAATGCTCAATTAAGAAGCCCCTGTTCCACTCATAATCCTGATTGTATCCTGACAGGGTTGCTGCTTTGGCCTTTCAAACCGCAAGTTGGCGGAAGTGTTGCTACTGTAGGTTTCCTCCGGTTTTGCGTGGGTTGCCATGTTCGAAATCTCTTCTGAGTTCGGATTCACGCTGAAGAAAATCTACCGAAGGGTGTTCCGACAATTTAGTATGTGGGTTACCTGGGCAACCTGGTAGTGACCCACCTATACGGCTTTCCAAGTTGACCCTATTGCAAGTGGGAGAATCACTTAGGTCACATACCCTTGTGAACTTGGCACCGACCCTAGAGTATGTTTTGGACGCCAGTCTTCAGGTTCTTTAGGTCCAGGAGTTTCTAAGACAAGCGGGGATGACTCACAAGCTATGGCGAGCAACGGAGGGGTAACAGCGAGCGAAGCCCCTAGGATGCAGGCCCCATACTTCGGGACGCCTTGATTCATGGTGACTCATAGCAAGTGCAGGTGACTGGCATTTGGTTTGCACTGCAAGTAGGGGCTCCGAACCATACATAGGTGCATTTACCAGGGTGCATTTTGGTACATCTTTTTGAACCACAGCCAGGTGCAGTTGTTCGCTCAGTTGTTTTGTCATCATGCGTTTGAGGTAGACTCTTTCGACATGCTGTTATACTGGATGCCAGGCCTTGATTACCGAGCACCAAATCGCAAGGGTTCTGTGAAAGGGAATGACCACACAGTTGACGATCGACCGATCGATCTTTGTGTTGCGCGGCAAGTCCTTGTTCCGCTAAGGGCATCCGCAAGGAGCCCGGGGGAGTTGGATTTAGACTAGACCAAGCGCGGAGTTTATTCAGCGCGCTCCCACGCAAAGGGATTTACACAGTGCGAAGGGCACAAAAGCCGCTGGGCTTTCATGTTTGGGTTGCCTCCACCAAACAATCCTCAGAACAACACAAACACAACCTATGTTTGTTTTAGTTTGCGTTGCTTAATTATCTACACACCTGTCTTTGTCAAATAGTTTGTGTTGGCCGGCCCTGGGATTTCGGGGTGAGTCTTTTTCAACAGTATCAAGCGAAGCCGCTTCTTTGAGTTTTCGATGGGCTTCCATGTGCCGAAATGAAAAAAAACTGCTTATTTTCCCCTGTCGATGTTAAATTAAAGGGAATCCATCCCTCCGGAATTCTTTTTTTTTTTTTTTTTGGGGGGGGGGGGCGCGATCCATTTGCAAATGATGGATGGCACATGGGAACTCAAGCCTAGGCGAGCCATGCCCAGTTACGTCGCCAAGGAGAGCTGTCAGCTTGACCTCAGTGTACCCAGAGCTTCAGTTTGTTTTTTTCGCGCTTCAGTTGTTTCTCCCTCTGATACATATATATATATAATGGCTCAATTACGATGTAATCCGGGAACACCAGGAAAGCAAGCTTCATCATGAACATTGTTAACCTCGTTTGTTCAAGACCGACCATCTAGCCTTTTGGTGTTTCCTTTTTGGGGCCACTTTTCGTAAAGGCCCCAAAAGGTGCTCACCTTTTTATCAAATTTCTGCGGGCAAGTGGGCACCCCCCCTGGTTGAGCCAGAATCCTGTTAACCCCTTTCTACTTACCCCGTAGGAAGTGCGCTTGTCAGCCGGGTCAGGGTGCGGTTGTCCGTGAGTTGCTTGACACGGGCATGGCATCTCCGCTTTGGGACTTAAGCTCAAATGTTCTCCGAGAGAAACATGGCCCCTTGTCACCCAACGGCTTGCTTCCCGCGGTTTTGGCTTGGAGGGGGGTTGCCTTCAAGACCGGCTACCTGAACCCCCAAACTACCCATCCCAAAAGGGGAAGTCGCCTCATACTCTTAGCGCAATCGCCCATTCTTGGTTTCCCTTTAGAACCACCTGACAGAGGTTTCCTATTGAGCGTTGTTCTGGCTCATTTCGTGGGGGGAACGACTTCCACACCAAAAAACCAATTGCATGCCTATCCATGTTGCATGCCATAGCCCTTCTCTGGACTGCAGAGAGCCAGAACCCGCCCTTTTTTTGGCAAAGGGGTTAGTAGAACCACCAGTCTCATCATCCAAATGGGGTCACCCATTCTTTTAATGGGGGTTGAACTCTAGGGATAATTGAGGTGAAAGGGCTTCCGACTTGTTTTACTACTTGGGTGTTCGGCCAAGTTAGTAAGTTGTTGGGAACCGTTCGGGTATAACCCACTTTTAATCGGGTCAACCCAGTCATTAGGGGGTTAGGATCGTGAGCCCCCGCCAAAATGGATTTCGGTTTTCCTCCTGGTGTCCCTTCAAAACCACCAGAACAGGGGTACCCACTCCACAAGACAGCCACAGAAGACCGCTGGTCGAGCAGTGGGTTCTCTGGTTCTCATACGCCACGGGGGGTCTCAAGAGCTTCCCGGGCCGGCGACCGGGTCCCTTTGTCAATGGCTCTCCCGAACGCGACATGCTTTCTTGAGCCTCAGTGATCCAAAACAGACAAGTCAGGACCATTGGAAGGTTTAGAGGGCCCCAGGTGGTACGAAGCTTCGGGTTGGAAGAGCTCTCCTTCGGATATCCGAGAAGAGCAGGATGACCACCAGGGCTTGCTCGCCGCGGAGGAGGCAAGAAAGTTGGGCGGTTTCAATCCAGGGAGATCCAAAGAAAAAGCCACCGGCTTGGGAGTCGCCTATCTGGGGTAGGCTTAGGATACATTTTACATCTTGCCAGTGACTCCAGGTGAAGCAAACAATCAAAATCTACATTCTATAACTGGGCATGTCTCTAATCATGTTATTTGGCTCATGGACTTTTTAGCTGTTTGAAACGATCATTTTAGTGTCAAACAAAACAGGTTGGTTGTTTTTTTTGGCCAGTCCACTCAGGAAGTTTGACACACCAGCATCAGAAAGGACACTCAATCGAGAGGGTTTTAGGGATGGGTTTGGACCTGAAAGGGTTTCATTGCTGAGATTTCTTAGGTCGATTTTGTTTTCGCTGCTGGGCAAATGCACCAAGACACATCCGGCGATCATTTCTACCGCAAGCTTGGCATATAACTTCCTCCTGCTGGCTCTTTTAGATTCAAGCGGTCTGCTAACCAAAGTGCATATTCAAGAAACACAACCGGCTTGGTTTGTTTGCGACAATATTTTACAAGTGGACTGTCCCCTTCAGCGCCCGTTTGCATCGTGGCTCAGGTGGGATCGGTTTTCTTGAAACCCGATGCGTGGTTCGACGTGTCAGGCTGTCAGCAGCCGCCAGTTGAGCCACCTGGCCAGTAGGGCGGAGAGGACCTGGATCGGGTTGAGCAAAAAGATGCGTGTTGCAGGCACGTCACCTTCCATTTGCGTTTCAGAGTATGCTTTTCCCTTGTTGGTTCCAAAGGGAACCTATCACTACCCAGGCCAAATGGAAGTCAAATAGGTGGCCTGTTTAGGTTAGTTTGGCAAGAAATAGTTGGGTTCCGCTGGTTTACCTGGGTTTTTGCCTCTTTTAGCAGGGAAACCCCTCTATTTGTCCAAAAGGACACAGTAACTTGCCAACACGTTGCAATAGGCACCCTGGTAGCCTGCCGCAGAGTCCGGGGCCGTGCACAATGGGCCAGTTGTTTGCGGGACAACTTCGAGCTTTCACGGGTCGGTTTGGTGGCTGCTTGGAGTCCAGAAACCTGGCCCTTCTCGTGGCAGTCTCGAGTCCATTGGAGGGAATCGGCTCATATTTGTTTGGGGAAGCAGTTGGACCATATGAACCCACGGCCATTTGGGGCCCTGATTGGTTTCCCGTAGCGCACATGTGTATATATATATATATACACATATGTGTATATATATATATGTATATATACATATGTGTATATAGGTGTTGTTTTTCACCAATAGACTAGGAGGTTACTGGAGGTTCCTGGGTTCACAAGGGATCGCATCCGGCGAATGCGCCCAAACAAATCCTCGAATGCGCGCTGAGGCGCCCGGCACAGCGTCCAGTTCGGCAAAGTCGTCCTGGGCTTGGGGCCCCGGGATGCTCAAAACCGCTCCGGGTGAGAGGTGCGGATCCCTGTGGGGACTCTTTACATGCTTTTGGGACCATTTTTGCCAGGCTTTGAGTATGACTCATGCCAAAGGCTGATTGTATGGGTCTATATATGAACCCATAGCGATTTTGGACCCCGAAGGGGCTGATGTCCCACAAGTAAGCCATAAATGACGGTGAAGTAACCCATAAACTAAGGGTTCATACCAGGCGTTTGTATATGGACATACATTCAGCCTTGACCATGGATTACAGGAGCTTGGTGGGGAGCTCGGTAAGGCGAGAAGGGGAAGGGGGAGGTTCCCTGGCTGCTAGGTTCTGCGGGATCTTGGAAGATAGCGAGTGATGGAGGTTGCAACAGAATGTTGGCCCCGGGCTACTGTAACATGTTTGTTTCTTCGAAGAGTTGAGCTAATGCTAACCCCGGATTAATACACCCCTGGTTGATTTTGATCGGGGGGTGTCCCCTTGTAGTGGGGATTCATCACTTGGCTGTGGCTCAAAAAACCGGTGCCAAAATGGGTTGCCCTGGTAAGTGGAAACATGGACTAAACCCTGCGGTTTGCCCCTCCTGTTTAATTTTGAGCCACAGCCACTTTTGGAGGGGTTTTCACCCCCATATGAATAAAAACTGGGGTTTATCTTCATCCGGGGTCGATAGATGGGACTGGTGAGCCAACAGGATCGAGAGATTTCGGTGTTGCCTTCGGCCTTTTGGCCTGTAACATGTGGCAGGGGTCCCTCTTCCCTGTTTGGCAATTTGCTAAACCTCACCTTTTTGGCCCATGAAAGGTGAGTATCCCTTGGGGGAGATGTTTTAAGGGGAAATAACTCGGGACCCCCATGTGGGTCTCTTGAAATCGGGACGCTTGAAGTCGGGATCCATGTGGGTCTCCTGATAAATGGGGACCCCCTCAAGCGTGTTCTTTGCTCCCGCGAAACAAATCCCAAATGATGTCCACCAAAGGATCGCATGTGCGGTCGCACAGCTTAGGGCTTGGGCCCAGAGCCTGGGGCTGTTGTTTGGTCACTTTTCGCGGAAATCCTCGCGCAGTTCATGTGGGAGGTTCACATCTTCGCACAGAGGACACGACTCTTCATGCAAAGCCTTTGCTGGGGTAGACTTAGGCTACATTTTGCATTTTACCAGTGACTCCATGTGAAGCAATCAATAAAATTCGACAACTGGGCCCAAGTCTAATCATGTTTGGGGTTCCTTCAGTTCCCAGCTTTCGGCAGCCAAAAGTACACTTTTCGCGGGAAGGCAAAGTTTGGTCCAGTGCAGAAGAGCTAAGTTTGGTCATTTCCGATCTAAGCCGGGCGAATTGATCTGGGGTTTGCTGAGAATGACCGAGACCGGGTGTTGGGAATGAAAAGGTTTTGGGGATTCGCTTGAAGGAAACCACAAGGGATGGTTTATAGGGGTCATTCCATTTCTCATTCCCTGCTGAGCACCAGCAAGCCGGCCTCCGTATTGTTGGGCGTCCACCGGAGGCGTCTTGCTGTTGGTGGCAGCCATGGCAGCGGTAGGCCGAATGCCGAGGGGGAGGGCGGGCATTGACATGTGTTGTCCGCTCACGTCATAACCTGGAGTCTCCTTCTGACCCTTCAAAAATGGTTGGTCATTACCCGAAAAATAATGGGGTCATGGACCCATTTTTAAAGGGTCATGGAGACTCCAGGTGCTTCTTTTTACCTGGAGTGCGTTGAACAACTACTTCTTGAGTGTTGCGGCCTGTTTTGAGAACATGATGGGTTGGCCTCGCGTTTTCTCCGCATGGTGCACATTGAAAGGACATTTACGAAGTTCGCTGAATGTGGACAACAGTTCAAACATGCCTTTGTTCCTGGGCAGAAGCTGATGTCGGGATGAGAGGGCGAGGTCGGAAGCGGGAGGCGGATGGGATGTTTGGGTGTTGGAAAGGGTTTTGGGCTGACCTGTCTCAACTTGTCTCCGAAATAGAAAGGGTTTGCTGGGATCTCGTTTGAAACTACTTTTCATTTTAGGTTCACTGAATATGGCCCAGGTCAAAGCATGATTTATTGGTCGGAGGTAAAAACTGAGGTTGTTTGAACTTCTTGGTCTTGTGGAATCTGCTGATTGCAAGTGGTTTTGGTTTTCATTCGACATCACAAGGGCTAGTTAGTTGTTGTTGTTTCTTCTTCCAACGGCTGAAAGCTCAGGGGTCTCTGCCCAGATAGGCTCGGGGGGGTTTGTGGTAGCTTTCAGGGAAGGTTTCAGAGCGTCCCAGAAAGTTCCTGGGCTGTTGGATACCGCCTGAGCTTATTGCTTGTTCTCGCGGTTGGAAAGAATGGAAAAGGAATCAACCCCTAGAACCATGTGTTTGGTCCTTAGCTGACCGCTGGCCAGCTAGGTGACCTTTCTCACCGTTTCTTTTTTGGGGAGGGGTCCCCTACTGAAACACACTAATCGATGGAATCAACCCTTAGAGTAATCCATGGCCCCTTGCAACAGATCCTACCCGCCAACTTGTTTGACTCCGCGTCCAGTCCTCGGCCGAGCGCCACACGAGGCGCCGGGAGGGACCGCCGGGAGGGACCCTGCGTGGGGTGTTTGTTTTCACGTTGTCTCGTGCCACCACTTCGAAACGTCCAAACCTCCAAACCGGTCTGAGAAATGTTTCGCCTTTTTTCCCCTACAACTTGAATCCCGAACACAAGACTTCAAGAAGGGGGAGGCTTAAACACAAATCGCCGAAGGTTCCTTTGCTTTTTGTCCCTGAATTGAGGTCTTGGAAGCAGTCTGCTTTTTTTTGGCAGATGCGGTGTGCCTAACATGAGGGCATCCTTTGGAATGATGAACACCTCTGCACATTTGCCTTCAGCACCTGGGAATTCTGACCCATTGCTCGAGCCTCCGTGCATCATTGGTTTGTGTCCTTTTTGTAAGCATCCGATCATGCGCTGGCTTGAGACCGCCGGGTGAGTCGCCGGATTGTTTCTATATTTGCGGGATGTTTGGTGTTTGTCTGCCCACACCCCTTTCGCATTGTTTGGTTGGGCGCGAGAAATCAGCACCTCACTGGGAGTTTGTCAACACTGGGTTTTCCGTTCATAGGAATCCCTTGTTTTCGGATGGCGAAGTATTCACCGAGATTGGTTGCTCCTGACGTTCCCGAAAACATGACCAAAACACAAAGGGTCGGACATGGTTTGCTGGGAGCGGAACGATGGACCTTGTTGGGTACTATATAAGGGCCGAAATAGGAAATTTTACATGTGACATGTCCTCATCATGAGCGAACGCTGTGGTACGAACCAGTGGTTTGCAACTTAATGCTGATCCCAGAGTACTAAACCCATCCTATGAATAGGGGGGTATGCCCTCAAAACGTGGTGTGAACCCGCGTTGCAAGGGAGCGTGCAATCAAAATCAACCAGGAGTGTGTCAAAAAAAATCGGGGTTCCCATTGAACTTATCCATTCCTATGCGCTGGACCCATCAGGAGTCAGATCGAGTTACCTCGAATGGAGGGGCTTGGAACCTCACGTGGTGCGTTTTTGAGGCCCCAAGATTGTAGAGCTTCCGGGACCCTGACAACAAATCTTCACAAATGCTCGGTGAAGGTCCGATTTGTTTTTTTGGCGGGTACCTGGACCCTCAAACTACCCATAAAAATGGGATATCACCCCATAATTTTGGGGGTCAAACCCATTTTTAAGGGAATTTTGAGGGTTCAGGTAGTTTTTAAGCGTCCTTTCCGCTGGACCAAACCTTTCTCGCGGGTCCCGTCGAGCCAGCTCGCTTCTTTGACCGGTCCTGTCGACCGTCTTGAGGTTGGAAGCCCTGGGCTTCGGTGTCGCGGGGTTGGTTTCGGGCACCTAGCAAAAACGGGTACCTGGACCCTCAAACTACCCTTAAAAATGGGTTTGACCCCCAAAAATTATGCGGTGATATCCAATTTTTAAGGGTAGTTTGAGGGTTCAGGTATGTTGTAAAAGCTAAAGGAAGAAAGACCGCCAAAATATCCATGCCGGTACCCGCCCCTACTATCAAACATGGAGGTGGCCCCTTGTTGACCCCTGCATGGACCCCTTGGGTCAGGACCTAAGATCCAAACCCTCAAGGGCAGGCTCAAGGGCCCTTGTGAGGTCCGATGCGTGGAGATATCTGAAGGGGAACCCCAATGGCAATTGTTGCCTGGTTTTTTCGACCAAACAGCCCGCTTTTTGGACACCCTGAAAGAAAACCCACAGAATCCACCACCCCCAACCACTGCTTTTTGGCTACCATACTTGCGATTTTGGACATGGGAAAAAGCAGGACAGGTGGGGGGTGTGCTGGGTTAGGTCAGAGCGGTTTAACCTTCTGGTTTCTCTTTACCACCTTAACACCGCCCTCCTTTTGGGAGACCCTCAACAAAGAGACAAACACGCGCCATCCTCGTAGGGCCGGGGGGGACCGCCCTCCTTTTGGGGGGATCCAACAAAAAGAACAAACAAAAGCCTCGCCCTCCTCTTCAGGCCCGGGGGGGTGAACCCTCGTAACGAGCTGCCAGGCGCCCAAGGCCGTGGGCTCCCAGATCGCCTACTCGGAGCGAGAGCTGTCGGAGGATGAGGTCAAGGCCACTCGGCGTCGAGTCGGCCGAAGGGCGACGCGAAAAAAAAAGTGGCGAAGGGGACACTGGGAATGTTCTGCACAGTTTTGGTTGAGGTGAATCAGGTGTCGAATCCCTAAGTGGGGACTCAGACCACTTTTGGGGACATGAACGGGCCTACGAATAGGAGGGGTTTACGAATGAATCCGGGGTCGACATCATGTGCTTCAAGCCTGGGAACCCCAGCAAAGAGAAGTGGCTGGTGGACCATCCCCACCTTATAAATGATATAATACATGTCTACCTGGACCCTCAAACTACCCATAAAAATGGGAGATCACCCCATAATTTTGGGGGTCAAGCCCATTTTTCAGTGGGAAGTTTGAGGGTTCAGGTAGGACTCTTGGGACCTCAAGGGCCGTTCCGAGGCCCCAGCCCCTTGAAACGGAGATCCTTGGAATCCTCCCATGGCTCCGATACCACAGGGGGCTGTGGCTGGCATTGTCAAAACGTGTGAAGGGTCATGGGGGACTACGGCATACGGCTCAAAAAAAACCAAATGAAGGAACATAAGTACACACACACACACACCTTTCTCTTGTTAAGAGAGAGAAGTGTGTGTGTGTGTGATTTTTGTTTTCACCTGTGTGGCTTGGTGCCCTATCCAGAGTGGAACTCGGGAGAGGGTGGTCTCACCTCAATCCTTGGAATCCCACTGGGCCCTTGTCCAGTGGGTATTTCATCCTTCGCTGAGTCAGTCTTAGGTTATTATCCCTCAGAAGCTGGGTGGAAGAGCATGGTAAGTCTCGAGTGGAAATGGTTTACACGGACCTGAACCCTCAAACTACCCATAATAATGGGAGATCACCCCATCATTTTGGGGGTCAAGCCCATTTTTAAGGGGAATTTTGAGGGTTCGGGTATAGATCAGGATACGGTCAATTGGTGGTTTGGCTTGGGGGTGTGGGATCTTAACCCTGTGGAGGCTAAATGGGAAGCTGCCCCTAGCCTCGGGACGTACTGTGGATGCACAAAGTCCTGCACCACTTTGACACCACGATGAAAACCACTAGTTTGTTGGTTTTCACGGACGGGGGAAAAAACCAACAAAAAAACGGGGGATCGAATCGGAAACCAGGGTTGCTGAACAGCGGGAAGCTGAATAGATGCTTCAGAAGCCCAGAGCGAAGGAAAGTCGCCCAGCGCAGGAAAACCTGATCCGGAAAGCCTTCGGCGGCCACTCGGCTGAAGTTGAGAGACACTATACCAACATCTGCAGACGCATGTGTATGTGTGCATGCATATAGATACATGTCCTCACATACAGGTACACCCGCACACATTTGTGTGTGCATCTTTATTATATATATATATATTAAGAGAGAGAGAGACTCAGGAATTGACACTCAATACATCAACAAATACGAAGGTATATTTGTACATTCACACCTGCCCATAACCATGTCATGCTAAGTCCCGACTCGACAATGTGGCCAATTCAAAAATTTGACCTCACAGAGGGGCTTGCTGTGGAATCAAGACTCTAATGATTTGATTTCTCCATTGACATACTTTGTTATTCACGGTCCAGCGAACCATTATTCCAGGAAGCAGCTTTTTGTTTAAAGAACCTACAGAGGGAAGAACAGGTGAAATCCACCAAAAGCGCAGCCAAACCGTGTTCTAGAATTATAACCAAGAATCATGTTGGCGTTGCACGAACGCGTGTTCTCCAACGCTTAGGTTTTAGGACCGGTCCGTGCTTGCACCAGAGTTTCACCACCTCCAAACGAGGATAACAATGGGAACAAGCGGCAAAATCAAACAGCAGGGCTCAACGAAACAAATGGTTGTGGCTCAAAAAAACGGTGCCCAAAATGGAACCCTGGTAAGTGGAAACATGCACCACAACCCTGTTTAATTTTGAGCCACACCCAAATCCTTTTTCAGTTGGGGACAAATGGCTATGCGTGGTTGATGGGGCTTGCGGGTATCATGCGGCGGACATGTACGTGCTGGGTGTGAAGAGCCGTGTTGCTGCCTTGTAAGAGAGCTCACCTGAAGTCTTCCAGCTTTGCATTTGGCCATGAGAAACCAGGTGTTGTCAGTGTCGCGTAGCTTAATCTGTGAGGCGTTGCGCTTTACCAGGGGTCATTGCATGGGGGTTGTCAACAGTAAGGTCATAACCCTTCCCCCCCTCACCCCTCATGTCTCTTTGTTTGACCGTTTAAGCATGATTTGATGGAATAAATTAGTGTTCCTTTGAAGTGACGTTTGGGGACAACATATAAGAAACCCTGCAGGTACTGTTGCCTCAAGTAGCCCCATTCAACCACATGGGCCGTTGAAGGCATAGAGCCTTGGTGCTAAATGTGTCAGCAACCATAGTTTGTCCATTGGCTCCCAAGGAAGCCAAACGCGGATGGGCATTGTTTCGATTTTTCCCAGACCCTCTATTTGGCACTCTGATTGCAATTTGGGTGCATCAGTTCAGAATCGATTAGGGATATTCCAAAAGGACATCTAGCAGAACCCCAACATTGTTTGGGTGTCACTTGGACGGTGGAAAGGAGCTTTTAACCGAAGCTGTGGTCAGTTCAACAGAGTTGAGATGTGGCGACAAGAGAAAACATGGCGAGGCGGTGCATCTGTTTGCTTCCCCAGAATTGGCTCCTTTTTTGTTTTTTGCTTTTTTGGGGTCCAAATTTGTTTCCAACGAACCTGGCAAACAATATATATATATATGTTTGTTGCTGGGGTCCGAATTCCAGCCAAGCAAATTCAGGCCGGCGGTTTGGATCGGTGCTTCTGGATGTTGGGATTTTTTTGTTGCCTAGCTGCTTCTTGTGGAGGGAAAAAAAAGAAAAAAGTCGTGGAGGGGAGGACCTTTTTTTTTTGGGGGGGGGGACCCCTCATGTTTTTTACCCCCTTTTTTTTGCCCCTGATTCCGGAGACCAATCTGCCAAGTCGTGGAGGGCCTTTTCCCGCTCCCTTTGGTCCGCGAGGCTCTGACTTCCTGTGGTCCGTGGCCACTTCCGCCTACCAGGCGCAAACGGTCGAAGTTCGCGAAATTCCAGCCGCCTTTCCGGGAACTTGGAGCGTGCGGCTTGCCGCCATTCGGTTCCTTGGGTTTTTGGTCTTCGCCTTTTAGTTGTTTTAGCTCAGTTGCCCAAAGCGAATCGACCTTTTAACCTTTTGGTTTTCCAAGTTTGGTCTATCTTTAGTAAAGGCCCCTAAAGGTTAACCTTTTATTTCTGGGTCCTTTGGGCGACTGAGTTAGTGATGGCTTCCATTTGCCCCACAAGTTGGACTTTTAGGGGATCGAAAAAACGGACAGCGCAGCAAATCAGCCGCTGGCCCGGATGTTTTTTTAGGGGATCGGTTAAGAACAGGGTTGTGGGATCAAGGGGTTTGTCCCCTCTTCTGTGATACAAGGGAATCTCCCCCATTCTAAGGGGGTGGGTTGGTGTTTGGGAAGCCCTTCCTGTTGTATCACAGAGGCGGGGTTGGACCAGGGCCATGTTGCCAAGCGCTAATTGAATCGTGGTTCAATAGCATCTACCTCCTTTTGGTTCCTTTCCTGGCTCCTCATTTTGGGTTAGGTTTGTCCTTCTACGATACATGTCTGAGCGCCCTGTTTGGTTTCCCCGAGGTACCCTTGTCCCGAAAAAACAAACTCGGCAACAGGGCCAAACTTGATGAGTTTGGGTCTGGAAGGTTGATGTCCGAATGGGCTGTGTGTCTAAACAATGCTCGAAGACAGAACGTAAAGTCGCGCCATCAAGCGCCGTCTTTTTTTTTGGGGGGGGGACCTTTGCACATGTGATTTCCTGTTGCTGTTCCTTCAAAACCACGAAACTCAGTCAAGGAATACACAATTCCGACGCAAGTCGATTCCCGTTCCGAATACTGGGTGGTTCTAGTATGGTTTCATGGAGGTTACTTCTGGGTGTGTCCTTTTTTTGAGGGCACTCCCGGTGTTCCTTCTGCTTTCCCTTTCACATACCCCCCAAAAAGAAGACAAGCGGTCCTTTGGTACCGACAGCCCAGTTGCAACAATGGAAGGGGGCCCAATTTGGATGATGAAACTCCTGAATAGTAAACAAAGGTGGTTTCATTAAGCCAATCATTCTTTCAATGCTGCTAACTGAACATCCGGGGGATGGCTGTGGCTTAAAACATGGAATCCCCAAATTGGCACATGGGACGACGAACATCTGCCGTTTGCCCCAGCTGCTTGATTCTGAGCCAATCTCACATTTTTTGCCTAGATGCTAAACCTACTGTAGGCTGCTTGTGTTTGTTTCACGTCCAAGCACCTGTTGATTGCCCTGCCCCCCACACCCCCCCCACAATACCCCGACCCTTTCGTCTGTACTCTTCCGACCTGGCCAGGTGGAGGGTGCTTGGAACGAAGGGGGTAGAAGCCCCTCCATTTGGGACACCTTCACTCACCAGTACCGTGCATACAAGGCGCGGGGTTTGCGCAAAAAAGTGCGACAGCGAACACCACTGGGGTAGACTTAGGATACATTTTGAGATTTTACCAGTGACTCCATGTGAAGCAAACAATAAAATATACATTCTATAATTGGGCCTGCCTCTACTCATGACGAAAGGGCGAGCGAAAGAGGGGGAAGTTTGGAAAAGGAAGCCCAATGTGCGTTACCGCGCATGATGCTGGTGAGTGGTTTGTTTGAAAAGATCGAACTTCCATGGGGTGCTCTCGCAGAGAGGGTAAAACGGTTGAACCATGCAATATACATATATATATATATATATAATTACATATATCCCCCCCCCCAAAAAAAAAACTGCTTGGTCTGTTCACTGGTACTTGCGGTGAATTTAGCCTTTCTTGGTGCTGTGCTTGGTTCCCTCACGGGATTCGAGCCCCTGTTTCGAGTTTTCCCCAGCCATTCGCAGACGCCTTCCCGCCTGGCCGCGCACCGATCGAGTTTTCCTCGGGCCTTTCGGAGCTGGGAAATCCGCAAGGACCTGGGGGTGTCTTCTTGGGTGCCCCACACAACATGCTGGCTTTCCTCTTTTTGTTGGGTTCAATCCACCACTTAAAACAATGGCGGGCAGCACCTTGCGCAAGGCAGCTTGCGCAGAGCAACTTGCAACTTTCGAGCCCGGAGCTGCAGGAGTGTACTGCGCCTACTACCTTCGTACTTAACAAATTGGGCTTGTCTGAAACCATGGGAATTTCTGGTATGAATATGTTCCTTATCACTATCACCTGTGGTCAAATTCTGGGCAGCCAGTCACCAACGCACCAAACACGGCCATTGGTGCATGCGTGGGTCCATGCAATCAGCCTTTGAACCACAGGTTGACAGTCTTCCCCCATTCAGTGGCCTAATTGAAAGTTTGGAAGGAGCAGAAAATCAACAACCGCTTGGAGGCACGTGGTGCTCCCATATTATGTTTGTTGGTCTGGGATCATAGAAAGTCCAAAAATGGAGACTCCCCTGGCTTTGAAAGGCTGACGGGGAAAAACACGAGATTTGCGCGGGGTCCCCATTTTTTTTGAAAACAGGAAGCGCCTCCGTGCCATGTCTGGGAAAGGGGCCGCCAAAAGGGTTGGCGTTTTTTTGTCCTGCGCGGCATTCCTCGAGCTCGAGGGCAGCAATGCGGATGTGGCCTGCGACCACTACCACCGCTACAAGGAGGACCTTGCCCTCATCACGGAGTATGGCTTTAAGTCCTACAGGCGCGCTTTAAGTCGCGTGTGTCGGGGGATTGTGGTTTTTTGGCCCAGGTCGGGCCCCATTTGTGGGGACAATCCTTGGAAGGCTTACCTGGAAGTGAGCCTTGTCCCAGGATTGTTTTTTGTCAAAGTCAACCAATCAAAACAAGTTCAAACTACCCTAAAAAATGGAACTCGCCTCATAATTTTAGGGCAACATGTAATTGTTTATGGGTAGTTTGACTCCAAGTGTCCCTTTGTCCCCGCCTGACTGGTGGTTCCCGCCTGTTGAAGCATGTTTTTATCTTTGGCGACAACTCGCGTGAGGTTTTTCTCGTTACAGGCGTGACTCATGGCCTAGTGTTCATTCCCAAGTGTCGAATTCTGGATTTCCTTCGAGGATGCCGCATTCTTCAATCGTGGTCGGACGCGAACCGGGCCCCACCAACTTCTGATGGGGTCCAAAGTTCAACTCGTTCCCGCCCCTCGGGCCCCAGTTCCTGAATGCCAAGGACCCAATTTAGATGACAATCTCTAGGTACAGAATGGTATCTAAGCTTGAGCTCCCTTAAACATAGCTTAGATTTGCTTAGGCTAGATTCGGAACACCTTCCCACTTGAACTTCTCGGAGAAAATCCCGGAGAAGCTTTGATTGATCTATGGACCCAATGGTTTTGATGGCGAGGAGGCCCTGTGATTTTTATGGCTTAATGAGCAAACCTTTTCAGGCGCTCCTTGACCACCCAGAGGCCAATGTTTTTTGCCACCCAGTCTTCAGAGAGAATGGCTGGGCTTCGAGGTTTCCAGGCTCCAGTTCTTCAGTGGCCACCGTTTTTTTTTTTTTTTTTTTTCGGAGGCTCGATAGAGGCGTTTTATCGACGGCTCCCTTTGTCGATGGCACATTTTTGCGCCTCTCGAAATGGGTCAAGGCCCGGTTGGGGTGCCACTAGTGCTCCCTCTTATGCTCCAACAAAAATGGCCAATGCCTTTTCCGGTCGAAACATCGATTGCCTATCCCTTTTCTCGAAAAGTCGGCTCCAGGTTTTCCCAGCTAGTCCCTTTTCCGCTGGAAAAATCGGTGGGCTCTTTTTCCAGGTTTTCCATCTCCTGGACCCGGGTGATGCCCTTGGTGAACGGGACCATGCGGGCCAACCCGGAGGGCGTGAAGTTCTACAAGACCCTTGGCTTCGGATTTTTTTGCTCACCTTCCAAAAGCCATGGTAGAAATGTTTTTTTTTGGGGGGGTTTAACACTCCAAAAACATAGAGTGACAAATGCTTTCTTTTTTTTTGCACAGTTTTTTTTTTGCTCAGCCCCTATAGCCATGGTTTGCTTCTCCATTTTGCGCAACTCAGTTGTTCAGTGGCACCAATGTTTTTCCTTTTTTTTGGGTGGCTGCCCCGCTAAAAATGGTCTTCCCCGAAAAGGGTTCCCTCCATTTGGGTGTGGCTCAAAATTAAGGAGCTAGGACAAATCGCAGGTCTTAGTCTTTGGTTCACTTTACCAACAGGCCATTTTGGTACGTTTATTTGAGCCACAGCTATTTTGCACAAGTGTTTTTTAGTTTCACACTCCAAAAAATCGAATGACCCCCCCCCTTCCTCATGACAGCCCGTTGGGCATGGGTCGCATGTGTTCTTCACCCCGGGGTTGCCCTTCAGCGGTTTGATCGGTTCCTTTTTGTGACTTGTCTTTGACACCGAGGTGCCCATTTGGTTCGGACAAAATTGTAACCGCAGCGAAAAGTTGTTCCCCGTCCAAACCACCAAACCAAATCACCAAGTTGGGCAAGGTGATGGTTCGATTCTTGGAAGTTGGAATCCCACAATTACATGGGTGTTTTTTTGCAGAAGGGTCGATCATGGGGCCTGAGTTTTGGCACAGCGTTAAAACAGCAAAAACAATGGACATTTGTTTGGGTGGACCTCAAAAGATGGTTGGTGTCTTTTGGTTTCCCTTTAAAACCAACCACAGGGCGGTTCCCCCAAACCAGGACAGACGCAATTGCCATCGCTTCGTTCCCACTCCTGAAGTTCCCAAGATAGTTGGGGAAGACCTGGAGAACGACGCATGCCTGGACCCTCAAACTACCCATAAAAATGGGATATCACCCCATAATTTTGGGGGTCAAACCCATTTTTAAGTTGGATTTTTGAGGGTTCAGGTGATGATTTTAGAACCCCTCGAACGAAGCCACCGTTGAAACCCCGGAAAAGCGAACCATGCTTATTTCCTCGAGCGATTCACTCGGAGAGAAAACAAGCGGAGCATGGGGAGTTCTGTTTGGGAGGGCCGATCGGCGATGTCAAGAGCAAGCTCGAAACGCTTGGCATGGAACATACACTCCAACAAAAAACACCATGGGTATGCGCCCCCTTGCATTGGGACGCCCGAAATGCTGGTTTTTGCCGTTTGGTTTCCCTTTTAACCTTTAACTGTCAACCAACCTGAACATGGGTACCCTCTTGGTGGGGGGCAGCCGTTTTGAGGTTGTTAAGGGAGACCAAGGCTAGCCCAAGGCTTGGGAAGGAATTATGTTTGTTTGTTTTGATGTCTCCTCCATTCGGCACCCCTTCATGAGCTAACCCTCATTCGATGGAATGATACATCAAACCCAAAAACAACATGTGACTTGGCAACAGGGTGACCCCATTCGCTTTTTACTAGGCTCTTTGCTGCGAAGTTTCCACCCTTTTGCGCAACCAAATTTCCCAATAATTAGCTGCAGTTCCATATGTGTCCCTTTTCAGGTTAGTTTTTTTTGAGAATAGATGACCCTGGTTTCCCTCTGACTGTTATCATTTACCAGCGCCATCTGTTATTCCGAATGGACGCCTACGTGCAGTTCATGTGATGGGGATCTCCGTCATTGGGAAGGCCGTTTGCCAGTAGAGAAGCGGGCCCATGCAGTTCTTTCTGTTTTCCAGATGTACAAAAGGCCGTTTTTCGCAAATTTTATCCATGCGCGATGTTGTAGGCGCACTAGATGGATCGACAACTCCAAATTTGACATACGGCGTTGACAACAGGTGGCCCAAATGAGGTTCGCTCAAAATCTTCGGGCATTTGTGGTCCCGCTAGGGACTCATTACGGACTTACCGTTGTTCCCATGTCCTTCAAGAGCATCAATGGCTACTTCACCCGAGCAAGTGCACGCCTTTTTCACATCTGCACGCAAACAACCGACATAGATGCATTTTATAAAACGCACAATACATATGTGCTGAGGTTTGTGGTTGCCATATTTTTTCCCAGACTCTCTGGAAGCGCTATAGTTGGTCGCCCGCCTTTCGTGGGAAATGGAACTACTGGAGAATACGGTGCTTCAAAGCAACAACACGGCTCTTTCCATCTTGTTGATTCTTTCATGTCCCCCCCCCCCCCCGCCCCCGCTCCGTGGTCGTTGTGTGGAGAAAGGGCTTTTGAACATCTAAGCGCGTCTTGCAACATATTAGCCCCGAGGAACGTACTCGCCGAGCTCAAGCAGAGAGGCTGCTTGGCTGCAGGGTGTGTTCACCGTTTCGAGCCCGGACATCCGGACATGGTGGGTGAAGGCCAGTGTGGAAGACAGGGCTTTCGGGCCCTCCCGACAACAACAAGATCAGAACGAGCTCTGCTTGGTTGGTCGCGAGTTGCTTGCCTGCGTGCTTGCTTGGTTGCTTGCTTGCTTGGTTGCTTGCTTGCTTGGTTGCTTTGCTTGATTGCTTGCTTGGTTGTTTGCTTGGTTGCTTGCGTGGTTGCTTGGTTGCTTGCTTGCTTCCTTGCTTCCTTGTTTCCTTGCTTGCTTCCTAGATTGCACAAACACATTGTCAACGCTCCTTAGCGGATGAGACAGAACATGCCTAAACGCAGCAGAACTGCCTTCCAGAAGCCCATTCCAACATGAAGAGTTGAAGTTTGGGGAAAAGGGGAAATGGGGAAAAGGGACAACTTCTTCGACAACTTCCCCCCCGCCATCCCCACCTCATTCTGCGCATATCCATTCGGCAAGCACGACTTTCAGAGTTGCCTGTAGCATTGGTGATCAGATCCCGCATCCCGGATCCGTTTCAAGTCCCGTTTCGCCATGGTGCTTGTCACCGTGCGGGGCCTCGGTGGTGACGTGCTGCTGGGCCCAGTGGAGGTGGATAGCGCGGAGACCGTTGAGGGCCTCACGCGCCGGCTCACGGGGTCCACAGGGCCCTGGCGCTTGCTGCAGGGGGACGACTGCCTGCGGCCGAGTTCAAAGCTCGCGGAGCTGGGTACCTCGCTGTCCCTGACGGCGGTGGTATCCCGAACCTTGACCACGGAGCTGGCAGAGCTGTGTGCCGCCACGCAAAGGAGGGGGGAGGAGCGCCAGCGCCGGAACGCGGCGTGGCTGGAGGAGCTGCCTGAGGCCACGGCTCCTCGCAAGCGCCAGAGGCGAGAGGAGGACATCCAGGAGTATGAGCGAGCCCTTGCTATTCTCGTGGAGAATATGTCGAGCATCGCCTTGGCAAGGAGCAAGGTGTACGCTAGCGAGGGCAAGTCTTCCAGTCAGTACGACTTTCAGCAGGAAGCGGTCCTCTTCGATTTGACGGCCAAGATGTTCCATGGAACCAGGGATTTGCGCCGCGACCCAGTGCTGAGGGGGTGGTACTTCACTGAGAATCCGGAACACTTGGACACGCCCCAAGACGTGAAAATGGACAACCAGAGGTTCTACCGCTGGTGCATGAAAGTTCTCCGGCCGAGGGTGATGGATCACCTGCGGCAGATGGATCTCACGGTCAAGGAGCATGTGCTGATGTGCCATGCAATCACGATCCATTGGGAAGATCCAGCTGCCTGACAGCTGCAACCCGTGCACTCTTCCACAATCACCCGATTGTTTTGGTTGCAAAGCAAGCGCAAGCAAGCAAGTTATCGGGTTTTGGCGGTTGGGTGAGGTTGGCTCACTCGCAAGATCTAGAGAATCCTTGGGCAAGGGGAGTATCTATGCGGCCTTGCAAAAAAGGCATGCGGGTCTCTAGGGAAATTGGATGCGAGTCGGCATGCTATGGCATGGCGTTTTTTTTTTTTTTTTTTTTTTTTTTTTTTTTAATTATTATTATTATTATTATTATTATTATCACTGGCAGCCTTTCCAGACCAAAGCGGCTTTCCATTAGGCCGCTAGGGTCAATGGATCTGGGCTTCGCAAGGTTAGCAGGACCTAAATAATTACATACCCTCCTGTCGAAGAACAGTTTACTCCTACAATGACCATACTCGGTATTACAGTGATTACCCCAAAACTACACAAGGGATTACTAGGTGTGCAGGATTTGGTCCACCCACAGTACTTGGGGTTGGAAAGAATTGTCAAGCGGGAATTTGGAGCAGGATTCCTCAGGGAACCATGCCCCACATTTGGGGAGTGAATGGCTAGTGTAATATTGGTGTGTGTTGTGGGAGGGTACCCCTGTTTGGGGTTGAGGTTTGTTGGGGAAACCAAAAGGAAAGAGCCGAAGTCAGATGTCATCCAGCTCGATATCCCCTACTTGACAGATCCAGGACGGCCATTTTGACGCCTCGACCCCTTTGGGAGCCCCTCGGGGTCCATGTGAAGTACATGTCAAGTTGTCAAAGGAATTTCCTTGCGAACCAATATTGAACCCAAAAACATTGAGCTCTGGATAATCATATCCACATGTTGTTGCTCCCCACATCTTGCCCATTCCAGCACTTGAGCCGTGGCGAAGCGCCTCGAGGCATCGTGGCGATGGTGACGATGTTCCACTGGGACCTGCCGGAGGCACCGCGGCTCTGCACTGCATGGTCTCATGGGGGCTGGGAAGGGGGGGGAGGGAGCCCTTATTCGGCCCTTATTCAGCGCTTAAGGCCAGTCGAGTGGTTAAAATAAGGGTACCTGTTTTTTTTTCCTATTTTAGTAGGGGAACCCTCCCCACAAAAGAGGAGAGAAGGGCACTGGGGGACCTAGCGTTGGGGAATTTCATCAGAGAGGCCGAGGATTTCGGAATGACCATGGCTGGGGGGGAGGGAGGGGGATGGAGCCAAAGCCCGGAAGAAGGAGGACCTAGAATATGTCCGAATCATCCAGGAGCAATGCAGCAGAGTTTTTTTTCAAAAGTGAGGAACCACTGGGTCTGCACGGCTCACCTCTCTACTGGAGGACCTACGTAAGTACCAACCAAACCTTCTGGTTTCAGCCATGGTTTGATTCCCTGGGCGCCCAGCTTCGTAGTTTTATTGTGTGTTGATGGTTTGTTGGTACGGCTTTTGTCTTCTTTGCTTTTTTTTTCTTTTTTTTTTTGGGGGCGGCCCCAAATGGATTCCTGGTAAATGGACTCTGTTTGTTTGTTTGTTTGTTTGTTTGTTTGTACCTTTTTTTCTCTCTTGTTTTTCTCGGGGGGGGGGGGGCAAATGGATTCCTGGTAAATGGACACGTAGACTAAAACCTGCGATCCCCTGGCTGCTAAATGTTGAGTCACACATATATGGTTTGTTTTATTGTTGAGAGTCAGTGCGCTGTTTGGGGCAGTTGTTGTAGACAGCTGTGACAATTTGGATGGCTCCGAAGAAAGAAGGAACAAGAGCACGGCGTAGGCTATGGGTTCTCCAGATGCAGACGCGAGTTTCATGAGCTCACCAAAATGGGGGGAGGTCTGGGGGGGTTATGTTAGTTGTGAAGATTCGGCACTTGGGGACCCCTCAAAACAGGAACGTGGTTTGTGAAGATCATTGCCTCAACCTCGGAAATACTATTGAGCTCCAAACTTGACTGCTGTTGGGTTGGATCTTTAGACTTTAGCTTTTTGGTTGAAATACTTTTTTTTGTTTTAACTTTTTTCTTTTCCACTAAAGCCCCAAAAGGTTAAACACTTTTTGCAGGGGGGTCCTTGCAGCAACCCAGCAAAGGAGACCCTCCGAAGGTTGAGATTTTTTGAACAATACACAGGAAAGAGTTCCCCAGTTTTGATCGGGACCTCTGCATAGGTTTGCACCTCAAAACGGCCCATTCTTGAGACAGGGAACCATGTGGAGCATTCTCATGGAGCCTCCCGTTTTTGTTCGTCATGGCCTTGAATATCCTTTTCTTTGAAGGCTCTTTGGATGAATGTGAGACCGAGGGTGTCACAACTTTGATTTCCAGATGCTCTGTTTCCAAATGATCCAAACATAGGCAACTCCAACATCTATTTTGCCTTTGGCTTCTCACCACCCCAAATACATTTGTTTACTCTTTGTTGCTTCTTTCTTTCCCATTTGAGTTCCTGTTCAGACACCTCGTGTGGTTGTGTATAAAACACGAACCCCCCCTTTAACACTGTGGTTTTCCTGAAGATTTCCCCTTAAACTGCCCCATTCCCTCCAAACACACACACACAAATGAAAGTTGAGGGCCCTCAGAATGATTGGTTTCCTTTTGGTTTCCCTTGAACACCAACCCTTTTCCCCCAAAGAAAACTAGAACCACGGGTGGCCCGAAAGCATAATGGAAAGTGACCAAAGACAAGAAAATCGAGCTGACATGCGGGGATGCCAGTGTTGTGGTTGCTCAAGAGTTGCTGTTGCGTGCGCGCGTGCGCGCGTGCGTGGGCGTGCGTGGGCGTGCGTGGGCGTGCGTGGGCGTGCGTGGGCGTGCGTGGGCGTGCGTGGGCGTGCGTGGGCGTGCATGGGCGTGCGTGGGCGTGCGTGGGCGTGCGTGGGCGTGCGTGCGTGGGCGTGCGTGCGTGGGCGTGCGTGCGTGCGTGCGTGCGTGCGTGCGTGCGTGCGTGCGTGCGTGCGTGCGTGCGTGCGTGCGTGCGTGCGTGCGTGCGTGGTGGGTGGGTGGGTGGGTGGGTGGGTGGGTGGGTGGGTGGGTGGGTGGGTGGGTGGGTGGGTGGGTGGGTGTGTGTCTGTGTGTGTCTGTGTGTGTCTGTGTGTGTCTGTGTGTGTGTCTGTGTGTCTGTGTGTGTGTCTGTGTGTCTGTGTCTGTGTCTGTGTCTGTGTCTGTGTCTGTGTCTGTGTCTGTGTCTGTGTCTGTGTCTGTGTCTGTGTCTGTGTCTGTGTCTGTGTCTGTGTCTGTGTCTGTGTCTGTGTCTGTGTCTGTGTCTGTGTCTGTGTCTGTCTGTCTGTCTGTCTGTCTGTCTGTCTGTTTGTGCGTGTGTGCGTGCGTGCGTGTGTGTGTGTGTGTGGGTGCGTGTGTGCGTGTGTGGGTGTAGGTGGGTGTGTGTGTGTGTGTGCGCCTGCGCGCGCGCGTGTGTGTGGGTGCGTGCGTGCGTGCGTGCCTGCTTGCGTGCGTGGGTGTGTGTGTGTGTGTGGGTGCGTGCGTGCGTGCGAGCGTGCGTGCGTGCCTTTTGCATGCAACACCCAGCTGCCGCATGTCTCAACTCTTGCCACGGCAGGTCAAAGCAAAAAAAGCCGACATGTGCGTGTGTGTCGCAATTGCGCACGTGCAAGCGCGTGTGCTCCCGCGGATATCTGCAAAGTTTGCCCCTCTGTGACTGATAAGCTTCGGTGCTGCGAGCTCTATACAAGCGTTGCTCTGCGCAAGTGCCCGGCCCAAGTGTTCAGCGCAAGTTGCTCTGCGGGCGCAAGTGCTCTAAGCAAGTTGCAATGCGCAAGCGCGACGCAAAAGTATGCTGCGCAAGCTCGGGACAGGTTTCTATGAGCAAGTTCTCCAAGCAAGTTCTCTGCGCGCAGCGCTGACCGCAACATGGCAACCTTTCGATTTGAGCCGGAGCTACGAATGCACCCTTTGTGAGCCACTTTCGCGCTGCTGACTTTCTAACTTAAAGGCCGCGGAGACCAAGCAGGATTCGAGCCCGGGGCAGGTCACTGCCAAGAGCAGGCGCGTAACCGCGAGACAAACTCTCAAGCCCGCGTTCCGACTTGAAAAAGAAGCATTTTACCAGAATTTCGTGCGATCCACCACGCCAATCCGCGCAGAGGGTCGCGCGGGCAAGTCAGAAATCGTTTAAAAAAAAGCCCCCAGTATTTGCACATCGACCACGCCAATCCCCGCAGAGGATCGCGCGCGCACCTCAGAAATCGTAAAAAGTCCACAGGTTTTGCACATCGACCACGCCAATCCCCGCAGAGGGTCGTGCGCGCAAGTCAGAAATCGTAAAAAGCCCGCAGTTTTGCATATCGACCACGCCAATCCTCGCAGAGGGTCGCGCGCGCAAATCAGAATCGTAAAAAGTCCACAGTTTTTGCACATCGACCACGCCAATCTCCGCAGAGGGTTCGCGCGCAAATCAGAAATCGTAAAAAGTCCACAGTTTTTGCACATCGATCACGCCAATCGACGCAGAGGGTCGCGCGCGCACCGCAGAAATCGTAAAAAGTCCGCAGTTTTTGGACATCGACCGCGCCAATCCCCGCAGCGGGTCGCGCGCGCAGATCAGAAATCGTAAAAAGTCCACACTTTTTGGACATCGACCACGCCAATCCCCGCAGAGGGTGTCATTTTCGCAGGGTGGGTTCGGTCCGACCGCGCCGCCTTAACAGACTAAGTAATGACTTTCGTGTCCAAATGTCTCGTGCAAGTTTGGCTGTGTGATATCTCGTGCAAGTTGTTCTCGTGCAAGTTGGCTCGTGTAAGTTGGCTCGTGCAAGTTGACTCATGCAAGTTGGCTCGGGCAAGTTGCCTCGTGCAAGTTGGCTCGTGCAAGTTGGCTCGTGTAAGTTGGCTGTGCAAGTTGGCTCGAGCAAGTTGGCTCGTGCAAGTTGGCTCGTGTAAGTTGGCTGTGCAAGTTGGCTCGTGCAAGTTGGCTCGTGTAAGTTTGGCTGTGTGAGGCTGGTGCAAGTTGGCTCGTGCAAGTTTAGCTGTGTGATAAGGCTGGCGATTTTACCGGAAGAGCCCTTCGCAATGCTTTCGGGAAAAACGCACACACACAGCCACGTGGCTGGGCCTTTTTGATATGCTGAACGGACCACCAAAAGGAGCACCAACATCTTGAGTCCCCTTTCAGAAAAGAACATGTTTTGTAGTTCAGTTTTTAACGGACAAGGACCACCAACCTCTTGGGGAGTTTGCTTGAAGAAAAAAACGGCGGGAGCGACCCGCAGGGCTTGGATTGGCGGAACGCGAACGTGGTGGATCACTTCCTGCGCTACGTGGACTTCCTGTGGACCACCTTCCCCGAGGCGCACTTGTCGGGGGGAATTCGACCCCCGGTGTCTCTTCAGGCGTTTGGTGCATTTTGCCAAGGGATGTTAGGACTTGAACTTTTTGCCAACTAGTGGGTTTTCCATTAAACCATTAAACCCTTAGAAGGGGAACAGAAAGCAACCAAGAGGCGGTTCCCAGCCATCCGGTTCCTTGGATTCTTTAAAACCTTAGTTGCTTTAGTGAGGTGGTTTTCATTTGCCCCACAGGGTTTGTTTTTTTACGCAGGCAAAGTTATTGGGTCGTTTTAAAGGAAGACCGCAGGAAAGTAGTAAGAACAACAAACGGTGTAAAGCAGGACCATCATGACCATCCTGTTTTAAGACACGTCCAGGTCTGTCTCCCACACATCTGCCCTGTCAACTTTTTTGGGAGGGGGGTTCGCGCTAAACTCGTGCTGGCCATTTCTGTCCCCTGGCCACCATGGCTTCGGTTTCCTTTTGATTTTGAAAATGATAACATTTTCAGAAAAAAACAACACATGGGTTTGTCTCAGATAGGGGCACCACAAAATGGGTGGCGTTCGGTAACCATTTTGGCTCAAGCTCATTCCAGCTCAAGGTTAGACTCCCGCCATTTTTGTCATGCCGCCATTGAGTTAGGTCAATCGCTTTTTGCGGTCAGCGCAAGCCTTACCCATGTACGTTCCTGTGCTCCACAGGTCAACCTACCATACCTATCATGACACTATGAGTGAAGGAGACGTGGGCAAACGAAAGACTGGGGCAGTATCTGATTCGATGCCTGCATTTACGGCGCTCTGCCCGTGACAGTATGCGTCAGGGCAACGACCACGTCTGGTCCAAGTCAGTTTCGCCATCGGTAGTATTGGCTGCTCGCAACGAAGAAGATCTTTCCAGGTTTACATGACAGACTGACCCAAGTCTTGAAGGATTCATGTGCGGATTGTTTCCTTTCGCAGAGAGCTAACGTGCTCAAAGCTGCCATGTTTACCTTTATCATGCATTGCTTGATCAACAAGATTTGAATTCGTCACATGGGTTCAGAAGTTCTGTCAACAGATGAGTCCTGGACCATTTATACCCCAGAATTTGGGAGGCGACTGGTCTGCCGTCATATTGTGAGAGTATCGTTGTTTGTTGGCAATGGCCTCTTCCTGGTGAACTATGAGTTCACAGGAGGTGAGTGGCAAGGTCGGGAAGGTCGTGTTGCGTGCGAGAGCATGTTGGAGGATTTGTGTGATGTGTGAGAGTTGGAGCGGACGACTGGATTTTGCAACAGCCGCGGGCCCTGGCCCTGGCTCAAGAGCGACAGCTGGCTCAGCCCCAGGACGATTGCGTCGTCCGGACAGGCAGCTCGTCGACTTTGGCGCTTGCCCAGCTGAGAACGGGACACACGCCAAGGCCTTGCCTAACTTTCCAGACGTACCAAAGCAGCCGCCCCTCATTCAGTATGGAGTTTTGCCAGGTGAGGATCTGAGCAATTGTAGCCGACTTTATCAAAGCTTCCGGGCTGAGTATGCGCACCGGTGAAGGGAACGCGCTTTCGTAATGACCAGCAAACGCATGAGCCCCACTAAGCGGAAGCCGTGTGGCCGGGATATAACTGCTGCGCTATTTTGGGTGATTGCAGATACGTCCTTTTTTAAATTTGCAGAAACACACCAACTTCAATCAGGACACGCATCTTGCTGAGTGCCGCTTTTCGGTGCATCGAGCCAAGTTGCCACACACTTGTCTAGTTCGGGCTTCAGACAAAGTCTTCCAGCTCTCAAGCGCAGGTGACCAACAATTGCAATCATTTCCAGCCTGCAAGGGATGCAAGGGATGGAAGGGATGCTAGAAAGCCCGGATGCTGGTGATGAGGGAAAGCTGGGGATGCTGGTGAAGTTGGCGAGGATGTAGAGGATGTTGGCGGGGATGTCGAGCGTGTTTTGGGGTCCAAAGGGCTGGCCTACAAAACGCATCACCGGTATACCCTATGGGTAGGGTTGCCTTCGCTCCTCAAGCTCCAAGACACACAGCCTGGCGAGGCGCGGAAGGTGTGCGGTGTTTGTTTCGCGTGGCCTGCTCCGTTGCGCCTCATCTTATCCCCAACGGCTCTCATGGCAGAGGGTGAGAGTCGCGACAAGAAAATTAGAGGCACGCCCGCATTTGATGGCACATTCAGCCATTGGCATGGCACGCCTTTGGGGAAAACCGTGGTAAGTTTGCCGTGCCTTGATGGAAGCAGGTTTTTTTTTTGGGAAGTGTCATGAAAAATCATCGTGTATCCCTGAAAAGCCGCGTGTTTCCAGATGTTTTGGGGTCTCCTGCTAGACGCTTCTTTTGAATTTGGTTCCAAATCATAATTTGTTTTTTTTTGTGTTGCCAGGATGGGCGCCTGTTTTCAAGTCGCTAACGGTTTCTGCAGAGCACTTTTTTCTTGTTTCTTTCCAGGTTTTCTGTGTCCTTGAGGATTTGGATTCAGACCGGAAGACTGTAACAGGGGTGGCGCCTTTGGGTGGAAAAAACTAGGACACACCTGGTTCCGGCACAACCCAAGTAACACCCCCCCAGACTTGGAAGAAACCTTGTTTTTGAGGAAGAGACCAGGACCTCCTCGTGGGGTTGCTCCCAACGGGGGTAGGTTCGTCCACAATCTCTTTCTAACGGCATGGCCGGTCACTCACATGAGCCAACACCGACGCGCACAATCAGGGTAGTAGAGAGGTTTACAGCCATACCATATGCGTGGTTGTTTCCAATCGAAATGAAAGGAACACCACTTATTTCCGGGGCTCCCAGATTTTGAGCCACACACTTCAGCTAACGCATTTACCTTGGTCAACAGATAAGTTGCCGGTGAAACGAGCCCAAGCATGATTCAGGCCTTTTTCTGGGGGATGCTTCCCTTTGCTTCCAGCTTGGGAATTGTGGCATCCACCCCAAAAAAACACCGCCGTAAAGATATATTATAGCTGTCAGCTGCAAGATACGTTTAATCCCATCAACGTAGATCCCCCAAAGAGGGGATATCCCCAAAGGAAGCTTCCTCCAACATATTTTTTTGGGGACCCTCAGAGAGGTCAATAGCTGGATCACATTCAACGAGCCCTTCACCTTCTGCTTCATGGGCTACAAGCTAGGCGCGCTTCTTTTCACATGAGCGCCAGCCAGTTTTTTTTGCGGTGGCTTGGGCGGTTCTTTGTTTCTGTGA
This sequence comes from Effrenium voratum, assembly GCA_963377175.1. NCBI lineage: Eukaryota > Dinophyceae > Suessiales > Symbiodiniaceae > Effrenium > Effrenium voratum. The sequence goes on from CAUJNA010003422.1 coordinate 55,312, forward strand.
TTTGTTTGATGCGGAGTGGTCGGAAGGAAGGAGCCAACGGAAAGAAGCTGAATTGCCATGAAGGACAATGCAGACAGCCCAGTTTCAGGGGAGGCTTCTCGTAGCCAAAACTGGACAACGAAGACACCGGACACAAATGTTTGCAACCCTGCTGGAAAAATCCATCTTCATGAAATAAGGTCTGTGGTGAGACCTTCTCCCCTGGTGGTTCCCAGCAATGCGGTTCCTTACTTTTTAGTTTTTTTTGGTAATTCAAGTGGATCTGAAAACGGAGAGCCCAGATCCCCTTAGAGCGTTTGCGAGAGGTCCGCCGGACCATATTCACTGAAAGCTTCTTTGGGCCCATGGGGTGAAACACGTTTTTTTTCTTCAGAATAAGCTGGGCTTGCGCAGGTGTTAGTTACTTTTCGATTTACCCGGGTTCCATTTTGCACAAAATGTTATATGGCTGGGTTTTTGCTAGGGGAGCTTCAAAAATGGTGGAGTTCCTTTTGGTTTCCCTGGAAACCAACCCTAAAACGGGTCCACGTATGTACCTTTTGCTCAGGGAAGAGCCCACTAATCTGCAGGTTTGGGGTGCCAGAAACGGTTTCCCCGTGACTTGGCCGAGGTTGTTTCACCGCAATCCGACCGCCTAGGCGAAATGTACCAACCTGATTGTTTCGGGCAAAGGAAAGCCGAACGCCGAGCTAGGAAGTCGTTACCCACCTGGGTTACCCGCTGAGATCAGGGTTACCTCCACTGAACAGGGGATTTGTTTTGTGGGCTATCACCTATGTTACCAAGAACTTACGAACTTGGCGAATCAAACACCCAAGTAAGGGAGTTTAGTCCTGTGGCGGTTCCCAGCCGTCCAGTTAGGTTCTTAGATTTTTAGTTGGTTTAGTGGTTTAGTGGGGGTTTCCATTTAACCCACAATTGCACAAGTTCAAGTTTTGGCGGGGGATCCGAGCCCCTTTTGTCCAGCGCTTGAGACCCAACCCTTTTTCGTGTGAGGGTCCTGGCTGCTGCACCACCTTTCACTCGGGTGACATTCTGTGGGGGGTTGCGGGGTTTAACAGAGTTGGCAGAATGATGCCTGGAGCGATGCTTGAAACATTGTGTGCGCTTTCACTGCAGCGCACAACCACGGTTTCTGTGAAACGCCTGCCTTTACGTTGCATTTGTGCATGCCAGCAACCTGCCGGCAGCATGCCTAGAAAAGCGGGCCCGTGTTTCCCTTGCATGTAAAGCAAAGCAAGGGAACGCGTGAGAAGCGCCCAACGCCTGCATTTCTACTGGTACCTTCCCCATTCTTTCCAGGCATCCTTTCTAAAAACAACCACCCCAACCCTGGGGAAACCGCCAATTGTTTGAAAAGAACGATGGTTGAAACGAATGGAATTGGAGTCAACCCCTAGAGCATTGGCCATTTTACTTCTACCTGAACCCTCAAACATGCATCTTAAAAATGGGGTTGACCCCCAAACTTATGGGGTGATCTCCCATTTTTATGGGTAGTTTGAGGGTTCAGGTACCCGGTTTGGTTGGGATGGGCGGTCTAAACCCTTGCCATCTTGGAACGCAGCGCCGCCATTCTGCGCCCGTTCTTGAAAACCGCAACGCGGGCCTCGCCTGAAGACGTACGAGACAAACACAGGGGCGCCTAACGCATTTGCCCCAAATTAATTTAATACCAAGACCCCAGATGAATTTTGACCCACCAAATTAATTTAGCCTTTGCCCCAAATTAATTTGACCCGACAATGACTGCTAACAAGACCCAGTCGAGTCATTTGTTTCTGCCGGCAACTTGCCCAGGACTCCATGCGCCTGGGGTACAATCCCAGCACGAGCACCTGAAGTGCGGGCACAATGCGGCCCGGTCGAATCCGGGGATTCGGGGGGGATCGGTGCCAAGAGCGTGCGAAAAAGATCGGAGGCCTGTTTTGGAGAGCACAGGACCTGAAACTAGTCCCAAATTTACGAGGGGAAAAATGGATTTCTCTGCCCTTGGGTCCCAAGACCATATTTGGGATCTTTTGGCTCCCGCTGGAAATTAACCACAATGGCAATGGGAGCCTAGAAAGATCCCTTCCGCCTCGAGCGTGTCATATTTGTTGCCAGACCAGGCCACTGGGTTGCAACGACGTCACGAGTCTCTAATGGGGTTCGCGGCGCCAGGCGCTTTTAGCCTTTCCATGGGGCTCCCTTTTCGGTGGAGTGATATATTTCAGAAAGGGGTTCTCACTTTTGCAGTGTCCGGTCTTGGAACTGCAAGATCCTTTTGTTTTCTACCTGAACCCTCAAAATTCCCTTAAAAATGGGTTTGACCCCCAAAATTATGGGGTGATATCCCATTTTTATGGGTAGTTTGAGGGTCCAGGTAAACAAAATATCATGTGTTTGGACCACTCCACCCAGGCGGGGTTTCCCTCGAACTGAAGGAGCAATTACCCTTTGCGAGAAGATCATTTGGTGTGAGCAGAAAGGACCCAAAGCCGGATTACTTCTTGGGGGAACACTGTTGTTCTAGGGGAAGCTTCCAATTCCAATCTTTCCAGGGAACCTTCTTTCCAGGGAATCATCAAACACCGGTGGTTTTGAACAAGTTGAAACGAATGGCTGCAATCAACCACTAGTTGTAGCCCATCTAGCACGGAATGAATCGAAGGTCAGAAGTGTCAGCGATGTGGCACCCTAAGAGATACATGTGCGATGCAGGTTCAATAGCTGCGATTGCACAACTCGTAAAGTGCTGGGCTAGAATTGAACCCCTAAAGTCAAAATTATTCTTATCTGGGGCCTAAACCCCCACGAAGCCGCTTTTGTTTTTTGATTCATAGCTACAAGGCAAGCAAGTTTTGAGCAAGGCCCTTCCGGGATCCGCGCAGTGGGAAGGTTCTTGCTTCGCCCTGGCCAAATGGCCCACTTTATTGCCGCGCTGGACTGGCAGCGGCCTTCTCGTTTCCCATGTCGCGGGACTAAATTCCTGGGCCAGAGCCACGTGCTCAAAACCGATTCGGGTAGATGAAGGTTAGGGGCAGTCCCAGCCTTTGAAATGGTTGCGGATATCCGCCTTTCTATTTCTTGAAGCATGGTTCTGGGTTCACCAAATTTGTGTACCGATCGGTTTTGATTGTGACGGTGTTGAGTTCCCAGGTTCTTTTGGGGGACACATGGTGGTGGTACTGGAACGTCATGCCTGTCCAAAGCACCCCAAGCAGTTGATATCATGGGAACCAAGAAAAGGCGTCTCCCAGAAGCTCGTTTCTTTCTTTTCTGTTGTGCACCTGCAGCACTCTACCTGCTTTTTTGGGGTTATTGTCTTGGACTGGTTTTGAGCGCAATGCCTCCTCAACCTAAACCCAAATGGGGGTGATCAAAACTTCCGTTCCATGGAGTGGCCATTAGGGAAACCACCAAAAAGAACGACTTTTACCACTAAATGGGAAAAGTTAACCTTGGTCATTTTGGGGCCAGGAATATTACTCAACGCCCAAGTGTGGATCTTGGAGTGACTTGGTCCATGCCATGTCTGACAACAGCCAAAACAGAGATGCAATTCAAGGCCTTGCACATTTCTTGCGTGTGGAGGTCAGCCTTTTCAGCAGGGGACAACCACCAGCTGTTGGTTCTCCTATTTATACACATACCCAAATTCGCAAATAACCCAAGAATACAACCTAACTCAGTCTGATTTCAATCACCAATCAACCCAAGGCTTTGAATTGGGAATTTCTTGCGCGTGCTTTGGAGGGTTTTTGACCTTGGCTTGAACGGAAGCCAAGAGGGCAACCACCATTTTGGGGTCCTCAATCTTGAAACCTAAAAATACATACTAGTAACCTCATAGACAAACCAATCACCCAAACCAATCACCCGAACTCCTTGGAGTTTCTTAACCCGAGCCCTTACCAAGAGGAAGACCACAATTTCTACGTGGATCCTCCCTATTGTTGAGACAGATTTTGAGCCCTGAACCCGTGAAACAAACCCCCTTTACTCCAGCAACCCTTAGCAAAGGTTTTTCTTTGGATTGGTTTGGCTCTGGTTTCGAGTGTTTCAGCTCCAAATCGGACCTGGCCTTGGACCATGGCTTCGACCCCCTTCGGTGCATGGCGCCCTCGAGGTGCTCCGGGCCCACGCCTTCGCGATGCAGCTCTTCCGGCGCCAGTACTTCCGCGCCGGGCTGAAGCCTGGGGCCCCGGACGTTGCAGTCCCGAGGCGACGACACCCCGCAGGTTGAAGTAATTTGTTGACCCCATAATCAACCAACCAGTTTATGAGTTTCGATGACGAAGTTCTTCGACGAAACGCGTTGCCCGACGCGTCGGTACGCGTCACCCCAAAGCCGGAGGCAGGTGGTTTCCGCAAATATCCCAAAAGGGACCGACGAAACGACATTGGGAAGGTCAATGCATGGTTGATGTAGTGTTGACCAACCAACAAGGTGAGTTTCATTAGGGGGTGGGGTTTTGAGCCCCTCCAAAAGTGGTCCCCACGAATAAACTGGGGTTTACTAATTGGGGTCAACATTAAGACAATAACTCTGTGCAGTTACCTAGCGTTAGGAAAAGACTACTTTAGCAGAAAGGTGACGCAAGCTTCTTAGACACCTCCAGGAAATTCATCAGGAACTGAACCAACATTATGGTGCTTGGCGATAGAGCTTCCCTGTTTGCTGACTTGGAGGCGTGGCAAGAGTTTGTGTTTCCTTTACCTTGGTCTTGAAAGGGCTCCGACTCGGACTGGGCATTTTCCTGAAAAGGAAGATGGAAGTGCACCTAGAATATATGGTAAGATGGGTATGTGCTTTTTGAAGGTGCTCTTGAATTTTTGGTGCTTTAGGGACACCGAAGAAAAAGCAAACATTTTTGGGGGGTGCTACATTTGGCGACTCCAGCTTTGGTCAACAAACCTTGGAGGTAGGGTTGCAGCCCACGAACAGTGGACGAGGGGATTTGAGAAGAATGTCCTTAATATCCCGACCCATGCGCTGGCGCTTGCGCTTCGTCTGAGGGTGGGCATCGTGCTGAACTACGATTTTCCTTTCCCGAAAGACCCGAAGAACCCCCACGACGTGGACTCTGTGGAGGTCGACGCTCAGAAGCGCATAGGCCCGGGGCTTCCTTTTTTTTTCCTTTGGAACTCGGGTCGCTATCATTGCAGGCTTCGAGAACCATGACAAGCAGCCCGGGAGCGGCGACCAGTCCAGATGTGAATCCTCATGACCATCTATTTGCTTGATCTTTTCTTGCTTCCCTGCGATGTTTTCAATGGAAGTGGACTTCTCGAAGCATCATCGGACCCTCCGCTAGAGGATTCTGGATCTTTCATTGGAAGGGTTTGGACAATTTAGGACCTGTTCAGGTCCCAAGATTCTTTGGCTGGTAGCTGTGTCACGAGTCTTTCTTTTTCCTTTGGCAGGCCAGACAGCCAGAAGTAGCCAGCCGAGCCCCCACAAACCGTGGTATTTGGCCTTGCAGCACCTGGGGAATGCCCCCTTTAGGTATGCCATTGTTTCAGTTTCCAACTATCTGGGCCAAAACTGTAACAAGCTCAGCCATCATGAAGGCCCATTGCTGAAGAATTAGTCCTTTCCAATTTGCGAATTGCTGTTATTTGTTAGATCTATGTACATCCACACCTGACAGCCTTCGCATGATGGCGCCGAGGCCCTTCCCGAAACTTCATCAGTAGCGCTGGAAACCTGAAAGCTGGAATGGGTCCGACTTGCCAATAAATTTACACAGGTCATCCTTATGGGGCATTTACCCTTAATTTACCTGATACATAGCGGGTATTCATGGTTTGTACAGTATCATGCCTTGTTCGCTGCCGCGTGAACCAAGGATCCCACTTTGTCCGGTGATATGTTTGCCACGTTTTCAACCCAGACGTGTCTGCGGGTCTAACCTTCGGGCAGGGGGCATCCGGCACCGAGCCGTGCCTTGATTCTGCGAGGCTGGTTCGCAGATCCGCTCTACAAAGGCGATTACCCGCAGGCGATTACCCGCATTTGACGGAGAGAGAGAGACAGACAGAGCGAATGATTCTGCCTATTTATGGAATGCGAAGCTATTCTTGTGCTGTGCTTCCTACCTCTTTGTGGTAGGCTAGGAATATAGATGCCGACCTCTCCAAACGTGCTGTGCGTGGTGTTTCGTAGCTCCAGGAAGAGATTCTGACCTCTCCAATGGAGGATACATACCCACGGCTTTTGCAATTCCAGTTGAATAGTAAGATCTTTTGACGTCCAGCTTTCTCACAAGCGATTTGTTACCCTCCAGTAAGAAAGGTGAGCCACAGTCAAAACCCGGGTAGAGACAGGCTAGTAAGGGACAATCCCAACCATTGATAGGTGCGGCCGCCTTTTGAATTCTTTTCATTGGTTTGGGCGCATCATATTAAGGCCAGGTTTTGATCATGTCTCAGGTGGTTACTTTGTGAGATCCTTGAGGCTTTCTATGGCAGGATCCCCTCCCTCCATGTGGGTGGCTCGCCTTTTTTGCGGGACACCCATTTCACTTTATAGGGAAACCAACAGGGAAGCCACCAGTCCAATAAAAGAAGACAGAGCCATGTTGGCTTCTTTTCCTATTGGCGGGAAGGGGTGATTCCGGATCGTGCTGGCTGCCTCATAAGGTCCCGCGCCTTGGGACAATGGGGGCTTCTCGGTCCGAAGGTGAAGGCCAATGTGCACCCCAGATGCAGGGAATGAGTTGGAAGGACCCCTACATCGCCTACGGTTTGTTTGGGAGTCCCTAGGTTCATTCCCAGACTCTGGGTCACTCCTTCGTGAGCACCAGCGAGTAGTGTTGACCCCAGATGAATCAACCAGTAGTTGATTTTGATTGGAGTGTCCAATTGCTTTGAGTGGGAATATGGATCACTTTGATGGTGACACCCCCTAATTTATAGGACGGGTCTATTCCGCGGCCAACATTAGGCGATCCATAGAGACCTCCAGTTTGTGTTAGGACAGTTCCCTTGATTGATTTCACAGCGATTCCTTGAAGTGTTTGCTTCCCAGCAATACCTTGAGGCTTTCAGATGTTAAATGCAGACATTGTTGACAGACCCCACTAAACGAGAAGCCACAATCAACGAGTAAGTTGTTTGGAGCTAAACCAGGTGGTTCTCCAACGCAGCAAAGCCAAGCGCCGTTCAAAGGGTCCCCGGTTCGATGGCCACTGAAGACCGGTACGACTTGGGCGCTTGAGGTCGACCTTCCAATCCAAGGAGTCTCCCATTTCATCCTGGAAATGGCCCGGGGAGTCACGCTTTTCCAGCCTATGTCCGGATAAAACCTGGTTCTGTTTTGTTTGGGCACCGCAGGTCCTCAAGGATATGAACGGCGAGAACTTGCCAAGCTTCACCCTGGAGGAGAAACAATTGCTAAGAGAAGGCGACCGACCAAGGGTTTTGTGCTTGGGCGAACACCTCGTGTTTCTGAGATGTGTGTCTCTGTGTGTGTGTGTGTGTGTGTGTTTCTCCACACACATTGTTTTCAGAAATCGCTCGCTGCAAATATTCTACCCGCGTTTCCTCGGGATTTGTTGACAAGCCATATGCTAGACGTTGATAAGCCATATGCTAGAAGCTCATGCCTGGCTATTTAGACAGGGTAAAGACGTACCCATGTAAGGGTAAAGACGTACCCATGTATTTGGAGTAGGCAATTGTTCAGTGCCACCCTTTTGTTGCCTGTAAGCCCAAAACGGCTTATTTTTGCTACCGGGGTCCCTAGGCAACTGGAACATTCCAATGCGGAAATCCAAACACATCTTGGTCGATGTGTATTGCCCTAGCTTGGTACCTCAAAAGGGGCCGTTTTCAAGGTCAGCAACTCTTGAGGGTTGGATGATGCTTACCGTGGCCTGAGATTTTTCAGTCGCCATTTTATGATCACCTTCTGATGGTTCCAAGGGCTGGAATCAACCAAGCAAGGATCTGTTGGTGGCTCTGCTTGCTTGCTGGTTGGCTGCCTGCCTGTTTGTCTGCCTCGCTCGCCCGCTTGCTTGTTTGTTCGGTTGAATGGTCGGTTGGTCGATAACTTAGCTCATTTTCTTTCAGATCCTCCCTTGAGGGTTCTGGCCGGGTTTGCCCGGTGTGCTTCACAATTATTGATCATCGAGCGTTGAAGTCGCCATCAGTCAGCCCGTCCCCGGAAAGCAAACAGCCCAAGGGCGAGCAAAACACACGTCGATGTGTGGTGAGTCGTTGGCCACCCAAATGTTGCAGGGAGGGTCCAGACATGGTTCGAGAGTACGATTGGGGCCATGGAACTCGGATTTCTGGGACGGCCTTGCAAGTCTACAAAGACCAAGTATCTGGGATATTCGCATTATCTTCCCCAGAATTAGTTCCATTTTTATTTATGTTTGTTTTTGCTTTTTTGGGGTTCACTTTGTTTTCCTCTACCGGGCAAAAACAAATTTCTCATGTTTTGCTGGGGTCCGATCTTTCCAAATTAAATGTTGGACCCATGGGGGCCGAAGCCTCAGGTTCCAGAGATCAGACCTTTAAGCCGAGTTGCCCGCTTGAGTTTGTTGCTTAGGACCCTGTCTTATGCCATCTGAGAGGTGGAATCGGTCAACAAAAAGGTTGGGTCGAAAAGGTGTTCTGATTCAATGGGTCAAAGAAGCGCTGGACACCTTCTGGATGACTTACTGCCTGAGTACTTTATACTTTTTAAGAAGATCATTTTAGTGGCATTTACTTTCTACATTTTAATTAAGACCATGTTTGTGGCATTTAAACAAACAGTTCAGGAACGTTTTTGGGGTCATCCACTCGATTGAGTCGAGTCCCCGAAGCTGAGTTGGGGAATTTTTGTTTTCACGGGCGGACGGCTCCGTCCCAGTGCGCGTAGTCGTCACGGCTCAGGGTTCCCCTTTTTGAGTAGGGTAGACTTAAACCCAGTTCCTTCCCCCCAAAAGGGGAACTGAGTTTAAGTCTATCTTGTACTCAAAAAGTAGAACTGGGGTACTCAAAAAGTAGAACCCTGACTGGGCTACTCTTCCATGTGGAAAACAAAGGACCAACGGGACCGATGCTGCCGTTTCTAGGAGTCGCAAACTGGTTTGCCATGAAACCTAGCAAAAGGGGTTGCACACAATAACGCCAGGTGGTAGGCCCAACAGCCCCGGAACCTGCTGGAACCCTCCTTTTCGGCCCCCCGAAAACTTCAACCCAAACCGCACGCAGCTTACCTTGGCAGAGACCGCACAGCCTCGAGCTGGGAGTTGATCAATCTTCCCTTCGGCCCCAAAATGACCATGGGTGACTTTTTTCCATCTGGTGGTCCGTTTTGGATGATTTCCCTAAGCGTCACTCATGTAAAGGACCCTGACAGTCATCTTTTCGGTCATTTCCCTAAGCGTCACTCATCCCCCCCCCCCCCCCACACACACACACACACACACACACACACACAGCCATGCATTCCTTGAGCATCTTTTTGTGTGATTTCTCTAAGCGTCACCCATGCAAAGGACCCGTTGATCAACCCCCAGCACCCGCAGCCATGTATTCCTTGAGTTTTGCCAGCTGTGAACCCCGTCTACAGCTTCTATGGCCTCAACAGCTACGGCGGTCGATATATGCGGGGACCCCCAGCATCCAAAGCTGTTGTAATTTCTCCACTGGGACTGACTGGGAAGAATGCCTTCTGGAAATGTTCGGCTGGATCTTTGAGCTGAGTGTTTGGTTGACAAATTGCCGCACTTCGCTGTGAAAGCGCCCGCAAGCCAGTCGGAGTAAGTTGGTTGAAACAGGTGGGATTTGCCATGAAACCCACAAGAAGTCTTTGGTGCATTCTGTGAAGGGATGTTAGGACTTTAACGTTTGCCAACTCATGGGTTTTCCGAATTAAACCACTAAAAGTTATTCACTTTTAGCAGGGGAGCAGATTTTGCCACCGAGAAGTGAGAAACTTTCAGAGGATGGGTTTGAATCAGGGCCATGAGCTTCACGCAGGCGTCTTGCCAGCTTGGGACCGTCAGGAACTTGGCACCTTAGCTCACCATATCTTGAGCGGGTCCATGTTGCATGGCCTTTACATAAAGTGTGTGTCTGTTTTGAGAGTCGCATTTTTTGGGTTTCCACAAACAAATGGTTCCCCAGTAGTGCCCTTTGACCCTTTTTTTGGGGAGGGTTCCCCTACTCAAATATTTCAATTAGACTAAAGACAAAAAATCGGGTACCCTTCTTCTAACCTCTCTACCGGAAGACCTAGAAAAGAAATATAAAAGAGCAGTCCATGGCCCAATTGTAGTCGTTTTTTTCTGCGTGGAGACCAGGCAGAAGTGCGCCTGCACTGGTTCGGCTGCCTTAATGAAGTGTTGTCCTTGCCTGTTGTGTGTGTGTGTGTCTTCTGGTTGGGAGTGTTTGGACCGGTATATGTTTGTCTATACCCTGACTAAGCGCTCCCTCCATGTACATTATACAGTAGCTATGTTTTACGCATGTATCTGACTGAAGTGGCAATGGCAGCACTGAACCATGTTGTTAAAAGCAAACCTGCAACCAGCAGGAACTCGGAGTGTAAGTAGATTTGCCACAGTCTTCTCAGCCTCGAGCCAATTCACAGCTGACTCATAGCAAAAGGCTGCTCCCGAACCTCAGGTGGTGCACTCCCGAACGGCCAACGAACTCCTAGTGGCTCCCAGCCATCGGGTTCCTTGGAATTTCCTTGGCGTTTTAGAGCTTTCTAGTGTTCAGCGGTTTTCCATTTAACCCACTGAGGGTATTTCACTTCTAGGGGAGCAGAAAACACCCCCAACGGGCACGCTTTTGTTCAGAGCCCGGAAGGAAGATTTGGATTTTCGAGCCTGAAGGTGAAACCAGCAAAAGGTTGAAGGAGGTCTTACATTGTGTTGGTTTGTACTTGGTATAAAAATAAGTGTTGTTGTTTAACACCCATTTTTGTTTCTACAACCTTTTTTAAATAGCAGACCCCAATGTCTGTGAATACAAGCCCAATTTGGTGTTCCCTTATTTTAGGAATTGGAATGACCCAAAGGACTGCTTCCCCTTTGTTCACCCGTATACGACGTATATGTGGGTCTGACATGTTACTAGAGACCATCTGGTGGCCAACGTGGGGATCTATGTTCAAACATGTTTGACACGTTCAACAGCTCCAAAGCATCACCGAGGCAGTTTCTACAACCATGCACTCAGCTAACCCCTTCCGCACAGTGAACCGTGCCAACCCTCCCCAAATACGATCAATCCCCTGAAAAGTAAAAAAGATTCTTTTGGCACGTTCATTAAAAGGGCGCCAATAAGTACAGAAGTTTGCAACGCGTGCTCTTGGATGGGAGGCGCCCACTGGTACATATCCTTCTGACATGTGGCTGGCTTTGGGCAGTGGTCCCCTGGCGAGTTCCCACTTACGAGCACAAAGGGTACCCCGCGCTTGAATGGTCAGCATCAGATATGTTATAATCATGGTTATATCTGGGGTACCGGGTTGATTGGTTCCCTCAAAACTATCTGGATCAACGTTTTCGAGGTCATCCTTGCAATGGAGGTGTTTCCCTTCTCCTGTCTCCAGAGTCATATTGTATGGACATCCGAAAAGATCGGACCATCTGAACTTCTTTCTGTTGGACCATTGAGTTTTATGAGGGTTTCCAAAACACCAAAACTTTCAGCTTGCAGCACTGATCTGTGTCATTTAAGGCCCTCTGAATCGTCCTTGAGTTTTCGTGCGTTTGTTAAGTTTTCAGAACTCCTGGACCTTATGTTGTTTGAAAGAGTGGCAACACAACTGTTCCATTTTGGTTCCACTCAGGAAGTTAGTCGTTGGCAAATCGTCGTACAGATTAAAACTGACAGACCGTCCCCCCTCAAAGCTACTTCCCCAAATCCCTGAACTTGCGGCCCCATGTTTCGGCCCGAAACCATGGGGTTTCCGCGAAGCGCGCAGCAGTGACTCTCAGCTGAGACCTGTGACTTGTCTTGCAACACGCGCCAGGGAAGCCTTCCACAACGACTCCATGCTCCCCAGAGAAAGCTTCTACAAGCAGCTCCGCTGATTCAGAGCGAGTCGCGTGGAAGGTGTTTTTTTTTTTGTCTGGGATGTCTAAGGAGTTAAGGAAGCCAAAGGTTTGTGGCATGCCCTGGGCTGGAGGCTATTCCATAGCTAGGTGGGTAGCTATGGGCGTGTGTGTGTGTGTGTTTGTTTCCCCTGGATGGTTTCATTTTAGAAGCTGGCAGTGAAGTTTCGCAGAGGCAAGGTCAACCAGAAACATGTAAGCCAAAGAAGGTATAGGGAACTATGCCATGCCTTGTGTGTCAAAGAAGTAGAAGCTGGCATGAAGGGGGTCTTCATCCGCACTCTGCGGATGAAAGAGTGACCCACAAATATGTCATCATTTGGGGGGTTGACCCCCTTTTTTTGGGTTCCATGTCAATTTTGGAGGGGGGTCAGCAATCAGAAATGCTCTAATTACAGAACTTATTCTTCCATGAAGGTCTTTGTGTTTCATCGTACCCCGCAACGTATTTTATTTCAGTTCTTTATTTCTTGGCAACAAGCTGACCGCAGTGAATCTCGGCACCTGAAACCCCCAAGACAACCTCCCAAGATTTCCGTCGCACGCATCCGCGGCAGAAAATCCCCGCGACCCATCTCTGGCGGCGCAAGTTGCGACCATTTGGGTCCAGGAAGTGCGATCCTGGGGGGTGCAGAACTGCCGGGCACCGTCTAAACTTCATGGCGGGGTCAAATATGGAGGCGTTCGGTCCCTTCTCTCCCGTTTCTTTTTTGGGCTGGGAGGGTTCGGGGCCCTACTAAAATCGAATACAGAGCCTAACCTCGCAGAACTGGAGGACCTAGGATGGATGCTAGGTCAGCACCCGGATTTGCGGGAACCCAAGTATGCGCCCCCCCAATTTACGGTAAGAAGTCTTTGGTGCATGTTGCCAAGGGATGTTGAGACTTCAACTTTTTGCCAACTCATGGGTTTTCCGAATTAAACCACTAAAAGTTATTCGCTTTTAGCAGGGGAGCAGCAAGCAACCAAGTTTTGGTTTGGAGCATTGTGATAAATAGAAAGCTCCTTTGACTTTATCTGGCCAATCTACTCGATCGGAAGTGAGTCAGTCAGCTGTATTGGGCAAGAACATGCAGATGGTTTGCTATCACGCCCCGGTTCTTGGGACGTGGTTGGGAAATGCTTTGTCAAAGCCGAACAGGCCGTTGCAACCGTTGTTTTTTCCCGAGCCCTGCAAGCCATTGTTTGGGGGTTTCAAGGAAAACCAACAGGACACCACCTAGATAGCCAAGTTGCTGTTTTTGTTCAGTCGCTGTTGCTGGTTTTGGGGGTAAAGTAGATGGAAAACTCGATCGCACACTGGCGATCCAGGCACCTGTTTCCCATGTGAAGACAAGCCCACATCTTCAGGACTCAACCTGAACCCTCAAGATTCCCTTAAAAATGGGTTTGACCCCCAAAATTATGGGGTGATATCCAATTCTTATGGGTAGTTTGAGGGTCCAGGAAGTGCTATTTTAGGAAGCATGTTCCGTTGAGCTTCCACTCTGAAAACCAGCTGGTATTGGCCTGCGACCGGCAACTTTTGGGCCATGTCCCCCGACTTTTGGCCAGGTGCCCTTCCGCAAACACCGCGGAGTGTTTTCCGCAGGAACGGCAAATATAGCTTCCGAGAAGCAGAGCTCGGTGTTTCCATTTCCCCCCCACGGCCACAAGGGGCATCTGAGACCGATTTGTTGCCAGACGCATCTTGTAAGCCCCGGGCCAAGCGCGGCATGGAAGGCACCAAGGGCTGCGGTTTTGCCCTTGGTTTTGGGTGTTTCGGATTTTTGGTTGGATGGGTGTCCGATGTAAGCTGGCTTCTTTCTTGCTGGTTCCGATGGGCACCTCGAAAAAAAGAAGAAGAAAAGAAACAATCGTGGCTTCCTGGGCAATCCTGGGTTTAGCCCGGTTTTTTCGAACGGTCCCGGTCTTGTAGCGTTTCTGGCTGGTTTTCCCCCGGGCCATGGCACCCAGCCTCTCGCCCGTCGCCAAGTGGTCGAGCTTTCGAGGGACGGGCAGATGATCGGGCAGCCCTTCATCAAGGCCTGGTTCTACAAGGTGCCCGAGGAGCCGAGGGGCCGAGGGCTCGGCACCGGGCCTTCGGAGCGATCTCCCCATATCTCCGTCCCAAGGTACGGCGCATGGAGCCGGACCACAGGCGACGGTTTTGGTTGGGGGAAAATGGGGCCTGGGTTTGGAGCATTGTCTGTTTCTTGGGGGGAGTTCGCGATTTTCAGGTTCCAGGCTAATTGGTGGGAGGGGAAGTAGTTTAATGGTTTGCTCCCCAAAGGCTTCCTTGGTACCCTGGGAAAATGGTTTGCGGCGTTTTCCTAAGGGATGTTCTGAAAATCTCAGGCTCCATGTGACTGGTCAAAGTTCATTTGTCCAAATCCGCAGGCTCTAGTTTTTGCTTGCCCATTTACCAGGGCAAGCCATGTGGGGTTAGCCCAGGTTTGACCCCAGCCATGTGAATTGCCGGGAGGCTAAGTTTTGCTAAGGCTTCCTGGACCCCAGATGAAGCGGAACCCCTGGTTGATTTTGAGAGAGGGTGCCCAACTCGGACTCCTTTTCCTGGTGATTCGGACCACTTTTGCAGGGACAGAATGGGGGTTGTTTATCCCCTTCCCCCAAAGAGCCATCCTCAGAAGGTACCAAGAGATATTCAGGCCCAGTTAAATGGTGTCTGTGAGCTTCAGCTGCCGCCATTAAATCAATGGGGTTCATAGAACTCACCACTGTTGTTTGACCTGGATTGTCATCCTTCAAATTGGGCTCCTTGCTTTTTGTTTGTGGGGGGGGGGGGGGGGAAATTGAACCCCAGGCCCTGGACTGAAGCCACCATTAAATTGTTGATAGCTCATAGAACCAGCATGATTTACCGTTCAGGCTTGTCATCATCTAAATTGGGTCCTTGAAACTCTTCTTTCACGGTTTTATCCAAAGTTCGGACTCCTGGCCAGCCTCCGGGTTTGAGTTTTGTCGTCATCTCACTTCCTGAGTTCATGAACTTTAAGCTTTTTTCGGGATTTTTTTTCAAGCTACCACTTAAAGAATACCGCTTGTCGTACCCATTGAAATCGGCTGACCCATTCTGCTGTCTCCGAGCCCGTCGGGTCTTTCCGGCACCCGGGGAGCTGGAGCGAGACCTGGCGCCTGGAAGTTTTTCCAGTGCCATGTGGGTGGCGCAATCCATTTCGCACCACTTGGAAAAGATGGTTGAAACCGCACTGTTTGTGGGTATGTTCAAGGGAATCATCCTGCCAGGGACTTTTTGTCTGGTGCGAATTGGATTTGGTCCACAGTAGGTCTCATATGTGATGTGATGAAGCAGTTCTGCAAGGATGTTCTTCTTTCCTTTGCCCGACCGCAAGTTCGGGTCTTCTGAAGATTTTTGTTGACGAAGGGTCCTGTTTGCGTGGGGCTGACTTGAGGGAATCAAGTCTCTTGACGGGAGTTTTCCCTGCAACATGTTCCATGGACGGAACCCTCTTAAAAGGGGATTTGCCAAAAGTAGTTGTGTTTTTGTAGAAATTGGGTAGTTGTTGTTTTTTGGG
This sequence comes from Effrenium voratum, assembly GCA_963377175.1. NCBI lineage: Eukaryota > Dinophyceae > Suessiales > Symbiodiniaceae > Effrenium > Effrenium voratum. The sequence continues at coordinate 70,898 of CAUJNA010003422.1, forward strand.
TTCCTTCCGTTGACTAGGGGAGTATGTGTTGCTCAGAGGCAAGGTGGATCCCGATCGCATGGCTCTCAGGAGATACTTCTGCACTTGCGCTGGGTGCCTTGCCTGGATAGCCAATACCCTCGAAAAGACACACACACACATGATGCAAGGCAATCAAGCAAGCAAGCTAGGAAGCAAGCAAGCAAGCTAGGAAGCTAACAGGCAAGCTAGCATGGAAAGAAGGAAAATGACGAGAGTGTGTGTGTGTGTGTGTCTTGCTGTCTGTCTGTCTGTGTGTCTGTGTGTCTGGCTGTCTGTCTGTCTGTGTGTCTGTGTGTGTGTCTGTGTGTCTGTGTGTGTGTGTGTGTGTCTGTGTGTCTGTGTGTCTGTGTGGCTGTGTGTCTGTGTGTCTGTGTGTGTGTGTGTGTCTGTGTGTCTGTGTGTCTGTGTGTCTGTGTGTCTGTGTGTCTGTGTCTGTCTGTCTGTCTGTCTGTGTGTGTGGGTCTCTGTGTGTGTGTGTGTGCTCTGTGTGTCTGTGTCTCTGTGTGTCTGTGTGTGTGTGTCTGTGTGTCTGTGTGTGTCTGTGTCTGTGTGTGTGTGTCTGTGTGTGTCTGTGTGTGTGTGCGTGTGTCTGTGTGTGTCTGTGTGTGTCTGTGTGTCTGTGTGTCTGTGTGTCTGTGTGTCTGTGTGTGTGTCCTTTGCCCGCGACTAAAACGATGACAGGGAAACCTGAATCCTGGGTTTTGGATTTAAGATTGACCAAGATAACCTGACTGGAGAGCCCCAGAAGACCTGAGGGATGTGTTGGTAGGACGTTCACCACCTCCGTGGTGCAGTTGTTTGGATCTGTTCAATTTCATTCCCACCATTGGATTTTCTTACGCAAAGGGGCAGGGTAAGCGCCTAGTAGCCCAGCCAAGGCCACTTCCTCTTGTGCCTTTTGACGGCATCGGAGTTTTCCAGAGACTTGCCTGTCACGTTTCGGACATTTGCTTCATAGCTTGATAGCAAGTTCCTGGAAGATACCAAAAATCCGATCTTGTGGTTGCAGTGGATCCAAAGGTGGGCGATTATCTAAGCGTGAAATGGCCACCAGCCAACTCGCGAGGTGAACGACCGCTACCAGCCCGGCGAGATTATCATCACCGAGAATGGATGCTCTGACCCGGGGGACAACGAATATGCCGCAAGCCTGGAGAGCACTGAGAGTGAGAGGAGACCAGCTGCGGCTTTTTGTCAACCAACAAGAAGGTCTACTTATTTTTGCTGATTCAGAGTTGCTATCAGGTGAAGTTGGATGTATCCTAGCAAGCTATGGAATGTCTTGGGATTATCATCCAAAAAGCCCATAGTTTGTTTGAGGTTGCAGATAGAACCATGGCATATGTCTTTCCTCTTGAGCTGTCCGGCAATCTTTAAAATGCTTATTTCCATCGGTGGATCTGGCTCGGCAACATTTGGACACGCCAAATGATTATGGCAGTCTTGAGATTTCTTGGCAGGTTTGGGGGTGTTTTTCTGGCTCCAAATCTTGGAACAGGCAGATTTCACAGGTCCGGTGGGGCTTACGCTGACAACACCCGAGATTGCTCTGGTGAGAAGCGTGCCGGGATCGAATGCGGTCCGACGTTTGGCTGTCTTGGATATTTGAGGGTGTTTTTAGTTTAGTTTGGATACTTTTTGGGGGGTCTTTCTAAAGGGAGTCCGCTAAAAAGAGACCCCATTTAGAGGCAAAAAGTGGAACTGTTTTCGCAGAAGGTCCAAGTACATGAGGGCATACTTAGACCGCTTTTACTCCCCAACAGCATCAGAAGGTCCCTTGCCTGGGTTTGCAGGGAACCTCCAAGCGCTCGGGTCGATTTCTTGGAGAGGCGATTGCGCTCGGATACAAAGCGAGCGCTCGGGTTGGGGTCCCTGAGCTCTGAATTCAATGGGTATCTGGACCCTACCACCCATAAAAATGGGAGATCACCCCATAATTTTGGGGGCCAAACCCATTTTCAAGTTGGATTTTTGAGGGTTCAGGTATATGCTTATTGCGAGTCTATAGCCTTTGAGTTGTATCTGTCACTTACTGTGGACTGGAGTTACATTTTGGCTTTGGACCATTTTAGTGGCAAACAATAGGTCCAGTTTTTTTTGTGGCCAAGTTACTCAGGAAGTGAGGTCAAAGGGAAGCCAAAAGGACAACTCATTGCAATGATTCGTGTAGATGTGTTGCAAAGATCTGAGCTTTCAGCCCACCGCAATCTTTGGCCGGGGAAGAACGAATTGCACATATTGGTTACAGGCAGGCCGGAAAACCAGGCGTTTGACGCACCGACTTTCGGCCGTTGACGGAGCCTTTCACGCGTTGCACCCGAGAGTCCCTTACGTTTGGTACTTAGATTCCTGGTTGCTCGCCAGACGAAGAGAGCACTAAAGTAAGATCCGGCAGGAATTCGTCCCTGCGCATAGACTTGGTCAGAAGCTGCGAGACCTCCGCTGGTTCTTACAAACTTCTCCAAATCCATGGGCCATGATGGAGGAAAAACATTGTAATACATGCATATGTGCATATATATGTATGTGTATATGTATGTATGTGTATATGTATGTATGTATGAGCTCATATATATATATATATATATGTACATAGTTGGACCCGTGGGCTGCCACCTTTTGGGTCCCTGAGTTTCCAGACATATCTTCTGGTGGCCGGCTTGGGAAGGAACCGGGAGCCACACGACCGCCAGCCCGAGGGATATACGGTGGACGATTGGAGCAGAATATCGCCGCCTGGCAATTAGACGGGGGATCTCTTCCCTGAGTTCCCAGCCCCTTAGCTTTTTCGCCTTTGGGGGTTTAGTGGGGGGTTCAGCCACTTTGCTTTTTCGCTTTTTAGATGGTTTTTTGGCGGGGGTTCCAGGTAGCCCACTAAGCCATCCCCTTAGATTTTTCGCTTTTTAGTTGGTTTTCTGGGGGGGTTCCAAGTAGCCCACTAAAAGTTAGCTAAACCTTTGGCAGGGAATCTGAGACAGCCCAGGCACAACTGGCGGTACTAACCCAATATTGGCGGGATCGGCCAATACTGTGGATGGACAAAATCCTGCACCACCCAAGAAACCCTGGAATGGTGATTCCCCTGTAAATACCAACAAACAATGGTTCGGATTTCGTCCATCCACAGTATCAACCAAATTGACTTCTCCGCTGTCTTTGTACCCACCCAATAATTATTGGCCAGATCAGCCAATATTAACCATGTTAGCCTCTCCTCTTTTTTTTTTTGGGGGGGGGGGCTAGGGCCAAGACTGAGGTGAATCCCGTTTCACCGATGGTTCTTCCATTTGGGCCTGGCTTTGCAAGAGTTGACGGCCGTGTTTTTTTTTCCCCAGCCTCTGGTGTGTTGGCCTACCTTTGGTCAAGGTTTCCGCAGTAGCACTTTTATTTTTTAAAGCCTAGGGCAAGTGACAGAAAGCAAAAACTACAGGAATAAAAGCATAATTGTGGACAAAAAGGGCATCTTGGAACCGTTTACTGCTAGACTCTTTGCGGCAATTGAGTTGATCTATCATGGGAAGCTTGGTTGCAGGCTTGGTCAATTGTTCACTGCCACGATGCGGGCATCATGGGGGCCAAAATCCTCCGTTCGATGAGTCTTTACACACGCTTTAACTTGGGGGGGTTGTAGGGATGGTCATGGACCCCTCAAAAGGATTCACATAGGCATGTCAATGCCCAGGTGCCCGACGAAATGTGCATGAAACATGGGCCAACCGATCGCCGTATAGCAAATTCGGTTTGCAACCTCACCCATGATCTTCATATAAGGACATCAAATGTTCGGTCGGTGAAACATTATGATTCACCCAGATGACTTTCGATTAAGCATATCCACCATGGCTTGGAATGTTTGTGGCACCAATTATTTTCCATTTTTTTCGGGGTGGCCCCACTAAAAATGGTCTTCCCCGTTCCCTTTTTTTCCATCACTGAACACCTGAGTTTATGAATCTAGTGCCATCCTTCTCTTCTGAAGCTGGCGGTTTAGATCGCCGGCTTTCCCATGTATTTCTTCTGGGCCGTGGAACAGGACAAGACGAACAGATTACCTAAAAAAAGAGACCGGGTGTTGGTGGGGATGTGATTTTAACATGAACAATGCTACAACACACAGTATTCTACAGTGTGTAAAAAAAGGAAACCAACAGGGGGAACTGGTGAAATCCACAAAGCGCGTCCAAGCCGTTTTCTGGAGGAATCGGGGGAGTGCCGATTCGGCACCAGAGGTACTACAGGGACTATCTCGCCAAAGTGGCTCAGGCCAAACTGGAAGGAGTGCCAATTACAGGCGCTGCCGGCCGAAGGGCTTCCTCCTCAAAATGGGTATTTGTTTGTTTTGTTGTTCTTGAGGGCACCTTTTTTGTTGGTTCTTCTTTCCTTTTCTTTTTTTTAGGAGGGGGGTCGTGGTACCGCCCCGAATCGGGCAATTGTTTGTTTGCGGTGTTCGAGCCAAGGGCCATCACTCCAAGAAACGGCCTCCCCAACATGCTGGAACGGCATTCCAGGTGACTGTGCTCCTTGTCCTCCACATCCACTTAATTTGTGTGTGTGTGTGTGTCTTTTTTGAGGATACCGAGGAGACCCCTTTTTTGAGCTGGTTTTGTGCAGGGATTTTTTGAGGATGCCCTTTCCCATGAATTTCTGTCGGACCATACCTCGGTGTTGACATCGGATGGGTGAACTCTTAGTCTCGAGGTGGCATGTTTTGGCCAGCAAAGCTTCCTTGGCACAAGCACGCCAAACCGACCACAAGTTTCTTGGTTGGTACCTGCAGATTAAAAGTAAGACGCGGTTGGAGCACGTTTCAGGTATGTACTTATTTCCTTTTCGAGACATTGCCCATCTACGGAATCGAAGGTTAGCCTGGACGCAGTTGTTTCAATAGATAACTTGCCAAATCCCTGCAACCTTGTTAGCCAATCCTGCAAGTGGACAGAAGAGCTTGGTCGACTACCATCTTGGGCAAGGGGTAGGTCTAAGCCGAAGCCAATACCTCGATTTATGATCCAACGGGATCTTGCAAGAACCAACTAGTCCCCCGTCTGCTTGGACAGTGCCACGGACTGTTACGTTCAACAATGGCCAGGCCTACTAGCCACTTACCTTACGTACCCGATCGCCCCTTTAAGTGTTGCCAGTTGCCAGTTGCAACACTGGAGCATCAAATCCGAATCTGCAGGTTACACCGCCCGACCACTGCATTATTGAGCTATGCCATGTCCCCCAGTAGCACCCTTTTACCCTTTTGTGGGGGAGGGTTCCCCTACTGAAATAGACTACAGAAAAAAGGGTACCCTTATTCTAGCCTCTCTACTGGAGGACCTAGTATGCCATTTCCTAACCTCAGTTGTTAAAAACCGACCTTTTAACCCTTGTGGTTTTCCCTTTTTTGGTCCACTGGTACAGGTTTCAAAAGGTTAGCCTTGTATTTGTGGGTCCTTTGGGCAACTGAGCAATACTCATACTCGCAAGAAAGCTATCTCGCAAGAGGCGTTTTTTCCTTGTGGGCCCTTGAGCACATCCTTGCAACACAGAGGCGTTGTGTTTGTCACGTTGACCACAACCAAATTACGACGTACCATACCAACAGTTTAAACTTTGGGAATCAACGAACCGCGAAGTCGCGTTTGCTGTTTGTCCGCTGGTGAAATATGCCGTAGAGGTCCCTCCATTGATCAGATATGCTTTATTTGGTGTTTTGGATCGGTTTAGTGGTTCGCTTCCTCGGTTCTTGTCCGTAAATGGCAACCGGAAAGGACCACCTCCAAACCACCAAGCCAATTTGGAAGCTGACTCGTTTCTTAAATAAGCAGATTCGACCACCAAAAAACATGCACGCCGACTTAAAACAGAAAAAAGGCAATCAAAGAAAGACGTCACAATTAAGCCGACTTAAACTTCCCCGCCCCCCAAAAAACAACAACAACAAAAGCCCTCTCCCCCCCCCAAAAAAAAAACACAACAAAACCAAAAAAGAAAGATCCGCAGGTTACACCGCCTGGGCCCTGATGGACAACTTCGAGTGGGGGGATGGATACAAGCGCCGCTTCGGGCTGACCTACGTGGACTTCGGGTCGCTGAGCCTTGGATCTTTCGTGGTCGGAGTCGGAAGGTATGGTGTATTTTGTTTGGCTGTTAGGGCTTTAACTCTTTGCCAACTAATGGGTTTTCCACCAAACCACTAAAAGTTATTCACTTTTAGCAGGGAAGCAGATTTCGCAACCGCGGGAAGCTGCGGGGGATTGGGGCAACCAATTTGGCTGTGGGTCACCGCTTTGCAGGGCGCCCAAAGGACATGGCTGTGGCTCAAAAACATGTGCCAAAATGGCACCTTGGTAGATGGAACCAAAGACTAAAACATGCGGTTTGCCCTGGCTCTTTAATTTTGAGCCACAGCCACATGTAACCTCCAGTTGCTTAATCGTCCTGGTTTAAAAAAAACAAAACATGTCCAGTAGCGATAGATTCCCTTTAAAACCAACAAGGGAAAATGAAAAACCTATTCATTTCAGCAAATGGAAGCTATGTGGCTGTCAAAAGCAATGGGATCCCTTTTTGGGGGGTACCATGGCCATATTGCAAAAAGACACCAGCTTTACAAGGGAATCGTCATCACAGTGGAATTTCTGCTTCTCATGTGAAAAACCAATGGGTGGCTTCCCGGCCTGAATCGGATTCCAACCATGGAATTCCATCCAGCGAATCCCATCCAGCCACAGGTTTCCAAACAGACACGGAGAGCACCTTGTGAGCAACCGAACACGCCCTTTTTTAGAGGAAGCTTGTCCGAACCTTTTGACGAAACCATCAAACATCAAGGGAAGCAGCGATCGGTTTTGAAAAGAAGGATGGTTGAAAAGAATGGGGAATCAACCCCTAGAAGTGGATTCCGCTTTTCCTTCTTTCCAACTTGGGAAGGGTTCCGATTTCCATTAAACTCAACCGGGGTCCAAAATTCGTCTGAGGGGTGGAGGTGGGGTTGTTTGGAGGTTTCAGTGAGATGTATTCGTTGCTTGGACTTCACCTTCAAAGTGTTTTTTTGTTGCGGGGTAGACTGAGGACAACCTGAAAGCATATTTTTTGGGAGTACCCCGGATGTGGACGAGGCTTCTAAATGGTTCTGTCGTTTAAACTAGCCGAAGCCCAGTTCTCCAAAAAGGGCACACCCACCAGTGTTTGGGGGTCCAGCCAACACGATTGTTTTACACTCAGAGTCTCCCCAAGTGGTAAGTCACGAGAACTTCCTTTCTGGCGAGTGTCCAAAACATGTCCTTTTGATCGGTTAGTTTGGCTCGAAATAGATGAGTTCCATCCCAATTACCAGGGAACCCCATCTATTTGTCCAAGAGCCCACCTATGGTAACAAGGTCTTTTTGGGTGGAAGCCTGAACAGCCTTGCGTGGACTTTTGGCCTGCTGTGCGACGAAATATGTTGGCACGAAATGAAAGAAATGAATGGTTGAGACCCTAAGTTTTGCTGAGATTTACCATGCGGGTGGCTGGTTACCTGGTTGCAAACTCCACTTCGCAGCGTTCTAAGAAACACTGGTCCTTGGGGAATCGACTCAGAAATAAGCCAGGGTTCCCGTCAGAAGGAAACCGAACCACAACACCCGAGCCGCGCTTACAAGGCCGGCGGTGTCCCCTCGCCTTACACCCAAAAACACACGATTTCTGTCGCACAAGCCAAAAGGGGTGTGTCTTGTGTTAAGGTTGGACACCCCCCCCCCAAAAAGGTCGCATTGGTGTTCCTTTTGGTTTCCCATTAAATCCACCAAACAAAGAGTACCCTCAAAACTCCAAACATCACACGAACGAACGAACACACATTGACGTTTGCAAGTGATTCCCGTACTGTAGGCAATGAAGAATGACAGGCCCAAGTAGTTCCATTAGTTTCCAGAGAGTCAAAGCACGCAGTCTTGTGGAGCCTTGTGAATGGCCAAACATGAGCTCCAACAACGCCTTCAGCAGCGAAGGCTTTTGGCTAGGCATTTTCGGCCCTTGAGCCAGCATCTCCAAAGCCTAGGCTTCAATTCTGCTGGGGATAAGTTAATGTTGGACCCTCTTTACACCCCCTGGAAATTCTGGAACCAGTCAGCTGGAGCCTCTTTAGAGAAAATCCTGGGGGTCTGGGAGGGTTCGGTTTGGACCACTTAAATCATGATAGGTTATGAAAGTCATGAAACAGAACCAAACACTTTGGGGTCATAACTTTCTGTTTCTGGATAAGTTTTATGAAAGTCAGACACTGGCCTGGTGGTGCCCGTTCAGCCGACCAAGGTCTAAACCGGGGGTGACTTTTGGTAGAATCATGGGGCTACCTTCCCCAGTCATTCCAGGGATCCGGATCTTTCTATGAAACCACCCAAAACCCTGGGGAGATGGCTAGTTTTGAAAAGAACGATGGTTGAACAGAATGGGGAATCAAGCCCTAGAATAATGGTAAACTCATGGGACTTCTGACGCTTGCAGCCAGATGCGAAGAAGAAACCACGAGGCCCTTCTGCTGTTCAAGGTGGCATCCCTTGAAACCTGGAGGTTGAGCTTTGGAACGCCTGCTTGGACGTTCATCCAAAGGTTACCAAAGTGACAAGTGGGTTTACAGTTTCTTTGCGTGTGATGGCATTACCTGACAACAAAAGGGCCTTGAGGCAGTTGATTTTCTGGGTATCCGGATGCCTTCTCTCTGTGGAAGGAAGGGTGGATCACCTGTTTGGCCGTTCTGCTGTGGTTTGCCGTTCTGACTGTCAGCTTGTGCCGATTTGAAGACCTGAGGAAGCGGACGCCGAAGAAATCAGCACCTTGGAATCAGAATCTGCCCCAAAGACTCCAGTTGGGTTTGCTCGCGCCATGGCGACTTGGGTGTGTCTTTTTCGTTGAGGGTACCCTTTTTGCATGGTTTCAAAGGGAAGCTACAAGACCGAACCCCGTCTCGGTGTGTTTGTTTTCAGGGTCCTTCTTGGTTTTTGAAGACAAGGAAACCGCCCCCTGAAAAAGGACACCCATTTTTGGGTTCCGGTCCGATTCTTGAGACCCGCTGACTCAGTTGAGTCCGGAGTCTCGGGCCAAATTCATGGAGATCCATCCTGCGAGGTCCTTTCTGCCTGGGCCGTAAACTTTGTTCCAAGGTCCGCAAGATCCTGACCTTGCGTGACGCAACAAAAATCCCCCTTGCAGTGACATCCCAAAAAGGGGATGGATTAGGATTGGCCATGAACAGCCAGGAAAAAAGGCACAGAGCCGTATACGAGTGGCTCTTGTTTTGGTGGTACCCTTTTTCTGGGGTTGGTTTAAAGGCACACACACAAACAACAACCAGTTCAAAACGACCCATGCCTACATTGAGGTTTGATCAATATTCGTGAGCGCGAAGCTCACTTGGGTCAAGCAAGCTAAGGTCTGCCTTCGGAGCAAACCCCTAATGGTAGACTTAACAACTTTCATTTGGTTAAGAATATGTTATATTTCCACTGTTGGTGTTAGTAGGGAATCTATCACAGCTGGACATATTTGGCTGTGGCTCAAAAAACCGGTACCAAAATGGAACCCTGGTAAGTGGAAACATGGACCAAAACCTGCGTAACCCCTCCTGTTTAATTTTGAGCCACAGCCATTTCGATTTGTTCCAGGGGACTTAGCAATGGGATGAAACTGATCGAGGCGTCGACCTTGAGCAACTCTGTCGAAGCGCGGCGCATCGTGCACCCCTACGCGAAACCGCTTGGGTCTTCGATTCAAGCAAAGTTGTGGCGAACATAGGCGATAGCCCACTTCTACATGGTTGTTGTTGGGAAACATGTTGCCTTTGTTTGCTTATTTGTGGTTTAGTGGTTGAAATACCTTGTTGTTGAGACACATGTTGCATTTTGTCGATCTTATTTCTGGAAACGTGGTTGAACTCCAAATCCACTGAACTGCTGAAGTCTGAAAATGTTTGCTCCCCTTCCAACGTTAGCCACTTGTAGCGTCCCAGAACTTCTTGGAGGCGCGGAACTCGGAAAACAAAAACGGCCTCTAGGTCATCCATCCAGCTGGGTGCCCTTTTACCATTTCTTTTTTGGTTGGGAGGGTTCGGGACGCTAAAATAGACAAAACCGAAAAAAGTTGGTACCCCTATTCTAACCTCTCAAATCTGGAGGACCTAGGCCTGACACTAATTATTACACTGGACCAACTAGACTTGACACGTGCTTGTGAAGGCTTGGTGAGCAATCAACACTGGTTTTGCTGGCCTAGGCTTGCGATGATAGTCTAGCGCAGACATGACTTCCTTTTCGTCCTTGTCCTTCCAGCTGGTTCCATTTTCCACTCGAAACTACAGATCTGTTCTTGGCTTTTTCACCGTTGATCGCGGGTGATCACTGTTCCAAGGTTTGATTCCGCATTCTCTTCACCCATTGTTCTCTTTAGAAATCCCATATTTTCCATGGGTTTTGCCCATTTTTTGAAGAGCAGGATCCCTGAAGAGAATGGAAAAGGAGGGTACAGCTCGAACTGTTCGCCTTTTGGCACTCATTGGATTTTCTGCGTGTCGCAAGCAAGAATCATGTTTCTTCCTGGTCCAATGCTGTATGAGCTCCTGCGTGTTCCCTGAGTCTGCTCGTTGGTTTTGTTCCCCGCAGCTTTGGATGTTGGTCCTTCAATTTTGATGGATTCGTTGATTTCTCTGAAGGTAATTCACCAAGGTTCATTTGGGGAGCATATATATATATAGAAACACATATATCCGCTTGTGGGTTGCGCGTTTGTTGAAATCAACAGCAGCGTTAGCGTTTGTCCAAGTCGCGGTGTAGTGTGTAGTGGCCATTTTGACAGTCCCAAATCGAGGGAAGAAGGTAACCTTTCGAAACCCTAGGTTGAACTTGACCCCATGAAAAGAATGGCCTTGGGACCCAATTTAGATGACAGTCCTCAGGTAAACAATGGTGGTTGTTTGAATGGTGGTAGCTGAACCCAGGGGTAAAGAGATCGTTTGCACTAGTGGGTCCTCGATGTTTTTTCTGGAAAGAGGGCTGAGGGGCAAAGCACCAAGGCCTGGTGGTTCAAGAATTTGATGCAGATGAAGTGATGGAGCGGAGCCTGGGTTGCATGTTGTGTTCTCCCTTGCTAGAAGAATGCGAGTATCCGAGGGTTGCCGTGAATGAGATCCTCACAAAAGAAGGAACCCCCCGATTAACAACTGCAGGAGCATGAATCATGGGTGCAGTTGTTTTCCAGGGGACTTAAGCACATGCTAGCTTCCCCCTAGTTGGCGGTTTCATGGCTTAGTGGTTAGGGGCTAGCTTCTCATTATTAGATGTTGAACAGGTTCCTGAAAACTGGGGGTGGGGCGGCGGCCAAGCACTTTGTGGCCCAAGATATGGGCAGCTCGTCTTTTTGCTTTTTCTTTTCCCCCAAATGGGTTTTGGTGGTATGGAGGTTTTACCAGCTAAGGATGTTTGGAGATACCGAGGTCGTATACCGCATACAAGGGGTATATGCTGCCTCGCAAGCATAGACAAAAGGGGGTATATAAGCAGCCATACCTCCAACACGTATGCCTGCAACTGCCCTTTGCCAATAGTTTATTCCAACTGTGGATGGACGAAATCCTGCACCACCCAAGAATGATGATTCCCCTGTGAATAACAACCAACAATGGGCGAAACGGATTTCGTCCATCCGCAGTATGATCAGGAATCAGTTCGGTTTTAGAGTAACCCACAATCCATTTGTTGGGAGGGGGCTCTTGCATCAAAGCTTCATTTGGGCAAGGTGTGTAGGGAATTGGTCCCTTTCTTTTCCACTAATCAGGCAAATAAAAGTTTTTTGGGCTGGGGTCCGATTTTTCCAGCCTAGTAAACCGAGCAGCTTGGCCCCAGTTCAGAGCCTTTGGTTGGATCTCCCCGGGAATCCTTCCAATCGCTGACGTATCCCTTGGGTTCAGTTACCATTCAAGCAATGGTTTGAGTCCATCTCAAGGCCTGAAAGACAGGCTCTTCACCCTGGGATTTAGCTAGCTGGGTTCAAGTCTCACCGCCATTTGCCTTCGGTTCAGGATTGTCATCTAAATTTTCGTTCAAGGGCCATTCTTTCAACGGGATTCGACGAGGAACCCTAGGGTGTGGGCCGTGCGTTGTTCTTACATTTGCTGACTTGTTCCTTGTGACAGGCAGCGCAATGCAGCTGAAGCTCGTTGCTGGTCCTAGGTGCCCCCTTTAGAACAACAACTTCGGGGACCCAATTGACACACATGTCCGTTGACAGGTAGGATTGGTTGCACATTAGAGCAGATTGAAGCTTGCAACTAGGAGTGCTGTGTAGCTGACTCTAAGTCCCCTTTGCTGAAGCTTGCCATTGGCAATGCTAAACAAAAACACCACGGCCAGGGCGCTTGAATACATAAGATCGGCTTTTTCTTTGCTGCATTTTGCCAAGGGCTGTTCGGACTGAATAACTAACTTTTTGCCAACTAATTCGGGTTTTCCGAAGTAAACCACTAAAAGTTCGAGCCACTTTTCGCAGGCTTCGCAGATTTTTCGCCGCCGAGAAATTCGGTCTTGGGTTTCTTTGGGCTTTGGAGAGTTGGACGTGTCTCCGAATTTCGCCCAAAGGGTCCCTCAATTTTGATTTACACCAACATGGCACTACTTTCAGGGTTTTTCCCATTTTCATGCTTTTCCCAATCCGCACATTCCAATCTCTTTCCGAAGACCTTCACTGGAGAGAATGGGACAGGTTATAGACCACTTGAAATATCCTAGGTCCCCCAGCTAGGTGCCCTTTCTACCCCCTTTTTTGGTTGGGAGGATTCCCCTACTAAAATAGACAAAACCGGAAAAAAGAGTTGGTACCCAAACAATCTAACCTCTCAAATCTGAACCTAGTATCTATGCTCGCATGTGTCTCGTCCATGGTGCGCAAATCTCTGGTTTGCTTTTGAGGGGTCCCTTTGTCCAACCGCGGAGATTTTTTGCGCTGGCTCGAAACTTGCGAACCAGGGTGTATATATACTGAGTTATTTTATGTCCCCCCCCCCCGGAAGAAGAACAAAAGGGGACAAATAACAAAAACGGAAGCTTCTACCCCCCCCTCCAAAAAAACAAAGAAGAAGAGAAAGAAACGGAAGCGGGCAAGTGAGTGAACGAACCACAAGGATTGCGACCAGCACCTTCGCTGATCTTTGGTCTCGAAGGGGGCTCACGACCTTCCCTTAACCGGATCATCAAGCGTATCCAATTCTGATGGTTTTTGTATTACACCCTGGGCGTAAAATTGGTGGCAGTGACTTGAGACGAAGGCGACTCGACTCGTGACTTGCCCTCGGTTCTGAGGGTTTTTGTATTTCACCCTGGGATTACACCCTTGGGAAATGACCCATGGTTCAAAATAATACGGTTTTATCCGGAAACGTACCCAAATGGGATCAATGCTAAGTGGGTGTATTCCCAGGGTGTAATACAAAAACCCTTAGACCAATAGAGCTGGTCGTTGCCGGATCCAAATCCCTCTTTCCGGTCGAACATTCGAAGCTAGAGATCTTCCAAGCCTTTTGCAGTTTTTGAAGTGTTGTTTGGGGGCAAGCGTTTCATTCTTTGCCCAGAGTCCCTATAATATATATATATATACATTCTATGTATGTGTATGCTGTGTGTGTGTCTGTGCGTGCGGATGTGTGTGTGTGTGAGATTGTGGTCGTGTTTCGTGCTTGGTGGTTGTGTTCGTTTGTGTGTTTGTTCGTGTGAAGGGTTTGGCACAAGGAGCATCTTGGCCCAAGAGGCATAGGATTATCCCCCACTCCCTTCCCAGCCGTTGAATCCCCCATGCCGCTGTCCCCAAATCCGGAGCCTTTTTTTCTTTTGATGAAATGAGGATTTTTGTTACTGTCCCGTGTTGGTTTTAAAGAGAATCTATCACTACTGGAGGCTCAAGCAAATGGAAGTGACAAGGCCTCATTAGCCAGCAGGAGGAGGGTAGGGCAGGTTGAATCTCCAACTGTGCGAGGTGCTTTCGGCGCAGTGAAGCCGATGGGCGGACATGGACCAAAGACAGGGTTGCCCCTGCCGTTTTTGGATATGTCGCACCCGTTCTCCTGTAGTGGGTTCGGATCGCAGCATGAAAGGACAATGCGAGCATCTGCAAGGAACCTATATTAGGGTCTGTGTTTTGTTTCAGGGTGCCCCGTTTTTCTGCCCAAATATATATATATATATATATATATATCTACATATGTATATATATTTATATATATTATAAGGTCCTAAGCATCAGACACTGGGGAAAAGGACCTGGAGCCAGGCTTTTCTTGAGATTAGATTCTTAAGAAGTTGGTGTGGCTTCCTTTGGCTTCCATTCACCAGGGCATGCGCTGATCTTTGGAGCAACCCTGTCCTGACCCGAATCGTGGTAGGATCAAGCGCTCGGATCGCGGCTCCGGACCATACGATCGAAGATCGACGTCTTCAGTTCTGGGGACTTTTCTCAAAATGGGATACGGACTCCCCCTTTTGGTTGGGTACGGGCCCCCGCTTTTTGTTGGCACCTGGCAGGAAAAACATCGGCAGAAAAGGGTTTGCTCAGGTTCTTGGCAGCTTTTTTCACTGGGTTTTCCCAAGAGTTGATCCGAGTTGTCCAGTGGTTTTCCTTCTTTTTGGGAAGGGTTTCTGGTTTGGTCGCTTTTTGGTTGCATCGTTATGTCATTGTTTTGCGATACCATAAGGGCCTAAACAGTAGAATGGGGTTGTGGGGGACTTCGGGAGTAAATCAAAATAATAGCGGTAGAACAGTTTCGCCCCTTGCGCTCGCCATCTTCTTGGTTTGACCTTTAGCGGTTTGTAGATCCAAGCAAATCGGAAACCATGGGTCAAGATTAGCACACACTCGAATGTCCTGATGGATTTCGGGGCTCCAAAATCACTTGTTTTGAGACTCCATTTCAGCAACTCGGGGTGTGGTCGGCAAAACCCCCCCGATCAGAAATGCAGGCAGTTTACTGGAAGATAGAACTTTGTAGCCCTGGTAGTTTAGTTCGCGGGCGGTGTCCAGAACCGGCGGTCAACTCTTCAAGCCTTCGTCGCCACAGGCGCAACGCATGCGTTGCGCGAGAAATGCTCGGCGCACCCTGGGACAAGGCCCTTGGGCCATGAAATGGACCGGGCTCGGATGGGCCGTCTGCTTGGCGCATTGAAATGCTTTGAGTAAGCAGGGATTAGGTTCCCATAGTACCAACTTCAACAACAACTCGGTCCCCCAGTAGTGCCCTTTTACCCTTTTTTGGGGGAGGGTTCCCTTACTAAAATACACGACAGAACAAAGTTGGTACCCTTAGTCTAACCTCTCTACTGGAAACCTAGACAACACACGCTGCTCGTGTGAAGCTGCGGAAGTGTCAGCCAGATATATAAAGTTTGCGTACCTGTTCACAGGCACCCTGATTTATAGGGGCCCCCAGCCCGGAGATGATTTCATTTCTGTGGCAAGACTGGCTCCATCATGAACCCAAGGTGCACGCGCGCTCGTTACCGGGACTCGTCGGACGCAGTGTCGCCGGGGATCTGCCGGGGCGAAAAGCACGGATCTTCCGTTCAACAGTATGGCTTCTTACTTGGTTGCTTTCTTTGAGCAGAAGGACCCTTCAAGGAAGGATCAAGATTAAAATCTGGAGCGATAGACTCCAAGATTGCATAAGATTCTTCGGAGAATTCAGCCAGTTGCGCAGAGGCGCCCTTTTCCTTCTTTTTTGGAAGGGTTTCCCTTTAAACTCAACCAACTAAACAAGGATGCATCCTTTTTTTTGCCCATGCATCTGAGTTCAGGCTTCTCACTTGGATTGCTTTCTCGGGTCCCCTATGTAAAGTCAAAGTTCGCCTGGGCTGAATCCTCGGCTAGGCCGGTCCGTACTCAATACGATTCGCGCCCTGTCGGCGGCGGAACTGCGACATTTGCGGCGGCCCAGACGAAAAGAGACAGACCTGCCTGGAGTCTTGATGACCCTTAACAAAATGGAGTCATTACCCAAAATAAATAATGGGGTCATTGACCCATTTTTAAAGGGTCATGGAGACTCCAGGTGCCTATTTGATCGCGAGCTGGCGTCAAACGAGCCCAGAATGAAGGCGCTTTTTTTGGGCAACTCGCAAACCATGATTTTCTGTTTTGGGTAGGCCTCTATCGGTAATTCAGGGTGGCCATTGTTTTGAAAGTGCCGTGTGGGGGATTTCGGAGCAACCTTCTTGGAGGAGACAGGATAAGCCCAAATTAGCGCCTGCTGGGTTTCCTATAATTTAATCTTTTGGAGGGACCCTCACAAACATTTTTTCTGGCCCTTGAAACCACCTGTTATGTTTTTGAGGGCACTCTTCCTGAACTTGTCTCAAAGGGTGAACCAAGCAAGCAAAACCATTCTGAGGGTCCCTCTATTTTAACATGTACCCATTTAGAGTTTTGAGGATGCTACGTAGAACAAGAGCCCTTCGCCGCTGCAAAATGGTTGCGTTTCGAGCACTTCAGGTGCGCTTTCCGGCTTTCGTAAGCCAGTCTGGGAATCTTGCGTCAAAACCATGACCCTTGGGTGAAGGAAGTTCCCCCCTCCCCATGTTGGTGCCCATCCACTCGCGAAGTCAGATGGGTTGCCTATCTGGGGTTTGAGCTCACCGATGCGGAACGAGCGAGCATGATGAAGGTCCTTTGCTTGGGACACCCTGAAGTTCAAGTCTTGGAACTGGTAGCATTTGCACGTACTTCCCCTTAGAATCAAATCCCGTCCCCCTATATATATGTATAAATATGTGTATATATATATATATGTGGTTCCGGTCGGCGAGCGGCCACCCCCCCCCCCAATGGTATCCCCCCTCGAAGCCTTGGCCCCAAGCTGACCCACCGGCAGGCCCACAAGGGGGGGGGGAGAGGCCTTTTGCAAGATGATCTGCAAAACCAGCGGGCCCAGAGGGACACGTGTTGTGTTTCACGTGTTCACATGTGTATTCGAATTGGACACGTGTTTGTGTTTCAGGTGAGTACATGTTTGTTTTCAGATGAACGCACGTGAGTGTGTGTTTCGGGTGCACATATATATATATGTATATATATATATATATATTTGTGTTCACGTGTACACATGTTCACGTGTACACACTTCTGTGTTCCAACTAGACACGTGCTTGCGTTCCAGGAGAGCACGTTTTTGTTATCAGATAAATGCTCGTGTGTGTGTCTGTGTTTCTGCGTGCACATAAATGTGTGTGTGTGTGTTCACCTTTGCAGTACACATGTGTGTGTTCACGTGTGCACATGTGTGTCTCCCACATGTACACATATATGTGTGTGTTGATGTGTACACACATGTGTGTTCTTATCAGACACGTGTATGTGTTCCAGGTGAACACTTTTTATTTTGAGATGAAAACTCGTGTGTGTGTTCCACGTGTACACATATGTGTGTTCACGTGTGAACACATGTGTGTTCCAATTGGACACGTGTTTGCATTCCAGGAGAACACACGGTTGTTATCGGATGAGCACACTGGTGTGTGTTCCGGGTGCACATTTATGTGAGACGTGTGCACATATGTGTGTTCACGTGTACACATATGTGTGTTCACTTGTACACATATGTGTGTTCCACGTGTACACGCAGGTGTGTTGTGTTCCAGGTGGACAGATGTGTGTTCCACGTGAACACATTACTATGTGCTAGAACCTTTTTTGCATCTGACGACATATTTGCTCTCCAGGTGTGCACATGCATGTGCTCCAGAAACCGCATGATTGTTTTCGAGGTGCGCGCATGTGTGTGTGTGTGTGCGCTTTAGGCGAGCATTTATGTTTGCTCACGCGTGCACATATGTATGTTCCACGTGTACACACATGTGTGCTTTTATTGCACGTGTTTGTGTTCCAGGTGAACACACGTGTGTTCCACGTGTACACACATGTGCGTCTGAATTGGGCACAGGTTTCATTGTGTTCCAAGTGAACACTGGTGTGTTCCACGTGAACACATGAGCGTGTTGTAGGTGAACACATATGTGTGTTCCAGGTGTACACATGTGTGTGTACTTTACAAGAAGCACACGTTGCCTTTCCAGCTCAACACATGTACGCGTGTGTCGCAGGTGAACGTAGATGTGTGTGTCCACGTGTGCACATCTGCGCGTGCCGCGTGTACTGTTTCAGTCGTATACATATGTGTGTTCCATGTGTGTCTGAAATGGACATGTGTGTCTGAACTGCCCATGTGACCACGCGCTTGCGCAGCCACACTTGCGTTCACGCGAGCGCGCTATCGCACGCGCGCAGCAATGCAACGCGTGCCGGGTTCACGACTGCATCATTTTGATTCATCCGTGTTGAAGCGCAGAAAGCCACAAGCTGTTGGCATGTTTGTGCTTCCCCATCAGTCCTCAACTGTTTGGGGTCTCTGCTGGTGTTTTTTTTTGTTTTTCAATTTTTCTTTTTTAACCAGGGTTTCACTCGGCAATCTGAGTTCAGAAGCAGAAGGGTCGTTTCTTCGTTTCGACGCAGAGAACCCGAGATCCTTTTCGTTAGACATCGTCGCCTCTCTCAGCGGCTCAGCGGCTCAGCCGTCCGGGGGCGAGCAGAGCTAAAGCGCATGAAGCGAGCTGAAGTTTTCTAGGGTGAAACCTGGCCTCTAATGTTGACCCAGGATGAATAAACGCGTCCCATTATTAGGGGGGTGTTCCCTCCAACAGTGGTCTGAATCCCCACCAAAAGGGGACACCCCCCCTATTATTCAACCAGGGGTTTACTAATCCGGGGTTAACATTACTAGCCCTCTACTGCCCTACTTAAAGGGGCAAGGTACGTCAAGTAAGTGGTTAGTAAATGCTTTGTGTTTAATTTGCACGTAAATCACCGGTGGGCAATACTGGAGCCGGTAACGCTTAGGCATTTCTAGGTAATGGTCATGCCAATCAACTTTCGAGATCCAGAGTTTAACCCCCATGAAAGGAATGGCAAGGACCCAATTTGGATGATGACAACCCTACGGCAAACAATGTATGTATATGTGTATATACATATAAACCCCTGTTGTTTCAATGGTGGTTTGAATCCAAGGGCCTACAGTTCAGTTGCCAGCATTAGGACAATGGTTTTGTTCATGTTTCACTACCATTGTTTATCGTTCAGGATTGTCATCATCCAAATTGGGTCCAAAGGCCTTTTTTTTGAATGGGGGTGGAACCGATTTCACCCTCCGTTGGAGTGGTCGACTCAGACCTCCATTGCGAGGTTTGGGCCCTTGTGAGGAACCAAGATCCTTGGGGAAGTACCCAGGGGTTTGTTACTCATTTGCCAATGTCACGGTGGCGGATCCGCAGGTGCGCGCGGTTTTTGTTCAAAGGTTTGTTCCCTGATCCCGAATTCCCGGTTTAATCCTGTGGGTGGACCAAATCCTGCACCACCTAAGGCTCCCTAGCATGATGATTCCCTTGTAAATACCCACAAACAATGGTTGCCCATGGTTTCCCAATGGTGCAGCATTTCGTCCACCCACAGTATTTGCACATACTGTTGTGTCACCCGGGGCTTCTTACGAAACAGAGTTGACTTTCCTAAGTCATACTGAGGAATCCAATTCTTTCAGGTTTGGAAGAATTAGTTTACACTCCTACACCCTCTAGGCCTAGGGTTCCTTGCCTCCATTAAGAGAATGGCCTTTGGACCCAAATTGGATGATGACAATTCTGAATGGCTTAACAATGGTGGTGAGATGTATGAACCCAACCATTGGTTTAGTGGTGGTACTATTTACATGTAACCTTAAAACCAACCGCAAACATCGCGGAAAATTCAGTTTTTGTGCTACCTTTCGTTCCCATGTAAGGGTTTCATCATACTGAGGATGGACAAGAACCATTTCGCAGCACCGTTCAGAACCATGGTGTTTGATTCTATTCCCCTATAAATGCCAACAAAGCATTTGTTTGGTGGTGCGAACGGATTTCGTCCATCCACAGTGGTGGAGCCCCCTTTTGCTTGCAGGAATCTGACCATTTTAGGGGTGTGAGGGACTGAAGCGACCAGCTCTGTTGGCCAAAACCGGTGGACTTGCAAATGCAGTCTGCAGCAGAGCAAAGGATCTGCTTTCGCATGCGCGGTGGTCACAAAAAAACTGAGGGACTCAGTCGCGATGTGGGGGCAAAAGGTCCGATGAACATGGGATGACCATTGGGGAAGCTACAGCAAAAAGTGATATTTGCCACATGGGAAAAGCCACCCATGGTCATTTGGGGGCCAGGAATATAGATCAACCCCATTTGACCACCTTTAGGGGCCTTTGGTGGTTAGATCCATGATTCGATCGATGGGACCACTCCAGGATCTCAAGGCGTTTCTGTTTGGGCAAACCGGAAGCTGCAGATTCTTCTTTTTGTGTTTGGCAGGCCAAGTGAGTTTCCTCTTGGTGGGGTGATGCTTCAGAGGGGAAATATATACAGACACCTGACGTGGGGGCTGAAGAGCGTCCCCCTTCCAAGGTGTGGACCGCGGGTTTTTGCGGGTCCCGCAGCCGTTTGGCGGGTTGCTTAGAAGATTAATCTTGACCCCAGATTAATAAACCCCTGTTTATTAATATGGGGGTGTCCTCGGCTTTAGCCGAGATTCATCACTTTTGGAGAGGAACACCCCCATATTATTTAATAAGCAGGAGTTTGTTAATCCGGGTTTCCTTCGACGCACAGTCCGGGCCAATCCGGGGGTGACCCTACGAACTTTTTGGGAAGCAGTCGCTTTCAAAAAGGACGGACGGACCGAGTTGCCCCGTTGATCAGTGTGAATTTGGGTTGGATTTGGCGCCCGGTGGGGAAATCCTACTTGAAGCGAAGGGCCGAAGCCAGCACACACCCAAATAGTTCTGTTGTTTTTCGGTGTTCCTAAAGGGAACCCAACGGGGTACCCCATAGAAACCCCAAATGCAAGCCCGGGTAGGCAGACGATGCCTACTGTGACACCCCAGAGCCAGAGTCTGAGCCCGTCAGAGCTGGGGTGGGGCCAGGGAGGGGTGTGGATCTGAACCTGGACTCGTTTCGGCAATCCACAAGATATCGCCAGATCCTTGGATCCAGAAACTTGGCGAAGTTGTCCCCTTATTTGTTTTCAGGATTTTATGGGGGAGTTCCATTTTACCCACTAAAAGTTAAACTCCTAGCAGGGGATCTGAGGAAGCCCAGGAAAGGAATTGGTCCCCTTTGATCCCCTTTGTAGGTTTCCAGTAGGGATGGAGAAGCGGATTGGTCATCACTCCATTTTGAGCAGCCCGGATGACTGGTAGGTTTGCCCCCACACTTGAAGGTCTCATTTGCCCCAAGCTAAAATGGACCTTTTGCCCTTTTGGTTTCCCCTTTTTGGTTCATGTTTAGTCGTGGCCCTAAAAGGTGATCACCTTTTATTTCCGTGTCCTTGGGCAACTGAGAGGTTGTCTTTCTCTTTGGCATTTTGCACCTGATGTTTGGCTACTGAGCACAGCTTATTCAGCATGGAACCAACAGGTTGTCAAATGGTTTCTTCGGGAGCGACATAGGGGGGACTCGCTACTTGTCCCACAAAACTTGCTGGTTCTCAGCAGGGAATGAGAAATGGAATGACCCCATAAACCACCGAGTTGGTGGTTTCCTTGAAGAGAATCCCCTTCCAGTACATTCCCAACACCTGGACTCGGTCATTCCCTACTGAGCACCAGGAAGAGTGGCCAGGGCACCCACATATATAATGAGAGGCCCTGTTTTTTGTATTTGTTTGGTGTCCCCCTTGAAAGCGACAGCCCGGGCCGTATCTTTGCCTTCAAGGGTGCACTTCGGGGGCCTGAACCGTTGAGAAGCTTCGGCTAGAGAGTTGAGAGGGCTGTGGGATCAAGGGTTCATCTCCCCCTTCTGGGCGGAACATGTCTTTGGGGTTAGGGCCTTTCTGTATCACAGGCCAGTGGATTCCATTTCAACCACAGCTGGTTGAGAACGATGGAAGAATATCTCAGGGCTGTCCAAAACCATCTGGGCATGCTGCGCTGTAGTACCTACTTTCAAGCAGACGCCTTTGCACATTGGCTTGTGTTTGGATGGCTCAACATCTTGGAATTATGTTTGAGAGTTCCACCGAAACTTCTCCACACCCTCCTCTTTGACCTCTTTGACTTCTTTGGCCTTTTGGCATCTGGGCACGTGGCAAAACCAGGAAGGTCCGTCAGCTCAAGCCTCCAGAGCAAAGGGGTCTAACCATTGGAACGGGTTTCGAGCTCAGCGTTTTTGCCAGATTCCTGTAGGATCTTGGGACAAATCCAGAAAACAGAGAGAGGATGACCATTGGAACGCAGTCCCAGATGCCTTTTTGGGTTTTAAGGGACATATCCAGAAAGCCGATTCGATGCGCCTGAACTCACCTCCCCAACAGCTCCATGAGATACCAAGTCCCTGAGATCTGGATACCACCATTGAAACAATGGTTGGGTGCATTTAACTTCACTGTTCTTGGCATGTTGTGTTTTTGTTCTGTTCATTTTTACTGGGGGCCTGCAAAAAACACACGTTTTTTGCTACCATACCAAGAGTAGAGATGGTAACTCATCACCATTTTTTACCCTTCAGGATTGTCATCCTCCAAATTGGGTCAACCACGGCCATTCCTTTAATGGGTGCAAGTTGAATTTCAGGCAAGTGGTAGAGAGGCCACCCCCCTGAGTGGGTGCAACTTACGCCTAAAACTCGCTTCCCCTTTCCCACCAGAAGGTTGTTTCTTGTCTGAATTCGGAAGTCGGGATTCGCCGGCCTCAGCGCCTCCGAGACTCCGAGGCGCTTGGTGCTTCTCTCCAAGAAGCTGCCAGGCTGGCTCGCAGATGGGCTTCGGGGATGACCATTGAGCCACATACCAACGAGGAAAAAGAGCAGAATGGAGCAGGGCTCCTCAAAAGATCTCCATTTTTCAACACCAAAATACAGGGAAACCACCATGTACAAGTTGCAATGTTCAGGTGTATAATGTAAGGATTCCCATGGAGGTTTCCAATCACCCAGAAAGGGGCCGGTTCAGGTTTTAGTCTAGAATAGGGGACACGACAAAGGACACAAGGATATATGTTTACTTCTCCACAAACCGAGAAGTTATCAATTGTTGGGACCCCTGCAAAGAATTCAGGTTTGATGGGCAATCCACTTACGACTTCATCGATCAGTGAGCTGGAGCAGAAAAGAACCGAGGACCGCGCCAATCATGAGATTCCTTCTGCCGCCGGCTCTTTCGGCAATTGATCCTCAGCGGGCTTCCTGAGCTGCTGTGCTAAGGTTTTGTTTCTGTGTTTTTGTTGTTCTGTTTATTTTGAGTGGGGGACCGAAAACAAAACGATCGTGTTTTTGATACGACCGGTCGGAAAGTCACCAAAATATAATATGTGTGTCAAAAGGCATGTAGACCAGGTGGTTTGACCATAGATCATATTACCTTGAAAACGTTTTAGGACTGTAAAACATGTCATAGATTTACTGTGTTAACTCCCTGAGCTCCTGGACTTTACATGCCTTTGGAAAACACCAATTCGGTGGCAAGCAACAAGTTTGTTTTTTTTTGGCCGATCTACTCAAGAGTTTGATTTGCTTCTCAAGCCTCCATATGCCCATTGCGTGCAACCCCGCGTCAACCCCACGTCCCAGTTTCGTCGGTGAACGGCCCCCACGGCGGCAGTTGTTGCGGTTCTGTTGAAAGATGGGATTTGTTTAACTCAGGTTACCCTCAATTGGTGGTTTGGATTGTGGAAATTTGAGGCTCTGATTCTTGTAGAGGGTAGATCGGCCACCCAAACCGCACCACCAAGCCAAACCAGCACTTGGGAGGAAGCTGATTAACCCCAAAACCGCAGAGTCCCAACTCACCTAACCTGTGCGCAAAATCTCCTGGCCTGCGTTTTGCTCAGAAGCAAGACCACAAACACACGCGCTTCGTTTAGGAAGACCGCCCTGTTTTGGCTTCAGGCTCTCAAAGCAAGCGAGTTTGGCATCGTTCGAGGGGTTGATTCCCCAGTCTTTTCAGCCATCGTTCTTTTCAGAAACCAGCCATCTCGCCCGGGTTTTGGATGGTTTTATAGAAAGATCCGGATTTCTGGAAAGATTGGAAATGGAAGCTACCCCTTGAATCTTGTCCTGCACGCCTGGCAGCCCGGTGCTAGGCGGCACGGAGATTGCCAGCCGCGCCCGGCTGCAGACTTGGTGCCGCGACGCGAGGCGAGTCCGGGACCGATTTTGGAGCCGGCTCGCCGACTCGCAAGGAAGGGAAGCACAACTCGGTCCCTCATCATTGCTCTTTTACTTTGTTTTGGGGAGGGTTCTCCTACTAAAATAGACAAAACCGAAAATAGTTGGCATCTGGAGGACCTAGACAAGCACTCACTTCTGGAGTTGGACTTTGAACCTTTTGGGGTTATTTTGTTTTGGCAACCAAGAAGTCAAGAAACCTTCTTTGGCAAGTCAGGAAGTATATGCAGAGAATCACTTCAAGGTCGTTTGGGAATGAACTGATCCCAAAATCAGCGAACCAGTTGGATGATGGTTTCTTACAAAATGGAGTCTAGGGGTGAGTTGGTCGTTGGTCATTCCGGCGGCATTTTGCGATGCATGGTTTTTCACTATATCATGCCAAGAACCAGAAAGTACACGCAGGATATAGCCAAAACACTTCCCCCATAGTGACGTGCTTCTGGAAAGGGTGAAGTGGTGCACAACGGATTGTTCCGCTGACCACTTGTGGACGATGGATGTTTAGATCCACTAGAATGGATTTATGAACAAGTTCACTGAGTGTGGGAGGGACTTCCCAAGATATACACCACGTCTGGTTCAGATGGACTCCAGCATCCAATGGCTGCAGTTCTTGGTGTTTACAACCCCAACTGTCCAAAAGGCAACCTCGAGCATTCATTGGTGGGGTGCTGAATACTATTTGGCGAAATCTGCAACCATCAAGTGTTGGCTAAAGGCCGCTAGCTGGTTCACTCATAAGTGCACCAACTAAAGTATTTTTGGTACACGGACAAGTCGTTTCCAAGCATCATTTGGACTCTCCATTGCAGAGGGACAGGTGCCTCAATTGGAAGGATCTGGCCTCCCAAAAATCTTAGGGAAGTTCATGCAGTTTCTCGTTGAGCTCTGCTCCTTAACATTTCCCCATCGCTTTGACTCATTTACAAACATTGCTTTCCAGATTTACGGAAGGAACCCACAAAACAAGCGACCACATCCGGAATGAACCTCCTTGTGCATCGAATCCTTTAGGAACTCACTTCTTGACCTTGCTCTTCCATAAACCCTGAAGAAGCAGTTGCCTCTGGCCGAGTTTTCTTCTTCAACCAAAAGCAAGACCAAGCTTCAGGGCCGGTGTTTGCGGTGGAGTTCCTGGACTGCAAACTTTTTGGTCCCTGGACTGGATCGGAGAACTGGATCATATATGAGCTCCTTCCGTTTTTTTTTTTTTTTTTTTTTTTTTTTTTTTTTTTTTTTTTTTTTTTTTTTTTTTTTTTTTTTTTTTTTTTTTTTTTTTTTTTTTTTTTTTCGTTTTTCTCCAGGGGACAAAGGGCCCCCATGAAGTCGCACAAGTTGCGACTTAGGACTTGCGTTAAAAAAAACGGCTCCTTAAAAGATGTGACCACGTTGCCTTTCCGTTTGAAACATGTTGCTTTCTCAACTCCGAAATAAAGGGAAACCGCCATTTACAAGTTGCAATTTTCAGGTGTGTTTCATGTGAGGATCCCTGTATACATATATATGCTTCACAACTCCAAGATTCGGACCTTCCCTAAATAAACAGACCTCAACCCCGGTTCAGAATGGGGTTGATTCCCTTTCCATTCTGTTCCACCATGGTTCTTTTCACAAACCTCTGGTTTTCCCGGGTTTTTATGCGGGTTGCCTGAAAAGAAGAAGGATCCCCGGACAGAATGGATATGGAAGCTCCCCGTATTCCTGTAGACCTGTGATTGCTTGGTGATCCCCTTAGCCTTTTAGCCTTTTGGCCTTTTTAGTGTTTAGCGGTAGTTTCCACTTAACCCACTACAAGTTATCCACTCTTAGCTGGGGATCCGAAAACGGGCAGCCCAGATTGGAGGCGTTTTAGTCCGAGCCGAGCCGGGCCGGCGAAAAAAAGCTCAGGTGATATCCACAACAGCATGCGGTGCTCATTTTCGTGGAACCCTCGTGGAACCCTCGTGGAACCTTATCTCAGGGCCGCCCCGGACCACCATGGAGCCTATCTGGGCTGAGACCCCAAAGCTTCCAGCTGTTGGGGAAAAAACGAAACGACTCCAGGCGAGAGCTTGGCCTCGCGCCGGAGGAGTGACCCCGCGAAGAGGTGTTTTTTCCCTCACGGGCGGTTTTCTAGGTCCCCCAGCAATTGGTACCCGCAGACAAATTGGGCGCAGCGGAGGTTTTTGTTGGTTTCCTCTTAAAACCCACAAAGGGTACCCTGAACAAAAGGGAAGACCCAGCAATGGGTGCCCTTTCTCACCCCCATGACAAGAAGGGCCCAAGGGGACCCAATTTGGATGATGACAATCCTGAACGGTAAACAATGGTGGTGTTCTAGGTCCCCCAGCAATTGGTGCCCTTTCTCACCCGTTTCTTTTTGGTTCTCCAGTGTTTCTACTAAAGCAGACTACAGAAAATAAGCTCAGGTGATACCCCCAACAGCATGCGGTGCTCTTTTTAGTGCTCGCCGGAACCTATCTGGGCTGAGACCCCAAAGCTTTCAGCTGTTGGGGAAAAAAGTTGGTACCAACTGATTCTATCCTCTTGGCTGGAGGACCTAGTTTTTGTTTAAGGGGAGTAGTGGTGACCACGGATTTCTTAAGTCCATTCTAAAATTACGGGGTGTTCCTTTGCAAAGGTGAGGGTTCCCCGCTAAACTTAAAATTAGCTTGGGTTGATTTATCTGGGCTCAACATGAACATCAACAAAACCACCCCATGAAATGACAAAGACGCATATGTTCACCAGCGACCCGTGTATGAGAGCCCGCTGTTGAAACGTCTTCAGGTTTTACTTGGAAGTTGCTCAACAAACCTGATCGGGTTCCACTTCTTGACAGCCGCAAGGTAGGCTTAAACTCAGGGTTTTCCCTTCGGGGGGAATCAACCACGCCTGGGTCTAAGTCTGCCTTGGGGTAGTCAAAAAGCTGTCCTGATGGTTGGCCCCCTGTCAGGCAAGTGTCTTACACCCATGTTCTTCTTTAGCTGGGGATAGTTCCCTTATGATCATGGGTTTGCCTTCAACATCCGGTCAGTCAGTGGGCTCAACATCCCAGCTTTGAGCATACCCCGCAAACCTCATGCATAGCATGGGAGGGTTGAAGTATGCTGAACAAAAAATGCGATCTTTTTTGGAATCGAACCCCAGTTACCTTGCCCCCCCACCCACGCAAAGAATCGAGGCCCTACGTGGTGTCGAAGCTTCGCGACCAAACGGTTATGATGCCTGAAGATCAGTTTCCTCTTTGCGGGATTTGCTAAGTGAGAGGGTAATTGGTTTCCTTCTTGTTCTATGTGAGACCTGTTGGAACCCTTGGTGTAAATGTGGGGGCCCTGTCCCAACTCAAGCCGAAGTTGCGGGGATTTTTGCTCAGAAACCATCCCCAAAATGTTTCTGGGCTATGTTTCGTGAGTTCAACATCTTACACGCCCCCGAATTTGCGTGAGACGAGTGAGGAGCACGGCAGAAGCCCGTCCTCTGCCAGGAAAAGGCGCGCCTTGCGATTAATCCGATCGATTGGTTCTCAACTTCGGATCTGGCGCCCGATCTTGAACCTCCGCTCGTCTTTTGGTGTCCCAAGTAACTCAAAGGGTTTTGCTGTTTCCATGCCGCACCCTGAAAAGGGTACCACCGAATACAGAAATACACACTCTTTTGGAAAAAAGAAGAAACACGTGCCAGGCCCGGTGGTTTTTGTGCGCTTCTGCGCTTCTGCGAATCCAAAATGGCGACCTTGGAACACATCGAACCTGTTGGAGGATTAGGGGGTGTTTGTGCAAAGCGTGTTTTGGTTCACCTCTAAACATGGACACCCCTTCTGCCAAGCATGTTTCCCCTTTAAGCGCGGACACCCCGTTTCAATCAACCAGAACTAGGTTTCCTGATCCTGGGTTCCCAATTCTGACTGACTGAAACCTTGACTTTCCTGAGACTAGGAGAAAGGGTACTTGGCCAGGTGGATCCAGGTGGTCAGCCACCTGGGTTATACCTGCTAATGACTGGGTTCACCCCACTAGGGTTATAACCTATCAAGAACTTACCAACTTGGCTGAACGCCCAAGTAGACGGTTGCACAACTGCATTTACCTTGCAACTTCTGTCGCACGGGCCAAATTGTGTATTCAACGTGCCCGAAATGGAAAACGGCTTTCCGCAGTATGTTTGACCCCCCAACATGCATGAGGAGTTTCTACTTACGTGTGCCTTCGCCTTAAGCCAACTCACGAAGCCAGCGCAGTAGAGATCACCCCGAATTGGTCATTCTTATTTCACCAGGTTGAATCCGAGTCCGAGGTTCATCTTTTTGAGTCAATAGCAAAATTGCCCAAAAGCGGCCCCTTGGTGCCATTTGAGGAAGTGGATCCCTCCACTGCCCGAAGCCAAGTCCTCTGGAGTCGAATCGGGAGCAAGCGTGACGCGCCGGATGTTCAGCCTACTCAATCCCTTGTCCCACTCTAACCCGGACATCCGGATCAGTTGCACCCTCAACCCCCCATGAGTTTAATATTCAAGCAGTGAACCTCCCACCAGTTGACCTCCGCACGCCCAGACGGATCTTTGGCCTTTCGCCCATGAGCCGCGTGATAGCCCCGAGCGCGCCGCGCTCGCCGCTCGAGTCGAGCGGCGTACTTCAAGCGCTCGAGGCGCCGGGTGGTGAAGACGGCAGCGCCGGCGGACGCGCCATCTTCCTGGGCGCGCGGATTCGGGGGTTCTCTGTCGTGGGGGGCGTTGGCCCAGTTGCCCAGTGGGTTGCTTCCTCTTTCTTTTTGTCTTCTTTTTTTATATGGGAAGGGTTTCCCTTTAAATTCAACCAACCAAAAAAGGATGCCTTTTTTCCTATGGCCACTGGGCATCTGAGTTGGGTAGGGCCGCTTTCTCTACCAAAGGTGTTGATGGGAATCCCGCTTTGCGGTCGCAAGGGAAAATGCCTACCGCGTTTATAGGGTGCATGGTTCCACTTAAGGGAATTTCCTGATTTTGATTGGTGGGAGGCAATTTCCTACCAATGTTTAGGGTTCATGAGCCCGTGTCTTGGAGATTCCGGGTGAAGTAGTCAATGGGAGTTCCACTTTGGCATCACAGGAGGGGTGGTTGTCCATGGGAAGCTGCGACAGTCCAAGGCCATTGGCAACCTTGGGACTTTCTGGGTATGGGTCAGAATGAAACCACCAGGAAATGGACCGCAGGTTTTGGTCCATGTGTCCATTTACTAGGGTTCCATTTGGGGTACCTATTTTTGACCCTATAGTCTTCAGGAGATGAATCGAAAATAACTTTGAATGCCATAAGTAGCCAAGACTTGCTGGTTCTCAGCAGGGAATGAGAAATGGAATGATCCCTATCAACCATCCCCCATGGTTTCCTTTTTTCGAGAATCTTGGGGTTCATTCCCACCTGGAAACTCGTCGTCATTCCAAAAAAATATCGCACCGGCACCAGCAAGACCAGGGTTCTTTTTGGATGTTGGGCCCATGTGACCTTCGTGATAGGGTACCCGCAAAATGGGTTGCCCGGGTAAATGGAAACATGGACTAAAGTATGCGGTCCAATTCCTGGTGGTTTAATTCTGACCCATACCCCAAATGATGGTTGGCCTTTTGGCTCCGCAAACCCGCAAAGGGGTACCGAGTCTCCAAAAAGACCCGCCCAAGCGGAGGCCGTGCTCTTAGCTCAGTAGAGAACTGCCAGGATCTCTCTCGCTTTTGGAGTTCCGGATTGTGTAGCTGAGGTATCCACTGCCTACCCACATAGGCTTCCATCGAGTTTTGGGACTTCGACCGGCCCCTTTTGAGTCGGCAAGATGCTAAGAACTGGACGCAGCTGTGGCTGCACAAAGCACTGCATGCTCACCAACCAGGGGGCATCGGGACGTTGCCAAATGTGACATGAATGTTGCCTACAGCTGAGTGCAAATCATTGCCCCAAGATTCCAGCAGTTCCGTTATACGCGACCACCGGATTTATGTCCAGCACCTAGCCTTTCAAATGAATTGTCCGGCTGTGAATCACAACCCGCATTTAGGTGTTCGGCAGTGTAATGAGATCATATGGCAGTCTTTAAACTTCAAGTTTGCGATGTTTTCCCCCCAAGGCCAGGAATGGCCAGGTTCCTCTTGGTTGCGCTACATCCAACCAACCATAGGGGTTTCGGGGTTCCCAGGTTCCCAAGCAAACAAGCCACATCCACGCATTTTCCCTCTGGGCAAAAAAAATCATCGGGCGTCGGCTCTGGCCTTTGAGAGCTGAGGAGGGTCTGAACGCGCCCCTTCAGTTCCCCCTTCCAAATAGATACATTTAGCCTGACATAGCATATTCAGAATCCAGACGGAGAAAAACAAAAGAAGCAATTGTTTCTTTGTTTGTTTTCTTTTCGTCAAATAATGTTTTTGTTTTCTTCTGGAAACAAAGGGACTTCCTTTCCGGCGACCTCCATTTTCGGGGGAGTGGGTAAACCCTGCTCCATCTCATCCACACGCGATGGATGGTGAAGCTGGCTTGGCCTTTGGCGCTGCAAAGGGCTGCAGACCGGCAGCAGGCTGGCAGGTTTTAGCTTTTTGCCTTGTTGGGGGTGCCCCATCATTTATGTCTCCAAGCGGCTGGCTCGAAGCTCCCCAAACAAAACGAAGCGCAGCGCGCGTGGCGGCTAACGCAGGTGTGGAGGAACTGCAGCAAAGATTCTTGGGGCAGGCCGGAGACGCAAACAAAGAAAGCAATGTACGAAGTGAGGCGTCTGGCGAACGGTCTTCGCACAGAAGAAGACCGTCAGAGGATCTTTAGCGTGCGCTACATGGATGTGTTTCTGGTCGCCTTAGCGCAGCCGCCCAGGTATTGATAGGCATATTGCCTGGTTCCCCAAAGCGAAAGCAGCGGGCCTTCGTTCTCGATGCCGTGAATTGGTGGATGGCATGACGAAGCTCTCCGCCGTCGGAACTGTGGTTCAAATTCATTACTCACCCCATCCGGGCCCTGGGGATTCTTTGCGCCGGCTGGGCCTTTGCGCCGGAGAGCGGCGGGACCAAGCTTTGAGCTTGGGCGCTATCGATCTGCTGTTGGAGCGGTGGCATTGTGTTTAATGACCCACAAAGGCGAGGGGTTTGCCTGGATTGCATTGGTTTCAGCCTGGCTTCGTTGTGCTTCGGAAATGACCGCGAGAGCCACGCTCGGCTCCGGTTGCTCAAGCGGCTGCCGCAGCGTGTGCTGGCCAATGTCAAATGCCAAGAGTGGCCGGAGGAAACCTATACTGAAGCTTTCGCACACGAGATCCGCAGCACGGTGGACCAGC
This sequence comes from Effrenium voratum, assembly GCA_963377175.1. Classification (NCBI taxonomy): domain Eukaryota; class Dinophyceae; order Suessiales; family Symbiodiniaceae; genus Effrenium; species Effrenium voratum. The sequence goes on from CAUJNA010003422.1 coordinate 102,428, forward strand.
TGGAGGAGCCGTGGAAAGCGGAGGAGCCGTGGAAAGCTTTCTCCTTGGCTGCTGTTTCGACGTCAGGCTGGTCATCTTCATTTTGCAAGGGCATGGTGTGGCTGATAGCATGGTTCAACCTTCCGCCCTTCATAAGGCAATTCGTTTTGGTCATGCTGGGGTCGTTCCAATGTGGTCTTGCCTACCAGGAAGATTATTCCATTGAAAGCCCCAGGAGCCTCTGGGTTTGAGCGCTTTGCGCGAGAGGGCGCCAATCTTCCTGCACCTTGAACTCTATGCTTTGGTCATATGCTACGCTGCTGCCTGCCAGCCTGTGAAGGCGTCGGTCTCTCCAAGGGATGATATTTAGAATATTGCGCAGTTGGATTGTGTCATTTATAGCTTGGATTGTGGACTATTTTCCCTGCACAAGACCAGCACAGTGCCGTCAACTGATTCAGAAACTACCTGCGACACCCTTTTTACTTTTAAATGGCAAAACGTTAACGGCGCTTGGGGCTTTTTGACAGGACGTTGTTCCTCATGTTCTTTGGTTGCATGCTTGACTTAGACAGTTATCTTTACAACCATAGCGATGCGGGAGCCAAAAGTTGTTTTTGTTTTGCAGGGGCTCTAAGTCTGGTTGAGCGTTGGCTGCCTACCCTCCCATCCAACATGAACCAAACCAGGACCATATGTTCCTCTCAATGAAGTTCCATTTTGGTGGACAACAAGATCCATTGGCGTGCTTCTAAGGTCATCCTGGGTGATAGATGACATTGATGGCAGTTTGGCTCTAGCCATCTACAAATGAAATCTAATTTTCTAAAACAACACCTTGGGCTGTTAGGTCCCTGTGACGTTGCGCAGTTTGGAGGGATCTGTGTTGGAGATGTTTGTGGGGTGCGCCGAACAACCGTAGGACGGGTTGGGAATTGTTGCAGCCTCATACACAAACAAAGGCCCGTAAAAGGGGGAACACTTTCCCGTTTTTACCTGAATTAGTTTTTCTGATTGTTTTTTGTTTTTTAGGGGTCCCTTTGTTTTCCACTAACCAGGCAATTTATTTTTGCGAGAGTCCTATGTCCAACAAAGTGATGAACACAGGCTGACGTGTTCAGAGCATCCTTTTGCAGAAAAGTACCTGTCGGCCCCTTCTAGAAGCGCAATGGAATCACTCGTAGGGCATACTATATGTGGCGTGCTTGTTTCCTCCCAGGCGATTTTGGCTCACCCTTTGGCAGCGAGGTGGCTGTTCTTGCAAGTACTTGCCGCTTCTTGAATGTCTTTGCTCCGAGTTTGCCCAGTGAAATCTCGCTTTGTTTCTGACTGAACTGATTGGTAACGCAGGCTCCACGTTGCAGGTCGGTTCGAGGCACAGATTGGGTTGTTGTCACTGGAACATTTTATGAACCGTTGGCTGCTTCAACACTCCCATTAGTTGTCTGTGACACAAAGCAAGATCCAAGTTACCCACAGGCTACCATGGGCGGGTCGGTCCAACCGGTCAAAAGTCTGAGGCGCTCACTGGGCGGTATCAGGGACGCGGAGTAATTGAGTGGCTCGTTTTTCTCAAGGTCGGCCCCCCCAACATGGGTGGGGTTTGGTCTCCACGTCCCCAATAGTCGACTGAATGTATGAACCTAGGCGGAACCCCAGGAAGGTGACTCCCATCTTTTAGGTGTTTGTTGCTTTCTTTTTCTGATCAGGGTATACTCAGGTTAGCCTTTGGTTTGGTTTGGATTTGGTGGTGTAGAATGGGAGGCTTTCCGGAGCACCACCAAACCACCGATTCGGCAATCCACCAATTGGGGGCAGCTGATATGGCTGTGGGTCAAAAATCGGTACCCCAAATGGGCCATGGGTAAGTGGAAACATGGACCAAAACCTGCGGTCCATTTCCTGGTGGTTTAATTTTGACAGAACCCCCAGGGCGGTTTTGCTCCGGGAGGATGTCAAGAGCTCCGGTGCCCTCATTGCGGCCTATGGCGCCGGCAGCGATGCTTGGCTTAGGGCACGGGGGCGGGGGGATGAGGGGTGTCCAAAGCTCTCAACGGAACGTGCCATGGTCAAAACACACCCGCCTTCCATTTGGTGAAATGGATATTTCATATTTTCCCCTGTTGGTTTTAAAGGGAATCTATCACTACAGGAAATTAGTATTTGGTACTTTTTCCAGGGGACTTAAATAACGGCTACTAGTACTTGGGGCTTAGTACTGCTCTATTGCCCAGTGGGTTGCTTCCTTTGTTCAACTTTTTTTGGTAAGGGTTGCAATTCCTTTAAAGTCTACCAACCAAGAAAGGATGCCGTTTTTTCCCCTGCGCATCTGAGTACTGGCTGACTTCCCGAGTTTCAGGACTGCAAACTTCTAAGAGCGTTTGTGCACAAAGTGCTTGGCTTTTTGGACCAATCCACTCGAAGTGAGTTCCTTTTCTTTGGGTTTTTCCTTGTTCTTATGGGTAGGTTGGAGGTGTCCAGGTATTTGACCAATCCACTCCAAGTGAGATCATCAACTTCCGATGACACCAGAGGGTTTCATCCACGGCATGTTCTCAGTAGCCAAGGCCCAAAGGCCTTTCAACTGCCTTACCCAGACCTTCGGTGCCGCCCTTTGGCTCTCTGTTTTTGGTGTTTATCGTGTTGCGTGCTTCTTTTTGTGGAGCAGGTTTCCCTCTAAACATAAACACAAAGTGTGCCTTTCTTTGTCATGGCCACTGGAGATCTGAGCCTGTTGGGACCTGTTTCGTGCGTTTCTTTGGTTTTCCGAAGATGTGTCTGGTTTTGACGGGTTGTTGTTGATGACTCTAGAAGTTGACGACCATGCGAAGTTTGAATATGCGGTTGCGTACTGAATCAAGAAGCAGTACCTTCCTTCCCAAGACAATCTGATGCAGAAGTGTTAGACATTTGGTATGGGCGATTGTGAACCACTCCTTTTTTCGGGCCAGTATGGTTTTACGGTTTAATCGGGAATCCTGAGAGCACAAACATATCGCAGCGTGCGATTTCCTTTCCCAACAGATGGAATTTGACGGAGGGCGAGTGTCGGGTGTTTAGAGGTTTTTAGAGGCAATGGCCTTCCTGCAAGGTTGCATACAGGGAACAAAGAAATGCATACAAACATGGGGTTCCCCCTCCAAACTTGTTAGCCTGTGGTCAAATACAGGTTACGGTGGGTTTTAATTATTTGGAGGGTTTAACACACAAGGTTGCCCTTCTGGCTATCGCCAGATTCTTTCTTGCGAAGCTTTGTTGACACTCCGCTCATACCCGCGCGTCACTTGCAATGGACTGCTCTCAGTGCTACGTTCCAAGGGAGACAGACGCAAAGCTCTCCATGAACTCCCCAGACGAGCTTTGCAAATTCGGCATATGGCGCTTCTTTTCTATTGACTTTTAGGTGTTGCCAAACATGTTCTTCATAGCAGGATCAAAGGGACAAGTTTGGTGGCTTTTCTATCCTCGCGTGTTGTCAAACATGTTCTTTATCCTGGCGACCTGGGGTTCCCAGCCGGTGACCTGGGTTTTTGTTGGTGACCTGGGCTTCCCCGAGAATCACCAATGTTCTGATTTTGTGTGGTCCGCAAACTCCGCCGGCTTCAGCCTTCATGGGCGCTTTTGCCGCTTTAAGCTAACCTGGCCTGCAGTGAATCTCCCCACTGATGGCAGGAAACTTCCGCCCAGCATCCCTCCCCATGGTCCTGTTCTGAAGTGAGAACTGCCCGGACGGGTTTTCCTGTTAGGACTGGCAGCGCGGCCTGCGCCAGTTTTGGCGCACTGCGCCCATCTGCCCAGTTGTTGGGATGGGCGGGTGCTGCCAGTTTGGGTTTGACCGGCAGTTTGGGTTCTCAGTATGGAAGTTTGGGCATGAACCTAGGGATTTCCTGAAAGGAAGCCACAAGGGATGGTTGATTAGAGTCATTCCCTCATTCCCCTTTGTGGAAGGTTACCGTTCTCCACCTTAGGGGATGTGGGGATCAACCAGCAGCCCATGAAATATGTCATCGCGAGGGCCAGAGAAACCATGCTGTGCCGTCCGCCCCTTTCGCTCCATCCGTTCCGTCCGTGCATCCCTCCATCCCTCCATTTTTCCACCTTCCATCCTTCCATCCTTCCATCCTTCCATCCTTCCATCCTTTCAGCCTTCATTCCTTGCACCCATCCACTCGTCCACTCGTCCATGGTCGAAATGGGTTTGTGTATGAGTTCCTCCTGGTTTCAACATGGACATGGTGTTGACCGATGCATGTTTCAGCGGTACCGAATCACATGTGGAGGAGATTGAAGCTGCGAGGGAGTTTGTTTAAGCGACCTCCCACGGAAACAACAGTCAAAGCGTTTGGTTACAGGAACAGCCTCAAAACACCCTATGATCTATTTCCTGCAACCCAACTATTTGAACAAGCAGTTGCTGTGAATGCAGCGGCACGTTGAAACCACCAAGTCAACTTGAAACCACCGGCAAGGCCGCGTCCGGTTCCCCGTAAATGGACTGTCGAGGACCAACCCCGGTTTGGTTACCTTCAGGGAAGACAGCCAAACGAGCAAGCAAGCAACCGAAGAACCGGACAATTGAACGCGCGCACACACACACAGATGAACTACTGAGACACCAAACAAAACAATCAATCAACCAATCAAGCCCCATTATTTGACACATGTGTCAAGACCAAAAGACCTGATACTCGTATGCGGTTGCATTGTGGAGTGCCATAGATCCTTCTTGGGTTTCGCAAACAGCTCAATGCTTCCTAGAAAGGGTACCAGGATCCAATGGTGAGTTCCCTTTGTGCGTGCCACCTAGTTGCCCCTCCCTCTAGCAATCATGGAAGTTGACGATCGGAGGGTTTTGGAAGACAGACTTGACTTTTCGGGAACCCCTTCCGCTTCCCTGGTTTTAAGGAGGGCAGGTTGAACATCCAAGTCATTCCGCCGTATGTATCGCCGGTATCGCCGTTTGGTGTGTTCTTTGACCTCTCGCTCCAAAGGGAGGATACCCTTTTCAACCATTGCACCGCCTGAATCCGGCTTTGGCTTACGTAATCCATTATCAAGTCGACAAAAAGCCCCAAAACACCCGAACTAAGCTGCTTTCCTGTAGAATGTCCTGAAGTTTTCAACTCTTTGAAATTGGGTTACCATGGTTAACCAGTGGTTACTCGGAGTTCCCTGAAAAAGCCGTGGCTGCGGGTCAAAATCCAAATCGTACCCCCAGTGAACATCCCAATCCCCACTAAAATATATAGTGGTGCACCTACCAACCAAAATGGGATCCCAGTGGTTTTGACAACCACAGCCACATGGCCACAGCCTCATCAGGTTGAACGTCTTGACTGGGTGCCTTCTGTCGAGCCGCGCGCCAAGGCGGCGGCTCGAGCCGAACATCCAGCTGTGCAACGCGGCAGCGCCGGGCTGAGCTTCGCACTTGGCTAAAGCGCTTTGGTTTGCTCAGTTCCTGGACGTTCAGTTTTTGAGAACACCGTTTTAGAGGTAAATAACATGTTTTGGACTTGTTTGGGGCCATCCACTCGGGAGGTGTCACACCCAAATCCCCTAAATGGTTTCAGGGTTCACATCATTTGATGGTTTCCCGGCGAATTTGGCTTATGCGACTCCTAAACCAGAGACAAAACGGCAAAACTGTACGGCCCTTCTCTTTCTTTCTTTTTTTGCGTAGTGAAGTTTAAAGGGACACACCCGCAAACAAAAAGGAAAAGCAGGAGCATGCCACTTCACAAAAGTGGTTTCCAGCAAATCGTCCGGTTCCTAGACTTTTAGTTGTTTTATGTGGTTGGGTTTCCATATTTAACCCACTACTTAAACTTTTCGCAGGAGGATCAGTTTGGACGGCCCGCTACAAATAGTTTCTCGTATAATCATGATTGAAACTGGTCCTAAAGTGCTCCCCACTCCGCCCCTACAGTACCCTCTGTCAGGAAAACAAATGAAAATACGCATGAAACCGATCCAATCCAAACCAATTAGGAGTAAGGTGAGTTTAACATTTAGTCCCACTGTTCGGCCCAATCTGGTAGGTTTAGTGGTACTGTCTTGGAACTATTTTACATTGCATAGTTTCACAAGACATGAACCATAATCAAGCATGTAGTTGTGGGTCGGGGCGCTTGGAATTCTATTCACATAGAACATGCCTGGAGCAGGGTTGGTTGTCAAGGATTGGCCTCTTTTTCCTTTGTCCGTTTTCCCCGAGCTTTTGCCAAAGCCTTGCTTGCCCTTGGCACTGGACCTTCCACGGAACTGGGGGACCTCCTTTGGAAGGTTTGACCTCAAAACAGCTTCTGAGGTATGAAGACTTGGGTGAGCCCGTATTTTTTGTACAGCAAAACAACAAGGTTGCCTGGAGTATCCGCTCAAAAATGAGGGGTGTTGTTTCGGCGGAAGACGTGGCCATGAGGTCAACGCCTGCCGCCGTGCCCGCGCTTGGCACAGCGCCTTCGCGCTGCTGCGGGCGGCACATCTGCAACGCCTGCAGTGGGACGAGGCGCTGCGATGCGCATCGGGGCGCAGTGGAAAAAGCAAAACCCAACCTGTTCACATTTGGGTGTGGCTCAAAATTAAAGAGCCAGGGTTACGCAGGTTTTAGGTCTCAAAAGCTTGACCTTTGATTTCCGGGTCCCTAAGGGGCAACCGAGCCACAATCAAAACCCGGGTAGATGATCCGGTTAGTAAGGGACAATCCCCTTGCCAGAAATAGCTGCGGACATCCGCCTTCTGAATTCTGAAAACATTGTTCTGGGTAGACCATTTTGATTGTGACTCAAGTTGCTGACATTTGGGAATACTCAACTGGCTGTGGTTGTCAAAACCGTTTTGGATACCATTTTGGTTGGTAGGTGAATTAACCACCAATTTTAGAACCTATTTTAGTGGGGATTGGGATGTTCACTGGGGGTACGATTTGGATTTTGACCCATGGCCAACTATCAACTTACTCACATGTGGGGATTGCAACGTAGTGTAACAGCATGGGCAAGATTATAGATGAAAACAAGACATTATGCACTTCTGAAAAATCATGCCCCCGTTTTTTGGACAAGTCGAAGGAACGTTTGTTTAGGAGACTGCGCTTGAGCTATCATGTCAAGTAGATGACTATGTGCAGAAAGCTTATAGGCAAAGAAACCGTTTAATTTCTATGTTCAGGGGTTTTTGCCTAGTCTGAAATGGATGCGGCAGTTGGTTTGGGTTCCATGAAGGACCAAGCTACGTTAGGTAGCCCTAGTTAGCCATTATTTTACTTGCAGCCGTGAAAGTGGGTTGTAACTATATATTATGTTCAAACCTTGCAAAGTAACCTGCTTGGGTCGGCGGGGTTTCTGGTTTTAGGGAATTCCCTTTTGATTTGTCAGGAAACACCACATTTGGTGTGTCTCAAAATGTTCAAACCTCCAAATGCGTTGTGTTCTTCTGTTTCTCCCCTGTAGTTTCCCTTTAACACACCGAAACCCTCAAACAGAACGCGCCATGGCTGCTCGACGTGTAAACATGTTTGCAAACCTTTCACAGTACCCTGTTGGGTTTAGGGGGTTACTGGTTTTGGGGAGTTCCCTCCTTTCTTGTCCATTTGGTTTGTCAGGAAACACATGTGTTCTATGTTGAACCCAAATGCGTATTTGTTTCTGTTTCTCCCGTGTGGTTTTCCTTTCACACACCAATAAAGGACACCTTCAAAGAAGCCTTCAAACAGACAAACACAACAGGGACTTCAGCAGAATTACTTGCTTGGTGAATCCTCTTGATTCAAATGGACCGAAACGAGACGCCTTGTATTGTTTGGTGCATTTTGCCAGGGGATGTTAGGACTTTAAGCTTTTTGCCAACTAATGGTTTTTCCGAACTAAACCACTAAAAGAAAAAAACAAAAAAAAAAACCTTTTAGCAGGGGAGCAGAAAGCAACCGAGTATTGGTAAACCAAAGGTAACCCATCAGCCAAGAGGTAGAACCTGGGGTAACAAACGGGCGTGTGGCAGAAAAGGCGGCCTTGGCAGCTCAAGCCCTCAAATAAGGCCCAATGAGGAGCGGTCTTTGGGCTCCCTGTAAAATGACTTTTATGGTACAAGGTTGCCACCCCCACGCGGCCAACGTGCCGCATTTGCTCCCCTTTCTTGTCGGAGCGGTTTTGTGGGGGTCGCAGGATAGGGTCCCGGAAGTGGGACGACGGGTTGATTTACGGCATATGGATCTTGACGCCCGGCACGGGATGTTGGCTTGGCTATTTGTTTGGATCCTTCCATTTGCTAAAGAGTATTATTATTATTATCATTATTTCCCCTGTTGGTGTTAAAGGGAATCTGTCACTATTGCACTTGTTTTTTCCAAGGGGCTAAAGCAAATTGAGGGATCTTAAGCCTTTAAGTGTTTGGGAATGTATTTACTCCCCCACTCACCAAGACAAAGTGTTTCACTTTTTGGAGTTGGGGCAACATCCACCAAGTTTGGAAGGTGTTTCCCCTTGAGGGGGGGTTGACCCATGCAACGTTCCGCCATCCGAAAAACCATGCTGATGAGAGCCATCCATGGAGGCGATTTCTTTCCAAGAGGGCCCAAAAGCATAGCACCGTTCAAAACCGCCGGCATTCGACACGTCGCCAGCCTGACAAAAGCTTGTCTAAAGACCTCAGCCAGGCCCATTCAGGGGCTGGGAGGTTCCGAAAAGGGACATGGCGCGCAAGCCCGGCATTTTTGAGGCACCAAGACTGGCTGGTGCTCAGTAGGGGAATGAGGGAATGCAGAGATTCCCCTGGAAGGCAGCCACAACTGGTGGTTTTTGGGGGTCATTCCACTTCTCATTCCCTATCGCACCAGCAAGAAGATTCTTTGGGCTTCAAAAGATGATACCTCCCACCAAATTGGACAAATGACCCATGGTCAAACCGGGGGCCTTGTCGGGAATATTGATCAACCCCCATATCAAGAAGGTCCTTTGAGGCTAGCTTCCTCCAGGTCTCTTTGGGAGCTGCCGCACCCACTGCTCGCTGGCGCATTGGCCTCGATGCTCGGATGATCGGCGATCGGCTTTTCCAGTCGCGCCACGTCGGAGTTGCTTTCTACCCTTCCAGGCTTCAACTTTCGCAATGGGCGTACTGACATATTGAGCCCGGAAGACGCGTGGTTCCATATATATGACGTGCCGTGTACTGTATATTTATATACATACCCTGCTGTTCCAGCATTTGTGGGAGGGTACCCTTTGTTCCGGTAGCATATGGCTTTGGATCCTGATCGTGCTTCCTCACACGTAGCTTCAGTGGGAATTTCCTGGAAGCTAAATTTTCTTTTGTGTCAGGTGCCATGTTTGTTGGAGATACTTGCCGAAAGTGGTCTGTTCGCCCTTTTTCTTGAACTCCAGCATGCTATGTCCAGGTGCTTTTGGCAAATCAATGGTGGACATTTGCTGGAGGGTTTTGTCCTCATGCTTGGATCAGAGTTTGCTTGGATACGTCATGGCAATCATGGAGCTTCTGCTTGCGAGGGTCAATTGTCTTTCAGAACTGTGCCGGCTCCGCGGGCGATGTTTAAGGAAACCCAACAGGAAAACCGCCATTTCGGGTTTCCCCCCAAAAAGACCCACCCATGTGGGAACACCAGAAACTGTATGTTTGGATGTTGTTTTAGGGATGTGTTCTCAGGCTCAATGCCTAGATTCTATCAGACAGGGTATTGTACTGTAAGAAGGCCAACATGTTTCGAGCTGAGCGATTCGTTCACAGAGCCTCTGACATCGCCTACTGATCGCTTGGTCTGGTTCGAAATCGATGGGTTCAGATGGATTTTTTGCTCCATTTAGTGAACCCCAAAGAAATGTGTCCAAAGGGTCACCTATGCCCTCTAAGTGTCCATTGCAACAGCTCGGGCCTCGCGTGTTTTTTTCTTGAACCTCCAGCAGTTGGGGGCTGTAGCCTTCAGATGACAGCTGACGTGCTTGGAGGTGGCTGGAGGTGTACCATGGCGGGCAGGGGGATTAAACAAGAGGAACGCCTGAGCAGGTTGGGCACGCTGTTTTCCAGGAATACCCTACCAGGAGGCAAGTGGATAATCCCCTGGTTGATCGGTGCTGGCATTAAATGACGAATAGGGTGCCCCATGTTCAAGAAAATATCCTTCACCATTCAGGCAGAGAGCCAGAAATATCCACCGACCCGGTCCTTTTTGGGCGTTGCCCCGTTTTCAGCTCTGCTGGCTGCTTGAAGAAATCCTTTGAGCTCAGCTTCTTACCATTTGGGCTGGGCCATGCCAGAAGACTCACCCGCTGGATCCCGCTTTGAGGTTCCAGAGTTGGAACCTCCAAAGCGGTTGGTGGACAACCCGCCGAGTTCCGAGGTTCACCAAGGGGCTCCCTAGGGAAAACTCGTGCCTTTCCATGTTTGGGTTGCAATGACCAGGAATACCCAGAGGAAAATACTCAGTGAGAAGACTTGGGAGGGGCATAAGGAGATACCAAGGTTCATGTGGAGCCACAGTCAGAACCCGGGTAAGTGAAGGTTCGTAAGGGACGATCCCAGCCATAAATGGCTGCGGATATCCGCCTGCTTAGTTATTGAAGCATGGTTCCGGGTCGACCATTTTTGTATTTTGATTGTGACTCAATTAGGCCATGCTATATTTTTGCGAGGATGGTTCAACCCTGTTCCCATTCGAAGGAGAACGTGGAAATACATTCAGTAGCTTGCCCAAATGCTGCCAGGGAGCTGTGGCAACTCAGACAGATCTGTGGCAACTCAGCCCAGGAGCTTCTGAGCCCGCGCAACGTCGTGGTCACCGGGGCTGTGGCCGATGCCATGGCGAAGGTGGAGTATCTGACTGGACAGCTCCGGGAAATTTGGGGCCTGAGAGCAACACCAACGCGTTTTTTTCCCGAACCCATGTACCTCCTTATTAGCTCATTATTATAAGGGGGCAAAGGCTAACCCCATGAATCCTAGCTGTAAGCATTGTTGCTGAATCGGTTAGTTCAGAGAATCTTGGTGCTTCCATCTTTTTTTGACAATTTTGAGGTCCCAAACCTTCCAACGGATCTGACATCTCCAATGGAGGGTCCAATGTTTAGGGTTTCCCAACAGCTGATTGCCTTGCCCTGGGGTTCAGCTACCACCATTAGAATAATGGCTGGGTTCATATTTTGCCACTACGATTTGCCTAAGGATGGTCATCATTCTTTTAGTGGGGGTTGAACCCTAGGGTTTGGCTTCTTCGCCCAGCTCAGCAGTCAGCAGCTATGGTTCCGAGGCGTATGGGTAACAAGTCACCTGGGCTAAGAGGCCAACACCCGTAGCGTTTTCACGGGAGCTCCGTGCAACCCAGTGGGTCCCTGGAGGAAGAAAGGAGCCAGAGGGTCCCCAGCGAGGGTCCCCATGGTCAATGGGCGGGTATTTGGAAAGCGGCATGAAACAACTGTAGGGTGAAGCAGGTCTTGGCATGATCATGGTATCAAGGCGGTGGGAGCTACGATGTTGGTTTCAAGGGCACGTGCGGAAACGCCGCATGCAGGGCCCCAAGCAAGTTAACAGTAGGACTTAAAGTGAAACAAGTGCCAGTGCGCCGCACAGCCGTGTTTGTTGCTGTCGCGCTGCAGCACGGCACAAACGCGTTTCAGCTTCCTCTGGCACCTGGGGTTCATGTTCAGCCAACCTTGACGTGCAGGGCGGAGGGTTCTATCGGTTCTGCGACGCTTGGGAAGCGCAAAACATGAATGTCTACACACACACACATGATTTGGGGCGGGTCTGTTTTTAGAGGACTCGGCCCCCCTCAAAAAGCTGGCTGTCCGTTTGGTTTTCCCCTTACATGGTCATGGGTCAAAATCCAAATCGTACCCCCGGTGAACATCCCAGTCACCACTCAAATAGACCAAAATGGGTGGTGCACCTACTCCAAAATGGTACCATTGGTTTTGACCCACAGCCACATACCTTCCATTTGCTTAAGAATATTTGTCATTTTCCCCTGTTGGTTTTAAAGGGAATCTATCGCTACTGGACATTTTTTTCCAGGGGGCTTAAGCAACTGGAGGTTACATGTCCTTTGGGTGCCCCCCAAACCAGTGGTGGTCCGTTTGGCTAAAGGTGGGGTACCCCAACCGCTCAGCAGCAGCATCCGCAGGCGGCGGAGTGGGCTTCAGCCTTGGCGCTGAAAGCTTCGCTGGCCGTCGGTTCAGGTGAGCCGCGGGGCAGATGATCCGGTTCGTAGGGACAATCCCCTTGCCATAAGCCTTCCCCAGAATTAGCTCCCCTTTGGTTTTTCCCCAACAGCAGGCTTTGGGGTCTCAGATAGGCTCCGGGGTGGTCCGGGGCGGTGAGGTAAGGTTCTATCAGGGTTCCACCTGGCTTCCACGAGGTTCTGCGAGGGCTGCGGGGTGCGAGCGCTAAAAAGAGCACCGCATGCTGTTGGGGATATCACCTGAGCTTATTTGTTGTTTTTGCTTTTTTTGGGTTTATGTGAAAGCCACGAACCAGGCAAAAAACAAAATGCTGCTGGGGTTCTAATTCCAGCCTAGAAATAGCTTCGCCCGCCTTCCTAATTCTTCACATGGTTCTGGGCAGACCATTTTACTACCCGGTTTTGTCTATGACTCAGGTGGGAAAACATGGGGGATGTTTCACTCAGTTGACCAAATGTCACGTCTGGAGACTGGAGACTAGTTCTTTTCCAAGCGGCTTTTATTTCTGTCCTCCGGGACTCAGTTGCCCCAAGTCTTCCATTTGCTTAAGATGATTTGGCTGTGGCTCAAAAAACAAACAGGTACCAACATGGGTTGCCCTGGTATGTGGACACATGGACCAAAACCCGCGTAACCCCTCCTGCTTAATTTTGAGCCACACCTATTTATATCTGTTTCCTGCTGTCACTACTGGACATGCATTTTTCTCAAGGAGCTTTTTTTTCTTCTGAGTTCTCTGGGCAACGGAGGGGAAGAAGCCAAAGACTCTCTGCTTTTTCTGAATCCTGTAATTCGAAACGCTTCCAAAGTTGGCACGGTCGCAGGGACGTGGAAGTAGGTGTTTTTGTTCCAATGCCATCAACTACGTTTCTTTCTTGAGGCTCACTTCACGTGCATCCTTCTCTCTGCTTTTTTTTCCCCTGCCTATTCCCTTCTAGTTTGTTCTCAGATTTGTTCTCCCAACTTTTTTAGGCCACTTGCTACCCTTGCAGCCACGGAGCAAACAGTATGTCATGGTGGGTAAGGGAATCTACCCTTTGCGAAGTGCACCCTTGCCTCGAACCGAGGCTGGGCCACATCGCCACACTTTTTGACTCTTGCAACAGGATATCAAGCTAAAAGCAAGGTCCAAGATGACCTTTTTCGTTTTTTTCGGGTATGGGTTCAGCCAGGTGCATTTTGGTGATGCAAAGCTCGACTTTGGCCCAACTTGTTGGTAGATCCGCGAAGTATTTCCGAGCACTGCTTGGGGTTTTCTGCCATGTGAGGTTGGAGTTCCAAATGGCCTTTTCACTTTGTCAGTGAACCAGGGGGAGCTGCCGGCCCAAATCAAGGACTTACCTGGAGTCTCCATGACCCTTTAAAAATGGGTCCAGGACCCCAGTATTTTGGGAAGTGACCAACTATTTAGGAAGGGTCAGAAGGAGACTCCAGGTAGCGTCATCCAGCATAAGATAGTTTGTTTTCAGTGGTGGGAGGTCAAGCTTGCAGTTGCCCAGAGCGTGGCCAAAACTTCCCCACAACTAGCTCCCCTTTTTGTTTTTTGCTTTTTTGGATTTGGTCCCTTTGTTTTCCACTCACCAGGCAAACAAAATACATATTTTTTCTGGGGTCCTAATTCCAGCCAAGAAAAGAGCGAAGTATTCGGCTTGATTTCCCTCCAGAAGCGCCAGCAGATCGCTTTGACAGCGTAGTTTATGGTGATTACCTCAGAACATGTGATTCAGCTGCAATGCAACATGTTCATGCGGCGCATGGCATTTCATCCATGTCTTGGAAAGCAACTGGGGCCTCAGCACACCATAAACAACACCTTCGTGGCTGTTTGCTTGGATCTTTGGACTTCAACTGTTTGGGGAGCAGTGGGTTTTGCATTTGGACTCGCAACAAGTCAACAAAAATGCAGAGGGGTCAACAGCAGCAACCAAGCCACATGAGTCACAGGGGTCGACCATTTTAATACCAAATTTTGGCTATGACTCACATGGAGTTCACATCGTCCATTTGCTTAATAATGTTTTTGGTTTTCCCTTGTTGGGTTTCAAAGGAATTGATCACTACTGGAAATATGTAGAGACAAAAAAACGGGGGTCTTAAGCAAATGGAAGATTTGGTTTCACTTTTGAGTCAGCCGGACTTGACGGAGCTTTGGCTTCCTTTTGAGATGTCCTTCCACTCACTTGCACAAAGCGAATCGACCATGGAACCTTGTGCTTTCCCCTTGTTGGACCATTTGTTGCGCCCCCCAAAAGTTACCTGAACCCTCAAAAATCCCTTAAAAATGGGTTTGACCCCCAACATTATGGGGTGATATCCCATTTTATGGGTGGTTTGAGGGTCCAGGTAGCTTTTCATTTCTGGGTCCTTTGGGCAACTGACGGCCCTGCGACTTGCGCAGGCTTGCAGACGCGGCAGGTGCTCAGCTGCGCCGCCGCGGCGCTGCAGCGGAGCAAGCGCTGGCAGGAAGCTCTGGCGCTCTTCGATCAGGCGATCATTGATCGACGGGGGAGGGAAGGTTTTTTTCGGCCGGGGGGAGGGAATAGGGGGAAAATGTGAACTCCTGGTTGATTTTGATCGGGGTGTGTGTGTGTGTGTATTGATCGGGGTCAACCCTAAAGAATCTTTGGTGCATTTTGCTTGGCTGTTAGGACTTTAACTTTTTGCCAACTAATGGGTTTTCCACTAAACCACTAAAAGTTAAACTTTTAGCGGGGGAGCAGAAAGCAACCGAGAAGCCTAAGGAATCCCAACAACCCCCCCAGCGGCGAGGCGCCGGACGAGTCCAAGGACGCCCCGGCCTGCGGCACGCAGCTGGCGGCCTGTGCCGCCGCAGGGCGGTGGCTGCAGGCACAGGCGCGAAACCCTTTGGACTGCGACCTGAAAAGTTGGGGTTGGAAGGTTTCTACTTCCATCTACTTCCTCAGAATTCGCTCCTTTTTTTTGCGTTTTTTTTTTGGGGGGGTCCCTTTGTTTTCCACTCACCAGGCAAAACATATATTTTTGTTGCTGGGGTCCTAATTCCAGCCTAGCTACCTGGAGTCTCCACGACCCTTTAAAAATGGGTCCATGACCCCTTTTGGGGCAATGATCCCACTTTTGTAAGGGTCATGGAGACTACTGGTTTGGATGGGTTTTGTTCCATCTACCAGGTCTTGAGATCAATGAGGCACTTTTTCGCTGGGGATTCCTGAGTCGGCCATGGCGTATCCTACGGCTCCATTTTGGGGTGGATGAACATCCATTTGCCACCTATTTAGGTTTTTGACCAACAGCCAGTTGTAGGGTTTGATTCCAACCATTCTTTTCAACTATCGTTCTTTTCAAACACAGGCCGTTCTTTAACTCAGACCTAATGTCACTTCTGGAGACTGGATATACTAGGCCCCCCGCAGCTAGGTGCCCTTTCTCACCCGTTTCTTTTTTGGGGGAGAAGGTTCGCCTACTAAAATAGACTACAGAAAAACGAAACGGTACCCTTGTTCTATCCTCTCAAATCTGGAGTGACCTAGATGAGTTATTTTTTTGGCGATTCTGGGTTGGGATTCCTGGGTTGGGTATGTGTCACTCTTGGCCCCAAACCAGGTGGTTCTCTCACTTCCTGAGTTGAACTGCAGTCACTGGTTGGAACTGGTTGGACCATCTTGGGTAAATCACAGTCCACTCCAGTGAGATTCGCTTGAGGACACCTGGTTGGTTTGGGAAATCTCCAATTCCTTTTACCTCGTAACCTTCCAATGGAGGTCCTCACCTGTCCAAAAGCTTTGCAGGAAAACCTCAAAACTTGCCCTAAACTGCTCCTTACCTGCCCTAAACTTTTGCGGCTGTCCTTGGCCCCTTTTTGCTGGAGTCTAAGGGCCACCTCTTTCTGTGCCCTTGCCACTAGTGGGATGGAAGGACTCAAAGGTGTTTCGGGTTTCGGCTAATGTTTCGGCCTGGACCCTCAAACCCATAAAAATAGGAGATCACCCACCATAATTTTGGTTGGTGATATCCCATTTTTAATTGGGACTTTTGAGGGTTCAGGGGCATGTTTCGGCATGGCCCTCGAAAGAATTCCTGTTGGTGTTCATCTCCTTGGCAAATGTTCTGCCAACCCCTACGGGATTCCCCACGTTCCACATTTCGCGAAAAGCAGATGTACATCAGCTTTTGGCACAAGGTGCGGTGGGAGTAGCCCAGTGCTCTGATTGCAGGCATTCGTCTTTGAGACTATGTCAATGTAGGTTACCATACCACAGGGGTCATTGGATTTGTTCACAACCTCCCGCTTTGGGTTCGACTTGATAAACAGATATCCCTTTTCGGGCTTCGTGTCAACTCGCAGAATATGTTCCGTCTTGAGTTGTCAATGTTCCATTTCCTTGCGGATTCCCACTCCCCCCCGCCCATCCCCCAAGGCCCCCAAAAGACACCTTTTGTTTGTTTGAAGTTTACTGCAAACAACTCCGAATCAAGCGATAGGCTACTGCGTCTACTCCAAAATCACGCTTTACCCGGTGGCCAGCACCGTGGTCACACACCAACATAGAGTGTTTTGCAGCCTTGTTCGCACCAGAGACATCCCCACCGGCCGTTCAATTTTAGGTGTGGTTTCCCTTCAAAACCACTAAGATTATGTGTCTCAAAGCGAGGGTCGGTTTCCCCTCAGCCATCCCGAACAGGGTAACTACTCAAAGAAGAGGACGCCCTGTTTCGCTATGAATTTTGATGGGAACCCCCTCCCAAATGGGTGGTGGACATAAATCGCCACCCAAATGATGTCCACCAGAGGGCCCCGAATTAGAATTCATACCCATTTCGAAGAATCTCCCCACAGACTCTTCCCTCAGTCGCTGCTGCGGAGTTTCCGCTCCCTGCGCCTGCGCTTGGACCTGGTCGCCTACGGCAGCGCGGTGTGCGCCTGCGCAGAGGCTCTTCCAAAGGTTTGGTCCGCAGACCCTTGAGTCATTCACCTCAAAAAGGGAGAAGGTTGAGCTTTTGGAACCTTTACCCTTTGGGCTTGCTTTGGGCTTCCCCGCTTTTCCTTGCCCGCATTACAGGAATGGCAAGGACCCAACTTGGACAATGACAGTCCTTCGGTAAAACATGGTGGTATGAACCTGAACCCTCAAAAATCCCTTAAATATGGGTTTGACCCCCAAAATTATTAGGTGATATCCCATTTTTCAGTTGGAATTTTGAGTGGTGTTTCCCTTTGTTTTTTTGGTGGTTTGAACCCCTGGGTTCTCGCTGGTGCGATAAGTAGGGCATGAGGCAACGAACCGTTTTGGACTTCCCGAAGAAAAGAAACCACCTGTTGGATGGTTTTTCTCGGGGGTCACTCCATTTGTCATTTCCTGAGCACCAGCAAGGCTTGATTCATAAGCCCCAAGTCAAGTTGGCGTCCCTTTTGGGGGTTCCTTTCTTTCAGGACCCCCCCCTCTTAATTTTAATACTTGGCTGGGGTTAGTCAGGGGACATGCGACATGGAAATCGGATCGCCAAAGCTGAGCACCACTTGTCCTGCAATAAAAAACCCTCGAAAGCAAAGAAGTTATCGTGACTGATGGCGCAGAATCGCGCGACCAAAATCTTTGTGGAATTGGCGCGAGCCAAATTGGTAGCAGGGACTAGACATACTGTGGATGGACGAAATCCTGCACCATTGGGAAACCATGGGCAACCATTGTTTGTGGGTATTTACAGGGGATCATCATTCCAGGGTTTCTTAGGTGGTGCAGGATTTCGTCCATCCACAGTATTGCTTGATCTGGGTGGTTTAAACATCACCTTTTGGTTGCCGATCTTGATGGCCCTTTGGTGTGATGTTTTGATAGAAACAGCCATGCTGGGATTTCACATGGGGCACCTTTTTCCACATGTAACACCTCCTTGCCGGTGAAAAACATCCAACCAAAGGGAGTATGGAGAATTGACTCAGTAACCCCAGCAAAACTCAACCAGGTGGTCAATCAACACTCATCAAGGCTCCTTAAAAGATACATTTTGCCAATTTGAAACATGTTGCTTTTTCCACCGAAATACAGGGAAACCACCATTTACAAGTTGCAATGTTCAGGTGTTTTTTCATGTAAGGATCCCTGCTCAGTTGATCGACCTTGTAATCTATTCGTTTGGCTTTCAATTTCTGGGTCCCGAATTGGCAAATGCAACTGAGCCACGTGCTAACCCATGCGCCCTCAAAATCCCTTAAAAATGGGTTTGACCCCAAACATTATGGGGTGATATCCCATTTTTATGGGTAGTTTGAGGGTCCAGGTAGACCATTTTAGTACCAGGTTTTGATTGTGACTCAACTGAGTTACTGAAGCAGGTGGTCGATCAACATGGTCGCTTTCCTTCGCCGAGAGGCCGGCGGCGCATCGGCGAAGGCTGGGTTTGGCCTGGCTGTGCAGATGTGGCCTGGCGCAATGCGGAGGTTTCCCGGAAGGAATCAACATGATGGCTCGACTTTTTTTTGCGGAATCGGACCGGGTCCGATTCCAACATGGCAGCAACGTGGTTCCTTTCGATTTCCCATGGTACCCCTTTTCAAAGGGGTACTGACTCAAAAAAGAGGAGCCACCCACATGAACAATGGGTTGAAACCGCCTTGTTTGAGCTGCAACTCGGCTTTCTCTGCGAAGGAACCAACATGGAGACTTGTCTGAAACCGCCTTGTTTGAGCTGGAAATGCCTTGCATCCGACTTGGTGGTGTCGTAAGAGCAGATCAAAGATGTAGACTCGCCAGGAGTCGCCAGTCGCTACCCAACAAAGGCCGCAAGATGTTCGGAGCCCATTCCTTTTCCCTGGGGGTCAAACCATTAAAACACTGGGGGTTCATATTCCACCACCATTGTTCACCCAAGGATTGTCATCTAAATTGGGTCCTTGCCGTCTTTTAATGGGGGCAAGTTGAACCCTTCAAGTCCATGAGTGGCCTTGAGATGCCTTTTTTCTCCCCCTGTTCCTGCCGATCAGCAGGGACTGAGAAGCGGAATGACCACAAGAGAAACCGGTCAACTGGTGGTTTCCTTTAGGTCAAGGCCTGGGTTCATCCCATTTCTCATTCGCTACTTCTCGCACCAGCAAGTTGTTCTTCGAAGCACCGACGTGGGTGTGGCTCCAAATTAAACAGGAGGGGCAAACCGCAGGCTTTGGTCCATGTTTCCACTTGCCAGGGCAACCCATTTTGGTTCCGGTTTTTTGAGCCGCAGCCACGTCTGAGGCGTCAGCGGGGCCTTGAGCCCGGCACGGTTTGCCGCAACACCTTGGCGCGATGTGGGTCCTGGCCGGAGGCGCGTGCGCGCTCGGCGCGGGCTACGGGCATGGCTGCGCGGCTCTCAAAAAGTTCCCGTTCACCTAGACACGTGTTTTTTGGGGATATGCCGCGAAAGCTTCATGTTTCCAGAACAAAATCATGGTGCTTTTGTTGGGGTATGACATTTTCAGAGGTCTTTGGGTCTCCTGCCAGAAAGAAACAAACAAGGAGCGCAACAAGCCCTTTTCTCCCCGGAAGAAATTGGGTGGGGTCAAAAGAAAATTGGGGGGGTCAAAAACAAGGGGAGCCAACCCACCTGATTTTGGCAGACCCAAAGCGAGACCCGCAGAAGCGGCCTTAAGCTGCAGAACACGCAGAGGTCCTGCGGTGCTCTCGCTTTGGAGCACTGAACATTTGGCGCGGCGGTTTTTTTCTGGGGCGTGGCTTAAAAAGTAAGAAGGGGACCATGATGGAAACCAGGATTTCTTGGTATTTACAGGGGCAATCATATCAAAACTCAGGGTTTCTTAAGGAGGGTGCAGGAGTTCGTCCATCCACAGTAGCTTTGGCGCATTTTGCCAAGGGATGTTGGGACCTTAACTTTTCGCCAACGAATTGGTTTTCCATTAAACCACAAAAAGTGAAGCCTTTAGCAGGGGAGCATAAAGCAACCGAGGGTCAGTCCACTTTTCCACTGTCCAGGGCAACCCATTTTGGGCCGATTCCTATTTGTGCGCACCAAGAACTGGCCATCCCACAAGCGATATAGGTTCAGCTCCTGACTCCTTGGGGGGGGGGGTTAAGGTATGAACACTCATCTAGGAGTATGACCCGTTAATTGGGTTGAGTCGAGGTGTGAATCGACTTCCCGGTCAGGGATGTGTCAAAACCAGGAATGCTTTCTGGGGAGGTGAAACAGAAATGAAGAGACACAGCAAGCACATGATGAGACCAATTGGGAGGAGGTCGAACGCCTGGGGAGCCGGGGTATTTACATGTTCAGTGGACCATTGCATCTTGGCCATTGAAAGGGTGTCCAGTGGTACAATGTTAAGATGGATGTTCAGCTATGGGGTTTGGCATGGTTTGGTGGTATCGGGGTCAAGCTTGTGCATGCATGTAAGCTGCTATACTGTCTGTTTTGGACATCTGGCAGAAGTATTCCTTGCTTGAGAGCGATCGACTTTTACTTCCAGCGTGAGGCTGCGTATGCGACGAAACGGCTCACTCCCTGAGTTCCGTTTCGGAAGAAGGTCACTGGGTGTGGACCCATCTTAGTGGCATTCTCAAAACTCACCCAGCCAGTGGACACACTTTACACTTTCTTCGTGGCTCTCCCTTTATCTTAGCGGTGGCCCAAAAAGTGTACACTTTTCTGGGTCACTGGCCAAGTGAGAAAAAGTCAAGGGACTTGTTTCACAAAGCCAAGTGAGAAATCGAGCAACGCTGTTCAGAAGATCATACTTTTCTGAAGGGCACCCCCCAATACCCCCCCAACACATCCCGTTGGGAAAGACTAAACTAGACCATGTTTGGAGGTGTGTTTGGGGGGGCGGTGTGTTTGGGTTGTCCTAGAAAAGACTATATATGGGAGTGTGTCTCAAAATATACCCAAGAAATGTTGATGTTCCTGTTCCCTTTCAAGACCAACGCGAAAAAGGGTACCCCCCAAAAATAAGACACCCATACTACCCATACCCTCCCAGAGGCTCCCAATCCATTTAGGACCCTACAGCGAGGTTGTGAGACCCCCAAATACCTCCGGGGTGTCCAATGGGGTCAGGGCTTCCATTGAAAGCCGAAGCCAGGAGCCTTTGTTGTTTCCCCATGAGAACTCGTGAGCGAGGCGCTTGGACTCACAGCGCGTGCGGACGCCGGCTGCATCAACGTTGCAGCCCAAGCCAGTGCCAAGGCGTGTTGAGAGATGTGGAAAGTGGTACAGGAAACTTTGTTGCATTTTGCCAAGGGATGTTAGGACTTTAACTTTTTGCCAACGAATGGGTTTTCCATTAAACAACTAAAAGTTAAACTTTTAGCAGGGGAGCAGATTTCGCAACCGAGGAAAGGACAATCCTTCTGCGAGCCTTTAAACAAAAGCACACGCACGATGACATTGCCTTTTGTTCGCTCTTTTGTCCAAGAGAATAGGAATCGATACCTCTGACTAAACATGTTGATCTCTCGTTTTGGGGCTGGGAGGAGACCCAGATTTGGTGGATTGTCTAGAAATCACACCCAAAGAACATGATGATTTGCGAACACCATGTGCACGGGACATATCTGTATAGCGCTTGGTTTTGTTCTTTGCCCCCAGCGCAGCGACCGTGTTGTTAGTTATTTCCCATGTTGGACAAAATATGTTTGCCTTCGCTAAGTCCCCCCCCCCCCAGTGCCTTCCGAGAACGACCCGCTAAGGGGAAACAAATGGGATTTGTTGACATCACGTCTTAATTTAGGTCCTGGAAGCATATATATATGCTTTGCGATCTAAAAGCAACGGGGCACTAAAACAAATAACACGCTCAATGATAAATATGGTGTGCTTCATGAAATTATTTATATGTAGAGAGAGCGAGGGAGGGAGGGAGGGAGGGAGGGAGGGAGGGAGGGAGGGAGGGAGAGAGAGAGAGAGAGCGAGAGCGAGAGATAGAGAGTTGCTCAACTTGGTTGTGTAGAATTCAATGAGGGAGCAGTACGTTGTTCCTTCATGTTATGTCGGCTCATCATGGTATTTTCGTGGCATCAACATCTTTCTGCGCATAACGAGCGCATCCGGAGGCAGGGTTGGGAACACTTCTTCAAGGTGGGTCTATCGCAAACATGCTCTTTCCTGACAAATCATGTGAGCTCACCTGGCAGGATAGAACGAGCTTATGATAAGGATTCCTTATGTGGGGATTCCTTATTTCAGGATAGTGAGCTACAGGATGGGTCCGACGTGACATCATCTCGGGATTTGCGCAGCCAAGAAACCGCAAAACCGAATGGGGCCTTATTCCTTTCTTGGCTGGCTCACACATCGCGCTGTGGAATACCCACCAACAACCATGTCCGCGCGAAATTGGTCGCCACGCTTCAGGGCTCCAAACAGTTCCAGCATTTCCGGGCTGTCGGGGAACCAATGTGGCTCGTCTTCTTTTGGAGTTGGTATACCCCTTGTTCCGTGGCTTTAAAGGGAAACCAAGAGGAAGCAAGACCATGTTGGGTTCAATTGGGTTCCCCAAAAAACCGACTTCGTCGAAACAACTGCTTTTTTTCCACACATTTGTTGATCAGATTGTTCTTTCGAATTCTTGCGAGCAGAACCGCGGCGGCTCCTCCGACAGCGTGTTTCTGGCCAGATGTGACCCCAAACTTGCACAGATACCACCTTTAAAGCAATTTTGGGGTCTCAAGTTTCATCACCGTTCAGGATCGTCATCCAAGTTGGGTCCCCTCGGGCCATTCTTCTGGGGGCAAGTTGAACCTGGGGGTACCTGGGCTGATGTTTTCTCGCCTGGGAAAAACTCCAGGACCATCAGTGGCAGCTGGCCTGCAGCCTGTGCTTCTCTATGGGCCATCAAAGCATCTCCAAAGCAGCTTGGTGCTTTTTAGCTACCTGGATGGGTCATTGACCAATTTTTAAAGGGTCATGGAGACTCCAGGTACTTTTCTGTTGGTTTAGTGGTCGGGTTCACATTCAACCCACATATTATGTTTTTGCAGGGGATCTCAGGACAGCCAAGATAACAAACTTGCCAGTTTGGCTTGTGCCACTTCCAACAAAAAGGAAACAACTAAGCGACAAGGGCGGGGGTAAGACTAGAGACGGAGCTTATCCACTAGGCCACAAGAAGTGTTCAGCATCAAGTTTAATTAGTGTGATTAGTACAGAGGATGACATTTGGGCACGTTGATCAAGTTTTCGAGTTCCCATGTAGGTTTGCCTCTAAATGAGGGAGTCCCGAAATGGGTATTCCTTTGAAACATCTCTCAAAAAGACGTCCCCATTGAGGGTGTGAAGAGAAGGACTTTGCGGAGTCAAAAGCAGAGGCAGAAAGCGATGACAGCTTTTTGCAATGGAAGCTGAGCATTGGAGACTCTTGTTCATTGCTTGGGTGTTTGATTCGCCAGGTTAGTAAGTTGTCGGTAACCGTTGTAACCCACTTCTGGTGGGGTTAACAAAGTCAGTCGTGGGTTATAACTTATAACCCATGTGCCTGAACCCTCAAAATTCCAACTTAAAAATGGGTTTGACCCCCAGAATTAGGGTTGGTGATCTCCCATTTTTATGGGTAGTTTGAGGGATAGCCCATGTGGCCTTTTTCCCTTGCGAGCTGGGCGAATCGAAGGCCCACAAGGCTCATGACCCCCATGCCAGGCCTTGGGCCCAATGAAGAACCCGGCCGGGCCCTTGACTCAAAATCGATTCGGGTAGATGGATCCCCTGGCCATAAATGGCTGCGGATATATCCGCCTTCAATCTTGAAGCATGGTTCTGGGACCATTTTAGTACCGATCGGTTTTGATTATGTCTCAAGTTGTTACTTTGTGAGATCCTTGAGGCTTTCCATGGCAGGATCCCCTCCCTCCATGTGGGTGAAATCCACAAAAGGCGCATCCAAGCCGTTTCCTAGATTAGGGCAAGGCTTCCATGGAATTTCCGCCGCGTCCCCGCCGAATCCCCCAGCGCGCCGAGCTCGGATTCGCAAAGTCCCGAGGACTCGGTGAGCGACACGGCCGCCATCCTGGGCTTCGGCGGCTGGGTGCGATCAAGAGCTCGCGTATTTTATATATGGCTGCGGCTCAAAAAAGTGGTACCAAATTGGCACCTTGGCCAATGGAACCAAAGACTAAAGCCCGCGTAACCCCAGCTCTTTGATTTTGAGCCATACCCATATGTGTTGTGCACGTTAAAGGAACCTAGAGCACCCAAATTCCCTTCAAAAAGGCAGGGTGAACCCCAGAATACCGGGGTTCAAAAAAAAATTGACGGGGTTAAATATGGGGTTAGTTTACTTTTCCCAAGATATACAGTGACTTGTGTATGTTTACATCTATGGAATTTCCCAACCTGGGAGTTTTATATGTTTGCCTTTTTCCCCAGCGGAAACCACAAGGGAATGGACAGGTGTTGCGTTTTTTTGCCAAACGGAAACCAAGGATCGATGGATAACTGTGTGAGTTGTCCGGCCCCGATTCCCGACACAAAACACTCAGGCTACGGCCTCCGTTGGCAGATGGCCTGCCTGCAGCGGGAGCCCTGGTCGTTTTCGAGACGCGTCGGGTGCGCGGTTTGGGGGCGGTTGCTTCAGTTGAGCCACCGTGCTCAAAACCGATTCGGGTAGATGAAGGTTAGTAAGGAGCAGTCCCAACCAAAAGTAGTTGCGGCCGCCTTCTTAGTTCTTTACACGGTTCTGGGTAGACCATTTTAATATCGGGCAGTTTAAGTTGGTTTGGGGGCCTAAACTGTTTCTCAGAGAGCCTTTCACGGGAGGGACCCCGCAACTGGTTTGGATTTCAGGAAGTTTCAGGCAGAAACTCGCCTGAAAGACCGGATGAAGCCAAAGCTGCCCGAAATTACCCGGGCACCACACTCGTTTGCGCGATCCCCCGCTAGGGGCTGCCAAGGTTTCAGGGACCTCGACTCAAACGGGCGTGTTCTGGTCACTTGCGACAGAGGACAATGGTGTGTGTAGCATCCGAAAAGAAGTCACTTGTCAAAACCCCGTCAAGGGTTCACCCAACCTTTGCTCGAGCTTTGCCGAATTGCAAGTAAAGCACCAAACAGGGCGGCCTTTCCATCTGCTCCTGCACCACAAGAATCAGAAAGCACCCTCCCAATCTTGATAAGAAGATCTGCATGGACAACCCCGCCCGACCTCCCAGATTGTCTCGGTCTGCATTTTTGGCGAAAGATTCTCGGTGCAACTTTTAGGAAATCCACAGAGCACTTGAACTTAATTGGGAAACCAGTTGGTTGGAAAGCAATGAAGCAACAAGACACACAAAGGATCCCCAAAATACTCCGCCTCAAGGACTGTTCCTTTTAGTTTCCCTTTAAAATCACGAAAAAGGATGCGCTCAAAAGGATGAGCCGCCCACTTGGTTGCCAGTTGGTTTGATCTTTCCCTTTCTAGCTATTGGGAACACAACTGGCTGAAGCCACTGCCGCAAAGCGCAAGGCTGCTTCTAGCAACTTCTTTTGGCGATTGCCTTCAGAGAAGCAACCCGCATGAGTCTAGGGGGTGGTTAAAGAACTTGGTCAAAGGCAATCCCGTGATGCAGGACACGCTCCAGGGGTTTCCTGATCAAGAGCAACCACCCAGATTTGTCCGAGGCTGCCAGACAAGATGCCGTCCAGCCTCCACGCAGGACTTCTTTTTTTTTTTTTCTCGAGGGTGTCTTGAGTTTTTCAGGATCCCGAAAGGACATCTGCGGCTCAACGCTCAATGCGCCTGTGAGCCAGCACTCGCGAAAGGGTCGAAGGGCGTTCAAGGGTGCTCCGGTGAGCTTTTCAGATGTGGCGATGATTTTTGGCATGGAATGTCCGCGGAAAGGAGGCTGGTGAAAGCCGCGCAATGATCCGGAGCCCTGTAGCCCGCAGGGAACCTGCCGGGCCCAAAACGAACCTGTAACTGTCGCTGGCAAACGCACGAAAATCCGACTTAGCCTGGAGAGCGGTAGTCAAATTGATGAGTAACGCTAGTTACAAGGGTTTGACAGGACTTGGCTAGAGTGTTGCTTGGCTAGAGTGTTAGCTCTAAATTGCTGACTGGGAACCCTAGTTACATGGATTTGACAGGGGTTAACTGGGGTTTCAAAGGGAGTTACAGTTCCAAAGCTATTGGGGGGATGCTAACTATGAAATTCTCCCCAGAAATGCGCAATACAAAGCATGGCGTCATACATGTGCAAGTCGTTTTAGCTGCGTTTTGGACATCAACAAAATGAGTCATTCTTTGTGGCTATGTGGTTGATTCTTTGGACTGAGAAATTGCTTTGGTTGACACGGGTCGGATTTTCCGTACTGGACCCACAACAAGTGTTCAACAGCTTTTTGCAGAGGGGTCCACAACAGCAAAGCTGTTTGAGATCAACCGCCACAAAGGGCCTTTGCTTTCTTTTTCAATCGACATCTGGTGGCATGGGCAAGCAGACTTTTCTCCACCCGATCCGAAAATGTTTGCCGCGCTCCGACCCGAACTTTGGTGCATGTTGCTTAAATATTAAAACTTTCACTTTTACCAACTCATAAGTTTTCCAAAGAACCACTCAAAGTTATTCACTTTTTCGCAGGGGAGCAGATGTCGCAACCGAACGAAGAAAAAGCGGCAGTCCGCAGTCCGTCAGGCGCGCTGCTGGGGGCCCTTAGCGCCGCCAACGCCTGGCGCGCAGCTCTGGAGCTGCCGGTCGAGAGCCTCACCAGCGCCGCCAAGGAACTCGAATCGGATCGGTCGAACGGGACGCGTGGGACGACTGGGACGAATGGGCGCTAGCACCCCGCCTCTCTCCAAATCCCCACCACTTTTGCGGGGTATGATGTCGACCCTGTAACAAAGAATGGGAGGTGGTGAGCATGGAAAGCCTGGTTTTGGGACAAGTGCCCCCAAAGCACGGGTATTTGGAGTAGGGGGTCGATCTGAGTTGAAGCAGGAAACCCTTCGTCGTTTCTGATGAGTTCAGGGGTGGCTCCCTTCCTAAACGGGTAAATGGAATCGCTGGGATTCCTCTAAACATGACCGGCGTTTGGGTTCCATGTTCATTTAGGGAGCAACGAAAGTGATTTCGATGTCATGTCTTTCAGAGTTGTGTATTTGCAAGCCTCAATCAAAAGAGGATTAAGCCCTGCCTCAGAGACACATTGGTAGTGGGTCTTCCCTGTGGTTCAAACCACCATTAAAGCAATGGGGTTCATACAACCACCATTATTTACCGTTCAGGATTGTTCGCATCTAAATTGGGTCCTTGCTTTTTTGTTCATGGGGGTTGAATTTTAGGGAAGCCCAGAAACAAGCCAAAAGGTTAAGGTTCCAAAAGGTTAACCTTTAGTAAGTTCCAGGTCCTTCGGCCACTGAGAGACACATTGGGGCCGCTGTATTTGTGGCGTGACAAGGCCTTTGGAGAATCCCACCTTTGCCTTACGTGATAGATCGAAGCACATGGGCGCCTTTCTTTTTGTTTGTGGTGCTGTTCGTTTGTGGTTTTATAGGGGCACCACAAGGAACACCACCTGCTTTTTTTGGGTGGGGGGGTACCATGAAACATCATACCCAAAGGAATGCCCGTGTGTCCAACTATTTAAGGAAGGCCAGAGCTTATCTTTGAGATCCTGTCTAGTGTCGTCGCAAGATCGGGATGTTGCTCAAGCTGTGATACCTGGCAAAAGTTAGCCCGTCACTCTTTAAGTAAAGCGCTACTAGTGATATCGTAGTTGTTGCAACTCCACAATGAACTGGGCAATCAAGTTGGAGCCACCGAAAGAAGTGCAGAAACTCTGAGAGAATAATAACAATAATAATAAAACAAATGGCGGGGTGGGTCCCTCTATTTCTCTCTGAGTGTGAAAAGTCAGCCCCAAGTGCTGGTTTTGAGGAGGGGTACCGTGCCCAACTCCCTGGTGGTCGAGAGAAGCCCAGTTTGGGCGAGCACGCCATAGCAACGTTGAGCACTGCCCATCATCTACTGTGGCAAAAGGGAACGGGGGCACACTCACCAAACTCGAGGAAATGCAAAGGGGGGATACGGGATACTCACCAAATCCCGTGTCATGTGCTAACCCCAAAAAATGAGGTGGTCTCCTTCTGTTCTGATGGCTGAAAAAACGCAAGGCACCCACGTCACGGCGCGAAAATTCCCGGTGGTCTCGGCCAAAAAAAAAGGGGCCGGTGTTCGGGTTTTTTCGGGCCAGGTGTCCTGGCGAAAGGCGCTGGCCGCCCTGGCTTCTCTGCGGAGGAATGGGCTTCAAGAGGCGGGAACCCGCTGACTGGTCAAGGGAAACCTAGAGGAAACCCGCCATTTTGAGCGTTTTGGGTTTCGGTCAAAATTGGGAGGGTCACGAAGCTGACTGCTTGGCCCTGGACGGCCATGCGTTTCAGCTTGGCTGTTTAGAGTTGTGGTTTTAGTGTTTAGTGGTTGGATTTCCATTGAACCCAGCACTTGAACTTTTAGCAGGGGATCTGAGGCCCCCATGTACCGTGTGGTTGGCATTTCCACTTTTGACTTGTGTCGGAGCGGGGGGGTACCCCTAAAAAGGGCAAACGCAGCCGAACAGCTTGTTTTGAGGGAGGGAGGGATGGGGGGGTTCTTGGAGGAAACAGCTGCTCGACCCTAAAAATGGAAGGAAAAAGAGCAGCGAAGCAGCTTGTTTTTTGGGGGCTTGCTAAGCAAAACAAAGCCCGCAAAAAACCAGGCGCGCCCTGGAAATCAATGAGCTGCCTTGTGTCTTGTGTGGATTTTCCGAAATTCGCCGCCATGGACATGCCTGGACCCTCAAACCACCCATAAAAATGGGATATCACCCACCATAATTTTGGGGGTCAAGCCCATTTTTAAGGGATTTTTGAGGGTAGGTAGCAACAAACTGACTGTTTTTTGCAGACCCCCAGTAAAAATGAACAGAACCAAAAAACCGGAAAACTAAAAAACCTGATCCAAGACACAGGTGGTGACATCTCACACACGGCCCTTCGCTCGCGCACCCGCCAGGGCGTGGCAGGGCGCGCAGCTCTGGGCGCCGCGCTGCTGAAAGCGCAGTGGCGCAGGGGACTCCTCCTGGCGGAGCACCTCGATTTGTCTCAGCCCGAAACGAATCGGCATGAATCGGCCTGGCCAAACTTCGGTCCCCGAAATTTGGGGTGGGTAGTTTTTGGTAGGGGACCCCCAAAATGGTGGTCTAGGTCCCCCAGTACTGCCCTTTTACCCTTCTTTTGGGGAGGGTTCCCCTACTAAAATAGGCTACAGAAAAAGGGTACACTTATTCTAACCCCTCTACTGGAGGACCTAGTGGTTGTCTTTCTGACCAAATTGGCTTTCCCATGTTTCGTGTTTCATGCAAAGGTGCCAAACAGGTGATCGCCTTTTCTTTCCGGATCCTCGTAGTTTTGGGTTCCCAGGTTTCGATCGTTCCCCTGTCACAGGTCTCGACTTAAAAGACATTTGCCAATTTACAGCTCACACAGGACTCGACTTACAAGATGGTGTTTGCCAGCACCAGATTCAAAGGCAACCACCGTAGAACCCCATGCTTGACTTTGAAGTTCCTCTTGGTAGGTTTCGGCATGCAAAGTCCGAGGCGTCCCGTTCAGAGGATATGTTGCACCCTTTGTTGAAAGGGGCCCTCATTGGAAACCAGCCCAGAGCCCAGAACACCAGCCCCTTGCGGACGTCCATGTTTGGCTTCAAGAGCGTAGTTGCCTGTTGAGAGCATATGGAAAGACAAGAGCAAAGGGGAGAAGGCCGAAACACTCGACAAGCAGAAGAAAGGCTACCCCCATGGGGTTCACTTCACGAGTAAAAAAATGGGGTTCACACAACCACCACTGTTTACCGTTTAGGAATGTCACCATCCAAATTGGGTCCAAAGGCCATTCTTTCAATGCGGGTGGAGCCCTAGGGCAGCGCAAATCTGCTGCCTGAACCCTCAAAATTCCATCTTAAAAATGGGTTTGACCCCCAAAATTATGGTGGGCGATCTCCCATTTTTATGGCTAGTTTGAGGGTCCAGGTGCCAAGAAATGCCATCAGCACCAAACTCTTCGGGCTTTTCGACCGCCTCCCGACCGCCTCTCGACTTGCTTCTCGACTTCACGCGCCCCAGACATCGCGTAGGCCTGGCTTCCCGTAGGCCCCATACAGCCCAACGAAGATTTTTTTCTCGTGTGTTCAACGTTCAAGCAAGGCAAAACAAACTTAAGCTTCAAAATGTTGGTCGACTTGAATCATGTGTTCATTGTTTCCCCCCCCCCTTTTTTTTTCTCCCGGCATCGAATTCACTGGAAATGTATGTTCTCATGTTTTGCAGGGTTCAGCAAAAAGGAAGAGTTCAAGCAAGGCAAATGAAACTATGAAGCCCCTGCCGTTTGGGGGCTTTCCGGTTCCGGGAAATCCCGCTGGGTGTTTACCCGATCGCCGCCCAGCTTCGCCGCTGCCGCGGAAGCGCTCCATTACCGCCCCGCGCGGCTGCCGGCGCTGCTTGGGTCGGCAGAGGCGGAGGCCTTGGCCAAGATGAGGCGCAGTCGAAAGCCGAAAGCCGAGAGCTGAAGCTGGGATCTTCAGTGGTTTCTGTTTCACCCCCCCGAGTTTTTTTTTTTGTGTCCGTTTCCTTTCCGAGTTTAGCGCTGTTTTTTTGTTTCATTTTGTTTTGTCCTTTTTGATGATTTTCTGCTTTTCCCGGGTTTGAGTCTGCAGCATCGGGCTAAACACGCCCAAGCCTTTGCGCAGTCTTTGCGACGGGGATGTGCGGTTTGTGACCCTGGAAGTCCAACCTGGTGCTTTCCCAGTTGGATACCCTGGAAGTCCACCCTCAAGACAAGGGAGCCATCAAACTTGGTGCTTTCCTATCCGGTTTCCCTCAAAGAGAGTACCATCAAAAAGACACCCAAAGATACCTTTCACAGGATGAAGGCCATGTCCCTATGGCCGATGTTGGCAATTCGAGCTTGCGGTCCTCTTTTGTTTGCCCATCGGTGAGCTTCCGAAAGGTTGCTCAATCAACATGGACCTTTGGGTTCCATAACATGAGTCATAATTAATCACCACCTGGTATTCAATCGGTCCCGAACCATGATAGGAATTCAAAAGGCGGCTGCACCCATCTAAATTCTGGTTTTGAACTTTCTCCCTTAAAAATTCATATACCCGAATCGGTTTTGAGCACGCTCTGACTTTGTTCGAAGCCCTCTGTCCGCGTTCCACCGAAGTTCCGGCCCAGGCTGCCGAGGTCGTCAGGCCGCCAGCCCGAGCCGCGATGGGAAAAAGGAAGTGACGAGCCGCGCGCAGCAGTCGCGAGTCGCGCGGGACGGCGGGACGACGGGAAGGGGAGTCACAGGTTTTACGGGGGGCGGGGGCTTGAGTGTGGGAGGACAGTCCATGAAGTGCGCAGGGAATACATCCATTGAATTCTGTTGTTTCAGTTTGGCCTGGCACCTGCGAAAGGTGGGCGTACTTCTAGGTTCTTACATGCAGACCTCTGTTTCCAAACGGCATGGGTGCTTGCTGAACATCTTTCGTTTGTGGTTCTCGTTCGCGGTTGTTGCGCTGTCGAGTGACAGCATGGTGCTTGACCAACAGCACAGCAGCACTTGAAGAACATGCCCAGTTATCACCACAATGCCCGTACTTGCGTAATTGTTCCTTTGAAGCTTGGACAAAGGGATTCCATTGACATTTGTTTGCGCAGGACTGGAATTTAGATTGACCCCCAACCGCGCTACCCCATCCAAGAATTTGGCCCTGCCCAAAGTCCAATGTGTTAGACAAGTTGGGGACAATTCATATTGACCGTGTCCGAAAGCAGAAGGAACATCTATAAGATGTCCCGGTGGGGGGAAGACTGTTATCCACAAGGTGGGGTTTCCGCCGATACCAGCCGTTCAGTCTTATTCACTTAAATTATATATGTGCATATTTGTCTACATGGATATTCCTAAGCAACAACTTTCTACATGATTCCGAAATAAGGATACAAAACACTGTCCACTTCTTTCGAGACAAGACGCTTATTATTCCCAATCCTGCCTCTGCGTGATGGTCCCCAGCCACAAAAGCTTGGAACTCGAGTTCCACAAATTTCCCGCAGAGATTCGCGTATTTCCCGCCGAGGTCCCTGCATTATTCGCGTTTTCGGCAGTCCATGGACACAACCACCTGCGAATCGCAGGGTAAAGTGGGCTCATTCGATGGCAAAACCGTCATCCGTCTTGGGGCCACCACCCCGGAACTGTTGAAGCACATTGTCTTCCCCAGCCGAGTTCAAGGCAGCGCACGTTTTTGCACGCCCTTTCGTCGGCAGTCGCTTTCAGGGGCAGAATGTGGGGTCCCAAAGAACCTAGCAACAAAAACTCAAAGATAGGACGCTGGCATCTCTGATCCAAGAATTGTCCATTTGCATACCTGGGTCTTCCATTCTGTGCGAAACTATTGCTGCTTTGGTAAAAACTATATGTTTCTTAACCAAGCGGCGATTATTTCGGATGCTGGAAGTTCCAGGTATGGAAGCCAAGAGATAAAGGCCGCGTGCAGACAATAGCCACAAATCAGCCAGCGTCGGGCTCTGCTTTCTCTGATGCTCACACGTTTGCATCAGGCTTGAGCCAGCTAGCCCTGGTTGGGATTGCCTCTGAAATGAGCTGGGCTGAAGAAATAAGAGCAAGTAACAACCCCCTGCAAACACAAGTTGCACATCCAAGCAAAGAGATATTAATAAAGCCCTTCCATCGTGGGTATGTAGGGTGAGTTTGGACGTTTCTTTCCCTCCTTTTCTATCGTTTGCTGGGTGAACCGACGGGTTATGAACTCACCCACATACACTCGCCTTTCGGCTTCTAATCCTTACAATCATCAAGAGTACAAATCAAACATTCAAATAGACAAATATAATAATACAATATGATTTCATGCCTGGCATGTCAACTCTTGATCATTCACCACCTGTTCGTGTCTTTTATATATCTTGTCTCTTCTTTCCCTCGATTTCTGGAGTTTCCGAAGGTATCCACATGTTGCGGAGTTTCACCCAAACAAGCAACTAAGCAGAACAACTGCAATAGGCAAGACTTGGTTCCTAGTTGATGTTGCTCAACAAGGAATCGGAAAGAACCGGAAGGGTCCCGAACCCCCTGAGGAAAACCACACAACATTGAAAATAGAGGTCATTCCCTTATTCCAACCAACCTGGATCTTCGTCCTCCTGAAAAAAAAAGAACGTAGTTTCCGCCTTTGACTGGATATTCAGGAAATCGTAGCACTTTTTGCCGCAAAAACCTGAAACTCCTAAAACTCCTAAAAAAACACACACTATTGCAATGCTCGTGGCCTTTAACAGGTTAAAAGAAGCTTTGCAGGGTTTGTTCGACTTAAAGCAGCCCGAAAGTTTGTCAACACATGCACCGGCGGTCCAAAGTTGTGCAGTGCAGAAAGAACGTGCCCATTTTGACCGCAAAACGGCCGCAAATTTCCGCAAATCTCCCGCAAAAACCCGCAAACTCCCGCAAATCAGAAAAAGTCGTAGTTTTGGCATCCCATGGGGTTCACTGGCACGTTGGCAAGTGCTGCGAGGTGTATTTACTTTGTATGGCCAATGCACGACTGGAAACGACGCAATTCGTATGTGTTTTTGCCCAAATTGTAGCTAAACCACTGGAATTCGGTAAATCGTAGGGGTCTCCTAAAACACCTTTCCCGGAGTTTGAAGGTCCAGGAACAAGGTAGCCCCCCGTCCAGGCTGCCATGGAACCAACCCAAACTGGATTCCAATATGTTGATGGGAAACCAAGAAGGACACCTTTTGCATGTCTCAGTCCCTGATTGGATGAGCAAATTAGATGTCCCTTGTCTTGTTTTTTGCCAACATGGTCCAACCCCAAAAAGTGACCAAACCAGGACCCCTCAGTCATGTGCCCTGTTCGTGGGTTCAAGAGTTCGGATTGCATGGAGTTATGCCCGTGGATTTCAGACGGAAAAGTGGGTGTTTTCACGAACAGTGATCCGCATCCCATCTAAACTGGGGCATTTCTGTCAAGTTTATCCGAGGGTTCGTTGGACCTGCCTTCCAACTACGAAGCCTGTTTCTCCCGTTTACCCCGCCCATTTTGTTTTAAACACCCAAGGCACCAGAGTGGAAAGGGTCATATGTTTGACACCCCTGCCCCAACCGGGCGGTTGCCGAGACGCTCTCTCGCGTCCGTACGCCACGCCGACGCCACGCCGACGCCACGCGGACGCGCCAGGGGCGCTCCATCGGGCACTTGCGCCGGGCGGTGGGACCCTACGAGGACTCCTTGAGGCGTCCGGAAAATGGAGGGCTGTTCTTGGGGCAGCTGGCGGAACCAAGCAGCTGGAAGGGAAAGCCAAAAGGGTATGGGTGAAAATGAAGCCAGGATATGTTTGTCCTTGTTTCTTGTTTTGTTTTTTTCCCCATTTGGGGTATCTATATGTATGACAACGTCACACCCCAAAGGAGCCTGTTTTAGGATTATTATAGTGGTTTAAACATGTTGAAACCAGGCGTTGGCCTAACTCCTGGTTCTCCCCACGGACCCCTGATGAAAACACTCTCCACTTATTATTGAGGGGAGGTCCTTTTTTCGAGGGAGTCTTGTATTCCAAGACGCCCCAATCAATTTGGACGGGGTTATGGGGTACTATGAAACCAAAATTACATGAACCAAGCGTAAACTGTCCATTTCGGCAAAATCATGACGAGCTCGCCCGCGGGTAACTTGCATACAGCCTGTTGCATACGGAAAAGCGTGGCTCGGGTAGTTCTTTTGTTGGAGGCCGAAGACATGCAAATTACCTGTCTGAGTAACGCCATATTAGCTCGTTGTGTGGGTACTTGAGGCGCACCTGAGGTTTCTTTCGTGGCACTCTATCAATTATTCCTCGTGACTTTCTGGACATCAACTGTCTATGGCATTGGGGTTCCTTTGCCCAAAAATAACACCCTGCGACCTGGAGACCTGATTTGGATCGAACTGTTCCCAACGCCCTGTGCGGGATTCGGCTCGCAGGCATTTGGGCGTCAAGTGAGCCGAGCGGCGACTCCTGCGCCATTCGGACGCCCCTTTCGGGCGTCCAAATCCGAAGGGAATTCCAGGTTTGGCTTGAAGGAATCAGATGGACACCAAAACTGGGATACCACAAGCCATGCGATTTCTGAACTCATTCCGGCCTTTTCGATTTTTTTTTTTTTTCGGTGCCAAGAGGACGCCATCTCGGAGGCCTTGAAGACTGAGACACATCTGGAAATTGCGAAGAGTGTGAGCGTGTGAGCGAGACAATGGCAGATGGAAGGCTGGTTTTGTGGACAGCTTGCTGGGTGTTGTAGCCAAAGCCCGGCGTAGGTTTCTATCCGTTATTTTGATTTCACATTCGTCTAGTTCTTCAGCCCAGATGGCCCTGCCCCGGTTGAGACTTGTTTCATCGGGTACGCAGTGATACGCTTGCCGCAATCTGCGCAGACAAACAGCAGTGACACTTCATGAGCATGCGCCATGTTACATGACACGTATATCCACGTGAGTATTGACGCCAACTTTAATGTTCGTGTCAAGGGCTATGCTTGGTTGCTCACTTTGGGTACATTCCGGTACCTGGAGTCTCCTTCTGACCCTTCAATGGCTGCCCCTTGTTTGGGGGGTACTGTAGATGACCCCATTTTTCAAGGGTCATGACTCCAGGAACCTCTTGGGATGGTTTCGACTATGAAACCTAGTTTGAGTCTGGTTGGGCACTGCCCACCCAAAGTTGTCGGAGCTTTTGTCGGACATTACCAGTCAAAAGTGGCAAAGGACAAACCAATTGCAAATAAAGTAATAATCACTTCCCATGAACAAAAGGTCTCCCTAATAGATTGTTTCAAAAGTCCCAAATCCAGGAAGGAGTACTACTTAAAGAGCTTTCTCTCCTCCTCTTCACACAGAAAAGAGGCGGACCTCAGGGGTTTGGACCCCAAGGGCCGTACGAGGTCCCAAGTTCCTTTTGGTGTCCTTTCTTACCAAAGTCTCTCCTTCCCAGATCTTGGAGGTATTTGTCTCTCCTTCCAAGATGGGCGTGGCTCAAAATTAAACAGAAGGGGCAAACCGCAGGTTTTGACATTTTGGTCCATGTTTCCACTTGCCAGGGGTCCATTTTGGCACCGGGTTTTTGAGCCACAGCCAGATCTTGGAGGTATTTTTCTGTTTTGTTTCCCCGCCTGCCCTGAAGCCTGTGGTTCGCGTGTGGTTTCTCTCAAGACCATCAGACCGCGCTCACAAGCGACCTTACAAGGGGAGTTTACGACCTTGGGCTTCATTCAGGCTGCTGCCATAGGACACCTTTTCGTTGTGGGTCGATGACTCATGATCATTTCCCTCCGAAGAATCAACCGCTACCTGGGCGGAGGGCTTTTTGAGACTTTAAGCCTTCCAACGCAGAGAGTCCAATGCTTGGGGCACCTAAACGCTCAAGGCGTTTGAAGGAGCGAGTTGCCGCAGTGGGCAAGAGCCCATCCCTGTGGACCGGGCCAGTGTACATAGCCATGGGATGAAAGGGTTCTGCGCAACGGTTCCGATCGCTATGGAAGGAGAGTCATGTCCAAGATGGTGCAACCACTACCCCCAACCCAAATCTGCCCCCACAGGTTTAACTGGAAAAAAGGGCCACTCTATGGCCCCCATATCAAGGGTGGTATACGCTTTGTATGCTGGAGGTAGCTTCGGTTTGGGGCAGTGGAAACCATCATGGAGTGTGGAGCACTCGAAAGGAACCCATTCCTTAGAACTCATGGATCACCCAAATCGTGTAGACTAGCTCGCCAACAGCAGTGCGGCCAAAGAGGCGCCTCGGTCCGGTGCTGTGTCGCTGAGACAGATTCGCGTTTCACATTGGGCAGTCCTTCTTAGGGAAGCAGATAATGCAGGACAACGCATTTCAGTTGCGATGCCTGGATTGTCTTGTGTTTTCTTTGGGTTTGTCATACTATTGCATACTAGGGGGGGGGCATTGCCCCAATGACACAGAATTGACAAATCCCTCAATGGGTGCAATACCGCTGTCCTTGTTCGTGCGCCCTTGGTGCCTTTGTGAGCCCTTGTGGAAGAGCTGGGCCTTTTTCGTTTTTTTCGTGTTTCGTGGGAACTGAACGCAGGCGACCTGTTGGTCTTGAAGGGCAATGGAATCCACCAGCCATTCTTGGTACCCTCCCATCCGCATGGAATCCACCAGCCGTTAGAGGAACATGATCTTCCGGCCCTCAGACAGGTTTGAACCAGTAGCAAGGCGGCAAGGAAAGTCCACTTCCTGGGTTCTCTCAGCTTTAAGCGTGTTGTGTTTGGACCAGTTTAGTGGCAAGCAAACAGTTAGGACTTTTTTGCGGGCCCACTCGGGAAGTGAGTATTTTGCGTATCATTCCGTTCCGTGTGAGTGCCAGGCGAGAGATGGGTTTCGGACGTGCCGGTCATTCGATTCCCCCCCAAAAACACACCTGGGGCTCATTCCGCACTTCCTACAGCTGCATTCTAGACACATTCTGGACAGATGTAGAGCACTGCTGTGCTAAAGCTTCCTTTTCAGTCAGGCTTTCCACCTGTGTCAATGGGCGTGACATGTTCAGCCCTGAAGACGCCTGGTTCCATGTTTGACATGTATACCCTCTTTCCAACAATCATGGAAGTGAACAAAGGGGTTCCCCAAAAGGAAAATGGTCTTCCAAAACCCTCCTGTCAGCTTCCATGATTGTTGGAGGGAGGGTATATTATTTCTATATACCCTTCTCTCCACATAGCTTAGCATTTGCGGGAGGGCACCAAGATCAAGTTCAAGGGACCCTTCAGCTGCCATGCTAGCAGGAGTGGTGCATATGTCTGAGAACCGTTCTACACCTTCACCAGGAACAGGAACCAGCAAGAAAGCGGATCCATCTTGGTAAAGGTCGTTTTTGCCCATTGCCGTCGTGTCGAAAGGACCCAAAGTGGGAACAGCAGCCCATTGAGCCGAGTGACTCGGTTATAACTTACGTTGGTCGGACAAGGTGTCAAACCATAGAATCATAGGTGTCCTTTCGGTGTTGGTTGGAAACAGATGGGTTCCACTGGCTTAGACGGTGTGCCCCGTTTACCGGGGAACTGCCCGGATTGCCAGTCGCTGTTTTTTTCTTCCCCCCTGCACTTTGCCCCAAAAGCCAGCAGTGACTGGAAGAAGCAGCAACTTGGCAATCTAGGCGGTTTGTTTTGGCCCCCAGGTCGACGCATAGAATCCGCCCACTCCCAAACCACGGCAGCCAGGGAACCCTGGAGTTGAGCTTCCCCGTGCGCAGGTGGGTGAGGACTCCTTCACGGAGGACTTCTTGAGGTTCTTGGCCCAGGCGGACAGGCCGGAACGGACCTGGACGCTCCAAATGCCCATAAAAAATGGGTACTACCCCCAAAGTTATGGGGTGAATGCCCTTTTTCCAGCAAGGTTGCTTTACAAACTATTCGAAGAGCCAGGGCACTTCCCTGGCGGGGGCCTGATTTTGCCACGAGAGAGGCGTGACATGTCGGGCCTTCAGGTCTCGCAAGAGCTCACAGGCCCAAGTTGTGAGACTGGAATACAGTTTCAGTTTGGAAATCAGATGTTCACCAGGTGGGTCCATAGCAGCTGATTGGTTGCCGTACTTTGGTTTGGACATGGCTTTTCAAAAAGGCCGTTGTTTGGGACTGGCAGGATCATTTTGCAGGGTTCAACCCTAAGGACTCAATTCGGATGACAACCGTTAGGTAAATCATGGTGGTGACATGAAACACGCATTGGTTTCATGGCGGTAGCTGTGCCCTAGGGACATGTTTTTCCCTTCTCTCCACAGATTTTCCGGGAGTGGGTTTGGAGCTCTTAGGCCTTGCAAAGTAGAGTCTCACTGGACCCGCTAGGGATCTCGGTTGCCCTGAAAAAGGGTGGGCCCCATGTCCCTTGCTGGAAGCTCTCAAAGTGGTGAACAAAAAAAAAGCGAATCCAGGGGTGCACTACAGAGTTGGGTTTTTGGGTCTTCAGCATGTTGTCATACTTTGAGACTCACCGGGCTGAAAGCGCTTGGGATCGCTAGCGACATCGGAAAAACACGTGCCAGGTATGGCGCAGTGGGGGAGGACGGCTTCGTCAGCAGCCCAAAGAGGAATTGCACTGTCAGCTGTGGCGATTCATCCCTTGTTCAGACATGAGTGGGTCTCAAAATAGGGGACCCCTAAAATGGTTGGTTTCCGTTTGACAAAACAGACCCGAATGACTGCATTGTTGCAACAGCCTCCTTTCACTTGTCCTTTGAAGGGGCTTTCCATGCTCAGGCCCCGCCCAGAATGAGGGGACCATTCCAACATTTTCGCACGTGAGTGTAGTACATATATGTCAGGAGAAACATTAGGGCAACTAGAAGAGGAAGGGAGGGAGTAAAACACGACAAGCTACGGTTTACTTCTATAATCAAGACGGAGTTTGGTTTTAAGCACACAACCCTGATCGTGTTGTTTGAAATTGGAAAGCCTTACTTTGCCACCCGGATTAAGGTTCCTTCGGCACACTTCTAAGAGCCCGATCTAAGGTTTCCTTCCGAAGCTCGAGGTAGGGTAGCAAGTTCGCTCCATACAGCATATCGTTGCATTCCGTGTTATCTGG
This sequence comes from Effrenium voratum, assembly GCA_963377175.1. Lineage (NCBI taxonomy): Eukaryota > Dinophyceae > Suessiales > Symbiodiniaceae > Effrenium > Effrenium voratum. The sequence goes on from CAUJNA010003422.1 coordinate 142,155, forward strand.
GAAGTCGACTTGAAGCCAGCTGTTCAGTTGATTTTGCAAGGCAAAGAAGCCAGAAAGGCAGAGTCTACCCAAGGCCGACGGAACTAGGGGCTTCTTGGTTTGATGCGCAGCCCTGCTTTAACGGGCCGGAGGTTCTGTTGTAGCAAACAGAGATGCTGGTCTTTTTTTGGGGGGATGTGGAGCAACCATTGAAAAGGTTTTCATTCACACTTTTCAGGTCAATCAAATAAGCTTGTGCGTAGTTTGAGGGGTGCTCTTGTAGGCTACAAAGCACCGAAGGGCAAGCATGTACTATTTTAAACGGATCCTTTGTCTCCAAAACCCGCAGGCAAATCTGGCGATCATTTTGGCTTAAGCCTCTCTGGCAGGGTCCATGGGTGGACCCTGGAAGCCGGGAGCCTTTCAAATGGCCTCGTTGGATGTGCAGAAATGACCACGAGCGCGTGATGAAGATTCTTTGAGTTGTTATTTCTGAGATTCTGGTTTGAGAGATTATAGAATCCCTGGGGATAAAAGGCTTTTAAAACAAAGGCCTTTACATGAGCATGCTTTGTTTGGCTAGCTGGAAGATGGGGGCCTGGGTGGAAGCCAAACTTTATTGGGAATGTTGATGCAGATTGTATGGTTTGACGCCTGGCTCTTCGATGTTCAGGCTCGTAGGTGATTTCGCTCTGGTTACTGGTTGGTAGCTGGTTAGGTAGCTCCCCATCCATTCCCTGTACTAAGTCGGTACATCCAAGTTTCGGTGTTTCCCCAATGCCCCCACCCGCTCTCAGGTATGGGTTTTGTACGGAGATTTAGTTGGCTTTGGGGCATTTTGCCAAGGGATGTTAGGACTGAACCACTTTTTGCCACCTCATGGATGTGTTCCGAATTTTTCACCACTCAAAGTGAGTCAAACTTTTCGCAGGGCCTCGCAGATTTTTCGAGCCACCGAGTTGGCAGATTTCGCCCGTGTAAGCCGATGTTGTGGACCAATAACCAGGCCAAGGACCTCGGATGCTGCAAGGTCTCGGGATTTTTTCAAAATGAAACTTGAAACCCTTAGGGAAAAAAATGGCGCGCCGCTCAAGTGGCAGTTTCGAGGTGAATATTCTAGGGGTTGATTCCCATTCTTTTCAAGCATCATTCTTTTCAACCATCATTCTTTTCAAAAACCAGCTGTTTCCCCTGGAGTTCTGATGGTTTTTTGGAAAGAAGGATCCCTGGAAAGAATGGGGAATTGTCCCCTAGAAATATTCAAGTTCGCCTTCAAGAGGAAGGCTTTCGGAACACCAGTTAAGGGGAGTTTCCATATGGCAATGAATTTTCACAGGGGACCACCTGGAAAGTGATGAACCGGACTCCCCACCGAAATTCGATGTCCGCCAAAGGGTCCCTTCACCCAAATCTTTGGGCAAGGTACGTCAGGTAAGTGGCTAGCAAGCCTGGTGAAATAACCCACCTAGGTCCCCCGCTAAGGTGCCCCTTCTCACCCGATTCTTTTTTGGTTGGGAGGGTTCCCCTGCTAAAATAGACTACCTGGACCCTCAAACTACCCATAAAAATGGGAGATCACCCCATAATTTTGGGGGTCAAACCCATTTTTAAGGGAATTTTGAGGGTTCAGGTAGAGAAAAAGATGGTACCCTTATTCTAGCCTCTCTACTGGAGGACCTAGCCACAGAAGCCATGCTTAGAAGCCCCGCTCTGGAGGCTCGCCCCGTGCGTCAGATCCGCGCGCGGATCTGTTTGGCGTGGCGCCCAGGAAGCGCTGGGAGACGGCTCATAGGGCTCGTCGGTTTTTTAGGAATCGGACCCCGAAACACTTTGGGTTTCCTCTAAAAACCCAGAAAGGACCAGTTTTCTGTCTGCGTGAAACAAACACAGTTTGTTAGGAATCCCAAAAAACACAGTATTGTTTCAGCCCGGTTTGGTGGAAACAACCCTGGTTCGTAGGGGAATCTCAAGGCCAAGGGAAAAGGGAAGACCCATATCACCTGTGCAGTTTCAGGCCCTTTGAGCGCCAAGTTGGGTGTGTTGCAGGGCACTCCGTAAAGTTAACCTCGAAGTCATAAGCCCTCCCCCCACAGAAGGTGAAGCCTCGGATTAGTGGGTTTGGAGGAAAACCAAATGCAAAACAACTTCATGATTTCATTTCTTGTTGTTGTTGTTTTTTTGTTTTTGTTTTTTTTTGGGGGGGTCCTGTGGGGGATCATTGAACTCTCCAATCTCCATTTGGCTTTTTCGCAAAAATCCTTAGGGCGGGCAGAGGTCTGTTGTTCAACTGGGGAGGGGGGGAAGTTGTGGCGAGAGAGGTCTGCGGATGAGTTTACCGGGTTGAAACAAGGGGTTGACTTGCCCAACCCCGGCTGAAACCGTCTAGGAAGCCAGCAAACCATGGATTTTTCAGCCAAACCACTGGTCTTGGCAATGGCCCACAATGTCACAATGTCTTAAATTGGCTCAAAAGGACAGCAATACGACCTGTGTCATTATGTCTTTTGTTCCGGGACCTTCCACAGGACCCCCCCCCCAAAAAAAAGGAAGCAGACCTTTGCCCGCCCAAAAAGCCAAACGGAGATTGGCGAGTTCAATGATAGGGCCTGATCCCTTCAAAGGTTGCTTTGAGAGAGAAGCAGCATGAGCTATGACTTACCAACCATGTGGTTCCCCAGCTTGTGTTGGCACATTCCTTTTTCCAATGAGTAAATTGGGTCGATTTCGAAACTTGGTGTCCACCCTCTTCATGGTTGCTCTGACCAGCCGGACAACAGAAAGAACCCAATTTCGGAAAGATGTTTTTTCTCCGGGGGGGGTGTTGTCTTAGCAGGTTGGATGTTTTCGAATCATACATGGCCACCCTGCTGATTGTACTGAAAGGACTTTTCTCTCAAGCCATATCCAAATCGGTGTGTTTTTGTCGTGGGACCCATCCTTTGGTTTCTCTACAAAGCCTCCGCCCCCAACAAAATCTGAAGAAGTCGGTTGCCAAAAAGAGACGGCGCGGCGGAGCAGCTGCTGGAACGGCCCCTCCGTCTCCGACATCCAGTCGGGCACGGGCACGCTGTGGGCGGCTGACAGCCGAGGCGGGTGACAATAAAGCCGCCGTTCCACACGGAGCTTGCCACGGACGCCGACGCCGGGCGTCCGGGTTGGCTTCGGCTTGAGCCGAAGGGCCCAAACCTTGCTCTCTGTGGATCAACTCGAAGATCCAAACTTTTCCGAACCTTGCTGCAGTTTCGATTTCGAGCTCCAGAAGGCCTGCGCGGGGCCTCTTGAGCTGGCAATAAGTCTATGAACAAGGCACTGAAAGGGCTCCCTCGTATGCCAATCTTCCAAGAAGAGCCAAGTCGCTTTCTGTTTGTGAATCAACCTGGGGCTGTTCCAGCGATGGGGCCTGTGCTCCTGTCCTTTTGGGCGGTCCCAATGGTTTGCACACATGGGTCTGTCTATTGTAAGGTTGGCCCTCAAAAATGGGCGGTGGTCCTTTTCGTTTCCCTCTACACATCGTCCACTCAGTTGTTCAGTGGCACCCTTTTTCCCCCTTTTCTTGGTGACTGCCCCACTCAAAATGGTCCAAGCCCCAAACACCTGAGTCCAATAAAGGTAACTCCAAAGCCCAGGCCCTTGATCCCCAACAGCCCCGGCCCCCGTGGAACCAGGAACTCTCGCTGAACGCCGGCTTCCCCAGACCAAGCTGGGCCTAACTTTTTAGCTTTGAGCTGCTGGGGATTAAAAAAGCAAAAACGAGCCACCCAAACATAAAGCTCCGGTGGTCCTTTTGGTTCTTGGCCGGAGGTGCGGGACTTTCCCTTCACCTTGGTGGAAAAGAACTCAGGCTCGGACGCGAGCTCGAAAGTGCTGTGCTGCACTCGTGGCCTTCTTTTTCTATTGGCAGGTGAGTCTCCCAAAATTCCCAAATGAAGCTGTGCCCAATATCCCCATATTTCGCCAGTTGACTTGGCAGGTGAGTCTCCCAAAATTCCCAAATGAAGCTGTGCTTGCCCAATATCCCCATATTTCGCCAGTTGACTTGGCAGGTGAGTCACACATGCAGAAACTCCCTTCCCAAAATGGCGGGGATTGTCAGAAGCCCTCACCTAGCTGAGCGACCTGGATCCATTGCATATTTTCTTCAGTATGTTTCCATTTCTTTTTGGGTGTTTTTTTTTTGCGACATGCGGGGCTCCTATATTTCCTCTCTTTGGTTGGCTTAAACATCACCTTTTTTGGGGCAGTTCAAAGTGAGTTTCCCTTGGTTGGGGTGATATGCTTTTAAGCGGGAATATAGGGAAGCGGGGTAAAGTGCGCTGGAGATCCGCAGGTGTGTGTGCGAGGACCAAGGAATCACAACACGACTCATGTGGCCGGTGCAACCGGTTCCGGTTCCAAAAAGTAAGAGTCAGCCTAGTAGAAGCGTAGAAGGTACAACTGTGTGGTTGGACATGGAAGGGAGCTTCAACGGCGTCGTCTGCCAAAGCTTCACTGTTCTTGGCATGTTTTTTAGTTTTTTAGTTTTTTGGTTCTGTTCATATTTACTGGGGGTCTGCAAAAAACAAAGTTTTTTGCTACCACCAAGAGTAGAGATGAAAGGCCTTCATTCCAAATCCATTTTCAGGTGTCGGATCCACCGGCCGTCAGAAAAGCCCCAGCCGTGATAGAACGCCTCCAAGACCTGACCAACAAGGTCCCATGTCCCATTTGGAGAGGAATGCTGCGAACAATTTGCTTTGTGGTGAATGAGGCATTCTTTGCTCTTGTCCCATCCAAAGCATCTTGGGAATATCTCGACACCTCAGATGCACACTGATTAACCCATTCATTTGTCTATGACGCGCAGCTGGGCGTACAGCGAGCGAAGGGCCGAAGGGCATGCTGCAGGCCCCAGACTTGGGCATCACGCAACTTTGGTTTTGGCATTGTACATTCCGCAGACGAATGGTTTCTGCTTTCCTTGGCTAAACGGCGGCTAAATGGATAGCAACAAAAACAGCTTGTTTCCTGGGCCACGAATGATTTCCGCTTTCCTTGGCTAAATGGCAGCTAAGTGGATAGCTGTATGTTGCTGTTTGCTTCCTGGGCGCTAAATGGATAGCAAAAGAACTGTTTGTTTTCAGGCCCAGCCATGGTGTAGCCACTGTAGTCGGTCTGTATTAGCGACACTTGAATTGGTTGGACGCTCCGGATTGTTTCTTCTGGATGATTCCGGAATTAGCGGCCTTTTTTTCAGGACTTCACCCAAAGTCATGACACAAGTTAGCAGGTGGTTTCCACGGTGCGTTTTCTGGAAAGCTGTTCCATGCCACAGTAATTACCCTCAGACGAACATGGAAGCTTTTTGTCCAGGCTACGTTTTCTGGAGATATTCTCCCGGGACCCGTTTGGAAGACTTGGTTCCATTTACAGAGGCCAATTGAACACAACTTCCCTGTTCTGAAAGAGCTTCAATGTTCTGGGTGAGAGTGTTTCAATTTTTTGGTGCACTTTCCGCATGTGCCGCTGTCGTATCACCATGACCTCACCGACCGTCCGCCTTTGCTTTCGTCGGCGCAGGGGAGGCTGCCCGTGGCGCGCAGAGCTTTCTGCAGCGCTTTGCGGCCTGGGGCCGAATCCGAATCGAGGGGCTTCTTTGTTGGTGCGAGAGACGCAGGGAATAAGACTCGGAGCGAACCCTAATGTTGCCCCCAGATAAATCAACCCCAGTTTAGTGTTAGGGGGGTGTCCCTGGGTCCTACAAACCTGGTCTTGGATTAACAAGGTCTTGGATTAATGGTGACCCGACAATATGAATCAGCAGCAGTTATTGTTAGGGGGTGCTTCTCCCTGGGTTTAGTGGGGAATCGTCACTTTGGAGGGGAGCACCCCCCCCTATTACTCAACTGGGGTTGATGAATATGGGGTTAACATTGAAGGCATGGTTTCCTTGGGGAGCATAGATTATTCCCTCATTCCCTCGCAACAGTTGGCCGAATGCTTTGGAGTTTCGGAACACTATGCCAAAAGAAAGTCATAGAATAATGACCGTGTGAGTGATCAAGTTTTTGAGGCGGGGCTCCAGTTCGGGGCGCCAAGGACTCATTGTGACCAGAGGAAGTATTAGAACTTGAGATGGCGAAATTCAATGCACTATGCACCCCTTATTTTGGTTGGTGACTCTTTTTTTCGACACCCTTTTCTCAAGGGACCCTTACTTTCCGTTGATTACGTGAATTAAAACTAGTTCGCCCGAACCCTGGATTTGTGACGGTGAGGTATCATAAGTCCTTTGTTCTTTCTTTCCAAACCCTTGTGGCCTGTTGAAGAATAGTCATGATTGATTCACCTAAGCGCAGATACTGTTACGGTGGCTGAGTCTGAACCAAGACCAAAAGTGTGAATCTGAGGAGTAAAGGTTGGCTCGCTTTCAACTGAGTCCTTCTCACGTTCCCTTCGGGTTAGAAAAACACTCCTTACAGATCAGCTTCACTCTTGTTGGCATGTTTCTTGGTTTATAGGTTTTTTGGTTCTGTTCATGTGTAGTGGGGGGGTGCGCAAAACATTCAGTTTATTGCAAGCCCTTACCAAGGGTGCAAAGTCAAGTACTTGAAGTTTTTTTGAACGATGAAGGGGCCGGGTCTGGTTGTTTGCCCTTTTAAGGATCATAGACATGGACAGGGAGGTTCTCTTATCGATTTGTCTTTCATCCATATGGCGGGTCTTTCATCCATGCCCTCGTTGCTATGACGAGCACGTGATCCATGGATACCCCGAGGCTCGATGGAAATTCTCAGAGTTTCGTGATCCGAATCATCTGGCTGGCCATGCGGCGCCCGTCATTCTTTTCGGGGACTTTTTGTGGCATCCGTCCGTTCATACCCCGAGTGAAGGGCTTATGGCGTGTCCTTGGTGGAGGGCTCCCATTTTGCTGGGTGAAAAGAGAAGCCAAATTTTGGCTGGTGTTAGACACCCGATCTGTTGGTACCTCAAAGTTGGCCCTCACAAAAGGCAAGACACCATTTTGAGGGTGCAAGTTTTCGAGGTTCACCAGGCTTTTGATCTCTTGGGACGATCCGCGGCGGGATAGGACCAAGGACCAGTGCGGATTTGAACCTCTCGGAGTCGCACATGTTGTCCACTTGTGTGTTGACATTCATTGGTTTTCTCAAGCTCGGAGGGGAGGAGCTTGAGATACGTAGCCTTCCCACAGAATTCACCTGCAACCCGACAAAGAAGCCAGGCTCCCCGAACTTTATGGTGATTTGGCAACGGATCCTTGGACTTTAGCGGTTTTTGTTTGGTTGACACCTTGTGGGATTTTCCGAATTGCGCCCACACAAAGTTTAAAGCAAGTTCTGGGTGAATAATATCGACCTCAGACGACCTCACCCCAGATAGTGGTTTATGTGGGGAATAGCCCCTGAACCAGCTTATTTCAGGCTGGTGAAATATTATAACCCAGACAAGTTGCAGAGGAGTCCTTGCAGCTGGGTGGGGCAAAATATGATTTAAACACCACCTTTACAAGGGAAGAATCATCATAACCAGTGGTTTAAACATATGGGTGGCCCCACCCTACCTTCGAGGCCACGGTCAACTCGGGCACCGTCCAGCGGCTGGCGTCAGCGCCCCAGATGTGGGGGGCGTTGATGGCGAGTGATGCCGTAGCTCCTGAGTTGGACTTGAAACCACGTTTTGGGGAAGACCATTTTGGAGAAAGAATAGCAAGTTTGGGCGTGTTTTTTTTACCAGATCGGAAGTGAGATGCAGAGAGAAAGGAAGCCTCTGGTTATGTCCAGCTTTGCGCCTGCGGATCACTTGTCTTGTGGAGCACCGCACCGATCCACCCCCCCCCCCCCGCCGAACTTCGACGGGTTCTTTAGTAAAGGTTTCAACAGGTCGCAAGTTCTTTCTAGGTCTGGGGTGAGAGAAGCAGGACCCCAAACAATAGCGGCATCGGCACAAGCTTTTTTGGCGCAGGCCTCATCGTGAGCTTAGGACAGCAGTATCATGCTGAGCGGTAAATTGGTGATGAAGTGAGTGAACACAAATGAATGTGTGAACACTGTGTGTGTGTGTGTCTTCAAGGGTACCCCTTGGCCGGGGTTGCGGGAAACTGCCAGGCGGACAAACCATCATGTTGGTCCCCTAGTTCAGGACACACCCGCATGTACCCAAATACGGGGTACAGGTTCGCTCTTTGCTTTCTTTGTTCCGCCCGATTCAAAATGCGGATCAGCAACTGGGTGCTTCTTTTTGGAGGGTGTTCTTCTGGCGTGGTGTTGAAGGGCAACCAAAAGGAAAGCCATCTCCGAAATTCCCCTCAAGAAGTATAACACCCAAATAGTGCTGTCACACGCTCGGTTTCCGCTACGACCGCAGGTTGTGCTTCAACGACACCCGCGACGACGTAAGAATCGTGAACAAGTTCACCTGGCTTAATTTTACGCCGCGGTCATGATGGTCATGCATGCATGATTTCCCTCAGTTGCCCAAAACGAATCGACCTTTTGACCTGCTGGCTTTCCCATACTCGTACCAGATTTTGCCCCAGCCTTTCAACAACCCAAACCTCCACCGTGCCAGTTTGAAGTTTGGCGCTGAATTGGAGCCAACTCGGAACAGATCAACCTGAACCCTCAAAATTCCCTTAAAAATGGGATATCACCAACCATAATTTTGGGGGTCAAACCCATTTTTAAGGGTAGTTTGAGGGTCCAGGAAAACGCCATGGGAAGCTTTGCGGGACGTGGACAGACACGGGAAGGCTCGGCATTGGATTCGCGTTGTTTGCATCGGTCCTGTAGCGCGAACGTTGGAAGGCCTTGTCCCCACAATTCTTTATTTGGATACACCTGAACCCTCAAAAATCAATCTTAAAAATGGGTTTGACCCCCAAAAATATGGTTGGTGATATCCAATTTTTATGGGTGGTTTGAGGGTTTAGGCAAACACATTTGGGTGTGTCTTGTCTTTGTTGGTACACTTTTGGGGGCGGCTTAAGGCCAAACCAAGAGGAAAACTGTTGCGCCGTTTTGGGGGTCCAACCTTAAACAAGAGGAGCCACCCAATTGCGTTGGATGTGTTGCGAGATCTGGTTGACATCAGTTTTCGCCAGGTTGCTTCAGTCGGTGAATTTCCAGCTGGTGACGCAGGTGGTCTTTGACACGGTGCCCAGGAGGGGCTTTGTAACTGGCTGCCTGAATCTTACCTCAACTTGCTGGTGCTCAGGGAAACCCAGGCAATGATTTAGGGATTATTTCTTAAAGGCAACCGGGGCTGGGGATTCTTTGTAGGGGTGATTTTGTCTCATTCCCTGCTGAGAACCAGCAATGGGCCCGATGGGTCCCAAGGCTTGCAACTTTGACGAATCAAACGTCTCCAATGGGCCCTTTGTGATGCAAATGACACACCATATCCATCTTCTTGAAGTTACTTTCTTATGGCTCAATCTCCCAGACCAACCTCCAAGAACCATCCGCAGCCAAATGCAAATGAGCAGGGGTCAACTTTACCACACAACAACGAGCAAACGAGAAGTTTCCAGGCTGATCACACCATGAGGTAAACGCAACATGTGATTTGAACAATCTTTTTGGCGGTTATTTTGAGCGTAACGCTTGGCGCACTGGACTTGCCAGAAGTTGTCCCTTGCATGCACGGGCTTCTGAGGTACGAGAAGTGTGCCAGTAAACCTGCAGAAATTGCAATATGGCCATGGATCAAAATCCCGAATCGCCAGTGAACATCCCAATCCCCACTAAAATAGACTAAAATGGGTGGTGCACCTAGCCCAAAATGGTACCATTGTGTTTTGACCCACAGCCATATGGGCCTGAATAGCCTCATTGCCCCAGCAGACGCTACAGATGTGGAGAGGACCGTTTTAGCGGCAAACAAAATGGTCAGACTCATAAAGTGAGAAATCAGATAGATTGGGGTTTTGGGGGTACTCAACAACCGGCCATCTTCATCATTATGGACAGAAAATATTATTGCTTACATCAAACTTGCTGCTTTGTGAAGGGGGCAGCCCCCTCATGTTCTGCCAACATTTGCCAAGTGACATGACATGTAAAATGGAATGCTAACATCGGGACCCCCTCCTGGCGATGGCTTGTTCTTCGTTTCTTTTTCTCTTGGAAAACCGGAGGTGAGATCCTCGAAGATGATCAACTCCCATTTGGGTACAGCTGGTCAGATTCCTGATTTGTAAGGGATCAACTTGCTACCCGTTTCCCAGGGCGGGGCAACAACTTGGATGTTCAACACACTTACTAGGTTCTGGCCATGGTAAAAGTGTACTTCCGGAGTTGAACATCCACGTACGGAGCGGCGAAACAATCACTCACCCCCCTGCAGACCAATATGGACCCCCAAGTTCATGGGAGGTAGTTCAAAATGGAGCCTCCGCCCCCACTATGGACCACCTGCAGTTCGATATACATACATATATATATATGTACATATATATATATATATGGACACCGCGTTTGATAGTTTTCGGCGCCTCCTTTTGGGCCGCTAGATTTACCCCCGCCCTCGCAGGACCTTCGCGCAGAAGGCCTTGGATGGCATCCTGCGGGCCCAGGATCGCGAATCGAGCGCGAATCGGCCGCGGAAATGGGACGCACTTGCAGTTGGCCCATCTAAATGTTGACAGATCTAAGTACCTGGACCCTCAAACTACCCAGAAAAACGGGAGATCACGCACCATAATTTTGGGGGTCAAGCCCATTTTTCAGTTGGATTTTTGAGGGTTCAGGCACCCATCCCACGAGTTTAGCACGAGGGCCCAAAAAGTTCGAACCCCCACTCAGACGACGACCCTTCCAACTCACCTGGCACCTGCGGGTTGATTTCCTTTTGAAGGGACCCGCTGTCAGTTGCCATGTTAGTGGGAGGGAGGGTAAGCAACCAGGGGTAGATGAATCCGACCAAATTCTGACCTTGGTGGAGCACGGTGGAATTTCCTATAACCCCACCTCCCAACCAACCACCCCCCAACCAACTACCCCCACCCCCCAACCAACCCCCCCCCCCCCCGAGTGCTGAGCGATAGATGGCCTGAAGGTCTAGATTTTCCAGCAGACAGGATTCTCATGATGGTTTCAGCGATCTCTGGCACCTCAAATGGCTGGGTGGCGAGCTCTACACATGATGAGCAGGGCGAGCCGGCGGCCTTCCTGCAGAGCTTGAAGTCCAAGCAGTGGACAGGGATCGTGCTCAACATGGAGGTTGTGCCATACAAGATTGGCCCACGGTGCCTGGTGCTTCAGCAGAAACCAACAGGAAGACTAGCCATTTAGGGGGGGGACACCTAATTGTCAAAACACTTTGAAGATGTGTGAAGTCTACTTTTGGGGCCATTTGGGGGGGGGGCGGGGGACACCTAATTGTCAAAACACTTTGAAGATGTGTGAAGTCTACTTTTGGGGCCATTTGGGGGGGGGGCGGGGGACACCTAGTTGTCAAAGCACTTTGAAGATGAAGTCTGCTCTTGGGGGACTTCTCTTTTGGGTTCTATCTCGATACGCGGAGGAAGCAGAGCCAATGGTTCAGTTTCAGACAACCTCAAATTCCCGAACGCCTCAGATGTCCGGAAAGGGGGGCCCAGGTTTCGAACCCCGATCCACCATGTTGGCCTGCGATTTTCCTGGGGATTAGTGGGCCTGAGCCCTCAAACCTCCAACTTAAAAATGGGTTTGACCCCCAAAATTATGGTGCGTGATATCCAATTCTTATGGGTAGTTTGAGGGTCCAGGGAGCCTGAATCTTTTTCTTTGCTGAGGGTGGACAAAAAACATCAAGGGGCCGCCGCCGCTAGTGGGGCTTGACCACGTATTCGGGAGTAGGGTGCTGCTTTTTTTTTCCCCAGATCTCAGAGAGCCGAAAGCTGTAGGGGCTTCTGACTTCAGGACCGAACATATGGCTAGGAATTTTAATGGGGAACCCCCTCCCAAATAGTTGGTGGACATGAATCCCGACCTAAATAACGTCCACCAGACACCCCTTTCATCAAGATTTACACCCATATGGGACTTGCAGGGTGCGTTTTGGGGGGTGCTGTTAGTGGGGTGAATGCAGGAGGCTGAGGCAGGGACTGGGACTTGCAGGCTGCTTAGCTCGCTTGAGCGACCTGATTTCGCAGTCAAGCGCAATTCTTGCTATTTGGCAGGCGTCTATGCTTATATATGTTGTTACCCTCCTACACCCAGCTCTAGCTATGATGCATGGACGTTTTCTCTGTAACTTGAGGGGCTAAACAATTGGACGAACAGGGACAAGTCACATCAATTCATGACTACAAGATAGTGTTGTGTACCTGGACCCTCAAACTACCCATAAAAATGGGATATCACCCCATAATTTTGGGGGTCAACCCAATTTTAAGGGAATTTTGAGGGTTCAGGAAATTCTTCAGCCCCGTGTGGTAAATATTTAGCTAGAGCACCGACGTCACATGAGCCCGTAAAAGCCCAAACCTCCCGGAGGTGCAAAGAAGCATCAGATTTGGGTAACGAAAAGAAACCCAAAGAACACCGTGTGCCCATGCCCTTTGGGACAAACCTGGGTTTGTCACCCAACACTACATGGGTTTTCCATTTCAGGCATCCTTAAGTTTGATGCCACACTATTTAGCCCCTTTTCCCAATCCCACTAATTACAGGAACTATCTTCGGGAAACCCTAGGAGCAACGGTCAAGTTAGTATTCACCTGGGTTATAAACCGTTATGACCCAGGTTACCAACAACTTACTTGGCCAAAGACCCAAGTAGAGATAAACGGTTGCTCCTTTGACACCGTACTAAAGATGGCCCATAAAGGACAATCAAAAAGGTTATTTTTTGAAGGTCGGTTTTGAACAACTGAATTTTCCGACCACAACTAAATTTTGCTGACCTTAGGGACATCCTAGGATTTGTTTTTCGGGATTTGCTGAATTTCCATTAAAACCAACTGCAAAGTCAAGAAGGGCCCGTCTGTTTGCGTCTCCTTGGAAGACAAGTACCTTAGTGCGGTTGTGAGCCCCTCCTTATATCGTATCCTGTTCTTTACCCAACAACCTAAAAGGGGTATGCATCAAAGTACTAGAAGTGGGTTAATATGTAGGTTACCAACAACTTATTTTGCGGGCCACTCAAGTGGCAGTCCCAGAAACCCAAGTTGAAAACCCTAGGAGCCCGGTCAAGTCAGTAAGTGGATAGCCTGGGTTAAAACCCGCTGGCTGGGTTCACCCCACAACTGGGATATAACCGGATGGTGACCAACAACTTACTAACTGGACGAATCGAACACCCAAGTAGTAAAACCTAGGAGTACCCCAGGAGCAACCTAGGCGTATCCCAGGAGTAACCTAGGAGTAACCTAGGAGTAACCTAGTAACCCAGGAGTAACCTAGGAGTACCCTAGGAGTACTCTAGGAGTAACCTAGGAGCATTCTAGGAGTACCCCAGGAGCACTCGGAAAAAGTCCCCATCTCTTTGGTGCGGCGTGCATTTTTCGAGGGCCTGGCCAAAGACGTGGCGAACACCGCGGTGCTGGGCGCCGAGTGTGGGGGCGACCTCCGCCAGGCGGGGTCGAGCGCATGTCGGGTCGGTCTGTGGCGGGTCCTAGCCATGCCTTCACTGTTCTTGGATCATGTTTTTTTTTTTTTTTTTTAGTTTTTTGGTGCTGTTCATTTTTACCGGGGGTCTGAAAAAAACACAGTTTTTCGCCACCATGCCAAGAGTACAGATGATGCGAGTCCTGAGCTCTTTGGCTTCTTAGTGGATGTTGGTGAAATGTAGTTGGGCTTCCTGGTGCCACCTTTGATTTGGTGGCTCCCAGCCATCCGGTTCCTTAGCTGTTTAGCCTTTTGGTGTTTAGCGGTAGTGGTCAAATGTAACCCACTAAAAGTTAAACTTCTAGCGGGGGTTCCTTGTTTCACGCAGCGACAGTAGCGGGCACTGCCCCCAGACAGGAAGAGAGAGAGAGAGAGAGAGAGAAATGTAGTTGCGTTTCCGAATTCAACCCACAACTTTTTCACTAGCAGGGGATTAGTTTGGAGAGTTTCCGGGTTCCCTTCTGTTTCCTGCACAATGTGTGTTTTCGAAAGTACATCTTGACACAACGAAAAACCTTCGACAAGATGTACGTCTACGTGTATTCTGCTAAAACAAAAACCATGACAAAGGTACAAGCAGAAGTACACTTCTGAGTTTTTGTTGGTACCATTTTGAGATATGGGTTTCCGGTAAAAGCAGCCCTAGGAACTCAAAGAGTTCTCCTCAAGCTCTCCGGTACTTCGCCGAAGACCAAAGCTGAAACCTGCTTCCAATCGTGCTGGCCTCTCTAAAGTGTGGTCAAGAGAGGTTCCTGCCGGTGTTCAGCAAGGATTTCTGAAATCCATGGGAGGGGTACTCAACAAGTGGGTCGTTGAGAGCCCTAGGCGTCCTAACCTAGGCTTCCTTGGGAAGCCTTAAGGAATCCATTTTTGAACAGGCCCCAGAAATGATGGCATCCCAATACACCCTTTCTTGGAAGGGGTTCCGTTCCGCTTTATTTCGAAGACCAAGAAATCCTCACTGACAAAGAAAGAAGGTAGGAGGCCCCACACGAATGCTGTCTTTTCCTGTTAGAATACCAATCCAAGATGGAAACGGGTATCCTTAAAAGACATGGGTGTGTCTTGTTTGTTCTTTTGGAAGGGTGCCCTTTGTCAGATGTGTTTCAAAGGGAAACAGAAGGAACCACAACCATCTTTGGGGTCCCCTATTGTGAGATAGACGCATTTCGCAGCTTAAACGGTACCTCATTCGTGTTGTTTGGCTATGTCTGAAACAGGTCTCATAGTACGTTTCTACCTATTGCAAATTCAGAGAGCGCTTATAGGAGATATGTGGAGACTATTGGGTTCCTATGCCGTTTGCGACTTGGGAGGAAGACCCCCCAACAGTTGGCTTTGGGAAGGTGCCCGGCGTTTTCTGGGAAGGCTAGTGGGCCCTGTTTTTGGGAGGCACCATTGCCCAATGTCAGCTATCATTCGGCTTTTGTTGCAGGGAAGGTGCCCCTCGATCTGGAAGGCTAGTGGGCCCTGTTTTTGGGAGGCATTGCCCAATTTCAGCCTCATTCGGCCTTTGGGACTGCAGGTCTGAGTCTAATTTCACTTTCCATCCGGAACCTGAAGCACTAACAGGTCACCTGGAATCATAGGTGTCCTTTTTGGTGGGTTTGCTTAGACTCACTTCCTGAGTTGATGGACTTTAAACTTTTTGGAAAGACCATTTTAGTGGTAAATAAAAAGTTCAGACTTTTTTTGGCCAGTCAACTTGGGAAGTGAGTAGAAAATAGAGGACCCTGGTTTAGATGGGGGTTTCTTCCAAATTTCCGGGGCCATCTCTTTTTCCAACAGGCCCCTATGCCTGGAATGACCTAGATTTCTGTGCATGTGGACGTGATCCAGACACGCATCTTAGAAGCTTGAAGCCGACCAGTCTCATGCATAACATTCCACCGGATGTTATGAGACCGATTTTCCATTCACCAGGGTTTCCATGTTGGAGAGTACAAGTTTTAGGCCGCCGGCGGCTTCTATGCTCACTTCGGCTGTGAATCAATCCTTGGCACTGCCTGGGCGCAAATGGGCGCCTGTTGCCGGCCCTTTGTGCCCTCCATTTTCAGCCTGTAGCATCACCTTTTGCTTGCCACGTGTAGATGAGTTTCCTCTTGGCGTGATGTTTGAGGGGAAATATCTGGGTTGGCGATTTCCGGGTTTCTCCCAGTAGCGCCGCTTCACCAATCCACATAGGGTTCATAGGGAGTACAAGGCGTGTGGGTGCTTCTTTCAGGTTCCCTCTATCACTTCCAGTTCTTCAAGAACGTTCGTTACACAAGATGACCCACCCCCGAATTGAAAACAATGCCCAGTGGTCCTACCTACAGTTCTTTTACCAGAGCACTCCTTTTCATGTTCCCTGTTGGTTTTGCAGGGAATCCATCACTACTGAAAATACTGCGGGTGGACCAAATCCATTTCGCACCACCTAAAAATCCCTCAACAAACGTTGTGGTTTCCCAAGTGGTGCGAAATGGATGTTGTCCACCCACAGTATGTGCCCTTTTGAAAAAGCATCATATGCCACTGGCAAATGGAATAACGGTTTATCAACGAGTTGTTGCTCTCTCTCGCCTGGGAATCCATCACGACTGAAAATATGTTCTCATTTTTCCCCAGAGTGTCCCGTGTCCTTCGCCAGATCTCAGAATTTTCCCCATCTCCGGCGCTAAGAGAATCGGTATTGAAGTCCACCTCACGCAACGCGGACTCCCGGTTCCTTAGCTGTTTTTTGTGTTTCCTGGTTTGATTTAGCGGGTAGTTTCCTGGTTTTGTGTTTCCTGGTGAATTTCGCTTTTTGACTTGTTTGATTTGCATTCAACCCCCAAGTTATGTATTTTGGCGGGGGATCTGAGAACGGACAGCCCAGTTTAGCAAATGAAAGATGGGGGGAGGGCGGAGCTCGCATCAGGCCATCAATGCTTTGCAGCTCCTGGCCGCGGGACGAGGCGATCGATAGTTGCCACTCAAGGAGCCGCTTGTTGCTTTTTTTGGGGCTGGTTTTACTTTCATTTGCTTAAGAATATTGTTTTTCTGTTGTTGGTTTTACAGGGAATCTATCACTACGTGAAATATTTTTATTTTTCCAGGGGTCTTAACCAAATGGAAGTTTAAGGAACTACTTTCAGGGGCAGGGTACTTAGTGGTTAGTAAGCCTGGTTCTAACTCACTTATTAATTTCCCCATGTGCCTGTGGCTCCAATACATGTACCAAAATGGCACCTTGGTGAATGTATCCCAAGACTAAAACCTGAATTTTCGGCCACACCCACATGGGGTTTTGTCTTTTTTTGGATCCATGACTCCACAATGCTTCCTGTCTTTTATTTCCGGGTCCCGGCGTGCGAGAACAATTGCGCGGTTGTCTTGGCTGAACGGCCAACCGGAAAACCGGCACCCGGTATCCTGGTCATGGTGCAACGTTGCGGAAGGAAGGGGGGGGAAAAGACATGAACAAGGTTGAAATGTGCTTGGGCTGGTGGTGTGGGATTGGAGCCCCTTCTTGTAGAGGGTAAATGGGAAACCCCTTCTTAACACCAATCCAAACCACCAATTGACGGGAGGTACGAACGACACCAAGGTCCAACGACAAGGGGAGAGCGGCCTAAAGCCTGCGACTACCGCAAAGACCCCGCATGTTGGAGCCTTCATGTTGCCTCTCGGTTGAAAAAGCACACCTCTTTGAGCTTTTTTTTATTGCTTCAACTGCAAAATCTCCCCCGAACTGCCCAAGCATGGGGCTGAAACTCATTTTGTTTTGAAGAAACATGGAGATTGCCTTTCGAACCCACTTAGTTGGACCCTTAGGAAGAGAAAAGGCATCCGCGTTGGCCAGCGACCAGCTGAACTTGTTACACAGAGGACCCACACAGAAACTCGACAAGAAAATCCCGAGGCCTGAGGCAATATTTGCCCAGCCAGCATCGGTAGCTATTCTCAGGGAGTGAAGACAAGGGCGGCAGGGCCCCCACCGAAGTTGCTGCAGGCAAAAAAAGAGGAGACATCGAGGAAATTCGTCTGCAAACCCGAAAGTGAGATGCATCCTGCTGCATGGGTAGAATCATGCCACATGAGGCCAAGCAAGGCTTCAAGCGTGTTATGGCTCAGTGTCGGGCCTCGTGCCAGTGGGCTGGAAGCTTGGCTGCGTTGCGCGCGAATGATGGACACACGTGCGTCGCAGCTCGTAGTGCAATTCGCGCAAGCGCCCAATACTCTTGCCCAGCAGATGCCCCCCCCCCCGTGGAAGCGTCGACCATGTATAATGAGGCGCGCGCGCGTGGCTCACATGACCCGCGTGGGGGATTTCCACCCCACCCCCATAATGCGCGCGCACCAACACAAAATGAAAAGCCTTTTGTTTTGCTAATTATTTAAGCCATTCCACATACTCCCACAGGGGCGGGAGGTTGTTGGGGAATTCCAATCCGTTTCTTCCAAGTCCCTAATTGACCCTACTTCTTCTCATTATTCCCGAATGGACGGGCGCGCTTTGGGGATTTTCAGACGCAATTTCCAACTTGCTGCAGCTATTCTAAATGTTTCTGTTTCAGCAAGGGACTGGTTCTAAGTATGTTTTACTTTTATAACTGTTCTAGTTATTTTAAAGTGGCCGGGCGCCTTGTGGGGAAGTCCAGATTCATTTTGTGCTAATCATTATACTTCTCATGATTACACTAGATACCTGATGTATTCCCAAAGGGACGGGAGACTTTTGAGGGAAATCCAGACTCATTGTTCTTCCAATTGCAATCATTGTTCTAACTGGTCTAATAATTCGATTTATTCAAAATGAGTTGGGTGTGTTTTTGGAATTTCCAGGCTATGATCTTTTTATTTTTGACTTTCCTAACTATTCGCAAAGGGGCGCGTGCCTTTTGGGAAAGTCCCAATTCATTTTGCTAGTTGATCTACTTATCTAGGCATTCTAATTAAGCGCAACAATTAGAACACAATTCCCGATTGGAGCGGTTCTATAATTAATTAGAATAAGTAGAATAAGACGAAGACACGCAGCCCTATGTGTTGTTCACGTTTATCTAAATTTGAATGAATTGACAAACCGCTTTGTGTTTCCCAATATTCCGTTCATTTCACTTATTGTTCCCGCAGGGGCGGGTGCCTTTCAGGGAAATACGAAATGATCGTGTGAAATTATTCGAGTTATGAAACTCATTCTAACAACTAGACCACGGTTGGCCCAAAAGCATAACATCGCAAGCGAGGTCGGCCCAACGCTGCAGGATGCGTTCTTTTTCCCTCCACGAAGCATTTGTGAAGCAAGCACGAGACAGCACCAGGCAAGGTGCTCTGCGCAAACTGGTCGGTGCAAGTTGGTCTGCGCAAGTTGCTCTACGCAAGTTGCACTGTGCAAGTTGCTCTGCGCAAGTTGCTCCGCGCAAGTTGCTCCGGCAAGTTGGCCCCTGCAAGTGGCTCCCTGCAAGTTGCTCTGTGCAAATTGCGCTCCCTGCAAGTTGCTCTGTGCAAGCTGCTCTGTGCAAGTTGCTCTGTGCAAGTTGCTCTGCGTAAGTTGCTCTGCGCAAGTTGCTCTAGGCAAGGCGCTTTGCGCAAACTGGTCGGTGCAAGTTGGTCTGCGCAAGTTGCTTTAAAATGCAAGTTGCATCTTGCGACGCCCGCCCGCGGACCAGGGAGGAATCGAACCCGCGACCCGCCGGTTCCGCGCGAACCACGAGACAACTCCCGAGGACCAGTTCGAACAACAAAAGACGCAAAAAGCCTGCACCTCGACCACGCCGATCCCCGCAGAGGGTCGCGCGAGCATGTTAAAAATCGCAAAAAACCGTGAGTTTTTGCACTTCGACCACGCCGATCCCCGCAGAGGGTCGCGCGGGCATGTTAAAAATCGCAAAAAACCGTGGGGTTTTTGCACCTCGACCGCGCCGATCCCCGCAGAGGGTCGCGCGAGCATGTTAAACATTGCAAAAAAAAACAGTGGGTTTTTGCACCTCGACCACGCGCAGAGGGTCGCGCGAGCACCGCAGAAATCGCAAAAAAAACATGGGTTTTTGCACCTCGACCACGCCGATCCCCGCAGAGGGTCGATTTTCGTGTAGTGTCGTCGGCACTACCCCGCCGCCCTAAGAAGAGATTTTAACTCCTCGCAAGTCAATTGCACTTGGCTCCTTGCACTTGCAGCTTGCACTTGACTCCTTGCACCTGCAGCTTGCACTTGACTCCATGCACTTGCAACTTGCACTTGACCCCTTGCACTTGCAACTTGCACTTGGCTCCTTGCACTTGCAACTTGCACTTGACTCCTTGCAATGACTCCTTGCAATGACTCCAATTGCAATGACTCCAATTGCAATGACTCCTTGCAATGACTCCTTGCAATGACGCAATGACTCTTTGCAATGACTCCTTGCAATGACTCCTTGCAATGACTCCTTGCAATGACTCCTTGCAATGACTCCTAGCAATGACTCCTTGCAAGGACTCCTAGCAATCACTCAGCAATGACTCCTTGCAATAACTCCTTGCAATGACTCCTTGCAATGGCTCCTTGCAATGACTCCTTGCAATGACTCCTTGCAACGACTCCTTGCAATGACTCCTTGCAATGACTCCTTGCAATGACTCCTTGCAATGACTCCTTGCATTGACTTTCATGATGACGATTCCTTGCAATGACACCTTGTAATGACTCTCATGAGAACAACTCAAGTGAACCCAGCGGAAGAACCCTTCGCCATGCTTTCGGGAAAGCAAAATCATTAAGCAACATAGACCAAATAACTTTTTCTAGCATTCGAGTTATTGTACTTGTTCCCACAGAAATGCGTGCCTTCTCAGGAGGTCCGCATCATTCCGCATCATGTTGTTTCCGAATTATTCAAGTTATTTTAAATATATTTGTATATATTTATATGAATATATTCCCCAAGGGGGGGATGACGTTGAAGAATTCCAGATTCATGTTTCAAATTATTCTAAGCACGTATTCCCAAAATGCCAGGTGCCTGTTGGAGGAATTCCCGATTCATTAATTCCAAATCACCTACTTGTTCTAATTGATTCGAATAACTAAGTTAATTGGAGAAGAAACAGGGCTATGTTTCGCTAATTGTTCCAAATATCACACTTGTTCTGAGTATGACCAGCGGGACAAGCCCCTTTTGGGAATTCCGGTTTAATGTTTGCTCCAGTTATCCTGCTTAATTTCATTATTCTAAGTATGCCCAAAGGGACGGGTGATTCCAGATTCATGTTTGTTCCAATTGTTCTAACTCTCTAAGTCTTCTGATTATTCCCACAAGGGCGGGTGCCTTTTCAGGAATTCAAGATTCATGTTGCTAATCATTCTAATTCTCACAATTATTCTAACTCTTCTAATTGTGATTGCCAAAGGGCCAGGTGCCTTTTGGAGAATTCCAGACTCATTATTGTTCTAATTTGTGTTTGTTCTCATCATTTTTCACCCGAGGGATCATAACTATTCTAATTTCCCTTCATATTCCGACAGGGGCGGGTGCCTTTTAGGGAATTTCAGGTTTCTCTTTGTCCTAATTGCTCTACTTCTTACAATTGTTCTACTGTTCGTAGTTCCTTTTGGGAAATTCAAGATTTGTGTTGATAATTTGTTTACTTATCATAACTGTTCTCGTTATTCAAAATAATCTCGAGCGAAGGGGGCGGGGGACCCCTCTGGAGAATTCCAGACTCGCTTTTGCCCTAGGTATAATACTTTCATTAAAAGGGATTGGGCCTTTTGGTATTTCAACATTTTCCCACACTGTTCTAGCCATTCGATTTCCAGATGAACAGCTTCCTTTTGGTGAGTGGGGCGGGTGGCTGTTGGGGAATTCCAAATCCATTTCTTCTAAGTCCCTAATTCTTCTAATCTGTAACTCTTCCAATTATTCCCGAATGGACGGGCGCGCTTTGAGTATTTTCAGATTCAATTTCACCAGGGGGCGGGAGCCCTTGGGCGAATTCCAGCTCCATGCTTGACCTGATTATTTTACTTCTTACAACTATTATAATTTTGTGATTTTCTTTTGAAAAAAGGGGTCCCTGTTGGGGAATTCAATATTCATGGTTGTTCCAACTATTCTAAGCATTCTCACAATTCTAACTATTCTAGTCTTTTTAAAGTAGCCGGGCGCCTTGGTTTTTTGGAGTGGTTCTAATTAATTAGAATAAGTAGAATAAGACGAAGGCGCGCAGCCCTATGTGTTGTTCAAGTTTGATTGAAATTGAATAATTTGAAAAACCGCCTTGTGTTTCCTATATTCCATTGCACTTATTGTTCCCACAGGAGGGGTGCTGTTTGGCGAAGTACGCATTAGTAGTGTCTAACTATTCGAGTTACGAAACTCATTCCAACAAAACAGAATCATTAAACAACATAGACCAAATAACGCCCTTTGTTTTTTAGCCATTCGAGCTACTCGAATTGTTCTTACAGGGACGCGTGCCTTCTCAGGAGGCCCACATCATGTTATTTCCGAGTTCCAGAATTGTTTTAAGTTGTTCTAATTTTTTCCCCAAGGGAGGGATGCCGTTTGGAGCAACATATTGAAATTGTTCAAAATATTAAATCGGCCCCAGCTCCAGAAATCCCGGGGATTTAAAATGTTTAAGCAGCATTGGGCTGGAAGTTGTGCTAAATATGCAGGAAAGGGTCCCGCGACACATTATACATACTCTACCCTCTTGCATCCCCCCCCCCCCCCCCCGGCAGGAGCCCGTCAATTTGAGCCACCGCGCGCCGTGCATCCATCTATACCTAGATAATCCTGCACCCGGTGTTCGTGAGTGAAAGTGCCCTTATGCAGCGGCACAACGCCCAGGCCGCTGGATTTCTGACTGCAAGTGGCGTAATTCTTCTGGGTTGATGGAGAAGGCCTAAGTAAGCCAAGCCAGCTTTGCGGGTCAATGCCGCATGGCTCTTGTTCACGAGGACGCGCACGTAACAAGTAGGGGGGTTGAGTTCCGTGCTGAGGCTCACGCAGTATTGCAAAGGCTTAGCTTGGCAACCCGACCATGATGATAGCGCCACCCTCTGAGAAATAGTGCCTTCAATAGATGAAAAACCGTTGCTCACAATCGCGTGCGCGCGTGTGATAACGGCCGCGCCCAAAAGCCCTCCGGCTACTAAAATGATCTAATGTTGCCACGAGCTAGCCCTTTCCAGGCAACTCCGGAGATCCTTTTCCACTGTGCAGCCCTTTTGGTTGGTCTTCCGTTCACCCGCAAATTTAGGGTCGAAACAGTTTCTGCTCTTGAACTCATGCAGCCCAAAAGTGCAAAAGAAAGTAGCCAAGGTCCTCTAGTATTGGAGCCATCAACTCAGGTCTTGCTTGCAGCCCCCTTTAGGGTGGGAATGATGGAAGCATATCGCTGGACAGTAACACAACAGGTTTGTCGGTACTTGGCAAGACTCGTTTTGCAAGAAAAGCTGCAATCTCAAAGGCTTAGCTTCTGAGAGTGCTGATGTATGCTCGGAGCACACCAAGTTCTTTGTTTCTTTACAACGCAGATGCATGTTTTCCACACATCAGCCTTCCTTCCCCACCAATTTGACCGCCTTCGTCCAGGGACCCGAGTGCTCACCGCAAGCGCGAGCGCAAGCTCCAACGGCAGCCGGCGAGGCGCCGCAGGTGCCGGGGAATCTGTTGGAGAGGTTCGCAGTTTTTTGCCAGGGCGAGAATGCAAGTATGGGTTACAGTTGTTCCATCAACAGACCCCAGGTTTTTGTCATTTTCCTTTCACCAGTGTTCCATCCTATCCATCCTTTGAGCCGACTTTTTTGACCCACCGCATGCCCAATTTCGTGACTCCAAGGAAGCGGCGCCCTGAAGTAGTCGTTGGCCGGTCCTCTAACACGTCGGTCCATTCCCAGACATGTTGTCCGTTTTTTGAAACGGTTGGTCGCAGGGGGGACTTGCATCGGCAGAACGATATGCAAGTGGGCATCAAAAAAGTAGGGATTGCCACATCCACTCTGGACTCATGTGGTCAAATGTGGTGCTCTGCAACAACTCAAGCGCTGTGAAACTTGTAGAAGTGCTTCGTTTCTGGGCCCTGTGACGCCCCCTGCCGAATTGGACAGATTACCTACGTCTTAAACAATGAGAACGCCCTGGGTTTTCATGGGGTTTCCCATCCAGGCAGTTTCTTGGCCGGAAATGCCCGCAACAATTATCCCAAAGGGATGGAGTAATGCCATGTATCTCACCTGTTTTTCCACTTGTGCTCGCCACAAAGGGGTGTTTGCTTGTCGAAAAGCCCATGTGCGGCCTTCTTGCAGTAGTTTGCAATTCAATATCTGAGGACCTGGTGACGATCGGTACTAGATTCAGATTCACATTTGCACTCAACAGGCTTACCTGGTGTATTGTTGGTGTCTGGGGAATATCAAGTCCCTCACCCGCGTACAACCAAGAAGAACACTAACGCTCAGCATTTACCTTTTTCAAGTCGTGTTCCATCATAGGTTGCAGCACCATGCAGTACTGGAATCAACGGCAGCTGAATGTGGGTGTGAATTTTAACAAGGGACACTGTGGTGGACACCATTTAGGTTGGGATTTATGTTCACCGTCCTCACTTTGGATGTGGTTCCTCATTAAAATTAATGGCCATGTAGCCCACATCATAAAGCTCGACTATGGAAGGCGACCCAGTGTCTACACAGTCCTCGCCTGACTAAAGCCGACGTTTTTTTTCTGTTTCCATCTCTGATCTCTGGTTACAAAGGTTTTGGATTACGGGCTCCTAGATGTCATGTGTACATCCCCCCCGGCCCCTCCCCCCACCAAAGCTACGCCTGGCGATGGAGTTTAGGCAAAGAAAGGCCACCCTTGTCGATGACCCTGGTACCTTCATTTTGGGGCCCCAGTTCAGAAAATGCGGTGTTAGCTTCTTGTGGCCGAAAAGCAACACGTCAGGTGGCTATGAATGGGTGTTTCAATGCCGATCCTTTTTTCCCGTCCAGACTGCTCAAACTGTTGGGGTTCCAAATTTGCGAGTGCTTTGAGACCCCTGAAGCAACTCGGGGACAGGGACGCTGGGTTCATTCCCAGCGCTGATCAGACCCTTCTATGATCTTTCCTTTGGCGTCCCCTTCGATTGGCCAACCGTCGCAAGGGCGACCAACAAAACGCAGCGGATCTTGAAAGTGTGAATGACCGCGTGGACGGATGCGAAACCCAAAGAACTTTAAGCGCCCTGATTGAGGTCCCTGCCAACGGGTTCCTGCTCCTTTTTGAGGATACTCCTTTTTGGTGGCTAACCAAAAGACGCCAAAATTGGGGGGGGAGGAGGCTAACAAAAGACACACCCATTGCTAAGGGGCGGCCTTTCAGGGGATGCATACGCATGGCGCCAGGTCGGGGCAAGGTGTTAGAAGCCAAGGCGCGCAAGAATTGTCCAAAGCAAGCGCTTGGGTTGCCGGGTTGCCACTTTCATTCCCAAGCCATGGTTGTAGAAACTCGATGTTTTGGGTTTTCTTCTGTAGATGGACGGGATCAACCGGTTTGGTATCACGCGCCTGTCATCTCAATTCAGATTCAATCAGATATGTTTGGGCCGGGCGTCGCACGAGGGTGGTAATCTGCCACAAAAAGCACCGAAAGAGTGGTTTTCCCCATCTAGTTTTCTAGAACTGCGTCCATTGTTTGCGGGACCAACTTCAAGATCAACGGGGTTCCACCGTTAAACATCAGAGAATTGACTCGGCCTTTTAAGTGGCCGGCTCAACGATTCGGGTGTAACGAGTGACGCCCCCCGTCTTATTAAGAAGGTTTGCACTTGGAGATCCAATTCTTGTTCATGGCCTCCGGCCTGGTTCTGCCGCCCCCATTGGGAGGTCAGACACAGACACACATCCACACATACACATACATGCACAGACAGATACATGTGCACACACATACGCAAACACAGGCGCACACACAGACACACACACACACGCACACATGCACCGACACATACAGATACAGAAACAAATGCACTGGGCACCTGTCAGGGGCTCCAAGGTTCGTGTTTGCTTTGAGTACTCACATGATTCTAGCTAACCAAACTCTCAACTTGTTCCCAAAAAGAATTCGGCGTATCGATGTTGGTCTGACTGTGCTGTTTCACAAAGGGGGTGCCAAATTCGGAGTGATTCCCGGTTTCCACCATGTTTTATTCCAATTACTCTATAAATTATTCTAAAGGGACCGGTGCCTTTGCGCAAATTCAAGATTATGTTGTTGATATTCCTTGTTGCCTTTTAAATCTGCTTAAACTGTTGTAACTCAGGTAAGAAGGTGACTACGTAGAACACTTGCAAGCACCCGCTATTCTTCTACTTCTTCTGGTTACTGGTTACTCCCGGAAGGGGCGGGTGTCTCTTGAGATGTATTTTGTTTGCAATTGGTCGATGTGCTTTTACTTGTCCAATCTTTCTAAAACATCCCCGAAGGAACAAGTGCCTTTGAGGAGTTCCAGAGATAGGCGTGTTGTCGTATTGTTTCTATCTATTCTCATTGTTTCTAACTATTCTCATCATTCTACTTATTCCCAGAGTGATGGCCTTTTGGTGAGTTGCAGGTTCATAGTTGCCTTACAGTGTGCTGTTAGCTTTATTTTCTCTGATCAAGCTGAGCTTTTCCTTAAGGGATAGGTGCCTTTTCGGGACTTCTAGATTCATGTTTGTTCTAAAATGTCCAATGGCTCCACCGCACGAGGCTGGCGCCTGTTCAGGTGTTCCTAGGGAGAAAGCGGTTTTGTCGGTCTTACAATGCTAATTGCTGACCATTTTTTTCTCTAATTAGTTTCATGATACCAATCATAGAATTTAGGAAAACATAATCTGTCATAGCTTTCATTCAGTAGACAAACGTTGTGCACAAGGTCCCCAGTTCCTCTAGTTGTTCTAGTTAATGAAGCGAATCAGAACGTAATGAAAAAGGCAAGTAACAGTCCTGCGCGTCCCCTTGTCTATCAGGGAGTGGGGCCTGCAAATATGTAGGCGTACAAGCACCCTATCAACCCCTTTCTGTTCAGCCATCGTTCTTTTCCAAAACCAGCCACTTCCCCAATTGTTTGGTGGTTTTCTAGAAAGAAGGATCCCTGGAAAGAATGGGGACGCTACCCCTAGAACAATTCTTTCGCAGACCTCGGGTCTCAAACGCCTGGAAGGTCACGGCCGTCCAACTCAAGGCTACTGCTTATGACCTGAGCCGCCGAAAGCCTTATGGACCTGGCTATTTCTGCATTTGTCAAAAGCGCCCTCGTTTTTTTTTGTGGTCAAAGGCACTGGTCTCCCATGCGCGACTATCGGCAGCTTG
Organism: Effrenium voratum; assembly: GCA_963377175.1. Lineage (NCBI taxonomy): Eukaryota > Dinophyceae > Suessiales > Symbiodiniaceae > Effrenium > Effrenium voratum. The sequence goes on from CAUJNA010003422.1 coordinate 169,009, forward strand.
TTCTTAGACTTGGATTGTGTCTTTCTTGCGAAACCACTTGTCGGTGGGATCTTGGAAGCGCCTTTGCCTCCAAAGAGGGGCCAAGTTGTTGAGGCTTCGTCTGGGTCGCAGAACCTGCTCGCGCCCTGCAAAAGTCCCGCAAAATGCCCAACGAAGAGCCTTCGAAGTCCCTTTTTGAAGTAGTCTTCGAACACTGCATAGTGAAACAGGGAAACATGTAAAGTACGCAAGCCTGTATGTAACCCAAGCGACGCGCAAAAGAAGGAATCAACAATAATGGGCCGAAAGCACCGTGGGAGCTGGGGGACGTATGCGCGGGATACACGTGGGGGACGTCGGGAGCAGAGGGGACGGACGTGCGGGGCGGCAAAAGGGGCTTGAGGGGCGGGATGTGGGTTGAGTGCGGGACGTGGGGGCGGGACTCTTTCTGCGAGATCAAATTTGGAGAGGGAAATTAATCTCCATTGGAAGGGTTGGAGGCTCAGCACGGGCGCTTTACAAGGATTCTTTAATTTGAATGCGCAAACCTGGTTTCAAGCGGGAAGCTGAGGAATCTTGATTCCTTGTCTTTCAATATTTGGAATGTTGGCCCTGGTTTTCTTGCTTGGATGTTAGGCCTTAGGACTTCAACTTTTTGCCTTATAATGGGTTTTCCATTAAGCCACTAAAAGTGAGCCACTTTTAGCAGGGCTTCGCAGATTTCGCAACCGAGTCCTTGACGTTGTTGTCCCGTGTTTGTCAATTGTTAGGGCCCCGAAAAATGAACCGTTTTCTTTTGGGTCCTTTGGGCAAGCGAGTTTCTGCAAGTTCTTTTAAGGGAGCTGCGGGGTTTGCGCCTTCTGACCAGCCAGGTGTCACAGTCGGACGCTCCCCGGGACCTCCACCGGCCTGGCACCCGGCAAAAAAATGCCGGCCACCGGCCGGGACCCGGTAAGTGAAGAAGTGAACGGTTTGTTGCACACGTCCCTGAGTTCATGGACTTTAAACACTTTTTGGGGTTGAACCATTTTTTGTGGCAGGCGAAAAGACTGGACTTTTTCCCGCCCATCAACTCAGGAAGCGAGTTGTTTTTTCTAAAAAAATGTGGGTGGACGGAATCATGCCCCACCTGGTGGTTCCATGGTTTAAAACCTAACATGTGGGTGTGGCTCAAAATTCGAGAGCTAGGGTTACGCAGACTGTAGATTTCGGTTCCATTTACCAAGGTGGCCAGTTTGGTAGCCGTTTTTTTGACCCACATCCGTGTGTTGGTATTTGCGTTGGGAAACATGGTTCCAGGCGCTTCTCGTTGCAGGTGTTCGTCCACAGTATGGGCGGCTTGCCTTCTTTTGAGGTACCCCATGTCTCCGTTTTAAGGGGGAAAGCTAGAGGAACACCGAAGCGTCTTGCTTTTCGGGGGGGGGGGGGTCCTACTATGGAAGATTGACACCTCGCACAGTCCCCCGGTAATTTCCTTCCCTGGGTCCCATGGTGAGACTGTGGCGTCCAAGACACATTTAGCGTTCAAATCCATTTGGCAACGTTCAGAAACCCTGGTGTTTGATGCGACTCCCCAACGTAGATTCCAAAGTGGTGCAGAATTTTGTCCATCCACAGGGTGGCTCACCCGTTTTTGAGTTGGTACCCCACGTTTGTGGCTTCGAAGTAACGCCGAAGCCGATTTTGGGGCTCGGGCCCCCTTAAAGCCTCAAAGCAACTTCAGAAACGAACACATACACACAGACCGTCTGTGTTTTTCTCGTGATGGAGACTTGTAGCCATGGCTTTTGCGGGTTAGAAAAACAAATTGGGGGTGTCCCTTCACAGGAGCAGACCGCTTTGACCGACTCTTTGAGCGATCGCGTCAGCTCATGGGCCATGGACCTCACGAGCATCCCAGCATTCCACATGGGAACCATCCAAAAAAACAAATGGGGGGAGGGTTCCCCTACTAAACTAGACGACAGGAAAAAGGTAGCCTTATTCTATCCTCTCTACTGCAGAACCTAGAAGATTTCCGAATCATCCAGGAGTAATGTAGCAGCAGAGTTTTTTCAAAAGTGAGGAATCACTGGGTCTGCACGGCTCACCAACTGAAGCCGCAAGCCCAAATTTGTGCGTGCCAAATATTGAGGCTCCTCTTCTTCCAGTCCAGAAAGCTCAAGGAAGCCCATTGGGGGAACCCCCGAGTGGGCTGTTACCTGTTGCTTTCCCTTCAAAACCACCAAACGGACACCATTTGGAGAAACCCCAAATGAGAGACAGAAACAAAGCCCATTGCATTTTTTTGCTTATTGTGGTTTAGTGGGGATATCGCAACTTTAGTGCAACAATGTTGAAATGTTTGCTCCCCTTCCAACGTCTGCTCCAAGCAGGGGGGTTTCATTGCCCCCGCCTGCCCGAGGACAGCCTCTTTGGGCCTCTTCCACGCCCTGGGCCGGGTGTTGTACTGCAAACGCCTGCGCCCAGGCCGAGATCGGCTGAAGCCGATTCGATCGGTTTCCGTTTCGGGCGATTCGTTTCGAATGGAGTCACTAGGGTCATTTGCGTGACTTGTTTTGCGGGGCTAATCAAGTCAGCAAGTGGTTGGGGGGGGGTTCTCTCTAAGTGTGACTTCTTTTTCTGGTTATCATGATCAAAGTCAGCAACTGGGGCTGTTTCCCTTCGACCTACACTTACGAGTTCAACCCGCTGGCCTTGGGACACAATTTAGACGACAATCCGGATCAATAAACACTGGTGGTGAAATATGAACCCAATTATTGTGTTTAATGGTGGTTTGAATCCCGGGCGGGAGAGGGCAACAAGTCATTGGTAAACCTTTATTCCATTTACCAGGGCCATATACTTTTCCAAAAGGACACCTATGGTAGGTGGACGAAATCCATTTCGCACCACTTGGGAAACCATAACGTTTGTTGGTATTTAATTGCAAGGGAATCGAATCATTCCAAGGCTTCTTAGGTGCACTTTATGGATTTGGTCCACCCACAAAATGGTGGGGGTCCGGGCTGACTTTCGCAAAAAACCAAGGGGCCAGTGGAACCGGAGGCCTGAAATCAAAATTCAACTTGCCGGGAAGGGAATTCCATATGGAGGGCTAATGGGTGTCTATGTTACCATTGTTATTATGGTTATTGTTATTGTTATTATTAGTACTGTTGTTACATTGCTTGGTTTAATACAAATACGTGGCTTTGTCGGATTCCTTATGCAGGGGCGTTCTAGGTTTTTAGAATGGACTCGTGTGATTTTATCGAGAAGGGGTGTCATAAAACTGGGGTGATTTCCCAGGACCTGCCATTTAATGTGCATGGCCCATGTTTGTCCCTGGACCAGAAATTACGGCCGAACCTGGAAAAAAACAGTTTTTTCTGGATTGCAAACAGAAAGAGAGTCAGCTTTCCAGGTACCAGCTGGTCTAATACAAATGCCTGGGTGTTTAGCAAAATTTGAAAAGTACCTTCCCAAGGGTTACCGTCCTCTTGGAAGGCCCTGGTCTTCGTGTCTTTTTTTATGGGTATCCCCGACAAGTTGTGGAATCCATTGAGATTTGTCCATTCAAGCTTCTCTTTTCAGAAGGGTCACGCCCATGAGGCAACTCGCGAAGGATCCATGAAGCTTGTGAGACTCCCCTGGTACAGCTTGGCAATTCGCGTGCGAAACCCTCTGGCGCCTGCCGAGAGTCACATGCAATTGGAGGCAGATCCGTGCGGAAATCCATTGACGCCAGTTTCCCGACTACAAGACTCCGCCTTTCCGTTGGGAGCTGCATCGACTTTGCTTCCCTTTTGTTCAGCCCCAACAATAGCTTCGGACCCCGCAAGTGGATTCTTCGTGGGTTTCCTTGGCCGAAAGATGATCTGTGGTGTCGCTTTGCTTTCCCTTTGAAGCCAATTCTAAAGGGTGCCTGGCATCCCCAAATGGGACGCTTCCCCGCCGCAGGCAGTGAGAGCATCGACCCCGGCAGGGACCTCAGGCTAATGGTTTGTTGTAAAGTGACTATAAACCGGGTGTACAACCCCAAGATTTGCCAAACACAGACGTCCAATCAGAGTTATTCAGTTCTTAAAATATGTTCGGTGATTAATGCTGGCTCCGCAACAAATCGGGGTGGATCAATATATTCCAGGCCCCCAAATGAACATGGGTCACTTTCTTATTCAGTGGGAAATGTCATATTGTTGTGGTTTCCTCCAATGGTCATCCCATGTAAGGAAGCGAAGCATGCGCCCCCCGCCCCCTCCCACCCCCCCCCCCCCCGGTTTTATCCACAGTTAGCATTACACTCAACCTGAGTGCGCTGGATAAGCAAGACGCTGCTCGTTTGTTGGGTCCAATTAGATGTCCCTTTTCTGTTTGATCTCTTCATTTTTCTGGGGAGAAGGACACTCGAGATGCAGCAACAATTGAAAGTTGCTTGCAGGAATTAATCTCAAGTGTTCTTGGAGGCCAGTTTGGTTGAAGTTTGATTGCATGCCAGCACCTCGTGAGGATGTCATAAAACCGGTAGACAGTAGTTTCCATAGGCATCCAGAGGCGGCCAAGTGTGTTCAGCTACGACTTTGCGACTGCGTCAGAGTTTGGCGATGCCATTTGAAGGCATTTAAATGTTGTTACCGTAGACTCTAAGAGGGTCTCCGGATCGCCCACCAAACGAGATTATATAGCCCGCATTTGGCTACGCAGTTGTTTTATGCAACCCTTCCCTGAGGGTGTCTAGTTTTGGCGGTAGTGAACACCTCAGAAACTACCTAAGCTTTGCGTCTGGAAGCTGGCAAGGTCCGTCCAAGAAAAAGAAGAAGACGGAAGGCGGGATTCAGCCGGCGCAGTTTTTGCGACGTGATCAAGGGTCCCCGCTTGGTTCTACTTGGGTGTTCGATTCGCCAAGTTAGTAAGTTGTCCGAAAGCTATAACCCACTTCGAGTGAGGTTCACCCAGTCATTGGTGGGTTGTAGCCCAGGTGGCTACCCGCTTGCTATCTTGGCCGAACGCCCAAGTATAGGGTCTGTCAGGGTTCTTGTGGGAGTTTTGTGTTACTAAGGGGGCCATGTGCCATGGGCCAAAGGCCCAAATCAGTTGCTTTTCCTTCCTAGTATTTTTTGCGCTCCCTTGCCCAAAGCCGACCTTTCTTTGGTCCATTTGGAGACAAGGTTCCAAAAGGTGAACCTGTTCTTCCATTTGCTTACTTGTTTATTCCCCCTGTCTTAAAGGGAATCTATCACTATTGATACTATCTCATTTTTCCAGGGGTTTATGAAAATGGAGGTTTTATTTCTGGCGTTCCTGTGGTTGAGTGAGTCCTACATGGTAAACCAAGGCCGGAGGGAAACAAATGCACGTACCAATCAACAGCTTGGACGAGTCTTTCGGGTGACCATTTTGGGTGGCTCGTCTTTTTTGAGGGGTCCCTTTTGGTTGGTTGTAAAGGGAAGCCAAAAGGACCCCTTTTTTGCGGGGTCCACACACTTATAGTCATTCAAATTCCTTTTTGGGTCTGGACTTGATTTGCCTGTCCACTCAAGTGAGTCAAAGTGCTCCAGTTGAAGTTAGCAACTACATTGGATTCGGAGGGCAACCGTGCCTTTGGCTGTCACCTTGCCGCTTTGCCGTTTTTGTCCCTGAAACCAACTCGGAGCCTGGTGGCCACACAGTTTAAGCTCTTGTTTCCTCGGCATTTGGAGGAGAGACTTAAAGGTAAGCGACCAAATACAGCGTCAAACACATGCTCGTGCCGCTATGTAAACCTTCCCAACGCCATTCCCAACTTAGCTGCGAAGGGCAGCCTGGACGGTTTAAGAGCACTGCGAAACCGCGGGCTTCCCCCGGTCCCACGAAAAAAACATACAGATTGATGTGACCATGATGTGACGCCCTCGTATCGGTCCCTGCCATGGAGGTTTACTATCCAAACAAAAACTGATGTGACTAAAGTGTCTGACAGTATCCGTTCCCAAGCTGTGATTCTTTGCTGAAAAAGGGATGGTTTTGGGAGGTACAGGAAATTTCAGGAGCCAAGTCCTGTTTCCTCGGCACTGATTTTCCCTTGTTTGCTCAGTTCTTTGCTGAAAATGAGCAACTGGGGTGACCCCTTTTTCTTTGCGGGGTCACTTGGACCATAGGTGACCTCTACTTGTTCTGTTTTATTTGTTTTTTCTTCACTGCTACCCTTTTACGAGTGGTTCTCAAAGGAAATCAAAGGAACGGACCACTGGATTGGTTGGGTTTCTAATCCGAAGGCTTTTTGCAGCCCTGTGAACGGCGGTACTTCTTGTAATCCACTGGATCATGGGCCGAAATCGAAACGGGCATCAATAGGAAGCCAACCACATCCTCATGAAACCTGTGTTGTTGTTTTTTTGCAGCTTGTTTTGGTTCGGCCTAAAGCCGTTCACTTGTGGGCAAATATAGGTTTACCCTCCAACGAAGATGGAAGGTAACGGGAGGCCCTTCGAAGATGTTATTCCTCTTGAAGGGATCATCATGTTATTGGCTGGAAGGGTAACCGGTCAAAGTGAAACTCTCTCCCTCCAAATGCCACCGTGCCTAGTCCCTGCCTTGTCACGCCTCATCGCTCTCTGACGCACCGGACTCTGGACTGACCCGCAGCACAGTGGGTCAAGTGGCCCTGTCCGTAGCGTTGGACTCGTAGTTGCATCGTTCTAGATTCTCCTCTGCGGGGTTGATCTAATAGCTAGGTTCGTGGTTTCATGTCTTTCTCAGAATTCATGGGCGTCCTTATTGGAACAGGTGATGTGCCTCAAACCATCATCCACCACCAATCCATCTAAGACAGTTTCAAGGAAATGTTCTCCAACCTGTATTACTTCTCACATACCCTGGTCAACGTATCAAGCGATCAACCCCCGACCGTTTCACCCTAGCCACCGGAGATGGTGATTGTGTTATGACTTACTGTTGTTATGCACAACTTCATCGTATAATCATATTTATGTGTATATATATCATATATATATATGTATACATGATATATGCATGAATAAAATATGTGCGCACACATATTGTGCACGCTTCTGTGTTAGCACCTTGTTCGTCGGAATTGCAGCGCCTGTCTCCGGTTGGCCACCCTCGTTTGGTCTGACGCTGTGCCGTGCATATCGCGCTGAGAGCAGCTCGGGTAAATTCAAGGGACGGACAACAGCTCGCCAACTCCCTGCACGTCCGTCCAAACCCAGAGTAGGTCCCCCAGTAGTGCCCTTTTACCCTTTTTTGGGGAGGGTTCCCCTGCTAAAATAGACCACTGAAAAAAGGGTGCCCTTACTCTAACACCTCTACTGGAGGACCTAGCAGATGTTCAAAGCCCGAGCTTTTCAATGTTCCTGCAGTCTCCATGTAATGGGGTCATGGACCCATTTTTAACGGGTCGCGGAGACTTGTTGGTTTCCCTTTTTGGGCCATCTTTAGTAAAGGTTTCAAAAGGGCAACCTTTCATTTCTACTCTTGTGTTCGATTCGCCAAGTTGGTAAGTTGTTGGTATAGGTTGTAACCCACTTCGAGTGAGGTTAACCCAGTCATTCGTGGGTTACAACCCAGGTGGCTCACCACTTGCTATCTTGCCCGAACACCCAAGTGGCGCCCCTCCAAACAAGGTGCGCGATTGTTTTGGCGTTCCCTTTTGACTTCTCTGAAGCGGCACAAAGAAGACCCCTTATCTCCGACATATGGGTATGGGTCGAAATTCCACCACCGGGGGAATTGCAGGTTTCCGTCTACTTTTCCATTGACCAGGACAACACATTTTAGGCCCCGATTAGACAACCTGGACAATTGACCTGGTGATGGGCAAACTCAATCGCAATCTTCTTACCGCTTGCCTCAAATTTGGGCTGTTCAAAGGCAATGAACCATTCCGTCGGGTGGAAAAAGGAGTTGCTCCCCTTTGTCATTTTGGATTGGCCAAGCTGGGTATCGAATTGTGCTGTTTGCCTTCACAGAATCTCACCAACTTCGACTTTGATTGGTTCGGCAAGCCCGTTTTCAGAGCCAGTCCACTCAACTAAGCCTTTCTACAGCTATTCCCAAAAAGCGGGTTCCCCCCAAACCCTGGCTGTTGAAAAAAGCCGCACTTTTCGAGGCACAGATGGAGCCTACTCAGCAGGACCGGCGCCTTCTCAATATCCTTCAGGGACTTCCAGCTGATCCTGCACCCTGGACGCTTCCCAGTTCCAAGGGTTGATTCCATATCTAAGATCTGGTTGTTCCTCAAAATTGGGGACGCCTCCAGGTGTTTCTTTTGGTTTCCCACGCAAAAAAATAAATAAAAATGTCCAAAACGGGTGCCCCAAGTTTGAGAACCCCCCCGATACTTGCCCCCATATTGTATGAGTTCGGGGTCGATGAACTATGGAACAGAGTCTGAACATTTGCAGCAAGGAGCATGAACTGGAGCAGCCGCGTAGCTCAGATGTCCACAACCTATCGGTGTTCCAGGATTCCATTTTGGGGTTGCCCTTTTTCAGGGCTCCCTATATTTCCCCTTTTGGTGGTTTTCGCCTTTTGGGTCAATTTAAACGGACCCTCCTTTTTGGTGGGGTGATGAGTCAAGGGGAAGTATGGGGAGCCCTGTTTTTGTTGGACGCACAGCCAAATGGGCTTCTTCCATAGACTTACTGCTCTGGTGACCCCATCAACCATCCAATTGATTCTGCCATCCGATGGCTGAAAATCAAGTTAGGAAGCTGAACATGGTGTGGGAGGGATTTCATTGGCACAAGTGTTGAACAACTGCTTGTTTGGGATTACCAGAGTTCTAGCTCAACTTGTTTGGAAGACAAATTTAGTGGTGAAGAAAAAACATGGACTTCTTTTGGCGAATCCACTCAGGAAGTAAGAAATCGTTACTTCAAAACACCCACAGAAGCCAGCCTCGTCATGCACAACAGCGGGACAGTAGAATGACCAAGTGGAATGACCCATAGTCCTGAACAGAATTCCATCACCACCAGGCTTCAGACTATGCTGGTCTTTGTGGCCGAACAGCCATTTGATTCTTTCACCCACCTCTTTGGTTTGGCACTGCTCCAATCAGCAGGGTCAACCCAAACCGGTTTCCCATGCCGGAAGCCACCCATCCATTCGGACGCTGGAGTTGAGCAATCCTGGGCTCGGTGGTTTCTTAGGGGCGAGGTCCCGCTGCGGGGATTTTCAAATTTGGGGCTTCCCGATTGAAGCCACCAAGGCCGGGGCACCTGGAGTCTCCTTCTGGCCCTTAAAAATGGGGTGAATACCCAAAATAATGGAGACTCCAGGCACCCTCAAAAAAGACGCGCCCGATTTTTGTACCCATTTTTTTCGTTTGGTGGATGGGTGGACCAGGGCTGAAGAACGGAGTAGTTTGTTTTCCAAAAGAAGGAGCTCCTCACTCCCCGAGTTCCTGGACTTCCAACTTTTGGGTTTGGACCATTTTAGAGGTGAACAACTTGGCCAATCCACTGGGAAAGCGAGCCTATGAGTGGCATTTTATTGTGGATGGCTATGAAATCCAGATGGCTTGTCACATTATTCGTAGGGCTTCATCCATCCCAACTGATGCGAACTGGTCCGGATTTCGATCATCCGCTCGGGAAGGGAGCCCATGATTCGTTCATTCCCCCAAAGAAGAACCTATCATACGTCCATTGCTTAAGACTATGTAATTTTCTCCTGTTGGTTTGACAAGACATCTCTCACTGGACGTATTTTCTCACTTTTCCTGTCAGGGCTGGGGCGGAGGGAGGGAGCCCAAACAAAAAAAGGGCTCAGTTGGGCTCCCTCCCCCTCGCCTCCCTCGCCTCCCTCGCCTCCCTCCCCTCCCTCCCCTCCCTCCCCTCCCTCCCCTCCCTCCCCTCCCTCCCCTCCCTCCCCCGAGAAAAATGAGGCGGAGGATCAGAACTTCGGGCTGCGGCGGGATATGCAGAACGCGGTTCTGCGTTTCTTGGAGGGCCACATGGACGAGGAGGCGATCGCGAGAGACTGGTCCGTTGAGCTCACTCCCCGGGTTCAACCGGACCTTGGACTTCAAACCACCAGAAGCAGAACTAGGTCCTCCAGTAGAGAGGTTAGAACAAGGGCGCCCAGCTTTTTTCGGTTTTGTCTATTTTAGTAGGGGAAACCTCCCCCAAAAAAGAAACGGTACAAGGGCACTACTGGGGGACCTAGACCATTAAAACAATGGTTGGGTTGGTTGGGTTTTATATTTCACCACCATGATTTACCTAGGGATTGTCATCATCCAAATTCGATCAACCATTTTTCTTAATGGGGGTGGAACCCTACAATGGACTTTAGACTGGGGTTGGACCATTTTGGCGGTATATAAAAAGTTCAGTCAGTTTGTGTGGCCAATCCCCTCAGGAAGTGAGTAGAGAACCGCCAGAGGACCCCTCATCAAATTATTGTGGTGGAAAGTTTTTGCCAAGATTTGCTCTCCCTTTTGGGTCAGGGGTAAAAGGTATATCGAATCATTAGCGGTCGACGGTTTGAGCTGTTCGAAAGCGTTCAGCGAGTTGGGCCTGGTGAATTGCTGGTTTTGATGCATTCCCAGACCACACGAGGAGTTCAAAGGCGGCGATGGTGCAGTTGTTGAAGCCGTTTTGATGAACCCGGACATCCTCGATTTGTGTCATCAGTGCGTGGAACACTGATAACTTACCCCTGTGGCAAAAAAGAACACGTGGAACCTGAAAGAGCCCTTGCAAGAGGAAATGGGGTTTGGGCATCCCATTTAAGTGCCATTGGTCCGTTTCTTATTTTGGGAGGGGTTTGATCACACAGGTGCCAGTCTGGTGTTTGGACTTGCCCTAAGAAGTTTGGTAGCAAAGGACCCTTTTTTGAGGTCCCAAGCTTTTTCTCCAACGGAGGTCCCCAGACTCTCTCCAATAGATGGACTATGCCATGATGCTTATAGGCTAAGTCCAAAAAACCCGGCGCTTCAAGCGGCTGGATTTCTGTTCGCCTCTCAACAGGTTCATTCCACGAACATTGAACCCGACCGAAGGTCCCTTCAGGAAAAACATCGCACTTCCTCACATAGGTGCAGCGGGGAAGAAGATCTGCTGGGAAGAATGGCGACGAACCTGGAGTCTCCACCCTTAAACAAAAGCGGCCGCTCCATGTTTTTTCGTTTTTTGTTTTTTCAGAAGGAGTCTCCCCATTTTTTCATTTTTGTTTAGCGGACCTGCAGTCACTCCACGTTCGTTCCGGACCGGGAGTCCACCTGGCCTTCCGGACAGGCCTCCGTCGACTTCGAGAGCGATGCGGATGGGATCTCCGCGAGCGATGCGCCGCCCAGCGACGCGATCTCGAGCGAGGTGCCGGGCACGCCTTCGACGGCAGCGTGGGACGCACCAAATGGAATCGCCATGGGCCATTCAACGGTTCAGTTGCCCAAAGCGATTTTTTGTTGCCTTCGTGAGCTGTTGGCTTTCCAATATTGGTCAATTAGTCAAGGTCCCAAAAGGGTGATCACCTTTGATTTTCAGGTGCAAGTGAGAGAAAGGGTAGAAGTTTCGTTTGGTTCCTTTCGTTGTGCAACCAAGCTGCCGTGGGGTTGGAGCAGCCCTGCCATAAGTAGATTGGGTGCGGAAATTTTGGAGTGTTGAACGAAGGCTGCGTTCATGTTCTCCTTGAAATCTGGCTCGGTCTGGCTCCAGGAAAACAGCCCCCGAAACTCGTGGAATTGCTTTGTTTCCCATCAAACAACCCTGAAAAGGGAACTCAAAACAAGTCAAACACACCCATGCACTCAGTTTCTCTTTTTGGTTCAGTGGCAGAGGAAGATACAGTTTAGTTGTCCTCGGTTTTACTAGGGTGAACTTGCCCGAGTGCGGTACGGTTTAGCTACATCATGCATTTGTTATGGGTCGAATCAAGAACATGTACTGTACTGCTTGCTACTTTCACGGGGCGTGCCCCTCGTCATTGCGAAAGGTCAGGCAACTCAAAGTTGACTGAAGCCCTTCCCCAGATCGTCCCAGAAACTTACACGAAATGCTCGAAGCTTGGAACACTCAAGGGACGCACACATGCGGCAAAGCGCGGGAGGCGGAGTTGTGTGTAGTTTTATTAGTTTTCATTTCAATGGTAGATGTCGCGGTTTCCAAAGTCGAGTTTCCAGGGTCACATGACCGCTTCGCAGTTCTTGCCAAAACAAAAAAAACAAAGTTGCACTTTTCGAGATTGGCATGTCCCGATCTGCGCATGACGGCCTTTGTTGACTAAAGTGGCCAGCGTTGCCAGTGTGTTGTCGTGTTGCCTTCTTCCTTAGTTCCAGACCGGCTGTTGAATTAGACTGGTTCCTGACCGTTTGTTTGTTCTGTGTGTTTAGATTGGCTCCAGACCGGCTGTCGGATTAGACGGAACATCTTGGTGAGCGCCGAAACAAGCGATCCCTGTTGCCCATACTTGCAGGGTTTTTGCGGTTGCTACCTTGTTTCAACGGTGCTTATAGTGAGGCCGACAGTAACCTTTCTATCCACACGTACAGGTTCAACAAATGTCAGTTTACGATGTCTTGAATTAAGCTTTTTTTGTTGAGTTCGGCTATGTTACATCCATTTGCAAGAATACCCATACAACTCTCACCTTATATCAGCTATTAAAAATATATTTGTTTGCCTACAGAAACCTTTATAGCCATCTTGCCCAAACCAAGGAGTTTTGGGCGTTGCCAAGCCGGCCGTGGGTCAACGCCAATGGTACCATTTTGGGGTAGGTGAAAAGTCACCACCTGGACCCTCAAACTACCCATAAAAATGGGATATCACCAACTGGTAACCATAATTTTGGGGGTCAAACCCATTTTTGAGTGAGATTTTTGAGGGTTCAGGCACCCAGTTTAGAACCTAGTTTACCGGGGATTGGCGTGTTCGCTGGGGCTACGGGCTTTGGGATTTGGAACCATAGCCAGCTCGTCTCAGATCCCAGGCATGTGAATCCGCGCCCTTGCCGGTGGGTCGCGTTGCGCGGGCCGCCGCGGCCGCCGCGGCCTCTGGGCGCGCGAAGGCGCAGGGCGCCGGGCGGGGCAGGGGTCGATGACTGCGGAACCCGGTTGTTTTCAAGCTTCAAACAGCGAAAACGGCTCGGTGGTTTGTTGGTCAGTGTTGTTTTGTTTTGTTTTTTTTCTGTTAAGATATATAACTCTAAATATGAAAAACCGATTGAAGAAAAGGCAGTAGCCGATGGCTTCCCCCCTAATTTTAGGAATCTTGACTGTTGACTACTTGGTTGCTGAAAGCTTGATCCTGTGGCTGTCCCTTTCAGGAGGACCCCTCTGCTCATGACTCTGTTGCTTGCAGACCCCCTGTGACTTGCCAACAGGTGGGCAAAATCAGGTAGTGCGTTCCTTGCACGGATCGTGTTGCCCCTTTTCAATCCGGCATCTTGTGCTAGATTGGCTTCTTGTCGGTGATAATCAAAGACCGATTGCCTAGGGTCAAACCTCGAACAAAAAGAATGGTTGACCCAATTTGGATGTGGCAAGCCTGAGGTATACAATGGTGGTTCTGGAGCCCCCGTTGTTTCAATGGCTAATTTGAACCCAACCACGTAGGCAACCAACGTGCTTCTACCGCAACTCAGCCTTTAGCAGGAACTCTTCAAGGACGCTCGTCTGCCAAAAGGGGTCTTTGCTTTGCACAGGAAATATTGGGGTGGGTATTTCCAACCGGGGAGACTTTCTCATCTGGAGGGGCAATTTGCCACGGCCATTGCGCGCTTTTCTACCGCGTGTCCAGCGAAGGCGAAGGCTGCGGAGCGCCGGGAGACGGTGATTCCAGGGATGCCCGTGGCTTGGTCCCCAGAGCAAAGAGCTTGACTGCTATTGGGTTGGGTCCTTGAGTTGTTTGTGGGCTGCGCCTGACACCCGTAGGACGGGTTGAGAATTGTTGCAGCCCTAAACAAAGGCCAGTAAAATGGGGAACGCTTTCCTGATCTTCTCCAGAATTAGCTCCCCTTTTAGTTTTGTGCTTTTTTGGGGTCCCTTTGTTTTCCACTAACCAGGCAAAAATGAAAAATGCTGGGGTCCTAATTCCAGCCTAGTAGACTTTAACTTTTTGGGAAATGAAGGGGGTTTCCACGAAGCCCACAAGAAGTTAAACTTTTTGCAGAGGGGTCAACAGCAACAAAGAGAGGTGGCTAAGATTTTTTGATGGTTGGAAAAGTGGGACGGTGGACATACATCCACACCTACCTGGACCCTAAAAATGGGATATCACCCCATAATTTTGGGGGTCAAACCCATTTTTAAGGGAATTTTGAGGGTTCAGGTAGATCAAATGATGTCCGCCAAAGGGTCCCTAATGAAAATTCATACCCAGTCTGGTTCCCATCCATCTGAGGATCTCTTTTTTTCTTCTTCGGGTTTCTAGTTGGAGAAATGTGGGGGCGTTTCCAGCCATCTGAGTTTTTTTTGGGCGGGAGCGAGTTTCCATGCAACTAACCCACAAGTTAAAAACTTTTAATTGGCAGTTGGGATTTCTTTGGACTGGACCAGTTGGGAAGAGCATGTCGCATCCCATGCCTTCAATGCTCACAGACCAGAGAAAGCCCCCGATGAATCCGTAGAATTATGAGACCTGCCCATCCGATGTAGGGACTTCATCTTGAGGAGCTCACATGTTTCTTTGTCCAAAGCCATACCTGAACCCTCAAAAATCCATTAAAAATCGGTTTGACCCCCAACATTATGGGGTGATATCCAATTTTTATGGGTAGTTTGAGGGTCCAGGTAAAGCTAAGTTGGCGTCTCAATTGTCGGCCAAACTGTCAAGGCACCCCTTCAAGCGGTCAACCTGGTCATGTCCAGGCTCTTAAAACTCTTGGCGTCTCAATTTTTTCGGCCCAGAAGGCACCCCTCAACAAGTGTTTTTTTTGGGATGTCCAGGTTCTCTTCTCGCAGAGTCGGCCTCCAGAAAAGTCGGCCTCCTCAAACCCTGCGAAGCGTTCGGTGTCGCTTTAGGCAAAACCACACCTTGGGAGTCCAGTTGACGTAGGGAGCAAATTCATGGGCGACAAAATCCGTTTGATTGCCACGTGGCGGTAAGTCAATTCTTCATGCCAGCTTGTCTATGGTTCCCCCTTGCTTTAGTGTTCCACAAATTTGTGGAAACCGGACCCCTCAGTTTTGAGCAGACCACTTGTGTGTTTGACCGAGATGGCAAGTGGTTCAACACCACCTGGGTTACAACCCACTAATGACTGGGCCAACCCCAGTTCAAGTGGGTTGTAACCGAACGGGTACCGGCAACTTAACTTGGATCGAACGCCCAAGTAGTAAAACAAGTTGGAATTCCTTTCACCTCAATTATCTCTGGAGTTCAGCCCCCTTTAAAACAATGGCAAGGACCCAATTTGGTCACTCACTGGCAACTAGCTTGGATCGAAGACCCCAAGGCAGATTCTTCAACTCGACAACCTCGCAGAACCGAAAATCGAAATCAAACAAACTTTTGGCCGGGTCCAAGAAGCCTCAGCAGACCTACTGCAAAGCCTCTGGGAAAGATGATTGAAACGCAAGCCCTCCTAGGCCCCCCAGCTAGGTGCCCTTGTACCGTTTCTTTTTTGGGGGAGGGTTCCCCTGCTAAAATAGACTACAGAAAAAAGTTGGTACCCTTATTTTAACACCTCTACTGCAGGACCTCTCAAACCTTTGGCGCATTTTGCCAAGGGATGTTAGGACTGAATAACTTTTTGCCAATGAATTTTGGTGCTTATAAATTAAGCCACGAAAAGTGAAACTTTTAGCCGGGGAGCAGAAAGCAATCGAGAAACACTCCGTTAAAGACTTGAAGCCATCTCAAAGAAGCTGAAGCCCTCTGGAGATGTTCGTTGTGGGTGGTTTCCCAAGAACTAGGGCAACAAACACCTTCAATCCACTGGCTCAAACCACCAATTTTCCGGCTGACCTGAGCGGCACTCTGTTTTGACCCGGTGGTGGTTCTTGTTTCCCAGCCGTCTGGCTCCTTGGGTTTGCAGGTCTTGGTTGGTTTAGTGGGGGGCTTCCTTTCTTTTCCCTTGAACCCACAAGTCAACCTGAGGGGATCCGAGGCCAGCTCAGTTTGTTGTTTTCTGTGGAAAAGGGGTGTGACCCAACTCACACGTTGCGGACCCCTTTTCAGGTCCCAAGTGTTGGTTTTCTTCCGGGTGGTTTGGATTGGCGGTTTCGTGGTGCGAAGAGTTGGGAAGCCCCAGAAAGCCGTCACGAAGGGCAAATCCAGTTCCACACCACCAATTCAGGATCATTGCAAAACTCCACAAGACAGCAGGACGCATCGCAAGTGGGAAAGTTAACAAAGAAACGGCCTCGCAGCTTGGATCAAACAAAGGTGTGTCCAAGCAGGTGGTCGGGGCTTGGAGCAGTGCTGTCCCCTGGCAATAGAACCGGCGTGCAACTCCACCAGGGAGCACCCCAAGAACTCAGCAAGCGGATTCCTGAAGGAACTAGGGGCAGCAAATAAATTACGCATCACTCTCATGCTTATCGCTTTTGGGTTTTAAGGTCCATTCGAGCATGGATGTGTCTCAAAGGTTCAGGCCCTGAAATGCCCCTTTTTGCCATAGCAAGCTGGCCTAGTTTACATGTTCACAGCTTTTAAGCCTCTCCTCCTTATAGATGGTTTGGATCGGTGGTGTGGTTAAGGAGGGATTTGCCATTTCTCCACTATCAGACCCAGTTCACATCCCCAGACCGCCAATCCCAGCCAACGAAGAGTTACCACGTGTTTGATCGAAACCACCTCTTTTGTAGTTTTCATAGCCATTAGAATGACTCCTATTCATGCAACCATGGACATGAGCCGTCTTGCTGGTGCTCAGTAGGGAATGTGGGAATGAACTCAAGCGTACACTTAAAGGAAACCACGAGTTGGACGGTTTTTTCTCGGGGTCATCCCATTTCTCGTTCCCTGCCTATCGCACCAGCAAGCCATATATAAGGTCAGGGGTTTAAATCCCCAAGCCACCAGGGATCTTTGATAACCATTAGAATGACTCCTTGTTTTCGGCCACCTAATACCACGTGCCGCTTTTCTGGGGTGCTGCCCATGACTCCGGGGCAGGGCTTGCGCGTTTTCAGGTGCCAGCTCCAGCCGCCGACGTCCCCGTCCTCGCGGAGGACTTGGCGCGGGGCTGCATCGTGGCGCAGGCGCTGCGGCGCACCTACTGCAGGCAGCCCCAGGCGCGCGGGGCGGAAGCCGCGGAAGCCGCGCGCGCGGCCGGAGGTCGTTGGACCAGAAGTGTCGTTCCAAAGTGGGCCCGAGAAGTCGTAGCAAGCGATTCCCAGTAGAATGGCCCTAGTCAGCCAATTGGATGACTATCCACGGTAAGTCAAGAACCCAACCTTTGGTGCATTTCGCCAAGGGCTGTTAGGACTGAACAACTTGTTGCCAACTCATTCGGGTTTTCCGAACTAAACCACTAAAAGTTATTCACTTTTAGCAGAGCAGATTTCGCAATCGAGCAACTGTTGTTGTAACTGTTTTGAACCCCAGAGTTGGGATTTGTCCCTTAGGTTTCTGGAGGTTAGTTTGCGAAGTTGGGATTCCATTTGTCAGGCGAGCGCCGAAAAGTGGTTCAGAGCCACCGAGAAGTTGCCAACTTGTTTGTCTTCCTCTTCTTTTTTCCGGTGGGTTCGGGAACTGCTAAAAATGAATCGGCCAAAACTCGTTTTTTCAACAGGGTCGCGAGGCAGCAACTAAACTCGACACCTTTCGGTGTCCCTTTGAAACCATCTAAGCATGGTAGATGTTTCATGATGCCCCTTTAAAACATCCAACAAGGGGAGTTTGCTGGCGACGCACATGTGAGCGATGGGCAACATATGCTTACCATTGGCTTCCATTACTGTGTGAGCTTCCCATGTGGGTATTTCTCAAAATGGTGCGCTCCGTTTCGTTTGGGGGGAAACCAAAAGAACAAACTTCTTCTGGGGGGCTATTAATTTGAGAACCCTCCAAATTGAGAATGTCTCCTGTGAATTGATAGATGGCAACTAGATCCCAAATAAGATTCGGCTGCACATGAGGTTCTTGTCAGTCCTATGTCAATTTGCCTCCCGCTTCAACGGGAGATCTCCAAACTTCACTTCACAGAGAACAGCTTTTTGCATCTATACTTCCCCTTTGTCTTGCTACTTCGATAGAGAGGGAACGAGTATTGGAATGACCCCCTTGGAAATCTATTCCGAGTTGGTTTCGCTTTTTGAGAAGCCCCGAAACCGGTTCATTCCCAACTGGGTCATTCCCTATCGCCACAGTGTCCAGCCTTCGCCCAGGTCTTTTTTGATTTCAATGAACTTCCGACGAATCTGCATCAGACAGGACCCTCCATAGAGGTTAAAGGGACACCGCAAGGAAAGCTGAAGCCATTTTGGGGGCACTCCAAAAAAAAAGACGAGCCACCCACATTCTGAAGTGAGCTCCGGCGATCTAAGAGGCTAAACAGGGGCCCTGAGAGTCAGGGACCTCAGCAAGGCCGCCTTTTTGAGGTCCAACCCCTTCATCCAATGCAACCACCCCACCTCTCCAATCACGATGCGCCCTGACTCCTCCGGTTTTCCTTGGTGCCACGCGTACGCGCGCGCGTCAAAATTCTCTCGCCAGGACTTTGTCCTCACGCGCTTTTTGCAGAGTTTGGTGCCGCTCATGCGCGCTTCAGGCTCTGAGTGGGCTATGACGGGATCTGAAAGTGGACATACATATTACTAGGGTTCAACCCCCAGTAAACAAAAATGGCAAAGACCCAATCTAGATGATGAGAACCCTGAACAGTAAAACATGGTGGTTGTATAAACCCCCATTTTATAAATGGTGGTTTGAACCCCAGGGTATGTGGGGAGTGGGTTTAACCAAAAAGAAGAAGACCGTTTGTGTTTGCAGGAGTTTCTCAAAATGGGATTCGGACCCCCCTTTGCTTAACACGTAAAGGGAAACTAACAAAGAACCAGCGTTTGAGGGGACCCCTGTTGGAGTCTGACAATACCGGTTTATTATGTATGGGCTTGGCTGCGTACCTGAAAGTGGTTGCATTTGGAGGGTTCGCAAAAATAACTTTTGCGGGGGGAGTTCTCTTCAATCCCAAGGCTCATTGAGGCTCGTTCGATCTACACTTTTATCCGCACAAACCGGAGGACAAAGCCTAATTGGCTGTGGGTCAAAGCTAATGGTACCTTGTTGGGGTAGGTGCACCACCCATTTTAGTTGATTTTAGTGGGGATTGGGATCGATGTTCACTGGCGGTAAGGGCTTCTGACCCACAGCCAATTTGCTCATGTCCATACAGTTGAGGGTAAAAGCAATTGACCGTGGCACACACACACACTGTGGATGGACGAAATCCTGCACCAGTTTCAAACCACGGCAAGCCATTTGTTTGCTGGTGTTTACAGGGGACGTCCATCCACAGTATATGGGTGTTGGGAGAGCCCGCTCCGTTTCTGGCTCGTTGCTTGGGTGTTCGATTCGCCAAGTTAGTAAGTTCTTGCTAACCTAGGTTGCAACCCGCTAGTGGGGTTAATGCAGTCATTAGTAGATTAGAACCCAGGTGGCGTTGAACCACTTGCTATCTTGGCGACTCGACCCAGGAGAGAAAACCAAAAGGAAACCACCCTAAGGCTCATGCCCCTCCAATGCAGGGCCCCGGGCGCTCCAATGCAGAACCCGCACCCCTCAGGGGCCCTTGAAACAACCCATTTTGAGGGCCCTAAGTTGCATCGGCAGCCGGGCAGAAGCAACTTGGGAGCAGCCACTGGGCCCTAGGCCACTGGCTGTGCAAGTCATCTCTGACTGGAGGTGCGCGCCTCAGTTTGCGGGAGGTGCGCGCTGCAGTGCAGATTTGGCCTGGGTGCTCGCAGCGGGCTATATGGCCCGGGCACTCGGGTGGCTTTGGGGAGAGCGGGCCAGAAAAGCACACCTTTTTGAGGCTTGGTATACCCCTGCTTTTCTACGTTTCAACAGCAAAACGCCACGAGGAAAGCCGCCATTTTAGTGGGCCCCCGAACAAAAGGCGCATATGATTTGTTCCCCCCCCCCTTTTGCCCATCCCCCAATCCCGGAGCTGAAAGCTTGGGGTCGAGAGGATGAAAGCTCCGGGGATGGAAAGCTTTCGGCTCTTGGGGTCCGGAAAGTTAGCTTGTTGCCGGTTGGGGAGACCTGGGCTTGACCAAGCACCTTACCTCTGAAAAACCACAGACGTTTCTCAACTTGTTGGGAAACATGGGCTATATGGTCTGTAAAAGATTAACTTCTTAACTTCCCAGGGGATGTGTGTCAGAAGCATAGATGCTGTATTCCGCACCCGGGAGAATTGAGGAGCTCCATCTTGCGCATGAAGAAGAAGGATGATAAGGATGTTTTTTCAACATCCGAATGGATCCCATTTGTGTCAACACAAACGGGGGAGGGGAAGGTGTGCTTGTTCCTTTAAAACGACTCCTGGGGTAGCTTCCAGCCGTTCTCTCAGGCGGTGCGTCTTGGGGGGGGGCATACCTTTTGTACGAAAATAATCATGATTTATGGTTGAACCGAAAGGAGGGGACCGACTCCTAGATCTGGAAAAACCTTGAAAGCGGATGCTGAGCGTCAAGAAACGACACACCCATAGTTCCATGTTGGGAGGGATCAAAAGCTGTTCGGCAAATTGCGTCTTACATCTTAGCCTTCTTCTTTCAGTGGCTTCCACCAAGCAAGACGCTCTCCTGACTTGGAGTCGAGTCTTTTGACCCACACACTCTTGGGTTCATG
Organism: Effrenium voratum; assembly: GCA_963377175.1. NCBI lineage: Eukaryota > Dinophyceae > Suessiales > Symbiodiniaceae > Effrenium > Effrenium voratum. The sequence continues at coordinate 189,723 of CAUJNA010003422.1, forward strand.
ACGCCTATCCGAAGCTTTGTGCGCAAAAACTTGGACCTTGAAGCAAATATGATACGCAACGCCCAACACCCGCTGGCCGTTTTAGGTGGTTCTGCTACCGGCGTCTTGGATATGGGTCTTTTTGTCTGGACCCCCATGTCGGGTGGTTGTCCCTCTTGGACTCCCAAACGAACAAAACGCCTTGAGACACCGGACCTGCGAGTCCCTCCCCTCAAAAGAGCCACCAACAGGGTCACCTTTCTCACCATGCTAGATGCCAGAACTCGAAGGTTTCCCAGTCAGCGGTAAAACCGTCAAGCCATTCAGCCACTTCGACTTTTTGCAACTGCTTCAAGGATACGTTCTTTGGTTGCCTGGACAGATAAATGGAATCACTGGCAAACATCAATGTATGTTCTTTAGTTGGTGTTGCTTGGAGGGCAATTAATGCTCTTTCTGGTGGCTATAAAGGAAAACCACTGAAAAGTCCACCATCTGTGGGTTTCCACCTATTTTGACACATGCGCCCACACACAAGGAAATGCGAACAGCGTGTCACCTGAGCGCAGGCTTTGTGCAGTGCTTGACCTGGGCTTTTGGATTCCCTCCGGCTCAGACGAGATTTACATCTATGCACCTCGGCGTGCAGGACCCAAGCCGAGAAGACCTGAGCCACTTGCTCAAAACCCGGGTAGACGAAGGTTAATAAGGGACAATCCCCTTGCCATAAATAGCTGCGGCCGCCTTCTTAATTCTTTACGTGGTTCTGGGTAGACCATTTGAATGCCGACTTTTGATTATGACTCACCTGAAGAGGTGGTCCATTTTGTTCTGTGGAGCTAGCGCAGTCCCGTGAAGTTCCTGGACGGAACTTTGGGGAAGACCTCTTTAGTGGTAGACAAACAGAGTCAGACTTTGTCTGGCCATTACATTTAGCAAGTGAGTAAATGGCACGCGCCCAACGGAAAAAGGTTTCACTTGAGGGGTTTTTGCTGACACGCATCAGAAAGGACCCATCGGAGGGGAATGGTTTTGCGGAAGGGTTTTGGTCTTAAAGCAGGCCCTTTCTTGGCTACAGGAAAAGCATGCCAAACGGAGAATCCCAGGACTACCCACTTCCCGAGTTCCTGGACTTTGAGCTTTGTGAGAAGATCATGTTAGTGACTTGTTTGGCCACTCAGGAAGTGACGCTATCTTAGGGTCGTTAGGCTTAGCTCATTAAGTCACACAGAGTCGGCTCCAGGACAAAGCCAGCGGTTTTGCGAAAGGTGCGGGTTGCATCGGAAGGACATTTTCACGGAGGGAAAGGAACGGCCAATGGAAGGGCTTTGATTCTCCAACAAGCCTTCGTTGGGCCCAATGATTCTTGGGGAAATCCGCCAACACCAGTCAAGAACTGCCAAACGCCATCAACTTCCGAAATGGAGCGGACCTTCTCATGCTACGACATGTCGGGCCATCTGAGCGGTTGCGACCTCAGCCTAGAACCCATTTCTTGGGGGTTGAAACTGTCAGGAGGTGAACGAGACTCCGAGCCCAAATCCAAGCGTTTAATATGAGGGGCCAAACTATTCCCTATTCAGGCTGCAGCGTTCGTCCTGTTCTAGTTTCCCACCCCTGTCCAATTCGGCTATAGTACTTTTCAGTGTTGTTGGTGCATCCTCCAATTGCCCGGTTCAAATACTTAGGCCATCATAGATCATGAATCATAGTACTTGAAAGAGTTTGTGTGAAGTCTCCAATCTTTTCCTTTTGTTCAAAGAAGAAGTGAAACATCCACCGCTCCGCCGCCTAGCAAGGCACCAACAACACCTCTACCAGTACCACCACCTGAGCTCGTCCAAGAATTTGAACGAGTTCTTAAAAGGAAAGTCCAGCGCAGAGTGCAGCTGCGTCCCCGGTGACTTTGAGGCTTTGTTTTGCGAATGGAGCACTGTTACCTTTTTGGCGATTTTGGTAACGGATCTTTGGACTGAATATCCTTTTGGGTGAAACTTGAGATATTTTCCGGACCCAAACAAAGATGGGTCTCGGCGGCAAAATGTATATTGAAACACTTTATGCAGAGGGGTCTCGCCGGCAACCAAAATTACATTGAGAGCCTCATCGACGAAGTAACTTGTTCAGCCCATCTTTGTTGTCACGTTTTGCCCAGCCGAAAGCTTTGCGGTCTTAAAACAAAAAAAACATGATATATATATATATATGTAGATATATGATATAAAATATATATAAAACATATAATATAGATATACATATGTTGTTATATACATAGATATTGACTTGTGTATGGGGAAATCATGGTCAACAGGCACAGATTGGCTCGTTCCGGTGGTGTGGGGCAGCTTGGGGTTCAAAATGAGACTCGGTTCCAGGGGGGTTCCAGGGGCTGGGTCCCGATACTGTATCTGGGCTTAAACAAAAACAAATATTTACATATATATAGATGAATGTAATCAAGCAGCAAACGGGTGGCCTTTGTTCATGTTTTTTCCCTGGCCACTGGAGGTTTGGCCTTTTAAGCAACCCTAACAAGGCAGCCTCAGAATGGGACATACCTACTGTATGATTATGTGCCAAAGTCAAACCATGGCGTTGCACGGGCGCTCCGGACGTGCTCACTTGCGGGCAGAGACGCCCCCCCCCCCCCCTTCACGCCTTCATCCAATTTGGATGCAAGCCTCTCAGAGCAGAAACTGCCGAGCAAGAGTTTCCAGCTTGCACCTGGCAAGGGGGTCCTTTTTTGCCCGCTTGGCTACACAGAAATGCAAGCTTCACAAGACTGTTCCCAGCCCGAACAAACCGATGCCGGTTTGATCATTGTTTGTCTTGGGTTTCAAGGTTTGTGTGTGTGTGTGAACCTTATGTTGCTTGACTGCAGCATAAGATGCAAGCTGCGAGCGCTTGTTTTTGCGATGTGAATTGAGGAGGTGCCAAGATCAAACTGGAAACAATGCTGCAAATTTCAGGCTCAGCTTACCCTGGAAACTCATCTTCCATGTTGGAGGCCCCTCTCGGATTGCAATTGAGATTGGGTGTTTTTTAGAACACACATTTTTCAGGTGCCCCGTGTTGAATGGCAACCTCCTCGCCAAATTAGACTCCGCAGTATGACCGTCCGGGAGGAGGGTCCCTTACAGGGGGTTCCTCAATGTCCCTGCCTGAGACCTCAAGTGGTGGTTTCAACCGAAGCCAAAAGCTAGTTGCAGCTCTTGAAGGGAAAACTCAGTGACCCCTATTTTAGTAGTGACCTGGTTTCAATTTCTTTTGCAGGAAAAAGGGCACTGAGGCACCCTTTACAAACGATTGCTTCTCCTTTTCTTGCTGGCTCCCAGCCATCCGGTTCCTTAGCCTTTTAGCCTTTTAGTGTTTAGTGGTAGTTTTCATCAACCCACTAAAAGTTGGCCACTTTTAGCAGGGGATCTGAAATCGGGCCCAGTTTTCGTCCGTTTTCTTGGTGTCCTTGCCTGTCAGCCACCAGGTTTTTTTCGCCAAGCGGAACGAAGAGGGCAGCTCCGTTAACACGAGCAAATCACAAAGGCTGAATGTATGAGCCTAGGTCCCCCAGGATCGTGCCCTTTTACCCCTTTGTTTTTGGGGGGAGGGTTCGGGACCCTACTACAATAGACTACAGAAAAAAAATCGGGCACCCTTAAATACTATCCTCTCTACTGGAGGACCTAGGAGCCTATGAAGACCTAGCTGTTAGTTGCTAGGCTCTCAGATTCCAATCACGGAGCATATGTCGAGCTTGTTGCAAAAGCAGCCTTTGGGCACAACAAAAAACTCGCCGCGGCCTTCTGGCCATGCTTCTTTGCGTGCTTGTTCCAGCGGACTTCTCAAGAAGCGGTTGCCGCGCTGATGGTTGTAAGAGGCTGAGGAGTTCCCCAAAATGCTCTTGAACAGTTACCCTCACACCTGCAGAGTTGGTCCCTACAAGAGGAAAATTATCTTCCAGGTACCCTCCCACAGGTGCTAGGTTAGTGGGAGGGAGGGTAGTGACACATCTGAGGAAAGCGATTGCATAGGTTTGATCTGACCACTGGTTGACCACTCAGTTTTTGACGATACGCCTTTTTGGAGTTGCTTTAAAGGGAAGCCAAAGGGAATCCAATAGGAAGACAAACAATTTGTGGGTTCCCCACAGACACCCACAAAAGCAACACGCAACATCCTCCGTTGAAAGATATGTCTAGCCATTTCTGCCATTGTGTTGAGCAATTTGTTGGCCTCACTCTGACATCATTGCCAAGTCACTAGTTAGCACAAACACATCACATCCACCCGAAGCAAGAGATGGAAATGGCTGAAGTTGGTTTGTGACCGTGCGGTTTTGGTTTTCGCTTCCTTCCCCAAAAGGGGTGTATTTTCCAATGTTTTTGCGAGTCGGTACCTCATTTTCGTGGTTTTAAACGGAGACCTAAAGCCATTTTGGGGGTCCGCCTGGAAAAACGGATCGACACACCCAAAGAGTCCCATCGGAGCTTCGCGGCGCTTGAAGGCTGGAACTGGAACCGAATCCATGAGTTTCGAAGAGCTCGGCTTCTGGCGATCTATGAGCTCACTAGTACCTGAACCCTCAAAATTCCAACTGAAAAATGGGTTTGACCCCCAAAAGTTATGGTTGGTGATATCCCATTTTTATGGGTAGTTTGAGGGTCCAGGTTGTTTTTTTGATTTAACAACTTTACGTTGCTTTTGTTATGCGAAAAAGCCAACAATAAATGATCGACCATGACATTTCCTTTTTTGGGGAACCTATGGAAACCACCTGCAATTTGTAACTTTTGGAGGGGAAATCCAGTGACCACTGCATGAGTCTTTTGGGGATCCCTTACTTCAGGTTTCGAAATAGTGGCAGAATGATCTCAAGTTATTGCACCTTGTTGGCCTCTCTGGATGACATGTTGTTGGTTGTGGAACAAAGGGAACTGGGCTGGGTACTGTTTTTTTTTGTTCCGCATAGTTTTGAGATGGCAAACATATACCATGTTTTGCCTAGCGAGGTATGTGGTTTCTGGAACCTTGAGAGCGGATGAGAAAATCAACAGGTTCCCCAGACCATTCTGACACAGGCACCCATCGCAGCTTCCACTTGTGCCATTGGTAAAAAACGTTGTTTGCTAGTCCTTCAGGGAATCGACAGATTCCTATGGCACGTGTGGGACGCCCGGAATTCGTCGCTGCTACCATGACAGAGATGGGTGGAAAAAGAGTGTGTTGTCTGGTTCGGCGCACCCCATTGGTGGCATTTTTTTTCGCCATATTAGCACGGCTTCTTCCCGTCTGAGTGGGGATCAAGGATTTCACTGTTGTCAAGCGGGCATTTTGGGCGCTCTGGTCAGGTCGTCCTTTCCTTCTGAGGACAGATGCTACCAAGGGACAATGTTCCACCTGAAGTAAAACATGGCTGCCCTTCATCAGATTGGTACGGGACACCGAAAGGAACAACATGTCCAACACTGTTACCCTCCCACCGACTAACACAGACTCCTGCAGAAAGACTACTTTCCCCTTGGAAGGGGTGCACTTCCATGTCAAAATTGGTGAGAGGGGTCGATCAATATTCCTGGCCCCTAAATGTTCATTGGTATCCTTTCCCGTTTAGTGTGACATATCATCTTTTTTGGTGGTGTCCCTCATGGTCATCCCATGTAAAGGACCTTCTGAGTAACCCCATAATATGTCAAGACATATCAACATGTTCGAATTTGTGAAGGACCTGTTCGAATTTGCTCGCCTTTCTAATTCTTGAAGCATGGTTCTGGGTAGACCATTTTGACACCGGGTTTTGATTATGACTCACTTCCCCCCCTCTTTCCCTCCTCTACCCCCCCCCCCCTCTCCCCCCCTTCTGGTGAACCCTGGTTTCTACATCAGGGCTCCTTCAAAGATCTCTTTTGCCTTACCACTTGAACCATGTTGCTTTTTCAACACGAAAACAAAGGGGAACCACCATTTACAAGCTGTCGGTGTATTTTTGTACCAAGTTGTGTCCCAAGTCTTGTCCCAAGTCTTGTCCCAAGTCTTGTCCCAAGTTTGCATTTTGTGCACCAAGTCTTGGTCCCAAGTGCATCCGGATCCCGGGATCCATTTCTCCCCGAGTTCTGCTTGGTGACCCACACGGCAACGGCCCATTTCGGGAGGCCGAGTGCGGGAGAACTATGACCTTCTGTAGGCTTTGCAGCTGATTTCGCGCGTGTATATATATATATATATATATATATATGTGTTTTGTATATATATATATATATGTGTTATATATACATATGTGTATATATATATATATATCCTGTTTCAGCGGCTAAACACCTTTCACAACCTCAAGCCCCGTGTTTCACAGCTGAGAGCTCTGGGTCTCTGCGAAATCGGCTCGTTGGGGCAGCTGAGGGTTTGCCGGAGATCCGGCTCCGATGGTTTCTTGATGTTTTTTGGTGCCATCCCTAGCCCAAGACGCTCAATACTGTGGATGGTTGCGAAATCCATAAACCGCACCACCGTTCAGAAGCCATGGAATATGATTCGATTCCCCAAGGTAAATACCAACAAACGTTATGGTTTCAGCCATGATTTCCAAGTGGTGCAGGATTAAGTCCATCCACAGTATGAGGGCCTTAGACCATTAGACCCCCAATGGCCTCGCTTTTTTGAACTCTTGGGCTAGGGCATGGACTTTTCACGTGGCACTCGGCGAACGCCAAATCTCAGCCGAGACCTTCGCCTCGCCAAAAACGTTTCGGCGATAGGCACGCCGGAGCAGCTGCCCCATGAGCTGCTGGTTCCAAAGGCGCGGATCGCGAGGAATCCGCCAGGAATCCGCGAGGAATTCGGGAGATGTCCAGAGTCCTTTTTTTGGTAGCTCGGGGCTTCAGACATATATATATATATATATGTATATATATAATATTTATGTCCTGTATCTTTGTTGGAGCATTTGTTTCTGCTGAAATGCTTTTTTGTTTTAATGGTGTGTTTGCGTGCTTGTTTGGAATTTGCGCATTTTTCGAGGATTGGCGCGCTTTTGGGATAAAACGACTCAGGCAGTCGAATTCGGCACTGCTTGTGGAAACAATCGATACCGCGCTACTCATTCCCGTGCCGGCGCAGCTGTTTGTTGAAGTCTCTTACGGCTACATTTTAACTATTATAGCTCTTCTTTTGTCTCAACCCAGGCATTGTTTAGGCATGCATTCTGTTGCACATATATGGCACCCGGCGAAAGTACCACCTATTACCTGGACTTGACACTTTGTCGCCATTGATTTTGCAACTCGCTTGGCTGGCTTCAACCTCCATGAGTAGGTCCAAGCCCGCAAGCATTTCCTGGGTTTGCACGGATCCGCTAATTATTTGCTCCAGGACCGTGCCTGCGCCACACTTTTTGTAAAGACGAGTCGCTGGCAGGGTGAAATGTAGTCGTGTTTGGGGCGCCCTGCCAACCCGCAATTCGCGCGCAAATTTCCGGTACTATTGTGCAAATGTCCGCAATTGCGCGCAAATACGAAAAGTGTGCACTTGCGTGTGCGCGTTTCAGACCTTTTTAGGCAGAAGATGTCCCGAAGCGCCCGAATTGCCAACCAAAAGCTCTATTTTGAGCCAGGTGTAGTCAGCTGCGCCGATCCCTTTCAGCCTGGAAGCGGTGTTCGGATTTCTTGGAATCTCAAAGTTAAGCTTGTTTCTCTTGTCCATCAAGCTGGCTTGCCAAGATGCAAGGCTAAGCCAGACAACGCCCAACAGGCAGACACAACGCACGTAGTTTCTTTGGATTGTTCAGGCGTGTTCTGGTCGACAAGGCACCCATTTATCCTTGTCCTAGTTCTTCTTGAAGAGCTTGACAGGTTGATGTCAAGGCTATATACGCCCAGAACCTTTACCAAAACCAGCCAAAAACAACGTTGTTTGCTCAAATGAAGACACAGGGTATAATATAATATTATATAATATTATATATATATATATCTGTATATGTGTATATAATGGCTGGGTTCATATAACTCACCATGGTTTACCCTTCAGGACTGTCATCATCCAATTAGGTAAATACGATTCGCTTGATGGGGGTTCAACCCGAGACGTATGTGACAAACAAATCAATCGATGGTAGTCCTTTTGTTTCCTCGTGTTGGCTTCCCAGTCCGTAAATCGATGAACCCCCGGAGCCCCGAAGCATTGATCGTTTTGATCCGTCCGCGAATCGTAAATCGTGTTTGGTTGTTTTTAGTGTTGCTTTTGTCTCGCGGCGGGGGGGGGGGGGGGAGGGGGAAATACATCAAAAGCCCAAGACTTCAGAGTCTCCATGACGCTTAAAGCATGGGTCATTATGCCAAATAACAAGGCGTGATGGGCCCTTTCAAAGGGTGATGGAGACTCCAGGTATGAGTGAGTTGAACCTGAACCCTCAAAATTCCCTTAAAAATGGGATATCACCAACCATAATTTTGGGGGTCAAACTTAATTGTTTGGGTAGTTTGAGGGTCCAGGAACTGAGTATCGTTTTTCCAGACCCCGAACTTAGCGCCCGAAGTCCAGCGGATTTCGCCCCGGTATCCGGGTCTCGGCCTCGGTGGAGTTTTTTTTTTTTGTTTCTCGGTTTTCGCAGGCGCGGCGGCCTGGTCTCTACTACGTGCCGGAGGCTCACCGCCTCTGGATGTGAGGTAGCCAGGTTGCCGCGGGTCTACGTGGCTCAAAACTGAACTTGGTGGCTCCCAGCCATCCGGTTCCTTAGCTTTGTAGCTTTATAGTGTTTAGTGGGGATTTTCGTTTAACCCACTAAAAGCTAAACTTTTAGCAGGGGATCTGAGGACAGCCCAGAAAACCAGGGTCAGGATATGGACCGCATATTGTTTAGTCCATGTTTCCATTTGGCAGGGTAACCCGTTTTGGGATTTCCCTATGTTTGACCCACAGCCATATCTGGTTTGATGGGATTGGTTCACTTATTATGGTCAATAAAGAGCTCGAGCCGCCTGTTTGTTAGTTAATCAACAGGGCTCTTACCAGGTTTTGGTCATGGTGACCGAGGTGAAGCAAGGATATGACTTGACTGCTATTGGGTTGGATCTTTAGACTTTAACTTTTTGGGAAATAAAGGTGCTTTCCACTTAACCCCCAAAAGGTTAAACTTTTTGCAGGAGGGTTAACAGCAACCAAGATGAACTTGCCTGACTCGAATCATGTACGACTTGGTATGTCGCTGGCCCCACCTCGACTTGTGTCCATTTGGGTTGGGGCCCATGTGTGAAGGGCTTCTTGAAGTTTCCTAGGGATATACCTGGACCCTTAAACTACCCATAAAAATTGGATATCACCAACCATAATTTTGGGGGTCAAACCCACTTTTAAGGATTTTTGAGGGTTCAGGTAGTTTCCTTCTCACATTTTAAGGGCTACTGTTTGAGATGCATCCATCTATGCCAAGGTGTAAAACACATTGGATTTTACAACACAGGCCCCATGGCGGGCCGCTCTCTATTGTTTTTTTCAGATTTTACGTTGGTCGCTTCTTCACCTTCCGCTCGGCCAGGAGGTGGTGGCGCAGTCCAACACGGACCCGCAGATCTTCCTGCACTGGGTCTTCACCAACGCCGGGTGTTTTTCCGCAGAGCCGTTTGGTTTGCACGCACGCTTTTTTTTTTTTTTACTTTCCGAGTTTCTGCGAGCTTCTTCGTTGTTTGTTGCTTGTGTTGTGTTGTGTTTCTTTATATTTGTCCAGTTTTGCTCCAGTGTCTTCGTTTCTTTTCGGTTTTATCGAACCCGCAAGGATTCTGCTGGTCCTGGGCCAAATACAAAAACACGGATTTCCTGTACCTGAACCCTCAAACATCCCTTAAAAATGGGTTTGACCCCCAAAATTATGGTGATATCCCATTTTTATGGGTAGTTTGAGGGTCCAGGAACAAGGATTTCCTGTAGAATCTTTGGTCGCTGGTATCTTAGAGAGTTTCTTCGGCGGACCCCATGAATTTGCGCTGTGTCGCTTTCGGGCTGTGGATCCCGTGAATTGGGAAGCCACCAACATGAGTGTCACTCGTCCATGGCATGGATGAACTGGACGAAATCCCTTCGCACCAGATTGAAACCATGGTTCTACCCCAGAATTAGCTCCGCCTTTTTTGGGGGGGGGGGGTGGGTGGTCCCTTTGTTTTTTGCTAACTATATTTTTTGCTGTCCTAATTCCAGCCTTGTTTCGGGGTATTTACGTTGGGGGGTTTCTGACTTGGGAGGTGCGAGAGGCGGATTTCGGAGTTCGCAACCATCGACACCGATAGGACTGGACCCAGCCAAAACCCAACCGATTGGTATTTGGACGCCATAGCAGAGCCACTTGCTCACAACCTGGGTAGATAAAGGTTAGTGAGGGAGAATTCCATCGATAAATGGGGGGAGGCGCCTTTTTCGTTCTTTTCATGGTTCTTGGATGTTCTTAAGGCTATTTGAATCACTGGTTTTGATTATGACTCACCTGAATACCGGCCAGAAGCGGTCTTTCGACACACCATCCGCCCAATATCCTCTCATCGAACCAGGGCACCGATCACGTGGGGCCGAGGAGGGAGGGGAGGGCCCCAACAAGGCCTTATTCAGGCCTTATTCAGGCCCCCAAACCCATGAATAATTGGGCAATTCGAGCCACAGCGCTGTAAGATGAAACTCCCGCTCAGCTTCGAGACGCCATCACACCGGGCTTAGTCTCAACAGGTCTCTTCTTCGGTTTGAACCTTCAGGATACCACGCCACTCGAGCCCGATTTGAATGGCTTCGTACCAACGGGGATGGTTGTCTAAGGAGAAACCGCTTTTGGACGGGTCTCAAGGCAAGCCAGATATAAACCAGCAACACCCGGCACATTGGGCACCAAGCTATTGGAATCGATTTTCACGGATTGGAACTTGTGAAAACACTTGCTTCTTGGCGATGCCAATCTTTTATCGCGTTTGGTGGCACAACTGTTCATCTCTCCGGGCAGCCCCCCAAAGGGACTTTAATGAGACGGATTCGTTCTCACGTTTCGGAAGATCGCGACTTTGCGAGCATGGAGAGCACTTGCCCATCCCTTAGAGATTTCTTCGTGCAGGTTGGTGAATTACAGCAATTAACGAGGAATCACTTAGGCTGGCTTAGATGATTAATGGTGAAGGGATGTTGGGACTCGTTAGGACTTTAACTTTTTGCCAAGTGGGTTTTCCGAATTTGACCACTAAAAGTTCTTCACTTTTCGCGGAGCAGATTTCGCCACCGAGGATTGGAGGGATCATAGCCGTCGATTTTCGCTAATCGCGTCAGGCGCCCCGGTTCTATGGCGACGCGACGGGCTTAGCCGCAAGAAGGGCAAGGGTCAATTTTTGAATCACTCAGTGCTTTGCCTAAGATTGGGGATCCCTTTAGGTTGGTGGAAGGGAAAAAAAGGACCGGAAGAAAGACTTACATATACACCAGGTGTAAATACTGTTCTTGGCAGCATCAAGTTCGTCAGCGGAGAGGGCCCCTTGCTTCCTTGCAATTCCCGACGCTGAACAACTTAAAAGACACGTCATACCTTCCTTGTTTCACATTTGCCATGGTAAAAACAACCTTGTACTTTGGGCTGTCAGGTTGTTTTTTTGTTTGGGCAACTGCTGAAGACAGCCATGCTAATATGCCTCACCGGACTTTCGACCATGGGAAACAGGGATCTCTTTTGAAATTGTGTTACCCGAAACCCCCAAACTACCCACCCATTTTTATGGATAGTGTCCGGGTACTTTTTTTAAGGTTCACCTGTCCAAAAGTTCAAACATAGAGCCTGCAAAGGGGCCCCCTTGGGATTTTTGTCTTCCAGGAACTCATTCTACAGGAAATCCAGCTACTTTTGTTGGGTAGTTGGCCAATTTCCTGAAAACCCTCAACTACTGGCTTGCATGAATTGCTTGGGCCAAGGTCAAACCACGAAAAGCAACGCAGTCTTGTTTACATTTACCAGGTCCCCCAGTAGTGCCCTTTTACTCCTTTCTTGGGGGAGGGGTCGGTCCCCTTCTATAAAAGAATTACAGACAAAAGACCCTTGTTCTTACCTCTCTACTGGAGGACCTAGTTTACCAGAGCAACCCATTTTGGATACTTGCTTCTTTTGGACCCCCGGCCAAGGGAAACCAAAACCAAAGCCTTGGGTCTCGCGTTTCGCAGGTGGAGGACCTCGCCACGTTTGCAACATCCTTCGCTGAAGCGGACGCCTGGGCGCACCGAGGCGTTCGGGCGAGAGTTTTTTTTTGTTTTGCTTGTCTTTTCTTTTTTTTTTTTCCGCGGGCAGGGGACCTGCATTCAGGTATTCCTTAGTTGATGGTTTGGATTGGTGGCGTTGATTTGGATTTGAACCCGCTTCCGTTTGAGGCGCCACCCCCTTAACATCCAAGCCGCCAAACCAAACCGCCAACTAGGGGTAAGATGAGAACTGTCTCACGCTGAAGCCATGTTTGGCGGTTTTCAGGGGAGCCCACAAAAGCCACACCCATGTCAATAAATAACAGGGTTGGACTTTTTTGGGGATCCACGGAAGCGAACCTATCATAGTACCCTCTTTTCAATGCCAGCTGTCAGAAGGATTTGAGACAGTCCTCTTATAAAGGCCGGCTGTCCACAGAACTGTGGGCAGGCCAGGGTGAAAGTAGGTGGGCCACATTGTGGGTAAGTAATCCCAAAACCCCGGGTCAAACCACAATTTGTGGCAATGGGGGCTCATATTGCCACAGTTGTTTGCCTAAGGATTGTCCAAGCAGTTTTTTTACTCCAAAGGGGGGCTGGCCGGTACCAGGAATTCTCCAAATGGAACTTTGCAAGGGGAAGGCACGAATCCTGGGGCCATTAATCAATTGATGGCTGGCCAACTGGATTGTTGACCCGTACCTGTCGGAATCGTGTGCCATGGTCCCTCTCTTTGCCAGGGCAAGCCAGGACAATGGGAGCCAGACAGTAGCAATGGCCATGGTCAACAATGATAGTGATTCCTGTCAAGGGATCGATTCCGGTTAAGGAAGCCATGACCATAGGCCATATAAGGAGTAGTGGCACACAGGTTCTGTGACACCTCTAAGGTGGTTGGTGTCGTTTCGGTCCCCTCTGATTTCTCAAAACTGCAGTCACACATTATTTGCGTTGAGGCTGCAAACAACTTCTCCTTCGCTGATGTCACTAGACAGGTGGGATGTGTCAAGATTGTGCATGAACCCTTCCGAGCGGTTGTTGCTTTTGTACCTTTCTGGAAGTGTTTGGAACAAGAAACAAACTGACTGCCTTTGCACCTGCTACTGTTTAGGGCCATCGTTTGCTGAGGAAAATAGTGCTGGGTTTTCTCAAATCCGCGCAATAATTCGGTTGAGCAATTGTATCGGCCACGAGGTCGGCAAAGACCCTTCCGGAATGCGTCTACCTTGGGTCCGATCGATGGATTTGGGGCTTCAAAGTCACAAATATTTTGGGGGTCCCGGGTTCATACCATATACCCCGATCGGACCCTTGGGCGCTTAGAGCCTGATTCAGGCTCTGAATCAAAAGTGCACCAGCCCTATATCCTTTTGATCGGTTAGTTTGGATAAGAAATAGACGGCAACGGTTTAGATTCGTTTAATTCCATTTACCAGGGCCATCCATTTGAATCGCCAAAAGACACGCGTGGCCAGCTGTGAATCTCTGCAGGCGCTCGGGGTTCCCATGAGGCCAGCTGAACGAGAAGCCGGCGGAGTGGGTTTCGTCACATCGGGGAGCCTTTTTTTGGATTGAATTCCCAGCAAGTTTTGTCATGTCAAAACCAATGGTTCCGTTTTGGGGTAGGTGCACCACCCATGTTTAGTCGATTTTAGTTGGGATTGAAATGTTCACTGGGGGGTACGGGATTTTGACCCATGGCCATGTGAGTCCTTGTCGGGGCCCCTGTTGTGACACATGCCAATTTTCGCAGGAAACACATGTGAGCGTTCTTTTCAAGCTGGGTTCTAAACACATCTAGTTGGGGTGCCTTCATCTTCCAAGAAAGTTAAACCTCTTTTGCTTGGAAACCAACACACACACACACTCCAGGGACCATTATTTTGAGAAACACCCACAATCTTGGATCCTCAAGCGACAATAGAGGGGCTATTGATGCTTATGGAAATAGGAAACGAGGAGGCCCCTGATTTTGAATATGTCTTTTTTGGAGGGGGAGGGGAACCCACCCAGTTTTCGGGTACTTTCCTTTGGAGTCAGCTCACTTTCGAATGTTTCATCTGTGATGTATATTCTCGAATCGGGGGATGGCTTTGGTGAAGCTTGGGTCAAACGGAGTCAAACTTACAAATAGGGGAAGCAAATGATGTTCACCGTTTTGTATAGACATGCGTATTGCTTGCCTTCAAGCAAGTTGTGCTTTATGGGGCTCCTTTTGTTTTTTCTGACTTTCCGCCAAGTTCTCATTGCTTCCAGCTCTCAGTATGTAGGTCACCTGGGAAAGCTATCATTCTCACGTAGAGCCCAGAGGTAGAAACGCTTGGTTACCAGATGCCGTGATGGGGCAGGCACTGGGATCATAAGGGACCAAATGACTAACAGGTTACTCCTATCCTGACTCAATTTTGCAATGCTGACCCTACTATTCGGGGGGCGGGGGGGGGGGGGGTCCCTCCAAAAGTGCTGAATTCCCGCTAAAAGGGGACGCCCCCCTATTCATCAACCAGCAACATTATTCTACCCTAGGGTTCAACCCCCATCAAAAGAATGGGTGACCCAATTGGAAGATGACAATCCTGAACGGTAAGTCATAGTGGTGAAATATGAACCCAACCATTGTTTTCATGGTCTAGGTGCCCCAGTAGTGCCCTTGTACCGTTTCTTTTTTGGGGGAGGTTTCCCCACTAAAATAGACGTCCTGAAAAACAGTTGGTACCCTCATACTAACCTCTCTACTGGAGGTTTTAATGGTGGAAACTGAACCTTCGGGTCTGTTTCGGCCCCCAAGATTGATTTTCCTGGGGGCTGGAGGGGAGGGAGGGGAGGGGTAGGGAGCCCAAATATGTCCTAACTAAGGCCTTTTTAAGGGCTGAATAAGGGCTTATTTGGGCTCCCTCCCCTTCCCCTCCCTCTTCCCCCAGCCCCCAAGATTCCTTTGGCTTCCGAGAGCGGCGATCGAGTTCGAGCTGCAGGTGGAGGGCATGGCCACCGAGGAACTGGTCCGGGAGCCAGGTGAAACCGTCCCTTCTTATAGCCTTTGAAACACGGTGTTCTGCGTTTCTGGGTGATCTGTTTTTTTTACGACCTCACACCACCGAGTTCAGCCCAAATAGTGGGTTTATATGGGGAATGGCCCCCCAACCTCCAAAAAAAAATCGGGCAGAAGGCAGTGAACCTTAAACTTCCATTTGCTGAAATGAATATGTTGCTTTGTTTTCACTTGTTGGTGTTAAAAGGAATGTATCACTGGACATATGTTTGCTATTTTGAGGGGTCTTAACCAAATGGAAGTAGAACGTAACCCTAGGGTTCCTTGCCCCTATTAAATCATGGAAGAATGACCTTGGGACCCTATTCGGCTGATGACAATGCTTAAGCAATGGCAATGGTGGTGACATATGAACCCAACTATTCTGGTTTTAACGGTGGTAACTGAACCCCAGGATCACTTTTCCCGGCCCCTTTTGATAGAACCTCTCTCTCTCGCTCTCTTTGCTGGGGCCACGTTTAATAGAACATATCAGGTGTCGTGTTTGAAGGAACCTTTTGCGGCTGTTTAAGGGACAACCGCGCACTACCTATTTCCGGTTCTGCCATTGAGGGACAAGCCCATACGTGTGATCCTGGCTCCCACGCACACGGTTCGAATCAAAATAAGTACACCGGTCTAATTTGAAAAAGGGCAAGGCGCACTTGAAATGGTTATTCGTATCTATGCATGTCTTTACCATTGATTCTTGGTTGGACTTTCTGCTTTCGCCCCGGATGAATAACCCCATGTTTATTAATCCCGGTTTCAGTGGGGGATGTATCACTTTGGATGGGAACACCATAGTAATAAACAGGGGTTCCAGGACCCTCAAACTACCCATAAAAATAGGATATCACCACCCATAATTTGGGGTCAAACCCACTTTTAAGTTGGATTTTTGAGGGTCCAGGTTTATTACTCCGGGGTCAACAAATTACAGCTCTTCTTTTGCAAAAGTTTCTCAGTCGCTGAGCCAAAACAAGATCCACAGGAACCAAGAAGCTATGATCAAGGGTCAATGGGACCATCGGGGTCAATTCTTGGCCCTTAAAAGGATTGGCTCACTTCCTGAGTTGAACTTTAAAACTGTTTGGGGTTGGACCAGTTTAAGAGTAAATTCAATCTGTTTGGACGTGTTTTTTTGGCCATCCACTCAGCCAGTGCGTTAAACAAAAATACATATTCGAGTCCGAGATTTGGGGTTGAGCGTTGGCCCAACAGGTTCGGTGGAACCGTCTGATTTGTGTATAGCAGTTATGACCATTGATTTCATACGCCCTTGAACATGTTTGACCGAAAACCCAAAAACAGCCATACGGGGTGCCAGGTAGTTATGATGATCCATTTGGGGACCTTGTGGCTCAAAAGGGATGACACATAAGCCCCGAGTCGCGGAAGAAAAAGCGCTGCACGAGGCTGCCTCGGTGCAGGTCCGCGCGCTGCTGGACGCGCGGCCGGCGGAGTTGGTCGGACCAAAATGGCGGAAGGGAATCAACCTGTCGGTGAGATAATTCAGGTTAGGCACCAAAACTAGAGTTAGCCCCGTTATATGTTGGGTTATGAACAGCTTACCCTCCAACCAACAATCATGGAAGCTCACCAACTTTCCTCTTTGGAAAGGCCCCTTTCCAGTTCCATGATTGTTGGAGGGAGGGAAATGAGACCCAAAAGGGCCTGTTTTTTTCAAGGGAATCCTTTTTGGCAGGTTTTCAAGGGAAACCACAGGCTCCCCTAAAAAAAGACACACCCAACTCACCCAACCAAGAGGAACCCTCTACCCTCGGTGCCGCCAGGCGAATTTGCATCCCATCCCGCCGATCCGCGACCCTTGGAGCAACTCCAATGGCAATGAGTCGGCCGCAGCGACGGGGTCTCAGTCCGTGTCCTGTGAGGGTTTTCTGTTTTTTTTTTGAGGTTTCCTGACTAGGTCCCCCAGCTAGGTGCCCTTTTGCCGTTTCTTTTTTGCGGGGAGGGTTCCCCTACCAAAACAGACGTCCTGAAAAAAGTGAGTAGCCTTATTCTAACGATTCTAACCTCTCTACTGGGGAACCCAGTTGATGTCAGACTTTGTTGGCTGAAATGTCCTCCCAAACGGCTTGGGGCAGCACCTGAGACGCCGGCCTTCGTACTAGAGGCCCAGTTCTTTTTTTTCTCCAGTCTTTTTCCCAATACACCAAACACCAAACAAAAAAGAACATATGGTCCTGGACCCTCAAACTACCCATTAAAATGGGTTTGACCCCCAAAATTATGGGGTGATATCCCATTTTTAAGGGAAGTTTGAGGGTCCAGGGTGTTTGAATCTCCAGGTTGCCGCTCCTTTCGGCTGTTGCGATGTCCAGTGACAATTTCCAAAGCGTCTGACACGGTGCGATCAGATCCTTTAAGCCTTCGAGTTGGAGGGCTATGGTTCGCCCCTTTGGGGCGGGGTTTTCCGTGTGCCTGGACCCTCAAACTACCCATAAAAATAGGAGATCACCCACCATAATTTTGGGGGTCAAACCCATTTTTAAGGGATTTTTGAGGGTCCAGGTGGACAATTCGAGTTTAAATTCGCAAGCTCCTTCTTTTAGGGTGTTGGTTCTTTCGGGTTCTTTGCTGCAAAATAGACTCGCACGGTGTCCATGGCACGGTCCCCCAACTTCTACACATCACTTCCTCTCATCCAGCCGAGGGCAGCCTTCAACATGGCCCGGTGCTCGGAGTACGGATGGAAAATGTCGGTGAGGCTGATCCAGTCTAGGTCCCCCAGTAGTGACCTTGTACCCTTTTTTGGGGAGGGTTCCCCCACTAAAATAGACAAAATAAGAAGTTGGTACCCAAGTTCTGACCTCTCTACTGGAGGACCTAGCAGTCTTTGGGACTTCTCCAACCCCCTAGGGTGCCTTGCAATCAAAGACCAACCGCTGCAGCCCCTGCCGGCCCTGGTTGACTTTGTTCCAAGAAATTCGCCAGAACAATGCCACCATGTCGACTGAACGGAGCTTTCTAGGGGCGCCGGGGGCTGTCTTTAAGGGCCCTGACGTACCAGTTTGGACATGGTGCAAAGCTGGTTTTTGGGGCCAGTTTTGTACCAACGGCCCTGCAGGACCTTTAAATGAGCATTCATGATGGGAATTTCCCACGGTACCAGAGAAAGGTTGGTAGTTTCCAACACTTCCTTGGGCTTTTTGTTGGTATCCACTAAAGATTTCTCCCAAAAGCTTGGGACCTGCTCACACTTGACTGGTGTCCGATGGTTGACATGTTTGGGCTTAGGCTTAGCGGCTAAACCCTGAAGGGGAACTCGCCGCCTCTCCCTTTCAAAAGACCCCTTTGGGTTCCATGTTGGACAGGAGGCTACCCATTGCGATTTTGTTTGCTCTCCTCCCTGATGGTTTCCTATCAGGAGGCTACCCATTGCGATTTTGTGGTTGGCTCTCCTTTTTGATGGTGTCCTATTTCACTCTTGATGTGATCGCGGAATGCATGGAATGCATGTCCGAGTTGCGAGAGCAAAGAGGACAGCTTGCGGCTCTCATTCTTCAGCTTTTGCTGGCCATGTGGTTGGACAACGTGCACGCTTTTTGTGGGCAACAGGCCCTATGATCAGTAGTGGCAGTTTGGAGTTTGACCGTTTGATCATAGAACCATGGAATTTTCCTTTCGATACT
Source organism: Effrenium voratum (assembly GCA_963377175.1). Classification (NCBI taxonomy): domain Eukaryota; class Dinophyceae; order Suessiales; family Symbiodiniaceae; genus Effrenium; species Effrenium voratum. Next base: position 208,563 of record CAUJNA010003422.1, read on the forward strand.
TCGATGGATTCCCACGGTCCAGACATTTCCCCTCAAGCAAAGGTTGGCTCAAAACACAATCCGATCGAACACGGCAGTTGAACCATTTCAAGGTTTGGACGGGCTTGCACAAGGACTCTGAAAGGGGAGGAGGGGAGGGGAGCCCCTTTTTAGCGAAACGCAAGGTCAAAAGTTAGACCCAGTTTCAAACATGGCAGTGCACGTGTTTGGGGCGAAACACGTCTGCCTCGTTTCCTCGAGTTTATTTTGGGTTTTCAGAAACTGATGGAGCAAGCTGTTCTTCATGTGCTGATGTGGCGGTGGTTTCGCCGGGTTTCGCTGGTCACTTTTCCGCATTCCCGGCCTTGCACCACCACTGTTAGACCACCTTAAGACCCAATTGGGTTCTTGTTGGGTTTTTCCACCAGGTTCCTTTTGTTTCGCTTCAGGTCCGGCCGCTGCTGTGGGATGTCCAGCGCCACAGAACGCGGCGCACGGAGGACGGGGAAGAGGAGAACGTGCCCCGAAAACGCCAATAGGTCGGGGAAACCTTAGTTGGCGGTTTGGAGTGGTGGTTTGGGGACTTGAAGCAGCGGTTTTTTGCAGAGTTTGAAAGGGAAACCTGAATAATTAGGGTTTGCCAGGACGATTTCAGGGGGAAAAGCACATATCTTTGTCGCTGGGCAAAGGCTCGCCAAGACAGATGAATCTCGAGCATGGCTTGCTGAACCCTTGCCATGGGACGGCTATGCTCTTCAGGCACTCAACAACCATGGGTGTCCTTCTTATCGGTTAGTTTGGCTAGATTAGATGGGTTCTACTGGTGTAGAAGTTTGTTGTATGCCCCATTACCCAGGGAAACTTGTAACGTTTGTTTTGGGAAGAGAAAGGGGGACAGGTTGTCCACTTCCAGAGAATCTCCTTGAATAGCAGCTTTCAAGCCATTTGAATTCAACTTTCAAGTGTCGAGATTCTTAGCACTCTCATTTCGAAGCTTGAATCCAGTAGGGCTACAAGTAATGGGCTTTAAAACGGCTTTGCAGCCATTTTTCATTCAAGGTTCTCAGGAGCCCGCGTTTTGAACGGAGTTAAGTGTTTCAAATCGCTGGCAAGAGATTCCCTTTGTGAAGAGCTAGCGTGTGCAGTACAAACACTTCTGTGAGCTCGGAAACACTGTCCTTGTCAAAAACAGGATTTCGAAGATGTCCAGCACTTGACTGTATTTACTACATTCAGACCGATGTTGCTGATATTTGCGGTACTTTTGGCTCGTGCTCACCCTTTGACGATCTCCCAAATTTGGGAATTCACAGGGCTATGGGGCTACAGAGTCATTTGTTCAGGTCAGGATCCTCCTGCACAGAACAACACCAGAAATTCCTGCAAACCGAACGCTGCTTGAAACTTGTAGGGAATCAATACCTTCATTTTTGCATTGCTTTTGGTGGACCCCTTAACAAACCAGGTTTTGGTTCTGAGTCAAATAGGTGATGGAGGGTCCAATGCTGCAGAATTAGAGTCTTCACAGCCTTTCTCGTGGCAGAAAGGGATAGAAGTAAGTACAGGCAGTTCTTTGGGGCCTCAGCAGAGGGGTCCTTACCACATCCTCTGTGGAAGATAATTAGATTCCCTTCGATTCCCTTCCGCACCTGTGGAGAGGGTACCTCAAAAGTCATGTTCCTCTTGGAGGGGCCCCTTGTCAGGTGCCATGATAGTGGGAGAGAGGGGCATATATTATTTCAGCCAATTAGATGTACCCCATTGCAAATCGGTGGAGGCCACTTAGAGGCTCTCAGTTTCAGGGATTCAAAGCCCCAGTGAGTGGAAACCCAGTCGGCTATGAACAACCCCCCGCTTGGCCACCTTTGTTTGAACATACCCTTCCACCAACTAAGATGGAAGTGCACAAACCCGCTGTCCAAGAGGAAAGTCGTTTCTCTACCCATCGCCCGGGTCCGTCCGAAGCGAAGAGAAGCAAAGCGCTGCAGGAGCTGGCGGGGCACCTTTGCCGCCTGCCGCATGCGCTGGGCTCGCCCTCGCTCAGCCAGGGCCGCAGGCGCTGGACGCGGATCGACGTGCGCGAGAGCGCCATCCTCCAGTTTTCCATTGTTTTTGCCGTGCTTTTTGGGCCATCCTCCATGTTTGCCGTGCTGTTTGAGCCATCCTCCAGTTTTCCATTGTTTTTGCCGTGCTTTTTGGGCCATCCTCCATGTTTGCCGTGCTGTTTGAGCCATCCTCCAGTTTTCCATTGTTTTTGCCGTGCTTTTTGGGCCATCCTCCATGTTTGCCGTGCTGTTTGAGCCATCCTCCAGTTTTCCATTGTTTTTGCCGTGCTTTTTAAGCCATCCTCCATGTTTGCCGTGCTGTTTAAGCCATCCTCCAGTTTTCCATTGTTTTTGCCGTGCTTGTTGAGCCATCCTCCATGTTTGCCGTGCTGTTTGAGCCATCCTCCAGTTTTCCATTGTTTTTGCCGTGCTTTTTGGGCCATCCTCCATGTTTGCCGTGCTGTTTGAGCCATCCTCCAGTTTTCCATTGTTTTTGCCGTGCTTGTTGAGCCATCCTCCATGTTTGCCGTGTTGTTTGAGCCATCCTCCAGTTTTCCATTGTTTTTTGCCGTGCTTTTTGGGCCATCCTCCATGTTTGCCGCCTCCATGTTTGCCGTGCTGTTTGAGCCATCCTCCAGTTTTCCATGTTTTGCCGTGCTTTTTGGGCCATCCTCCATGTTTGCCGTGCTGTTTGAGCCATCCTCCAGTTTTCCATTGTTTGCCGTGCTTTTTGGGCCATCCTCCATGTTTGCCGTGCTGTTTGAGCCATCCTCCAGTTTTCCATTGTTTTTGCCGTGCTTGTTGGGCCATCCTCCATGTTTGCCGTGCTGTTTGAGCCATCCTCCAGTTTTCCATGTGTTGCCGTGCTTTTTGGGCCATCCTCCATGTTTGCCGTGCTTTTTGAGCCATCCTCCAGTTTTCCATTGTTTGCCGTGCTTGTTGAGCCATCGTGCTGTTTGAGCCATCCTCCAGTTTTCCATGTTTTGCCGTGCTTTTTGGGCCATCCTCCATGTTTGCCGTGCTTTTTGAGCCATCCTCCATGTTTGCCGTGCTGTTTGAGCCATCCTCCAGTTTTCCATTGTTTGCCGTGCTTGTTGAGCCATCCTCCATGTTTGCCGTGCTGTTTGAGCCATCCTCCAGTTTTCCATTGTTTGCCGTGCTTTTTGGGCCATCCTCCATGTTTGCCGTGCTGTTTGAGCCATCCTCCAGTTTTCCATTGTTTTTGCCGTGCTTGTTGGGCCATCCTCCATGTTTGCCGTGCTGTTTGAGCCATCCTCCAGTTTTCCATGTGTTGCCGTGCTTTTTGGGCCATCCTCCATGTTTGCCGTGCTTTTTGAGCCATCCTCCAGTTTTCCATTGTTTGCCGTGCTTTTTGGGCCATTCTCCATGTTTGCCGTGCTGTTGGAGCCATCCTCCAGTTTTCCATTGTTTGCGTGCGTGTTTGAGTTTGCCAGCCATCCTCCAGTTTTCCATGTTTGCCGTGCTTTTTGTGTTTGCCGTGCTGTTTGAGCCATCCTCCAGTTTTCCATGTTTTGCCGTGCTTTTGGCCATCCTCCATGTTTGCCGTGCTGTTTGAGCCATCCTCCAGTTTTCCATTGTTTGCCGTGCTTTTTGAGCCATCCTCCATGTTTGCCGTGCTGTTTGAGCCATCCTCCAGTTTTCCATGTTTTGCCGTGCTTTTTGGGCCATCCTCCATGTTTGCCGTGCTGTTTGAGCCATCCTCCAGTTTTCCATTGTTTGCCGTGCTTTTTGGGCCATCCTCCATGTTTGCCGTGCTTTTTGAGCCATCCTCCAGTTTTCCATTGTTTGCCGTGCTTGTTGAGCCATCCTGTTTGAGCCAGTTTTCCATGTTTTGCCGTGCTTTTTGGGCCATCCTCCATGTTTGCCGTGCTTTTTGAGCCATCCTCCATGTTTGCCGTGCTGTTTGAGCCATCCTCCAGTTTTCCATTGTTTGCCGTGCTTGTTGAGCCATCCTCCATGTTTGCCGTGCTGTTTGAGCCATCCTCCAGTTTTCCATGTTTTGCCGTGCTTTTTGGGCCATCCTCCATGTTTGCCGTGCTGTTTGAGCCATCCTCCAGTTTTCCATTGTTTTTGCCGTGCTTGTTGGGCCATCCTCCATGTTTGCCGTGCTGTTTGAGCCATCCTCCAGTTTTCCATGTGTTGCCGTGCTTTTTGGGCCATCCTCCATGTTTGCCGTGCTTTTTGAGCCATCCTCCAGTTTTCCATTGTTTGCCGTGCTTGTTGAGCCATCGTGCTGCTGTTTGAGCCATCCTCCAGTTTTCCATGTTTTGCCGTGCTTTTTGATCCTCCATGTTTGCCGTGCCCATCCTCCATGTTTGCCGTGCTGTTTGAGCCATCCTCCAGTTTTCCATTGTTTGCCGTGCTTGTTGAGCCATCCTCCATGTTTGCCGTGCTGTTTGAGCCATCCTCCAGTTTTCCATGTTTTGCCGTGCTTTTTGGGCCATCCTCCATGTTTGCCGTGCTGTTTGAGCCATCCTCCAGTTTTCCATTGTTTGCCGTGCTTGTTGAGCCATCCTCCATGTTTGCCGTGCTGTTTGAGCCATCCTCCAGTTTTCCATGTTTGCCGTGCCGTGCCGTGCTTTTGAGCCATCCTCCATGTTTGCCGTGCTGTTTGAGCCATCCTCCAGTTGTCCATTGTTTGCCGTGCTGTTTGAGCCATCCTCCATGTTTGCCGTGCTTGTTGGGCCATCCTCCATGTTTGCCGTGCTGTTTGGGCCATCCTCCATGTTTGCCGTGCTGTTTGGGCCATCCTCCATTTTTTGCAGTTGTTTTTGGACCATCCTCCATATTTGCCGTGCTGTTTGAGCCATCCTCCATGTTTGCCGTGCTTGTTGCGCCATCCTCCATATTTGCCGTGCTGTTTGAACCATCCTCCATGTTTGCCATGCTGTTTGAGCCATCCTCCATCTTTTTCGTGCTGTTTGGGCCATCCTCCATTTTTTGCAGTTGTTTTTGGACCATCCTCCATATTTGCCGTGCTGTTTGATCCATCCTCCATGTTTGCCGTGCTTGTTGCGCCATCCTCCATATTTGCCGTGCTGTTTGAACCATCCTCCATGTTTGCCATGCTGTTTGAGCCATCCTCCATGTTTTGCCGTGATGTTTGGGCCATCCTCCATTTTTTGCAGTTGTTTTTGGACCATCCTCCATATTTGCCGTGCTTTTTGGGCCATCCTCCATGTTTGCCGTGCTTTTTGGGCCATCCTCCATGTTTGCCGTGCTGTTTGAGCCATCCTCCAGTTTTCCATTGTTTCCCGTGCTTGTTGAGCCATCCTCCATGTTTGCCGTGCTGTTTGAGCCATCCTCCAGTTTTCCATGTTTTGCCGTGCTGTTTGGGCCATCCTCCATGTTTGCCGTGCTGTTTGAGCCATCCTCCATGTTTGCCGTGCTTGTTGGGCCATCCTCCATGTTTGCCGTGCTTTTTGGGCCATTCTCCATGTTTGCCGTGCTGTTTGAGCCATCCTCCATGTATTGCCGTGCTTTTTGGGCCATCCTCCATTGTTGCCGTCCTGTTTGAGCCATCCTCCATTTTTTGGAGTGCTTTTTGGGCCATCCTCCATTTTTGCTGTGCTGTTTGAGCCATCCTCCATGTTTTCATGTTTTGCCATGCTTTTTGGGCCATCCTCCATTTTGGCCGTGCTGTTTGAGCCATCCTCCATTTTTCCATTTTTTGCCGTGCTGTTTGAGCCACCCTCCATTTTTGACGTGCTGTTTGAGCCATCCTCCAGTTTTCCATTGTTTTTGCCGTGCTTTTTGGGCCATCCTCCATTTTTGCCGTGCTGTTTGAGCCATCCTCCATTTGTTGTTGTACTTTTTGGGCCATCCTCCGTTTCTGCCGTGCTGTTTGAGCCATCCTCCAGTTTTCCATGTTTTGCCTTGCTTTTTGGGCCATGCCGTGCTTTTTGGGCCATCCTTTTTTTTTGCCGTGCTGTTTGAGCCATTTTTCATTTTTTGCATGGTTTTTTGGGCCATCCTCCATTTTTGCCGTTCTGTTTGAGCCATTCTCCATTTTTTGCAGTGCTTTTTGGGCCATCCTCCATGTTTGCCGTGCTGTTTGAGCCAGCCTCCATTTTTGCCTTGCTTTTTGAGCCAGCCTCAATGTTCCCCCAGTTGCTGGCCGTGCTTCTTGAGCCATCCTCAATGTTTCCCTATTTGTCGCTGTGCTTCTTGAGTTGATGGACTTCAGTCCCTTTTTGGGGTTGGACCATTTTAGTAGCACGCAAAAGTTTGGACTTGTAGTGGCCCTTCCACTCAGGAAGCCGCCTAATCGGGGGCCAACGGTTTTTTGAGGGTGGTCTCGCTAAGGTCAGTCGCTGCTCACGACCACGCTGCCCTTTGTGCACCTGATTCTTTGTGCAAGCAGGCCTGGTCAGTGGCTTGCTTCCATTTTTTTCAAGAGGGCCACTGCAAGTGCTTGGGGCGTGAGTGTATTTCGGGAGCTTTCAGAATTGGAGCCAGGGCCCGTCAAGGTGCGCATATTTTTTGTGTGGAAGACTCGTGTCCGTTTGGCACTTCCTTGTTTGTTGATGCTGCGTAAGCTATGTCGTTAAGACTCACTACGATTATAGGGCCCTGGAACACAACTTATGATATTCGAGTTCAGGTGTCCAACTGGGAAGTGTTGTTTGCGTTGCATTGGGCCCTTCACTACTTGGTAGCTCCCAGCCATCCGGTTCCTTTGCTTTTTAGCCTTTTTGTGTTTAGTGGTAGTTTCCATTTAACCCACCAAAGTCCAACTTTTGGACCCAACACCCAAGGGCCGAGTCTGCTAGCGAGTCTAGGCCGAGTGAATCTGGGCTCCACGGCCCTTGTTGGAGGCTCAAACCCTTCCAACGGGGAGGGAAAGTGCATAGCTTTTGCGAAGCAAGGCAAATGCTCCCGTTTGTCTCCCCACATTCGCATGGAACCCAAAAAAAACAGCATTGTTGAGGGGACTTCTTCGGGAAATGAACCCCTTCTGGGTTCCTTCCGTGGAATTTGTAGGGCGGTGCGTGCCGTGAGGGTGTCTATTGGCCTGCCAATTTTGTGGGGTTCGATGCCCGCTTCATTGAGCTTCTTGTGGGGATTTTTGTTTAGCTGACATCACGCCCCCGAGCCTTCAAAAGAAGAGCGTCTTCGCCTGGTTTGCCGTGGTGGTTTCCCTGGTGTACCTTTTTTTTCCCGTATCTTTGAAGCGAAGCATGCTGGAGTTTTTCGTTGGGATTAGAATGAAAGCAATCGGAAGCTAACCCCCCTGATGTTACTCAGCAGATTACGATGGAACCCAAGGAGCCAATACTTCAGCGGAAGCTCTTTTCTCTCTCTCTCTCTCTCTCTCTCTCTCTTTCTCCATCAGTCTACCTCCATCAATCTGCCTCCCTCAAGTTATCTATCTCTCTTTTTGTGGGATGCGCTTGTGGGGGTTCCATGCTAATTTCCGGGGGGGGGGGGGCAAGGCTACCGGAAGGAATCGGAACGCAGGGGTCAGCATCCACACCTTCAACGGCTGCCGCACCCCTTGATGCAACTCCTCATGGACTTGAGCCCGGCGTCCCAAGGCATTGGACAGCGCTGTTCTCTGGGGTTTGCGAGCCATTTGAGGCACAATCAAAACCCGGGTAGATGAAGGTTAGTAAAGGGCAGTCCCAGCCAGAAATAGTTGCGGCCGCCTTCTTAATTCTTTACATGGTTCTGAGTAGACCATTTTAATACCGGGTTTTGCTTGTGACTCATTTCCCTTTTTGGAACCTCAAGTGGCGATCCTTTTAATGGACGCAGCAAGTTGAAGCTTTTTGTCGGGGAGAGGGACCCCTCCAAGAGGAATTCCTGATTTTTGAGTGAGCTTTCACAGGTGTTATGTTAGTTGGACGAAGGGGACTAAATGCGGAACAGAGTCCGAACATATGTTTTTCTGTGTACCGAGGTCCAGGGTTTAGATCGACGTCATCCCCTTGGGAACGCGGGATTGTCTGATGTGGGGCCCGGTGCCCATTTTGGATTTTTCCTCAAGTCATTATGTATCTTGCAGCCCTATTAGAAGGTTTGAGACCTCGACGCAAGCTCTTTTGAGGCACCAATATGTTAAGGATGCAAGCATATTCTGTTCACGTGGACTAGTACGTATGATTTTACAATTGATAGACAGCAAGTCAAGGCACCCGTTGTTGGCCAATCCACTCGGGCAGTCAGTTCTGCGGAGGTTCCCTTTTTCTCTTTTGTTTGGTGGGTTCCCGGAAAAAATCTGTCAGTTATCCGATGGAGGGTCCCATGATTGGGGTTAGGGTGCAAACAAGTTGCTTTGTCAGTTTGGGATCCACTCAGCGCACCCGTCGACAGCAAGTTGGCACTGAGGTGCGCCCATTGACGGTGCGGTTCTTCGCTCGGGTGCGGCTGAGTCCCTGAGCAAGGCGAAGGCAAGGGGACGGCTTCATGGCTTGGCACTTGGGTGTGGGTCAAAATAGTCATGGGGGCTGAGGGGGAGGGAGGGGAGGGGGAGGGAGCCCGAATACGCAAATAAGGCCTTATTAAGGGCTTAGGGGCTTGCAGGGGCTCCCCCTCCCCTCCCTCCCCCCAGAGGGTAACCCCAAACTGGTAAATGGAAGCAAGGACTAAAACCTGCGGTCCATAGCCTGGTGGTTTCATTTTGACCCATACCGACTTGAGTTTGCTTTAGTCTAAGCGCATCAGACTGGACCTATGGAAGGGTCAGACCCGTTGGACGGTTGTGGACCACTGTAGGGCCAGCAGGCACGCGCTATTGACCTCCGAAGCAAGGCTACCAATGCTGCAAAGACCCGAGTGAGTCCTAGTCCTACTGTGGATGGACGAAATCCTGCACCACTTAAGAAAGCTTGGAATAATGTTTTTCTTGTGAATACCAACAATCAGTGGTTTCCCATGGCTTCCAAGTGGTGCAGGATTTCGTCCATCCACAGTAGTTTTCCAAGTCGGGGCCCAGAGGCATTTCCATGTAAACCTTGGCACGTTCACGGTCTGAAGGGAAGCTGCATGGAAATATCTAAGCGGCGTAAGCTTGGGACTGACACACAAAGACGTCAATTAGAAACTGCAGGGGACCCCCCAAAAAAAAGAAACGAAGAAGAAGGGAAAATGTGTTTTGCCTTCTTTTTTTTACCCACAAGAAAAGGGATACCTCCACAACACAAAAACACCCATATAAATTCAAAGTCGGCCCAACGTTGGTCAGGGAGGTTCAACATCAAATTGCTGTTTTTGTGGCGGGTTCCCTTTGTGGACATGTTGATTCATGTCAAATGGGGAGAAAGGGGGTCGCCTAAAATTCAACCAGGGTTTAAGAAAGGATCTGAGATGGTTTCAGCCCCCCCTCCAAACATATTCCCAAACGGGATCAGGGGAAGTGTTTCTCGGGAGTTGTGGTTTGGAGGCAAAAGCCACGTTAGGACCAAATGGACTAAAGAGGCGTTCCTTTTTTTTCCGGTCCAATAGCGTCGCAAGGGACTTCGTACAAGACTATACGGTATAGACTATACGTCAATGCAGTGGGACCTGTCCAACAAAGGCTGCTCCAAGTTGCAGCTGAGCGAGTGCCACATGAATCGGTACGCATGCATCCGGGCTTAACATGACTGAGGAGCTTAACTGGCGAACACCAGCGTACCCATGTTGTAATTCCCTTTCAAAAGAGTCGCACGCATGTTGAGATATGACCCCCATTCAGAGACAAGCCCAAACATGTTGTTTGCTACTAGACACGTAGGCCTGATGCCTGCCCTTGTACTCATGTATGTCTATTGCTGTGACATATGGCACTCAAATCACATGTCACTCAGCGGTGCAATGCACACATTGCCGCATGCCGCATTTGCGTCACCAACTCACCACCCGCATTGCCTCCTTTGCCGGTGTGCAGGGCTTGCATCCTGCCCCCCTGGAGACATTTTGAACACGTAGCATGGCGGAGAGTTCCCAGCTTCCATTCGCGTAAGCATAGAATTTGTTGTTCCCCTGTTGGTTGTAAAAGGTTCCATCAACATTGGACTTTTTTTTATCCTTCCTTTCCAGGGTACGTATTCGCAAATGGAGGTCACATTTTGAGGAATCCCATGAACTCAAAGAATCCCATGTAATTTCTCAAACAAGTCAAAGGGCACGCATACAAGTTTACCCTAAACCCTAAAATCCCACCAATGAATTACAGTGGATGCCCCTGCCATATTACAAGGAACAAGTTGGAACCCTATCAAGTTCTGATGGTTTGTGGTAGATTTACCCACTTGCAATATGCTAGGTTTCATCCACCGTCTTGAGGGAACGCCCTGTTGACAAAGTCACATGGCAGCTTTTGAAGCGTGCAGGCGAAGAGTGCTGAGGCGGTTGAAACGCCCTGTCCCCAGTGGCCAACGAAACGAGCTGATTGGCTGAGTTTGTAGGCAGTGCGAGCCGAATGTTGACCCCACAAGAGTAACCCCCTGTTTATAAATTTATTAATATGGTGGTGTCCTCGGGTTTAGTGGGGAATCATCACTATTGGAGGGGAACACCCCCCCTGTTTGATTCATCTGGGGTGAACATGAACCCTGGTTAGGAGCTGGATTGACAGATCGCGGTAAACCAAACTGAGGGCAAGTGCGTGGTCTCCTGGGCTTCCAGTTTTGGTGTTTCGGAAAGCCAAGGCTTCTGGGTTTGGGTCAGAGTTTTTGCGCTTTCCGAGCTGCACCGGGCACGGATTGAGAAAAAGCCGAATGGCCTGTTCCTACAATTTCATGTGTTGAGGTGGTACTTGGACACATATGGTGTCTCAAAATAAGGCAACCCCAAAAAATGCTTGGTTTCCTCTTGGTTTCCCTTAAAATCACCCCCCAAAAAGGGATCCCATATTTTGAGACAGACCCATATTCACTCCTTGGGAATGGTTGCCTTGGGTTTCGGAGGCGTGGTGCTTTTATACCACTTCTGCAAGGGCTCTTTGCTGAGAACCTCATGTTGGTGGTACATAACCTCCACACCTCCAAACCGCGCACCAGAAAATGCTGCTTGAATTTGTTGGGGTGTGAATGAAGGGAATCGACACCTAACGGCGCTGCAGTGGGTCAGTCGCTAGTAGGCTTTCACTGAACAAAAGTACTCCAATTGCAGCATCTCAACATGCTTTCCGAATTGATCCCCGCTGGAATATCCAGGTAGAGTGATTGGGTCTGGGATTCGTTTGCAAACTTCAGCCATGTAGAATTGGCCAATACTTTCCCCAAGAGGCATTCCAGCTTCCTTTGAAGAGGATTCCCTTGAAGAGTTTTTCGTTGTAGGCAGTGGTTTTGTTCTTTCTGCGAAACTAGAGGTGATCCATTTTGTTGTTTTTTGAGGGGGGATTCTTTCCGAGTATGCGTCAAAGGGGAGCCCTAAAATTGTATGTGTTTTCCTGTTGGTGTCCCTTTAGACCAGAATGGCTGTGGGTCAAAACCAATGGTACCATTATGAGGTAGGTACACCACCCATTTTAGTCTACTTTAGTGGGGATTGGGATGTTCACTGGGGGTACGGGATTTGACCCATGGCCAAATGCTGAGAACACACGACCCCATGTTGGTCGCGTATTCTGAGTCCAAGCCTGCAGAACACGGCCGGGGCCTTTGATAGCTGTCAGCTTGGGTGCAGAATGGGGATTTCTTGGACCAAGGTTTGGGCGGTTCGCACAACGTCTAGGTCCCCCAGTAGTGCCCTTCTCACCCGATTTTTTTTTGGTTGGGAGGGTTCCCCTACTAAAATAGTCTGCAGAAAAAAGGTACCCTTAGTCTAACCTCTTTACTGGAGGACCTAGACGTTTGAAATGTTTAGATTTTTGAGCAGATGTAGCAGGACTTCTAGATCTTTGGAATTGACAGAGAGGGATCTACAACATCAGATCTGTCTAAAGGGAATCAACGACCACAATTTGAGACCTCTTTTGACAGCGTGCAATGGGCCTAGTGTCCCATTGCTCTTCACCTTTCCCTGGGCCGTAGCCTTTGGACGCGGGAAAAGAGAGAAACAGAGACACAGATGAAGAGAGAGAGAGAGAGAGAGAGAAAACAAAAAACACGTTTTGGAAGTCCAAATGTTTGGAAAGAGCAATTTACTGTTGCCCCGTCATTGACCCTCCAAGCAGAAAAATCCCGCCAACAAAAAGGAACCGCTGCAGAAAGGGCCCGCAAGCGGCCCTCTCCAGGGTTCCGTGGAATCTCGGAGCAGTTGGTGTTCTTTTATCTTACTTTGCAGTTGTTTTTGAGCACCCAAATCCGGTTCCCGCAAAGAACAGTTTGTCACCACCTGACCTATTTGATGCCAACTAGCATGACGTCGAATATGCCATGCAAAGTGTTCAGCAGTTGTGTCTACGTACTGCTTTTCCAAGATCCAAACCGCAACAGTTTGAAGTGCGCAATGCTCCTTTGCGCCGGGAAGGCCGACAAAGCACAGTAACAAAGTGGGCTTTGTAGTCCCCACGGGTCCCTTAGTATCATCTGAAAGAGTGTGGTCAGGGGGGATTTTGAGGTTTTTCGTGTTTTGTCCGTTGAATGGGGCCACCCCATCCCCCCCAAACACAAACCACACCTCTTAAAATTCCTTCCAGGAACCTCCCCAACTTGCCTGCTTTTGCAGATGTCCCAATTCCCATGTACTCTCGAAAAAGCAGTGGTTGGGACCCGGGTGCTGGTCAGAAGCTGCTCGGAACCCTTCCTGAACCCCGGTTTTTTCATGGGGTCTGCAGGATCATGTCCCTCACCTCAAACCCCAAATAAAACTTTGGCGTCCAGAAGCTAGAACAAAGCCCGGGAGCTTTGGACTGTTCGAGGAATCCTGCAGAAAAAACAAACATATGACGGGTTTGTCTGATGTTGGTTGTGGGGGGGGGGGCATCTTTGGTGGTGTTTAAAAGGGAGACCGAAAGGAAAGCCACCCTTTTGGGAGTCGCCTGAAAAAAGTCACGCCCGCATATCCTTCGACAAAACTTGGATCAGCAAGAAGAAAGCATGTTAGATTCCGCTAAACCTCACAATTCCAAACAAAACAGCTTGACTTAGATCCTGCAAGAACCCTCCTTTTGTTGGTTCACCCCAAGGCTCTCGTGGATGACCCCATCGAGGACTGAGACGGAATGCTGGCAGTGTCTTGTCCCGCGCATGGTACTTTGCAGTTTCCGTTTCAGTTTTCCCAGTTTTTGTTTGTTCCCCAGTACTCACTCCCTGAGCTCATGGACTTTAAACGCTTTTTGGGGTTGAACCAATTTGGTGGCGAACAGCAAGTTCAGACCTTTTTTGGCCCATCCACTCACCAAGTGAGAGTACTCCCCCCCAACTGCTTCTTCTCATGGGTCGATAGGACAATAGGTGGGCTCTCTGCATGCAGGAGAATGCGGCAACCTGCGATTTTAGGAATTTTGAGTGAGCTTTGTTTTTTGTTAGTGATTTACTGCTTGGTTGATTTTGGTAGTTTGTGAGTGGTTGTTTGGTTGGCTGGCTGGCTGGTTGGTCGGTTGGTTGCTTGGTTGATGTTGCTTGTTGGTTGGTTGGTTGGTTGGTTTGTCTGGTTGAGCCATGATTGAATCCCTGGTGCCAGCCATCATCCAATGTTTATTGATACCCCGCCAGCCGTTCTCTCAAGTCAGGTGGGCACCTTTACACATCCGCTAGGCTGCCTCTCACGGCGTTTTTGCCTTCGCATTTTTCGCCAAGGGATGTTAGGACTGAATAACTTTTTGCCAAGTGGGTTTTCCGAACTAAACCACTAAAATAGATTCACTTTTCGCAGGGCTTCGCAGATCTAAAGCCACCGAGTTGCATCCTGGGTTCCTTCCCAAGACTAGCAAAAGCCGAACCTTGGGCGACCTTCCAGTGGTCTCACGGCGCGGCACGGGGCTTGGCGGTGCTCAGTTTCTGGGTTGCATCTGGAAATGACGAACTCTGGGAGAGTTTTTTGGATTCCCTGGACCAGGGTTGTGGGATAAGGGGTTTCTCCAACCACTGTGATACTTTTGGGAATCCCCCTTATGAAGAAAATAGTCTTTGGGGTTAGGCCCTTTCTGTTGTATCACAGAAGTGGTTATTCCCCACAGCCCTGCCCTGGAGTAACCTTTATCTTTGAAAGAGGTTTTCGTTGGCTTCCATGGCTTCCACTCATAAAAGGAAAAACACCGAGAGAGCGACAAGTGCGTGGGACCAGACGCGTGCCTGAGATTGTTTGCGTGCACTTCTTCCCGGCTTGCGGATCCGGAGTTTCTGTCACCCGATGGGCTTTGTGAACACGCAATCTTAAAGATGGATTCGACCATCCGTAAATCCTCAGTTGCTCAAAGCGAATCAACCGCTCGACCTTTTGGTTTCCCAGTTGGTTCATTTTTAGTCAAGGTTCCAAAGTTAGCCTTCTAGTTTCAGGGGCTTTGGGCAGCTGAGAATCACCCCAGCCACACAGCCACTAGAGCGTATCCCGTCCAGTGGGGTAGAACTGCGGTTAGTGGGTGGTGGAAGCCCTTCTAGACAATTCTTTGGCGCGACCCTTCAGATCTGGTTTTTGTCCACGGGCTCCTTACTAGGAATGGTGAAGCTGAAAAAGGGTTGGTCCTTGGCTGGAACCAGACTGCCCTATCCAAGTATAGTTTGCTTGGGGCAAATAAAGAGCTATAACTCCCAGCATTGGCAAAATCCTGCACCGGTGGGATGGACGACGCCCTACGAATACTTGCACAAATCACCCACCAAGTGTTGCAGGATTGTCCAGCCACAGTATTCCTCCGTTTTTGCGTGAGCCACGGCATTTAGTGGGATTATTTCAGGGAAATGCTCAGAGGAATCCTCCTGAGTTGACTCGTTGAGGATCGCCGCTCTCAGTTAGGTGTGTATGTTGCCCAGGTTCCCGGTTGATTTTCGGACAGAGGGTATACTTATACCTTGCCATACCTTGCTATGGGATTTACATCGCTGGGATTCATATGGCTATTTTCAATAGGGAATCACGTCAAAAGTGGTTGGACATGAATCCCCACCTAAACGACGTCAACGGGTCCCGTCACCCATGTACCCCCTGCACTTTGGCAAGAACAGAGCCGGGCCCCATGGAGCTTTGCGATGGCAGATCCGCTGGCTGGGGATTAATTCAGCGGTTGGCAACCCCGGCCCTGCTCAAACCAGGAAGGCTGAAGTGACTAGGAGGCACCTGTGGTCTTCAAATTGGATGTTTATCAAAATTGTTTCATTCAAACTAGATGTCACCTATAATGGTTGGTGTCCTTTCGGCTTCCCATTGACTATCAACCAAACTGGGTCCATGGAATATAATTTTGGGAATCGTTCATGGACTGAGTCTGTGTCAATGGACCAGCAACCAAACTGGATGGGTATGTTGTTCTTTAGTGCCCCCCCAGGAATAAAATGGTGGTACTATTGGTGTATGTTCCTCTTAACACCAACCAAAAGGGTTTCCCAAAAAGAAACGCCAGAACCTGATAGCATTGACTACTTTTGGCGATTTCCCCTTGGGACAACGCCTCTTGTTGTTGCTATTTTTGGAGTTGGTAAAGAGGGGCAACCGCACGGAACATCCCAACATGGGAGGGGGGTCTGATTTCCTACGAAAAGACACACCAATATTTTGCCTTTTGGTTTTGAGAAGCACCTTTCGGTTTTAGCTTAAAGTGAGGCTTCGTTTAAAGTGAGGCTTCTTTTGCTGGGCATTTTCCATTTGGGGGTCATAGAGACTTTGGCTACCAAGACGCCCCCTCCCTAAGTCATTTTCTAAGGGGCCTCAGAGTACCTGTTTGTCAAGCTAAGAGGACAAAGAACATACATGATATCATGTCCACACATAGCAAGCTTCTTCCTAATATGTTCCTTTCTGGATGGATCAAAGATTGCAATTTAATGTTGCCAGCATGTCTCTATGTGTGTGTTTCTCTTTTTGAGGGTCCCCTTTTTGGGCTGAGTTGAAAGGAACACACGAGGGAGATCCATCTTATTTGGGTCTGATTCCTATCTTGCTTGACGCCCGTAGATTTTATTCGTAGCGGATCGCCCTTCGCTGGCAATCGCTGCGGAGAAAGGGGGCGCTCAGCTGCGATTTTGGTGGGGATCCGATGGGGGAAGTCTTCCCCGGTCCTCCAAGAGATTTGGTACCTTGATTGGCCTTTTGTGAGGTCCGATTTGTCCAGTCCCCAAGAATATCGGAAAAATGGAAGGGGACCGGCAGAGGGTTTCCAAATTGGTAGCTTAGTTTCTGGTAATGTTCATAGGGTGTCCTTTTGATCGGTTAGTTTGGTTAGACATAGATGGCACTGGTTGAGATTGGTGTTTATTCCATTTGCCAGTCCCATCTACTCTACCAAAAGGACACCTATTGTCAGGACGATTCTTTCCGCAAAACTGGCAAACACCCCGGGGAACATGAACATTGAATGCATGGAACCAATCCTATGCCCCTTGCCTCTCATCAAGACAGTCCATGAATTGAGCCACAATCAAAGCCCGCAGTCCCAGCCAGACGTTGCTGCGGCCGCCTTTAATTTTCCCATGGATTTGGGTAGTTCATGATGTTAATACCTGGTTTCAGTAGGCCCATCGATTTCCCTCGAAAGCGGTTCCTTCTACTTGTTGGAAATCATACCCATGGATAAACCTTGCACACGGCACATGGAATTGGAACCAGTTGAATTGGGTTCCGGTTTTGTTTGAGCAACCTCGTTGTGGGTCTGTGTGTTGATACCTTTGTTTGTTTGCTTCGAATAAGGTGAGTTAGTTTTGAAACTTTTGGTCGCGCGGTTGAGGAAACAACATATTGGAGACCCACCGCGGTGCAAGTATATGTGAGAAGCCATTTCGTTGCTTCGGGAAGCCATTTCGCAGTTGCCACCTTTCCAATGTCGCAAATGCAAAGCTGAACGCGGCATTGAAGTGTCTGCAACGGGAGCCTTTCAAACACCAAAGGAAAGGACACCTGCACACTCGGCCTTAAACATGGGCAATCGCCCCAATTTTGTCGGCTTGTTTTTCCTTGGGTAGCCTGGTGCCAAGACCTTTCAAACACATTGTTCATGCACATTCTTGGGGGGGGCTATCCCTCCACCCCTGAATAAGGCCTTATTAACGGGGTTTCCAAGGCCTGTGTGGCGATCGTTGCAATGGAAGCCACCAGTAAATTGCAACTTTGATCCAGTGACCGACCCCTGTGTTAAGGGCTTATCCTGGGCTTATCCTTGGATAGCCCCCCCCCCCACCCCCACCGCCCCACCACCCCCCCCCCACCCCCCACCCCCCTACCCCCCCGCCCACCCCCACCCCCCCGCCCAGTAGCTTTTCGCAGGGATCCATGAATTGTCGTTCCTTTGACAAGGCGAGCCTTTGGCTGAGAGACGCAAGCGCGCAACAGGAGAGGATATGCGGCACACGGTGCTTCAGTCCTGGCAAGACGGTGAGTTTCACAAGGGGAAGCGGTTCATGCAACACGGTTCTATCCATGTAGAAGTGGTGGGAAAGACAGTGAGTTGCTTGTGCGTATCAGGTGATGGAAAGAGATTGTCTGTCTTGGTTTGACTCGACTCTTGTAGCCCATGTTGCTCACTGCAAGTGACCACTCCCTTGAGGGGTTCTTACTCACAAACTGACAGCCTTTGCTTAAATTGGGTCTTTAGAAACACACTTGGCAACCGCAGTCCCTTTTGCTTTTGTCTACCGTGGTAGCTTCTTTGTGGGCTGGTTTGGGCGGCGCCAAAGAAATCTGCAGGTGGAAAAGGGCTTCTTACCAGCATCCGGCGCGCAAGCAAGGTGAGTCGTGGTTATAACCTGATGTGGGAGTCTGCCGAAGATCATACAAGGAATCAATACACGCACATGGTTTTCACTTGATTAAAACCTAATGCGACAGTCTGCCAAAGGTCATACAAGGAAGAAGTACACAGACCTATGGTTTCCACTGCTTAGCCAACTCACCTACCCATCAGCTCCCTCTGATTCCAGCCGTGCATTGCGGCCCATGCGGAGCCATGTCCAAGCCCCGACGTGCGCTCAAGCGTGCAGCAGGCGAGTTGGAGGAAGGGGGCGGTTTCCGGCGGTTTCAAGCATTTGGTTGAAATGAACCCCCAGTTTCGCCATCCTGTAAAAACTTTGCCTTTTGGAGTCCAACTTCTTTTTTGTAACTGCTGTTTTGTGGCCTCCAAACCACCAATTCAAACCACCAATTCGAGGGAAGCTGAATTGTTGCAAGAAGTTCAGTGTTTTTGTTGTTAACTTCATGAGTTCCTGGACTTTAAAGGACGTGAGTTATCGTCGCCTCTACACCTGTTTCGGCTCGCAAATTTGCGCCGAGGCCTCGCAACTGTTTTTGTCACTGCTTCGGTTTGGCCATGAGAGCCTCGCGTGGGCTGAAACCGTGAATCCTTGAAAGCTTTCCGCCAATTCATGGAAGTTGTACCCAGAGAGGGGTATTTTAACTTGGGGGTCCGGGACGGAGAAGGGGGGGGGGATTCTAGCTTCATCCATGTACCCGGAAATTACAAGGACACCAGCCATTTTCGGGGTCCCCAAAGCGGCCCAGCTCCAGTCAATTTCAATCCGATGCCCTTTTGATCAGAAGGCGGAAAGGTGGGCCTTAAGCGTCCTTGATACTCTGCACAAAATCCTGCAGTCGGTATGTGTTTTATCCCACGGAGAGTGGATTTGGTCCATTTGCTAGGAACTAGCCCCATCCAAACCCCCAAAAAGTCCATGGTTCAGCACCTACCCGCCTCTTAGAGCCTGTCTGAGGGGTCCTGGAAGAGATAACTTTCCTTCAGGAGGGTAAGAGTGTTAGCAACAGTATCCGCCCACCTAAGGATGGTTCACAAGGACAGATAAGGACAACCTCATTTGGGTATGGGTCAACGTTGAACCACCGGACCGCAGGTTTTTTAGTCCTTCTTTCCAGTTAACAGGGTTCCATATTGGGTAGCGATTTGTGTCCCACACCCATTTCCCCCAAGGATAGCCAAGGGTTGAACAGTATCTGCAGCGCGATGTATCATAGAAACCAGCTACAGGAAATTCTACAGGAAACTAGCCAAATTCACACCAAAATCAGGGGTTTCCTGTAGAATGTAACGACCTCAGGGGCAATGCGGAACGCGAGGCCAAGATGGGCCTCGCTGGGTTCCAAAGGAGGCCGGCAAGGCGGGGCAATTTGTTCGACTTCGACGTGGGTGGTTCGTCTTTTTGTTTGGGGTTGGTATCCGTTTTTGTTGGGTGGCAAAAAAAGGCCCAGAAGGGGAGGGGGTCCCCTACAAAAAGACACCTATTAGTTTACTTTCCAGAAGGAGCCAAGATATGGGTGTGTCTCTTTCGAGGGTACCCTTTTGAGGGGTGTTTAAAGGGAAACCAACAGGACACACTGACAAGCACACAATTTGTGGGTCCCCTGAATAAAAAGGCATGGGACCC
This sequence comes from Effrenium voratum, assembly GCA_963377175.1. Taxonomy (NCBI): domain Eukaryota; class Dinophyceae; order Suessiales; family Symbiodiniaceae; genus Effrenium; species Effrenium voratum. The sequence goes on from CAUJNA010003422.1 coordinate 228,001, forward strand.
CCCCCTCTTTCAGACCTGGGAACCCTCCCCCTTTTTATGGCAGGGCCGCAGAAATCGCGCCGCTGGGACCCGCTGTCGTTTTTTCGTCAGGAGCTGAGCTTTGAGGACTTTCGCAGCCACTGGTCGCCCTTGGCACCAGGCGAGACCCAGGCGGGGAGATCGGCCTTGGTCGGCCTTGGTCGGCCTTGGTCTAGGTCCCACAGTGCCCTTTCTCAGCGTTTCTTTTTGTCGGAGAGGGTTCCCCTACCAAAATAGACTACAGAAAAGAGGGCGCCCATATTATAACCTCTCTACTGGAGGACCTAGATGAAGCACACAATCAATCAGAAGCAACACAACCTGGTTTTGTTTTTTAGAAGAGACACTTTAAAGAAGAAAGACAACATTCCCGCAATAAATCAGAAGATATCAGAAGCAACACAGCCTCTTTGTTTCTTGCAAGAAAAACTGTACAAAAGCAAGACGACATCTTTTTGTTTCTTTAGAATGAACATTTTAAAGAAGAAGGAAACTACGTATTCCCCATTCTGACATTATCTCCCCCGTCCTTCTCTTCAATCGCCCTTTCCAGGGCGTTTGCCTTTGAAGAGAAGGGCCCCTGCAAGACCTTACAAAGAAGACTAGATAGTGGGGAAGATACAGCTAGAACTACCAATCAATCCGAAGAAAGACAATACAAAGCTTGATGTTCCGGTTCCCTAGCTGTGTAGATCTTTGTAGTCGGTTCAGTGGGGGGGTTCCTTTTCACCCACAAGTTCAACTTTTAGCAGGGGATCCGAAAACGGACCACCCATGGGAACCCCACACCGAATGAGTTAGCTCCAACAACCCATGGGAATAACCTGCACGCCGAAATAATAACTTTGGTGCATTTTGCCAAGGGCTGTTAGGACTTTGACTTTTAGCCCACTCAGGGGTTTTCCACTAAACCACTAAAAGTTAAACTTTTAGCAGGGGAGCAGAAAGCAATCGAGATCAATTCCTGGATTTTGGATCGGGTGGTGTCAGACAAAAAGGAACACACACCTTGGAGCTTCAAGCAGACCAGTCTGGGGTTGCTTCTCGTTCCCGAAGGGGTGTCCCCAGACAAAAGCTTTACTTCCAATCCACACCTTGGTGCTCGAAGCAGACTATGCTGGGGCTGCTTCTCGAGACGATGTTGACGTGTTGTTTTGGTTCCTCAAGAAGGGGTCGCTTTAACAAACTAGTCAGTTCAAAGGGCAACGCCCTTTTGAACTCACTTGCTGAGTTGGACTTCAGTCACTTGTTCGGTTTGAAGCATTTTAGTGGCAAACAAAACGTGTGGTTGCTTTGTTTGGCCAGTCCACTCAGAACGTGAGACAGAAGCTATCAGAAGAAAGAAAAGAACCAAATAACAACAAAACCAAAAAATCACAGAAACCGCCACCCGACCGTAAAAGCCAACAAAGGTTGTTTGATGTGATCGTCAAGTCTTGCTTTGGGCCCAGTGGTTGGTCGATTGGGCCCTTTTCAGACATCCGGTTGTTGGACCCCATGAGTATCCGCACAGCCGGTATAACTTGCTTCAACTTAGACTTTGAACCACGACGCTTGGAGCATTTGGAGAGGGCATTGCCTTCGGATGTGTTTGTTTCCCGGATGCATTTGGGGGTCTCAAGATAGGGTACCTCCTTCTGGATGATTGTTGGTCCATCCAAGTAGAACTTGTTCCGTTCTGGGGTTCCCAGCGGGTTATGACCATGGAGCTAACTGAGTTGGGAATCCGGTTCCCGAGAACCCAAAGACCGAGAACCAAAACGGCCCGCAGAGGTCAACGAGATAGTCATGGAAGGTTCTCTTTTCAGGATGTGGGGGGGGGACGAACCAAAAAGAGCAGCAAGCTCCCTTTGCATGCGTGTTTTTGGTCCTCATAGAGGCAAGGTTCGACCAACACAAAGGCGTTCTTGGTTCGTTTCACATAGAGCCATCCTCAACATTCCACTCACTTAGGAGCTCACCATGATTGTGCCTGGGCGATCCAGTATCGTTTCAGCTTGTGGAATTGTTGCAGATTTCGCAGAATACTGTCTGAGTTCAATCCAATAGGATGTAAATTGACTGCTGTTTCTCCTCTCGGTTTCGTTTGTTTTGTTTGTGTGTTTTGTTCACGTGTTGTTTCTTCATGTGGCAAAACGGCCGAATGGCCGTTTGGCTCAAGTTTTCAACCCCCCGTCAGTTTAGCTCTGGCACCACGTGCGGACGCCATACAACGGCAGCCGCCCACATCACCGGGAAAAGGTCTCGGTGCTGGGGGCAGCTGGTTGTGGGAGGTATCCGGTGGTGCGGCAGGGTTTGCTGGGCTTGGTTGAGTACTTATACTTCTTCAACTTGATTCCCAACTTCCCCAAACTTCTCTTTACCAACCGTCACTTCCTCAACCCGGTCATCATCCACAGCTTCACCCGAGTTGTGATTCCGGGTGCTTTGGGTACATTGTGATCTTCTTTGTACTCATTTGCTTCCCTGGGCTACTTCGTGTTCGCCCAAAACCGCAGGTTATCAGCCGTACCAGCTAGAAGCTGGGGCTGGTGATCCGGTTGCGGGACGTGACCCGCTACCTGCTCCCATCGCCTACTTGTACGAGCAATGGCGTCCCCCGGAGCTTCTCATCGTGGGCCGGGCTTCGTGGACGACGAGGCCAACGCCCTTCGCGGCAACGCCGCGCCTGCTGCCCCCGGCTTAGACAGCCGGCTGTGGCCCATTCCCCCGATGGTGGGCGCAGAGCCCAATCCCGGGGTGATCACGGACGATTGGATCCTTTCTCAGGTTGTGTTTGATGAGGATGCGGAGGCCCCTATCCCGGCGGCAGTGCTCCAGATCGAGGACGGACCCCCTCTAGAAGAGGCTGAGGTTCCTCCAAATCAGGTGCCCTCATCGATTTCGCCTACTGTTCCGTTCGTGGCGCTCCAGATCGAGGACCGGGCTGTCCATCGTGCTGCTCATCCGGAGCCGGCTCAATCATGGTCCCTTACATGGGATCAGTTTGACCAGCTCCTCGGCAGTGGATCGCAGGCTACACCGCCTGATTTCGGTCGGCTCGACTTTAACTCGGGTGCCCCCATATCGGTTGGGAATCTGGATTTTCAATCCCTTTTTGATGCTGATTGGAGGTCTCAGCCTTCCCGAATTGACAGATCTTTTGATGCCCTGCCTACGCATGAGCCTACTCAGAGCCTACTCAGGGTTTTCCTCATGATGGAGAAAATGACCCCATTGAAGACTTCTCCCCTTCTCATGTTGCAGGTTCGGCCCAACCCGAGGTTGGCAAACGGGCGATTGAGGATTGGCCGCAAATAGCTGGCCTTCCTCCCGTCTCAGGTTCATCCGACATTGACATCATTCACGATCACCCCAGTCCGGCGGATATGGACTTCATCCCTGATGCAGTATCATCTCACCTGTCAGGTACCCGCGACCGGAATGCGGACCGCTACAACGCTGGTCCGAATCCACCGCTTTCCTCAGGTACCCGAGGTCGGGATGCGAACCGCTACAACGCGGGCTCAAATCCGCCAAATCGGGCATCAGGTACTAATCGATCGGACGCGGGCCGCGAAACAGCAGGCCCAAATCCTTCCTCCACTTCGTCAAGAAGCCATGCCGGTCTCTTCGCGGCGTTCAATCGGCGTCAGACTCGAAAAGAGTCCGCCCCCGACGTCATCGACCTCGAGGAGCAGTCCAGCCACCGTACCAGCGATGGATCCGAGCAGGATACACCTGGTATTGGCTCTACTCCCTTCGACCTCCTCGACATCCCCTTCCATCAGCCACCCAGGAGAGGAAATGAAGATGATGAAACCATCCCTGGGATCCTTGATGTAATCGATGAGGCCGAGGTCACACCAGAGAGACGAACGACATCGCTCCCGCCGAGCCGCGTTGCCAAAGTACTTTCTCCTAAGCCACTCAATGATGACGTTGCTCAACGGCTTGATCTCACTCAACCTGATCCAGATCAAGCTCAACTTCGTGGATCATCATCATCATTTGATAATGTGTCGGGACAAACCGGCACTGACTCACGAGCCACAAAGAGGAGCTCTGAGTCACCCGAGAGACGTGAAGCTGCTCTGCGATTGCGATCTAATCCCCCAGCTCATCACGATCCTATTGACGTTCCTATCCACTCTGCGGGGTCTGGGCTCAGCTCCAATGCCCCGATGTCTGAGAAGGAGACTGATGACGGGATTAACTCTACGCCCAGGAACCGGAGACCTGGACTTAGCACTGTTGCCCCTGGACATGGAGGGCTTCCTTCAAATCAACCGGTCAACAACTCCCTCGTCCCCGCATTCTTTCAAATCGGAACTCCGGGCTGCACTCCCGACAGGGAAGAAAATAGGCGCGGAGATCATGACGCTGATAGTCGTCCTGCTCCGTCTGCTTCCACAAGTGGCGGCCATCCTGTTGCATCTGAGCTTCAACGACTGCTTCTCGCGATCCACAACGAGGTCAAGGGGTGCAAGGCCGAAATCCAGGGATGCAGAACTGAGATTCGTTCATGTAGGGATGATATCAACGCTTGCGTCGGTGAGATCAAGAAGATCAATAACCGTGTTGACGCCTTCGAGAAGAAGGTTGAATCATCTTTCTCTGCCGTTGCCGGAACTCTCTCAAAACACGAGGCCAAGTTCCGTGATTTCCACGAGTGGGTCGCCCGAAGCGAGAAGGAGATGAATGAGCGTTTCAAGATGTATGATGAGAGGTCTGACTCGATCGTCATATCCGCTGCTGAACTTCGCGAGCAGGCCGAATCACTTGAGAACGTCAAGGTCCAGCTCCTTAGGTTCTCTGAGATCGGGGCCCTTGAGGCTGAGGTTCGGAAAATCAAGGACGAAGTTGAGGCGAACTCTCGCAGTGTCATCGACATTGAGGGAACCATCTCAAGGGAAAGAACCATCCGTGGGAACGTCGAGACGTATATCCAGCAGCTCGTTCCTGCGACCGACCTGAAGCAGTTCAGTGATAGGATGTCCGGAGCCCTCAATGAGAACTCACAGAAACAGGAAGAGTTCAAGCTTCAATTGTCCCGTATTGCTAGGTGCGTCAAGGACCTTCATGACAAAAGCTTAGGCCCCAATCCGAGGGACATGCAAGAGCAGTTTATGAAGCTTGTGCTGAGGGTCAATGAGATCAACATGCAGATCGCTGAGTTGAGGGAGCAACCTCTTGCTGCCTGCGGATCTTCAAGTGCTGGCGCTGCTTCGACCGCCGGAACGGGATCATGGGAGAAATCTGGAGACACTGATCCCTTAACCCAGGGAAGGGCTCCTAGAGGTTCTCCTCCTCGTGATGCTCGCACCGTCAGCTCGGCGAGGCCTCCTCCACCTCCACCTCCTTCGGGGCCACCCCCACCGTCACCATCAGCCCCCATCTTCGGCAGGGATCCCTCTAGAACGAGGGCCATTGCTCGGGCTGCCGGCGCTGCCCCTGATAACCGGGCCAGGTGTGCTCATGAGGAGCCCGGGCATCCACAGCATCGGGAACCTCGCTATCCATGCCGAAGCTGCGGCAAGTCAGTCTGCGAAGGCTGCTTTGACCATGACTGTAACTCGTGTTTCAAGTGCAGCGATCAGTTTCCTAGATGCCGCGCATGCAGAGGAAGAGGGGGGAGACACGGACTTGTGAGGTGTCTCATATGCAAGGACGAGTACTGCGATCAACACATCGCTTCGCCTGACGATGTGCGCCGTTTTGGGTCGAATGTTCGACCTATTTGCCTCGGTTGTCTGAGAGCTGATCCCGACGGGAAAACTAAGCATCGCGGCCCCAGTGCGGGGCCTGGAGGACCTGATTGCATTCCTGATCATAATCAGCGGGATGGCACTGCTCCTGATCCTGGATCCGGGCCATCACGTGGAGATCCGTCACATCGGAGTCCTGAACCGCACCAAGGGAATTCTGGTTTCTGTTCCCACGCCGGAGCTGCCGGGCCAATGCCACCAAGGGCAATGTCTTCGCCCGTAGTCGGGCGAGCAGTTCCGAGGGGGACCATCAACACGTATCCCGGATGTTCCCCTACAGGGGGGATTTTCACCGGTCAGGTTGAGCATGGAACGTCTCAGGGAGTCATTCGCGGGAGGTACGGACCTGACGCTGCTGTGACAAATCAGCAGAATCCACAGCCTCACCACGGAGTACAAGATAACTCTGGCGGGCCAACTGGTTTCTCTCTTCCACCAGGACTCGATAAGGGTGTGCATGGCGCCGGTGGCGTCGGCGGTATTGGAGCTCCCGATCTTCGCCGATCTTCCGCTGAGGAGAGGGTCTGCCCTCGATGCAACATAAATGTCAAGACCAGCATCCCCGGGACACCTCCATGCTTCCAAACTTGTTCGTTGTGCCGCACTTCTCTGTGTGCCGCGTGCTGCCCGCCATCGTCCGGGAGTTGCTCTCTTTGTGCCATATCCATTGGCAGAGACGGCGTTCTACCTCCCCACGTTTTTGGGCAGGCTACTCGACCGCCCTTAACTTCGTTGCCATCTGAGGCGAACAAGTGCGCCAACATAGAGCTCGAAAAAGAGCCTGCACCGCATGAGTTGCGAGACTGGATCATTTCCACGAGAGAAATCGTGAGCAACGCATTCAGCTATGACTCGCCATATGCCATGTCTTGGGTCATGAGTGTCGAGAACGCCAGCGCAATAGAGGAACTTGATGAGGAGTGCCTCTACCCGATCCTTGACAATAGGTTCAATGCTGCACTGAGAAAGTGCATCACATCGAAACCTATAGTTGCCAAGATCAGCAGGCTGACTGAAGAGGCTCAGGTAAAAAGGGGAACGAGGCTGAAAAGCCGCCAGATCCTGTTCTGTCTAATTGAGTACCTTCGTCCCGATGAAGTCGGGAGCCAGTCTATCCGTACGAATGAACTTCTTCGCCTATCCCTCGGCAGAGCTGCCGGGTCTGGCGAGCCTCAGCTTGAGAAATTCCTTGATAAATGGGAAGGACTCCTGGGCGGAATCACCGCACCGATTGATCACCACGTTCTTCAGCATGTTTTCTTTGAACAAGTTCGACATTCACCATGCTTGATGCCTGACGTGCAACACTGGGATCGTAATCCAGACGTGCAAAATTACGACTGGATCATGAGGGCCGCTCGTAACGCTGTATCGAGGTGGAGGACGAGGTACAATGTCTCTGAGATAAAGGACCGAATGTACTCCCGATCTCCACATGCTGATCGCAACCCGAATGCCGCCGCTCCTGGGGTGCGCCGTCCTTCGCCGTTTGGGGATACTCGCAAGACAGGGGACGCGAGATCAAGTGATCGTGATCGCGGAAAGACGCGATCTAATGACCCCAGGCGGAATAGCAGGGAGCGCCCTTCTCCAGGAAGAGATCGCCGCCATGAGCATCCTGCCACCCCTGGAGTTTGTCATGATTGGCAGAAGGGGCAATGTAGGCGCGGTTCTGACTGCCGTTTTGCGCACCATGAGGAGAAACCGAAATCTCCCCGCGATGACGACGGTCCCATATACCCTGGGTACTGCAGAGAGTGGCTAAACGTCGGCAAATGCACACGTCCGAAGTGTACATACAAGCATGAGAAGCCCCCTCCTGACCTAGCTCCGCTTCCCAGGAAGCCCGGTGCCCCTGCTACTGAGCAGGGGGGTGATTCGTCGAATCCCTATCCTGATGGGCGAATTGACAGTCCCGCACCTGGGGTTGATGAGGGTTTCTGAGAGGGGCGGGCCGTTACCCACAGGCCTCGCCGGGAATATCTATCGCATGCCCAGCGACCAAATGCGAATCTGGTGGCCTGACGGGTGCCCTTTCTGACAGGACACCCGGCCGCTCTCCTCCTGCTGATGCACAGGTGTGGTCTAGAACCGATCACCGGGCTTGCATGTTTCAGGGACCCACTGGTGGGGGCCCCGAGCTACAGAATGTGGTGTGGAGACGGACCGTTTCCATCCCCGACGGACGGGTTATCCAGGACCTTCCAATCACCTCTCACACTTCGCGGAATAGGATGTTCTGCCCTATCGGTTTTACCGGCGACGTGAAAACTACCTTTTGGTCATACACTGATCCTGTTAAGCGTGCCGCGTGGAATGCCTCTATGCGTCCGAACGTCTACAACGACGATCGCAGCCCGACAGTTCAGATCAATGACTCCGCCATGATTGAGTATATCGTCGTTTCCGATAACAACCTTATGAAGCAGATTTCTCATGTTTCTCAGAAATCCAGGAATCCATCATATACTCACTCCGGGGAGTTCAAGAACGCTTCAAAGATCACCATTGAACGGCAAAGTGAGAAGGCCATTCTCCGCGCACTCTCCATGCAGGAGCAGGTCGCCATTGATCAGGAGGGCGAATACCTCGAATCCAAACCGATTCGACGGCGCATGATGTATAGAGCACCGCGCATGTCCTCCACTCCATCCGCTCCTGGGCACGAACGATCGATCCGATGGCTTGCTGATACAGGCTGCCCCATCGACCTTGTTGGACTGAACGAACTTAGTGCCGGGGAGCAGAGTCTGGTGAAGAAAACTGGACGTACCCATGCCCTGCAGACCGCCAACGGTACGGCGTCGACCCTCGGAAGCATTGCTGCTGATATGCAGGACATTGACGAGGTGATTGATGCCCACGTCATGCAGAACACGCCATCGCTCATCTCAATCGGCAAACGCTGTATGGAGCAAGGTTATACATTCACCTGGCCCGCAGGTGAGCTTCCCGTCCTTCAAGGACCTGATGGCAAGGAAATTGTGCTCGACGTGCTGAACAACGTCCCGTACTTGCCTGCCTCACGTTGTAACTTCAGTTCTCCGGTGACCGATCAGTACCCTGACATCCCTGCTGTTCCCGCTCCTTCTGCTCTTTCCGGGGATGTCATCCAAGGGGGAACAAAGGACATGCCTTCAGTACCCGAAGGCCATCCTGGCTCACCTGACCCTGATCCTCCTGCCTCTGATCCAATTGAGGAAACCGTCGAACTTGAAGGCCACGGCCCTCTGCGTAGCGCTGAAGACTGGAGAGCTGACGCCTTGACCCTCCGCCATGTGATGACTCATCTTCCCAAGAACCCTTTTTGCTCGCACTGCCAGCGTGCCAAGATGGAGAATGTTAGACTGTTCCGGAAGAAGGGCGCGGCTGGTCATGGAGCCGAAGACTTTGGCGACTTAGTCACCGCCGACACGATGGTTCTGCGAGGGCTACGAGACAGGGGCATCAACGGCGAGGCCGACGCCATCGTTTTCTATGATCTCGCCACTTCGTGGATTGATGTCATGCCTGTCATGAGCCGCTCTGATGCTAACACCGTTGACGCTTTCAACCGCTTCGCAGGGCCTCAAAATGACATCAAGATGATGCACACTGATCAAGCTAAAGAACTTGTCAGTGCTTGCAAAGAACTGCGCTGGATACATGAATGGTCTACTCCGGGGATGCCAAAGACCAACGGCATCATTGAAAACAAAGTCAAATTAGTCCTTCATGGTGCACGTGTGCTTTTACGTCAAGCCGGGTTAGAAGCCCGATGGTGGCCCTACGCAACAAAGTACTTTGCCGTCGCTAGGAACATCGAGAATCGGGGAGGTGGAAGCGCGTGGTCTAAAAGACACGCCCCCCTTCCTTTCAACGGCAAGCTTCTTCCCTTCGGTTGCTTGGTTGATTTCTTCCCCGTCGCCCCCAAGCCGCGTCGAGTTGAAAAGGGGGGGATCAAAAACGCCCCCGAAGATCAAAATAAGCCTGCCGACGATGACTATTGGAGCAAAGACGAAGAGAACGAGTGTGTTATCCGTATACACCGGACACCCAGAAAGAAACTCTTCGATCCAAGGGGCTCCAACTGCCCAATCGACGTTGAATTCCTCGCTGACGAAACTCTCACCATCATTAAATATCTCAACGGTGAAAATGACTCTATTCAGTCAACCACGTGGAGAAACCTGAGTGATCCTAGAGATGATCAATCGCAAGATTGGATTGGCGAAACCTATTTTCAGGTCGACGTCCACGCTCTCGAGAAATGGGGCGAAACCTCAAAGGAAGACGCACCCCTTTCTGATGATGACTATGAACCCATGTCAGCAGAAGAAATCGAGGAAGCTCTGCGTGACTGTGACTACGACCCCCTCGCTGACTTCGCTGAAGAAGAATCTAGTATCGCTCCCGCTGTTCCCGGTGAAGAACACGATCATTATAAGGCTCCCAAGTTCGCCCCTGTTGCCAAACCTGGTGTTTTCCTTGGTTATCGGTTCGAACCTGGAGGGAAATGGAAGGGCGACTACTATGTTGCTGACCTCGAGCACTTTCAGGCTGGAGTTGTTCGACCCAGTATCCACCAAGTGAAGCAGATCTACCACGATGCTGAAGAGCCGTTCGTTTTTCCTCTGCTAAAAGCATATGAGGCTCGTACCCGCGAAATTGCATCATATAAGCATGATCGCCTATCAAACCCTGATCACCTCAGCGGAAAAATTCTGCCCCGTGAAGACGAGTCCTTCAGCTTTGACGAGGGACGCTTTGACCATGGGGACGATGAGGATGATCGTCAAAATCGTCGACAGAATGCTGACTTCGACAATGTTCCTGAGACTGACCTCATAGATCGTCACGTCTCGGATGGATTTTCCCCTGACAAAAGGGATGATTACTGGGTGCGCTTTGAAGAAGAAAGGTCCTGGCATCGATACCATGTCAAGGCGAGAAAGGACTTCTTTGGAGACGATACCCGTCCTCTGCCTTCAGGGGGGCCGGTCCAAGCTGATCTCGACGACGTCAGGATCACTCATTGCAACTTCCTCGACTCCAGAGACGAGGTCTATCGCGACTCCCGTGATGTGTATGCCAGCGGCCATCGGTTTAGAACACACAAGTTCTGGACCGGGGTTACCATCCTCTTCGACAAGGGCTGCGCGCCCAAAAGGAGGCGTCCCTCTCCCAAGAAGCCGCTCTGCGAAGATGTGTTACCGGGAGGTAAGGAGGACATTGATTATCCTCAGTCCTCCAAACGCAAAGAACGTCCCTACACCGGGACGGGGAAGCCCAACTCCATCTCGTCCGATGATTGGCGAGCCATGTCGCTCACCGCGCGAAGGATCTATGTCAGCACTGAGAGGGAGCTTGAGGTTGAGAAGTCTCGCTCCAAGCCTGGCGACGATCATCCTGGCGCGCCGGCCACCTCCAATAAATCACTCCTACCCAGAGGCTCCTGGGCCCTCCTAGGGAGGGTCCGGGGCCCTCCTAGGGAGGGACCGGCCTGTTTGTCGGATACGGGGCCCTCGTGGGCCCCCAGTGCAATCCGGACGGGATGGATGGAACCAAAATGGCCTCGAATCACACCTCCCCTAGCATTACTATCCGACGGTTATCCGACGCCGGGCCCTCGTAGACACTCAGTTTTGGGGGCCCAGGCCCAATTATCCGACGGTCATCCGACGGCTATCCGACGGCCATCCGACAGTTATCCGACGGCTATCCGACGGCCATCCGACGGTTATCCGACGGTTATCCGATGGTAATCCGAAGCTTGTTTGCAGCCCAAAGGTCCAACAAAAAACCAGCCCGAAACCTCCTACAACCGCGAGGGCCCGCGAGGGCCCAAGGGCCCGAAACATGAGTTGGGAGCGTCTGGGAGAGTTTCTATTTTGTTTGTTGTGTGTGGCTGCCATGCTTTTTGTGCAGTTGGATTTTTTCTAGGCCTGTCACTGGCCTGCTTGGTCGGGCTGCTGATTCTCTTGAAGTGGGATGTTTGTAGTAGGGCTGTGTGGATGTCGCTTTCTTGGCGCAGTTGCTTTTCTTCAGGGCCTGTCGCTGGCCTGCTTGGTCCGGCTGCTACTTTTCGTGAAGCAATATTTTTCCGAAGGGCTTCTAGTTTGCTTGTTCTGTGTGGCTGCCGTTTTTTTTGGTTGTTGTGCAGTTGGTTCTTTTCAAGGCCTGTCACTGGCTTGCTTGGTCTGCCTGCTGCTTTTCGTGAAGTGTTTTGTTTCCATTGGGTTTCTTTGTGGCTGCCGCTTTGTTTCTCAGTTGGGTTTTTCTTCAGGGCCTGTCACTGGCCTGCTTGGTCGGCCTGCTGCTTCGAGATTGTTGTTTTTTGCTTGCTGTCTGTGGCTCCGTTTTTTGGTGAAGTTGGATTTGTTTCAGGGCCTGGCACTGGCCTGCTCGGTCGGGCTGGTGATTTTAGCAAAGTGGGATTTGTTGTAGGGCTTCGAATTTGCTTGTTGTGTTTGAATGCCACTTTTTTGGTGCAGTTGGATTTTGTTCAGGGCCTGTCACTGGCCTGCTTGGTCGGCCTGCTGCTTTTTGTGAAGTGGGATTTTTCCCGAGAGCTTCTAGTTTGCTTGTTGCGTGTGGCTGCCGCGTTCTTTTTTGTGTTGTTTTTATAGGGGCCTGTCACTGGCTTGCTTGGTCGGGCTGCTGCTAATCATCGCTTTTCGTGAAGTTGGATTTGTTTAGTAAAGCTTCTAATTTCCTTGTTGTGTGTGGCTGCCATGTGTTTTGTGCAGTTGGATTTTTGCTCAGGGCCTGTCACTGGCCTGCTTGCTTGGGCTGCTGCTTTTCGTGAAGTTGGATTTATTTAGTAGAGCTTCCAATTTGCTTGTTGTGCGTGGCTACCATGCTTTTTGTGCATGCTGTCACTGGCCTGCTTAGTCAGGCTGCTAATTTTCGTGAAGTGGGATTTTTGTAGTAGGGCTTCTAATTTGCTTTTTGTGTGTGGATGCCGCTTTTTTGGTGCAGTTGTTTTTGTTTCAGGGCCTGTCGCTGGCCTGCTTGGTCGGGCTGCTGCTTTTCGCGGTCTTGTTTTTGTTTAGTAAAGCTGCTGCTTTGTTTGTTGTGTGTGGCTGCCATTTTTTGTTATTGCGCAGTTGGATTTTGTTCAGGGCCTGTCACTGGCCTGCCGGGTCTGCTGTTTTTCGTAAAGTTGGATTTTTTTGATTTTTTAAGTAAGAGTTGAATTGCTGGTTGTCCGCGGCTGCCGTTTTTTTGTTCAGGGTCTGTCGCTGGCCTGCTTGGTTGGGCTGCTGCTTTTCGCAAAGTTTTTTTCTGGTTTCTAATATGTTTGTTGTCTTTGCCGGCCTGTTTTCTGCAGATGTTGTTGGCAATCTTGCTTGCGAAGAGCTGTTGCCTCACGCAGGGCGGTGGGCGGTGGGCGGTGGGCGGTGGGTGGGCAGGACATGCGGGTCATCAGGCGGGCCATGCAGGCCACAGCCGGACCAAGCAGGCCAGCGACAGGCCCTGAAGAAAAGCAACTGCGCCAAGAAAGCGACATCCACACAGCCCTACTACAAACATCCCACTTCAAGAGAATCAGCAGCCCGACCAAGCAGGCCAGTGACAGGCCTAGAAAAAATCCAACTGCACAAAAAGCATGGCAGCCACACACAAAAAACAAAATAGAAACTCTACTCCCAGACGCTCCCAACTCAAGTTTCGGGCCCTTGGGCCCTCGCGGGCCCTCGCGGTCGTAGGAGGTTTCGGGCTGGTTTTTTGGTGGGGGCCTTTGGGCTGCAAACAAGCTTCGGATTACCATCGGATAACCGTCGGATAACCGTCGGATGGCCGTCGGATAGCCGTCGGATAACCGTCGGATGGCCGTCGGATAGCCGTCGGATAACCGTCGGATGGCCGTCGGATAGCCGTCGGATAACCGTCGGATAATTGGGCCGGGGCCCCCAAAACTGAGGGTCTACGAGGGCCCGGCGTCGGATACCGTCGGATACCGTCGGATAACCGTCGGATAACCGTCGGATAACCGTCGGATAGCCGTCGGATAGCCGTCGGATAACCGTCGGATAGGGGAGGTGTGATTCGAGGCCATTATCCATTGATCCCGTCCGTATTGCACTAGGGGCCCACAAGGCCCCGTATCCGACAAGCAGGCGGGTCCTTTCAGGAGCGGACCCTCCCTAGGAAACCCCACTTCATGCAAAGCAGGAGCCCAACCAAGCAGGCCAGTGACAGGCCCTCCAACTGCGCAAAAAAACGGCATTTGAACTGTTTGAACTCCCCGTGTAAAGAAACATCATTGTTGGGGCCCGGGATTTTGAATTTTTGAATTGTTTGAACTCTCCAAGTACGGAAACATCACGTTGGGGACCCAGGATTTTGAACTTTTTGAATTCCCCAAGTAAAGAAACATCACTGTGGGGTTTGAACTTTTTGAACTCCCCTATAGTAAAGAAACATCACTTTCGGGACCCGGGATTTTGAACTCCCCAAGTAAAGAAACACCCGGCGGAACATCACTTTCGGGACCCGGGATTTTGAACTTTTTGAACTCCCCAATTAAAGACACATCACTTTAGGGGACCCGGGATTTTCAGCGTTTTGAATTTTGTTGGTCTCCCCAAATCAGGAACTAGGATTTCACAACCCGGGTTTTTGACCTTTTTGTCGGTCTTTCAATCTCCCCAGCCCAGGAACTCAGATTCGAGGGGCCCTGGATGTTGACCTAGTTGGTTTCTTCCAAAATTCGCAAGTAAAGAAGCATGAATTGAGCGACCCAACTTGCGTAACTGTCCACCAACCTAAACTAAATGAAACAAGCGGCCCCTCCAAACAACCAACCAAAACTAAATGAAACAAGCGGCCCCTCCAAACAACCAACCCAAACTCAATGAAACAAGCGGCCCCTCCAAACCAGCAACCAAACCTTATAATAGAAAACCGGCCCCTCCAAACCACCAACCCAAACTACAGTAAATGGAAAAGCGGCCCCCTCCAAACCACCAAGACAAATTAAATGAAAGTAGAACCATCAACCCAAACTAATTGGAAAAAATAACCAACCCAACCAAGCCAGCAACCCAAACTAATGGAAAACACGGCCCCCTCCAAACTACCAACCCAAACCGAATAGAAAAAACGGCCCCTCCACGCAACCAAACGAAACTAAATGAAGCAAGCGGCCCCTCCAAACCAGCAACCCAAACTAAATTAAAAAACCGGCCCCTCCAAACCACCAACCCAAACTACAGTAAATGGAAAAGCGGCCCCCTCCAAACCACCAAGACAAATTAAATGAAACTAGAACCATCAACCCAAACTAATTGGAAAAAATAACCAACCCAACCAAGCCAGCAACCCAAACTAATGGAAAACACGGCCCCCTCCAAACTACCAACCCAAACCGAATAGAAAAAACGGCCCCTCCACGCAACCAAACGAAACTAAATGAAACAAGCGGCCCCTCCAAACCAGCAACCCAAACTAAATTAAAAAAGCGGCCCCTCCAAACTACCAACCCAAACTAAATGAAACAAACGGCCCCTCCAAACTCCAAACCAGCAACCCAAGCTAAATGGAAAAAACAGCCCCCTCCAAACTACCAACCCAAACATAATGTCAAAAACGGCCTCTCCAAACCAGCAAATGGAAAAGCGGACCCCTCCGACCAAACCACCAACGAAAATTAAGTGAAACTGGAACCACCAAGCAAAAGTAAATAGAACAAGCGGCCCCTCCACACAAACAACCCAAAAACTAAATGAAACAAGCGGCCCCTCCAAACCAGCAACCCAAACCAAATGAAAACAGCGGCCCCCTCCAAACTACCAACCCAAACTAAATGAAACAATTGCCCCCTCCAACCAGCAACCCAAACGAATGCAAAACCGGCCCTCCAAGCCACCAACCCAAACTAGATGGAAAAGCGGGTTAAATGAAACTAGAACCATCAGCCCAAACTAAATGGAAAACGCGGCCCCTCCAAACCTCTTCTTTGCAAAGCCAGGCCTTCCCCGTTATTTTTATTATGCTTGTGGGTTCTCAGACGCGCATTTTTTTGTACCAGGTCCACATTGTATTGCGCCAGGATGATGCCACTGTTCGGGTTATGATTATACATGGCTATGGTTTTTAAGGGGCATGCAAAGCCCGACGCGGCGCGAACCTTGGTACGGAGGTATGTAACGGGGGCTCTTGTAACTCTGTAGCGAGAGAACAGTGCTTGACACTTCCACAATTCCAGCTCGAAAGTTTCATTTGTTGATTCACCCGGCTGCAACGTTTCTTCTGCTGAAGGGCAAGCTCTTTGCAAGTTATTTACATAAATTCTGCTGTTTTAACTGTGTGTTGTTATCTTATTTTATATTTGTTGTCTTATCTTTTTGTTTGATCTTTTATTATTTGTTATTTTTATCTGTCTTTATCTCTTCCCAGTAAAAGAAACAGTAGATAATTACTAAGTTCAGATTAAGTGTCCGGTATCTAGACTATCTATTTGCTTTCTAGACCCCCCCCCCCCCAACCAGCCCGAGGGCCCGCGAGGGCCCGCGAGGGCCCGAGGGCCCGAAACATGAGTTGGGAGCGTCTGGGTAATTGAATTTGCATGCGAAGCCGATTCCGCACTTTCCGCCACTATGTTCGAATCTGGTGGAGATGCCATTCGCGTGCACAAGGACTCCTTTGATATCCTTAAGGGCAAGGATGTTAGGAGGCTGATCGAGATCGTTGGGAAGAATCCTAAATGCGATCTTTGGTCTTCTATTCCCTGTGGACCTTGGAGTACTTGGCAATACGTCAACCTTTCTCAGTACGGACCCGAATTCGCCGCCGAGCTTAACGACGCTCGAAGACAGTCCCAAATCATGTTCGCGGCCTTCATTCGAGTTTCTCGTGAAGTGCGGAAGGGTGGTGGGCGAATTGCCTATGAATGGCCACGTCATTGCCTTGGATGGTCTCAACCCTTCATGAAAAAATTGACGATCCTGAGATTCTCACTGTCAATATTGACGGATGCGACTTCGGAATGAAGGACAAGAACGGGACGCCCATCCGGAAGCAGTGGAGAATCGCCACGAACTCTCCCGACCTCGCCGCCGCGCTCGGGGGCCGAACGTGTCATCATGAAAAGGGGTTCGCGCACGCCAGGATTGAGGGGTCCCTCACTCCGCTCACTGCCCTCTATCCGAAGCAGATGTGCCAGACAATCATCAAATCCTGGTACAAAGGGAGGACTGAGAGATCTACGATTCCTGTCGCGGTCGCCGAGCCCAACAACCGCGCTGCATGGAAAAGAGACCCCCATGCACTCTACATCCATCCTCTTCGGGAAGGGGTCGCTGTCCCGAATCGCGGGACTCCTGAAAGTGTTGGTCTGGATTTTCAATCGGCCGATGATCACATAGTTCCCGCTGGCGACAAAGCCACCATCGGGACTGGCTTAGCCATCACCATTCCCGAGGGGGTCTACGGGAGAATAGCCCCCCGCTCTGGCCTTGCTGCCAAGCACATGATTGACATCGGTGCCGGCGTCATTGACCCCGACTATACCGGAGAGGTCAAGGTTGTAATCTTCAACCATTCGAACAGTGACTTCCTCATCAAGAAGGGAGACAAAATCGCGCAACTCATTCTTGAACGCGTCTCTATTCTTGAGCCCGTCGTATGCGTGCAGAAGCCGCGTGCCACCGAAAGAGGGGGGCAAGGATTCGGTAGCACCGACAAAGGTGCCCCCGCTGCGTCTGCTACTTTCCCATCACATATGTGGTCCTCCACCGGAAACACCGAGTGGTTTGCCATGCCTCGTGGGGCCGATGGATCCGGTCACAGTCCATTCCTCGGGCTTCCTCCGTTCAGCGCCTGTGTCGCTCGCCCTGTGCCTCGAAAGGAGGCAAAGCTCGATCCCAAGGCCTTCGCCGCCCTAGAAAAGGAGTGGAAGAAGCTTAGGGATCTTGGCTGTTGGGACCAATCCAGGGTGCGTGAGTGGCGTGACGTCGCTGCTGAGGCAAAACGAGAAGGGACCAAAGTTCATGTCGGCCGTATCTTTGACATATGCGTCGAAAAGAATCACGAACTCGGAGAGGATGACCCGAACAGGAAGTTCAAGGGCCGTGTTGTCTTCGAGGGGTGTCACGTTAGGGACGAATCCAATGCCTGGGCTCTGTTTTCCGAAATCACTTCGTGCCCTGTGCTGATGCATACGGACTTTTGCCAGGAAACTCGCTTGAAGTTAGCGACGGGGAATCCGCGTATACGCAGGCGTTGCTCGGCGGAACCAAGACCTGGATACGCCTTCCCCGTGACCAATGGCCAAAGGAATGGGAGGGCATGCAAGACCCTGTATGCCCCCTTGTTCTTGCGCTCTATGGACACCCCGACGCTGGAGGTTTCTGGGAACAGCACTGCGAGACCCAACTTAAAAAGGTTGGATTTGTGCCCATCCCCGACTGGCCCAGTGTTTTTCGTCACCCGGCACTTGAGACCTTTCTCGTTGTCTATGTTGACGATTTCAAGCAAAGTGGCCCATCGGCTAACCTCGCCGAAGGATGGAGACTCATAGGTTCCGTTATCAATATTGAGGAGCCCCGTCCTCTCAAGAGATATCTCGGCTGCGAACACGAATTCAGATCAGCCACCGTTGATGGGCCCTTCGATCCGAGGACTGCTTGGACGGTTGGACATCCTCCCTCAAAGCCTATACCGGAGATGCGTTTTGGGCCGGACCGAAGGCCTGCTGCCGACGCATGTCGCGGCAAAGCTAAGATCAACCTCATCAAATACAACGAATCTTGCTTCATGCAAGCATGTGTTGAGCGTTACCTCGAACTTTGCCAGTCGAAATTTCCCAAGGCCCTTCAGACTGTCGAGACCCCGTTCCTCGACGAGAGCAAGCCTGAATTTGACGAGAACCCGGTAAACCCGGAGTTTGACAGGCTTGTTGACCAAAAAGAAGACATCGAGATCATCTCTGCCAAGCCTGGCGTCCTAGGCGACGCAGCTGCACAAGTCTTAATGAAAATCTTATATGGTGCTCGAATGGGCCGTTATGATTTAATCCGGCCAGTGCAAGCGCTTGCCAGCAGAATCACAAAGTGGAACCAATTGTGCGACAAGAAGCTTCACAGGCTCGTGTCGTACATTAACTCCACCATTGAGTTGCACCTCTATGGATGGGTTGGCGATCGATCTGATATGATCGAAGTCGTCACCTACTGCGATGCTGATCTCGCCGGTGATCGAACCGACGCAAAAAGCACTTCCGGGGTCCTCGTGTGTCTCGTTGGCCCCCGCACCTACATGCCCATCACCGCCGTGAGCAAGAAGCAAACTTCCGTATCGAAGTCTACTCCCGAGGCCGAAATTGTCGCCCTCGATCACGGCATTTCCAAAGAGGCCATGATGCTCGCCGCTCTCTGGCACTTTGCCATCGGTCGCGGCTCCTCGGACTCAATCGTATGTAAGTGCAAAATCAAATATGACGCTTCGATCCCACAACCCATCAGCGTCCTTGAGGACAATGAAGCCGCATGCAGAATAATCGTCACAGGCAATAACCCGAACATGCGATACATGTCGCGTACCCAACGGGTTGATATCGCGTGGCTCAATGAGCGATACAATGACAAAATATTCCGTTTCGTAGCATGCCCTTCGGACTATCAGGGAGCCGACATCCTCACAAAGGCGTGCGTCGACAAGATCGTATGGAGCAAAAATCTCCACACCCTTGGGATGTTCAAGCAGGGGTTTCTGCAATCATATCTCTCCCATCCCACCCAACCCGTGCATATTCCCCCTGCCGCTCCTGCTCTTCCACCAATCAGGGGGGTTCGCATTGAATCCGATCATGACTCAAAGTTCAACTCCTTCATCAATGACGCCAACATCTCAGATTGCAGGATTTCAATCACCGAGATTAGGGCGTCTGAAAATGACAACCTGACCGTCGTCATTGACTCATCTGTGTTACCACTCCTGCCCCCTCAGCGCGGGCACAGAGTCGTAAAAATCGATCTCGATGATGGAGGCACCGGAGGGATCTCTACGTATCCCGGATTAAAAGGAAAAAGAGATAATTTTGCCGTGTTCAATGTTTTTCCTTCATGCCCGGATTCCTGCAAAAGGGATTGGTCCAAGATCAGGAGGTTTCGACAAAAGTGCGACGCGCTTACTGCCTCTACTCTTGCCTTTGCCCTGAATGCTATACATCACGAATTTGACGTTGTTATTGGATTTGGTGGTGACCTACCTGGACTCTGCGTTCAGAAAATCCGCCAATTTATTGATGACCATGACCTATACAGATCTAATCTTTGCAGTTGCCAGGTTGGAGCTTACGGTCACGCCACTGTCATTACCGTTGCCGTGAACAAACGGACTAATGATCGATTACGCTGTGTACCCTGCTCCATATCGCTTCGAAACGGGAAGAACGATTTCTCTTTTCACGATGTTGCCTGGGAAAGGATTTTCGATGAAATTTTCGGTTGAATGTGTTCGATCTCTGTTGAACCTGTGCTCTCTTGTTGCTCGCCATGCAGTGTGGGATGCTTATAAGCGTTTACATGTCGCTTTTTGGCTCTCTCTCAGCTGAGCACGACTTCCTCGGAAGTCAACATCGGCAAGCGATGCACATTACCGACCACTTCAGGACCATATGGGATTCCCCTACACGCGGGGCTTTGACCTTTGTTTATTCTTGATGGTATTGTCGATCTTGAGATTGTGTACGATTCATCATTCAATCCAATTGAGCTCCTCTATTTCTATAGCCGCCCCGCCTCGCGCTCTGGGCCGCTGCTGCGACATTCCCTGGCCCGGGTGACGTGTCCTAGACGGACTTTCCACCCCGGTCTTGGCAGCCGTTCGGCTGCTGGTGATCTTCACCACCTTCACGCACCGCTGCTGTGCGACCATTGGCGTTCTCCATCGCCTTCCTGCACCGCCGCCGGCGGCTGCCTTGGACCACTTCCCACTTCCGCTACTTCAACGCGGGTTCTGTGATATGGCTTCCGCGGAAAGCGGATCGATCACCAGGGCTGGGGCTGAGAAAAGCCTCCCCACACCTCCCAGCGCATCATCGCTGCGGTTTCCCTACCCTGTCACCGGCCGCGTGAAAGCCGTGGCCAACATCATGCAGAACAGCTTCAACAGCTGGGTTTCCAAGCTCAACGGTCGCGCGGCTTTAAAGGCTGCCCGTTTGAGCGATGTGATCACCGGAGAGCAGGTGGAGACTATGATCAATGGTCTCGTCAAATGCGAGGGTTACGATTCCTTTCCCGGGGATGTTAGGACCAAAATCCTAAATTACCGAAGAGGAAGGGCGGCCAACATAATCGCCCTGCTCAAGGATTCTGGTTTCGTTGCCACCGAGCACAATGCCCTGACCGCTGCGGCAATCCTGTGCGATGCGATCCCCATCCGTGGCTCCGCCACCCACTATCTCCCTCATGCCCACATAGCGCCGCTCGGGATTGATGAGGCGAATGACGTCGACCCGGCAGTATACCCCTGCTGTCGACCGTCCGGAGGAGGATGGTCCTCGTCCATCACGAACGCCGACGGGGAATTGAAGAAGAACTGGAGGACTGAGTACTTGGCGGTCAAGCAGAACCAGTACAGGAGCTATGTCGGCTTCACGACAGACTGCTATGACATGGGTGATCCACGCCGTTCCCAACACACGGGAGGCATCAGCAGCTTCACTCAGCACGAGCCCTCCATAGTGAGAAAGTGGCTACAAATGCGCCCTCTTGCTATGTTTGTACCCCCAGAGATCGTTGTTGATGGCATCTCCCTCATTAAGGATAGAACCTTGGAGGAAATCATCGACATGTGTCAGGATAGGACCGCTAGCAGATCGATCGACCATCTGCCATCTATGGAGGCCTACGGCGGGTTTGGAGCATTTGCGGAGCACATGACCTCTGAGCTGAAGGTCGCAACCGTGCTTGACCAGTTCTTCCTATGGAACAAGGTTGAGAGGCTCGCCACCCCCGGGGTGACCAACGTGGCCCACGACTACGGCATCACGGCAGGCGAGGGATATTGGATCGTACCCTCTCTCTCGTCCGTCATTGATGCGGAGTCCCCGAATTGGAACCAATGGCAGCAGGGGAGCATTGAGAACAAGCTCTGGGCACACGGACTCAGCCAATTCTCCCTTTGGGCCTCCATCGCCCATGAAGAGGTGGTGAGCTCAGAGTCCGAGGACAAACTCGGGATTTGGACGTCGCTGGTCTACAGCCAAGCGCTCGGGTACACCCCGTGGGCGCACTACGGCCAAGGAGTCTGGGCTCATCTTTCTTTCATGCTGCCTGTGGACGCTGCCGGCGGCGACAACCCCCGCGGAGATAAAACGCGGCGTCTCATGTTGGCTCGGGCACCCATATTTGCTCTCGCCATCAAATTCTCCCATGACCTGGAGCTGATCACGGGTGGTGAGGGGTTCTCCACATGTTACGCAAATGGAGACGTCGAGTTGCAACGGTTCAACCCTTATATTGAGGTTAACCCCTGCTCTCCATCGCTCTCCTGGAGGAAACGCGCCTTCTTTCAGCCTAATGCCATCGGGGAGATTGGCGCGACCAAGCGCGAAATGGAGCGATTGGCTGCTCCTAGCACCCCCACGAAGACTGGTGGATTCAGCCCGGAGTTCGCCAGGCATCGCCTCGTCAGCAACACATACGCTGCGAAGGTGCAAGAGGCTGGATCATCGATCTCATTTGCGCTCGAAAATGATTACCCGAAATATCCGGGTTACATCATGGAGGAGCATCTGGCGCCATCTACCATGTTTCTTGACATCGACAAGATGATCGGAAAGTACAAACAAGAGTGGATCGCGAACCCCGAAAGTGAGGTGCTCCCTAGTCTGAGCAGGCCCAAGACCTCTCATCTGACTACGTACGACCAGAATGCCCTCGAAAAAGAGTGGATAGGTTGGGGAAACCAAATGTTCAGGAACGTCATCCTGACCGTGTTTCCGGAATTCGCCCTCACATGCATTGATTCTGATGTTCCGACTATACCGTCGGTGTTGAAGGGCCTCCTGCCTATGAGCACTACCGGAGTCACCGGTATCCTCGCCGCAATGGCAGCGGGTTGGGGGCCTCCCACATATTTGGAGGAGCCAACGATTAAGGCCAATGCCCAGGTGCTTGTCTTCTACGACCTCTGCTTTGCGTCGCGCGGGAAGACCAAGAAGGGCTCGTACATCACGGCGGATGAATTCAGTGCTCAACTGGACACTCTCCGGTCCACTGACAGCGGGCCGCGAAAGGGATCCACCCCGAAGATCCAATTCCACTGCCCGTACGGGGAGAGTGGTTACCACATCCCCATCGCCACCATGGTCGAAGAGGCCACACGGCTCACTCATGACCGCGAAAAAGCGGTTGGAAGGGGGGCCATGGAGTATGACACCTGCATCTTTGCGACCCGTCTCCACGACCTGGCCGATTGGGATGAGAAAAAGCAGGTGTCGGTCATCAAGAGCAACGCGCAAACCCTCATCCACACCACCCTGGAAAGACTTGACTCCGTGAGGAGGGCTGGATCGAATGTGGTGATCCTCATTTCGGTTGCGTCATGGCTCCAGCCCGCTCGTAATACCAACATGCTCGGCGTCATCACGACGTTCATCAGGGCAGCGATGAAGAGGAACTTGATCGTGGTTCCTGCGGATTTCGCTTTCTGGGGCGACCACTGTGTCGGCAGTTCCGGCGCCCCCGCGAACAAGTACAGAGCTGTGGTAGCGCTCCCGGCACTCGCCAGCGCGGCCGTGGACATCTCGTGGACGCTACACCGCGTCATGAGTGCGGCCAATGCTGCGAAAACGTTGGGCATGCTGTACAAGAAGACCATGTATCCACCCGACGAGGACGCGAAGGTGAAGGCGGAAAAGATTCTCCAGACCAAGGTCTGGGATGATTCGCTAACTTACTCCACCGCCCCGCCAGCGAAGGTCGCCGGGGCAGATAGCTCTGGCCAATCGCTTGACGTGGAGATGACTGATGCGGCATCCAAGGTGACGCCCCCCGCACAGGCGGCGGCTCCCTCTGTGGCGAAGGCTCCTGCCCGTCAGGCCGAGCCCAAAGGCCCTACGCCGAAGACGATGTCGGCACCGACGCGCCCCGTCTCGCCACCGAAAGCCTCGCCCGCCAAGGCGAAGGGGTCCATTGACATTAGAAGTGTCCCCAAGGCCCCTGTCCCGCAAAGGGTGGCACGCCAGCTAAATCGCCGGATCCCGGCTCTACGGCTACCAAGGGTGCCCCTCCCGCTCCAAATATCCGCACTTCCGGGGGTAGTTCGCCGGTTCCCGAGCCTGCCGACCCGCCAAAGGCCCCCCGTTGGGGGGGCCCTTTGCCCAAGTCTGTGCTGACTCCGCCCGGGAAGGACGAGAGCAACTTCCCGCGCCTCGCGACACCTGAGGCATCTCGCAAGGCTGCAGCAGCGGCCAAAAAGAAGGCTGAGGAGCTGAAGAAACCAGCGGGCAGTGAAAGGAAGGACGTTCCCACGCTCCCGACCGTCGAAGAGAAGGATGATGACATGGATGTTGACGCCGAGATAGCATACTGGCGTGGCACGCCGGTAGAACCGGCCGCCCCCACCACTGCCCCCACTCCTACCCCTGGAGGTGAGCCGCCCGCAGCGCCTGTGACCAGGCCGGTCGATCTCAGAGGCAATGATGTGGAGAGCTTCGAGGACTTCATGAAGACCCTTGATCAGACGACTGATGATGTACCAGGCGTCGGTCCCTACCCTGCTGCATCAATGGAAGTAGGGGGGAGCACTGGATCGGGGGGGCTTCCGACAAAGGAGGATCTCTCGGAGTTCGATGAGGTGGACCCTGATGCCCGCACCTCCACCGGGGACGCGGGAGTCTCCGTCGAGGGATATACCATCACCCCCGATGGCGAGTATTATGATCCCGACTCGCAGGAGACCTTTCAGACGCTTGAGGCGTGGAAAGCTCAGCGGAAATCGTCCCGACACAGGGTCGTCCGAGCTAGCGCCACGGAGTCGAAGGATCCGGTGCACGGCGGACTTGAGGAACCCGATGAGCGGAATCCCAACTACTATGGAGACGACACGGAGCCGAAGAGAGGATCGATTTCCCTCGACGAAGCGTTCACCCGGCCCGACAGGTTCGTACTTCACCACATCGCTGCTCGAGAGAAAAATTTCGAGCCGATCGTGGCCAGCTACGCAAACAAGGCGAGGAACTCGGACCAGGTGACTAAAGAGCAGGGTGATCAATCGAGGACGCTGAACGCTGCCATCCCCAATGATCGCCATGGGCAACGTGAAATGGCCAAACGCGCCACGCTGGTTGACTGGGCCCACGCATATGCAGACAAATGCACTGTGCATGGCCCCAGACAGCTCCAGTATGTCCACTTCGGGAAGGAGGCCACGGATAGAACCGAGGCTGACGAGTGGACAAAGGTCATGGAAACGATCGTTCCCCCTGAGTACCCGCCGGAGATTCGTGATCAGATCGACTCCAAGTTCGTGACCCGAAAGGGCGAGTCCGGCGACCACCACACCGGCATCTTCGGAAAAGCCAAGCAGCCGCTTGGGAATTCCAACTCGTATCCAAACAGGACACGGTGCGATGCAATGGTGCACGACGGGACCCGACTCGGAATGGTCGATTCCAGGAACGGCGAGGTCATTCCCATGGATGACGTCTTTTGGACGGCAGAGTACATGAACGCCTATGACCTTAACTCCCAGCTCTCCGCGGTCCGTGCCGGCCTTGATATGGCATTGGCGACCGCTTGGAGGATGGGGCACGTTCACCCGCACGTGGCCGGTGCTGTGGCTGGGTTGCAGAAGATCAGGACATTCTATGACTGCCTCCACGCCGCTCACCGCAAGACCCGGCTTGGTTCGTTGAGCTCGATCGCGTCGACGACCGTGGCAACAAGCTGGAGCCGAACATCCCTGACACATGGCGAACCACCGCGCTCAGAGGGGAGTACCCGGACTGCCTAGCACAATCGGTCGCACAGGTCTTCCGGTCCATGTGCGGTCCTTTGGCCATGTCTGGATCGCGTGAGGATCGGGCAGTTATCATTCGCAGAGATGAGTCCGCCTTCACCCGTGGTGACAAAATCATGGGCATCCCCTGGCCGGCTTATCGACGTCCTACAGCACGCGAGATCAAGGAGGCCAAGGAGAAGGCGGAGAAAGAGGGTCACAATGCCGGTGAGGACGTCGACATGAATGAGCCCCGGGACAAACCGGTGGTGGCTGGAGGAGAGGCAGCGGGAACAACCGCCACGGGGGCCTCCGACCACAAGAAAGACGACCCTGTTCCGCCTGCCACTCAAGCCCCTGACGCCCCTGCCAAGCCCGCCCATCCTCCTGCGGATGCGCTCCCTAGCCAGGTCGAGGCGAGGAGCACTCTGCTAGGCGTTCATGACACTGCGGGGCCATTCGCCGCGCCCAGGGATCTGCATACCGGTCAGTTCATATACGTCGACTGCACGGAGGAGGAGAGGGCCATGCTGCCCACGACCATCGGATCGCAGTTCGAGGCGGAGCGTGCTCTGGCCGATCTGAGGACCGTGAGTCGCGTCGTCGGTGACCCGCGTGATTCCGAGGAGTACACGTATTGGGAGACATCTTCGCATGACACTCTCGCCTACGCCTTTTACAGCGTGCCGGATCAGTACAGGAATGTCCCAGCAGTGAAGTCCGCCTCGCGCATTTTCGACCAGAGTCCCGACGGCCAGCTCGTGCGACCGGACAAACCGGAGCCTGCGGTTCTCCGCCTCAGCGCGGTGAAGGGCACTGAAGACACCCGGAGGAACCTCGAGAGGCTGAAGGAGGAGTCCATCAAGAAAAATGTGGTCATCCTCGGCGCCAGGAGAGGCGAAGATATCGCCCCCAGGATCGGAAACACGATCACTACTCTGTGCGCCAAGATCGGGGACATTGCCCGATTCCTGGAGATGGGAGTGAGGTCCAGAGCAGGACCTATCCTCCCGACCAGGAGTGACCCTGACCTGATGATCCAGGCCATTGTTCCCGCACCCGAGGAACTTCTGGACTACTTCGCCGACGAGATCCGTCAGAAGGTGAAGGGTAGGACGGGCGCCTCTTCGCACTACTACAGGAGAGCATGCGCGGAAATACGCGACGTGCTCCGTGGAACAGCTGTGCAGCCTGGAAATGCAGGTGCAGTCAAGGACCCAGAATTGGAGGCCTCATCTGCCAGCGGCAAGGGAACGTCACTTCGGTGATACAACTGAAGAAGTTCCTGAGCCACCACTTCGGCACCAGCGTCGAGTCTGAGGATGCTTTTTCATCGTACCTCCTGTCTTCCTTCCTCGAAGACGGGGTGGGAATGTTCGAAATCATCATCACCGTCATTCGTGACAAGGAGCGTCGGTTGCTGCCTGGTTCCGCCCGCATAGCGGCGGTAAGGTCGCTTGAGATCGGATCCGACACTGATTACCGAGCATTTCGTGAACGATACCAATACATGCTCTACGAGAGCCCTGTTTGTCTTCCTATCACATCCAAGGTGGTTCCCAAGACACTCTACAAGGTGGTGCCTCTCCGGATGTATCGGCTCTACGTAGAACGTGGGGCGATCATTCGGGGCGGGCGAGCTCTGATCGAGCTCCTTCCCTCTAGGCCGGATGAATATCAATCCCTCCGCGATCACGGAGAATGCCCCAACGACACTGTCGACCGCATCACCGACAGCAATGTGACGGAGCTGCACACCTCGGGTCGACGCCAAAGGAGCGATCCCCGATATGTGGTCATGGCTATCGATGCACGTTTCTTCTCCATGGAAAATGGGGGCATGCATATTACTCGTCAGGGTACCTTTGCATCGCGCGAGAACATCGCGATCGGGTACTGGAGATGCGTCTACTTCAAGGAGGACTGCTCCATCATTTACCTGAGGCCTTGGTGCTATCCGCCCAACTTCCTCAACTCCGTGAGTGATAACCCGAGGAAGTGTCGGGACGAGATGGAGAAGTATCACCAGATCACCAAGACGGAGCATGTCCGCGAGGTGGTGTCCGCTCCATGCCATAGGTGCATGACGGCCCACCCGATCGGCGCTCACCTGTGCACCGCCTGCTACCTTCCCATCTTCTATGAGGGCGTCCGGGGTGATTCCTCCCTGGCTGGCAAAATACGAGGGCGTCGTCCCCGCTCTGTGGAACAACGCAGACGCCAACGCCATCGGAATGGCCCTCTACTCGCAGAGTCCCGCCGTCGATGCCCGGTCCTTGTTGATGTCTGGGATGCGGCCTCCTAAGTACCTCGACAAAGAGGACGTGGATGGCATTTTCCGAAAACTTCACGACTCGCTCCGAGACGAAGTTCTTGACGGCAAGTACCGTGACACGGTCGACCACAACGTGGAAGAGTGGGTCGCAAAGGCGATCTTGGTAAGGGGTCTTGCCTTCAACGGGAGCTCCGTGCCCGACTTCTTCGAAGAATATGAGGGATATGCGGCTGAGTGGGGCAGACGCCTAACCACCGCAAACTTCAACGCCAACCGGTGCGGCTTTTACACGTCCTACTACATGGTTGAGGCCCATATCATTGGGCTGAGATCAGGGCACCTTTCTCCGATACTCCCCAACGATGTGTCCGGGGAGGGGTTCAAGGCCCAGGTGGGGCTGCTCGCACAGCACTGCGGGATAATGCAGGCCATGCGGAGAAAGGCCGGATTCGATCCCGCCGCGCGCCTCAAACAGGCCATGGACACGATACGGGAAGGCATTAAGAAGGGATACATCTACACGCTCAACGACCTCAGCAGTATGGATGATCTGATCTACCGGACGTCCACCGTTGCCTACGACACATGCTTGGCCGACCGTCCTCAAACCCAGGATGACATCAAACAGGAGCTGGCTGACCCTGTACCAAGGAAATACCGCTTCCGACCCCGCGATCGCCATCGACCCGGAATTCGCCTTACACCAGGCCCCGGCGTGAAAGACGAAGACGAGCCCGACTTTGCTGGATCAGCGGAGGATGAGCTGGGATCGGATGGGTCTTCGCACAAAGATGACGAGAAGCCTGACGACCTTGACGAGCCCATGGGCGACGACGAGGAGGAGATCCCTCCCCCTCCGCCACCGCCCCCGGCTCCTCCTGCGCCGCCTATCCCGGTAGAACCGGAGACTCCCGTGGTGTCGCACGCAGGCGTCGGTTCTGGCGAAGCTGTGCCAACTCCTCCTCCTCCTCCTCCCGCTCCCATTGCTGCAGGCGTTACCACGGCTGGGGATCCGTTTGAGGAAGAGGACATGGCCGTCAATACTCGTGTCCCTGACACCGAGTCCGAGCTGGAGGGTGAGTCCGACCAACCCAAGGCCAGGAGGACATCTCGTGGTCGGGTCCCCGCGCCCGAGAAAGGGCAGGGGGCGTTCAAGTCCCGCCTGGCGGGCAACCCAGCTCTAAGAGCATGGCCCAGCCTGCCCGTCCATCCCCGGTCCCCGCGAGAAGCGGTGCGGAAGGGGGGGAGAGAAGGGGCAGAACCAAGGGTTTCTACACCCAGAAGGATCCTTTTACCGGCGAGGACGCGACTCCCCGGGTTCGTCTTCGATCGGGCGGTCCCGGAACTCCTGCGTCCCCACCACGGGATGCCACCGGTTCCTTGGGCGGCCATGGCGGCTATGACCCGCGCGATGACGACAACGATGAGTGGGAGCTTCCCCCGGGCGTGCCTCGGACCACTCGTGCGGCCAATGAGTCACGGCCCCACCGAGATGACGATCGGTCAAGGACCGCGCTTGGGGCCCGCGAGGATCGTCGCGGCCCTAAGGGTGAGGGGAAGGGTCGAGGAAAACATCGACCTGGCAAAGGTGGACGCGAGGATCCTGGCCCGCCCCGACAAAGGGATGATCGTGGCAGGGATACCCGCGGAGGCCGACGCGATGATCGCCGACCTCCTCCACGTCATGAGGAGCCATCCGAGAGGCGCGGTCCGGGGCGAGATGAGCGCCGCGGACGTGATGACCCGGCTGATGACCGTCGCGATCGCCACCGGGACCGGCGCAGGGATGACCGACGTCACCAATCAGATCCCCCTCCGCCTCGCCGACCTCCGGCTGGCGACCACAGTAGGGGTGGTGGTGAGGATCGCCGTCGGGATGGAGGAGGTGATCGAGGTGACCGCGGTGGACGCCGGAGAGACGACGCGCCCAGAGACCGGGAAGAACCTGGTTCAGGGTGGTAGGCAGGTACCGCGATCAGCATCCGCCTTAGAAGGGCGAGGATGGCACGTGTGTCGCCGAAAAACGCGACCGCGCCGGTCCTCCTCTCGCCCATGCGGCACTGCTGGGGGTGATGGTCTCCATTGCCCTGTACCGCTGATCCGGCGTTGTTCGTGTCCCTCCCGCACCGCTGCCGTGCGCGCCGGAGACGGTTCCCCTGGCGATCCTGTGTGAGGCTGTGACCGCACTAGAAGTGCCGGGCCGGCCGTAGCCGGATATTTTCACACCAATTTCGGAACTTCCTTTTCTTATTTCCTCCCAACTCGACTACTCCTCCAACCACTTCACGGCGTGCAGTGAGGCGCGGTGATCCAGATAGGGTCCCCCTCCGCATGTTGCCGTCCCATGACAATGCATGAACGGCACGAGAGGAATCTTCGTCTGGTTCCTCCAATATGTCATTGTTCACTCATGTGGTCCACTCGTCAAATAATCCTGTCGCCCCGATAATTCGGGGTGGTGGCGGGATTTTAACTGGGGCCCAGGTGATGCCGTTTGGCTCACCTCTGAGTTGACACCGGCATTTTTGGTTGGTCCCTTTCGTCGTGAACTCAACTGTCTCGCATCCTTTCTCTCGTCCAGATATCGGATGAGGGGGGTGTGCTTTGTTCACGTGTTGTTTCTTCATGTGGCAAAACGGCCGAATGGCCGTTTGGCTCAAGTTTTCAACCCCCCGTCAGTTTAGCTCTGGCACCACGTGCGGACGCCATACAACGGCAGCCGCCCACATCACCGGGAAAAGGTCTCGGTGCTGGGGGCAGCTGGTTGTGGGAGGTATCCGGTGGTGCGGCAGGGTTTGCTGGGCTTGGTTGAGTACTTATACTTCTTCAACTTGATTCCCAACTTCCCCAAACTTCTCTTTACTAACCGTCACTTCCTCAACCCGGTCATCATCCACAGCTTCACCCGAGTTGTGATTCCGGGTGCTTTGGGTACATTGTGATCTTCTTTGTACTCATTTGCTTCCCTGGGCTACTTCGTGTTCGCCCAAAACCGCAGTTTGCATTAAAAATACATGTACTCTTTGATTCGTGCTTCATTCTGGTATTACTGGGCTATCATCTTGTTGGTGAGATGGTGTGTCTGTGTCCCTGCAAAACGTGGGTGTCCAAATTCTGTGACTCCCGGCTCACAAGGGGTAAGGTCATTTGAGCCTGAGAGCTGTGCTGCAGAATCCTCGATCCCTGGCGGCTTCAATCATAGCTGGAATGACCATGTTTTTTTTTTGCATGGGAATGTGTGTGTTTTCTTTACATAGGAATGGGTTCAACCCAAAATGCAAAGGGCTTCCTTTTAATTTGGTTTCCCTTTACGTACGGGCCGTACGGGGCGTACGGGGCCCATTTGGAGAAACTCCAAGTTAGTCTCTTGAGCAGTCACGGTCCTGGTCGCGGCTGAAAGCTCTGGACTGAAGCCGCCTAGCTTTGGGTACCCCAAAAACCGCCGTGGTTTCCCAGGGCTCCTTAAAAGATACATGTTGCAACCATTTGAAACATGTTGCTTTTTCAACACCAAAATAAAGGGGAACCACCATTGACAAGGCAATGTTCAGGTGTATAATGTAAGGATCCCTGTTTCATTTGGGTTTCTCTTGAAGCCAAACCCAAAGAAGGTACTCTTCAAAAAACAAGATGCCCAAACAGCCGCTCATTCCGTAAAAAACCAGCCCGACATACAAGCTCACCCATGATGAAGGCCACCCATCAAAAAGAACACACCCAAGCAGCCCGACATACGAGCTCACCCATGATGAAGGCCACCCATCAAAAATAACACACCCAAGCAGCCCGACATACGAGCTCACCCATGATGAAGGCCACCCATCAAAAAGAACACACCCAAGCAGCCCGACATACGAGCTCACCCATGATGAAGGCCACCCATCAAACAGAACACACTTAAGCAGCCTACGAGCTCACCCGTCATGGTCCGTGTGATTCCATGGGTGCGCTTGGCAGGACTACTACTTTAGCTCCTACGCCCTCCGACTCATTTGAGCCGGGATCGGATTGGGCGCCTGTGCTGGGGAAATTTGCCTCATTGCTCATTTCACTCGCTCCAGTGGTGCCCTTCTCTCCGCTTTTTTGGGGGAGGGTTCGGGACCCTACTAAAATCGACTACAGAAAGAAGGGTATCCTATGGTACCCTTATTCTAACCTCTCTACTTGAGGACCTAGTTCAGGATGTGCGGCCGGCCTCTCTCAATGTCCAAAGCGAATCGACCTTTTGACTTCAATTGTCCACCTTTAGTACAGGTCCTAAAAGGTGAAGCTGTTCTATCTGGGCCTCTAAGTGGCAAGTGAGCCTAGCAACTCTGAACTGCTAAGATTGAGAGACTAGGACCATGGATGTTTGTTTTTGGGTGAGGGTTCAGATATGTTTTCCTGAAAGCTTGGGATAGACTATTCAGTTTCAAGTTCTCTTGGGGTGATGTATGAAGAGGTTACACAATCTTTTCCTCTATTACCCTCCCTCCAACAATCGTGGAAGCTGATAGGCTGATACACCTATACAAGCCCATAGCCTGTAGTGTAGTACGTACCCCCAACTAGTTACCCGCCTCAAGGTCAACAAGGCGCACATAAAAAACATGTTTGGAGCCCGCTATGATTCCTTTAATCCGGTCTCTCCAGTCCTCTCTGGTCCTCTTCCTGCCTGGCCAATAATCTCAGGATAGGAACGTGAAAGGACACTGCGCTTTTTTCGAGCTCTGCCGGGTACCCGTTATGAGCTTGTCAGACCTTGAATACTTACACAAATACAGTACTATCTATATATAAAAGTTATGGTACCCGCGCTTTGTGCAACTTTGGCTGTTGGAGAGGCAGACGGCCGTCTTCAATCAGAGGGGTTCTGGCGGGTGCCAGAAATGCATTCGCGGAGTTTTGGGAGAACGTGGGGCGAAGAATCACCATAAGGGCGGTTTGGTGAGGTCAATCAAGCACAGAGGTTCTTCTATGGAGATGTGTCAAAATAGGGGACCCAACCTTGTGCTGTCCCTTTTTGGTTCCCTTTCATCCCACCCCAGAATGGCACTTTCAAAATACTATCGTTGTCGGTGACTCAAGGCTTTGGGCCATCTCAGAACGAGTTTGGTGGGATGTCTCAAGAGAGGAGAATCAAGGAAACCTGACAGCAAGTCATTGGGGCGTGTCTTGTTTTGAGAAAGGACCGCACTGGAACCGCCTTTTTGGGAGTCCGAGTCCCTATTATCAGAGAAGCTCAGATGAGCCTCGGTCAACACATCCAGTCGTGCATGATTCTGTTGGGAGCGGATGGGTCCCTTGTTTTTCCCAGGTGCACTACATTTGGACCGTGGCATGTAAGGTTCTGGGTGACAAGGGAACCCACCGGGAAGCCGCCTAGACGAAGCCGCAGCCAGATGATCGGTGCCCAAACTTCAAGCCATGTGTCCAGTGTGGTCGCTCCCAGAATCATGGACGACTGGATGTGTTGACCGAGGCTCACATGGGCTTCTTTCATAATAGGGGACTCCCAAAAAGGCGGTTGCTGGGTTGAGTTAATTCATCACTTCAGGGCCACAAAGGGTGTGTATTTCTGGTCGACAGTACCCGATGGGAGCCGGGGGGTTGGGGGGTTGGGGGGGGAAGCGACCTCGCCCTGCCAGGCGCGCTTCAGCATTCACGAGGATATGCTGAAGGACTCTTCAGAATGGGGCTGAATCCCCCATTTGCTTAAGAATATGATTGTTGGCTTCAAGCATTTTCTATTGCTACTCTGTATGTGCCACATATTTTTCCAGGGGCTTCAGCGATTAGAAGGAATGAGTAATGTAATGAATTGCTATTCATCTTCCCCTGAATTGTTTTGTGCTTTGCAGGGGTGTTCCCTGCTGGTTGTTCCACAGGAAACGCAAGAGGGACATCTACTGTCCATTTCGGCTTCGAGACAAGCCTACGCTGGTGTTACCCAGTTGTTTTTTTGTTTTGTTTTTTTGTTTTTTGTTTTTTCTCGGGCAACTCCTACTGGGTGGTTCGGATGTGGGTAAATGCTTTACGCAAGCCCCCAAATTCCAAAAACGCCACGACACCAAAACACCAAGTACGGGGAAGCTGAGCTTTGTGTCAGTGTGTAAGCCTCAGCCGTGTATAGCATGTTTCATGGAGAGGCTACGATCGCCATTTTGGCCCTGGCCCACCTAGGGACCCCTTAAGCCGAATCGTCGCACAGCGACGCTGCTACATGGAAAACGCGTGACCTGCGAGCTCTACTTGCGGGACCACTTGTTGAAGGTCGAGTTCACTTGACTTGGAACCTGACCCCAAGGTGCTACCGAAATTGGTAGCGGAGCCTGCCACAGAGCAGGCGGGCGGCAAAGCTGAGAGGCATCCTGCCGGAAGCTTTGACCGCCAAGGTGAGCTGGAGGTGGAACCTGTTCGTGGAGGAGCCGAAGGTCTCAGAGCAGGTTGCCTTCAGCCGGAGATCACGGGATCCCAGGAGTCCTCGCCGAAGCTGGTTTTGTCCTCGGACTTTCGGGAATCCATGGGGGATAAGAACCAGGACAGCTTCCGGGTCACTTGGGATGGGGACTTTGCTACCTGGCTGGACTTCGTGCGGAAGGTGAGGCTGGCTTGGGAACGGACGAGAAGGAGGCGCAGGCGCTACCTGGGACCGGAGTTGGTTTCGCAACTTTCCGGGAGAGCATGGCTTGTCACCCATGAGATTGACCACAAACGTTTGAGCCAGCACAACGGTGCGAAGTATCTCCTGGACTACTTGGAGAATCGCCTCGCCAAGACTCCCGTTCCTGATGCCGGTGTTCGAGCAGAGGAGCTGTTGCTGAGGTTGAGACGGCCCCCGACGATGTCAATGATTCTTGGTGCCAGCATGTGCGAGAAGCTCATCGCCGTCTTCAGCGAGCACTACAGCGAGCTCGACAAGAACACACCCAGCTAAGCAAAGAAGCAAAGACCCCTGGAGCACAACCGGACCTTCCTCGTGCTGAACAATCGCCAAGTTCATCGCCGACAACGAGGAGGTCGCGTGCAAGGACCGAGGAGGAGCCCTATCAGACGGGCGAGATCGGGGAGGACGGCTGGGATGGTTGGCCTCTCGATCCACGAGAAGCCTTTGGAGATGGAGAAGATGAGCCTGATGAAGAAAGCGGAGATCCTCGATCAGACCTGAGCCGCGGTGGAAGCGGTCGTGGTCGAGGACGTGGAAAAGGACGGAGCAAAGGAAAAGGTAAAGACCGCCGGAGAGGAAGATCCTCATCATCCTCTTCGGCATCAGATGGACAAGAAGTTTGGGAATCCTTGCCCTTAGGGTCCCGCGTAGCTTCTGAGGAAGTACTTCTAATTCCCGTACATGCTAAGACCAGGTTTGAGGCCGCGTCCATGCTGAGACACTTTTGGGGCAGCGGGTGGGCATAGGAGAACCAACAACACCGATCTGTAACTAAGCATCCCACATGGTCTGGCTTTTCGATTGCGAGATTCTAGGCAGCATTTGCCCCCAAAATGTGGCCAGCATGCAGGGAGGGCCCATGTACTTGCTTGGACACTTTCCGGGCCCAACCGCTCGATCCTAGGTGAGGGGCATATATCTTTCCACACTCTAGCACTAATGCTTCAATCACTTGTGTTCAACCCATGCCTTCCTTGCGCCTTTTGACCCTGTGTTTTGTAGATCTTTCGACTGCAGTGCATCAAGTGGGTTAGAGCACGCTAGCCCAGAAATCCAACCCAACGATGCCAGTTTTGGGCAACTCGAAGAGGGGACTAGAAACAAGCAGGTGCTGAGCAAACTGTGGCCTTTTTCTTGGTTTGGGGGTTTCGTGGCTGCGGGATTTGTAGCTGGACTAGTCTCATGCAGAGTTGGAGCCAATGCGTGAGTTCATTCAGGCTGCAATCAAGCGCTTTACTAACCCGATGCTGATGTTCAGAACATGCCTCCCCGAGAAACGCTTGAGGGAGCAGCATGAATTAGGTCACTCATCATTGATAGCCGTTCGACAATGGCCAAATTGGCCTTGTAGTCCAACAACGCCAAACCTCACCAATGGTACGGCGACCCATGATGAGTGTGTTCAGCCTGCCCATGCCCCGTGACGTTGGAGCCCTGCAGGAGGTAAAACCTGTGGGCCGTCAGGACTTGGAAACCGTTTTTGCTCAACTTGTCCAGTGTGTTCT
Source organism: Effrenium voratum (assembly GCA_963377175.1). Classification (NCBI taxonomy): domain Eukaryota; class Dinophyceae; order Suessiales; family Symbiodiniaceae; genus Effrenium; species Effrenium voratum. The sequence goes on from CAUJNA010003422.1 coordinate 264,124, forward strand.
GTAAAAAAACAAGCATGCAAGTTTGCGACTCTGGAAGCTGGGGCTGCTTAGCCGTTCTTACTGAGCAAGGCTTCTGCCAAGATGTCGATGATGGCCTGATGCATGCGCCCTTAGGCGTTGCAAGTTTGCCAATTGCTGTGTTTGTGTGTGTGTGTTTTCCCGGCCTACTGGTGCTCCACTTTTTGGGGCATGTGGGCGCTGATCGGAATGCACGCGTTACCCTCGATAACTGGCAACCCTGGCCTTTTTTAAAGCAATTCTGAAGCAATATATGCCTCAATTCTACAGTGCATTAAATTAGGATCTTCTGATTTGGCCTAGTGTCCAGGGTGGGCTCGAGGATATGACGTGTGGCTGCCTGACATTGAGGTTGGTAGCGCAAAAGGCAATGTGCCCCAAGCGAGGCCAGGCTGCTGTGTAAGTCAACCGCAACCCAGCTAGCGCTGGCAGCCTCGACAGCCAACCTTTACCGCGTAGCCCTTGACCCTGGTTATCCGTGTATGGGTCCACCAGGAAGACCTAGGCCGAATCGCCACACTCACAAATCGGTCATAATCTATTCAGGGTGCACATCGTCTAGGTTTGGTGGGACCCCTTAACCTGTTGAATGGAACCAGCTTCCATGCGCGCAAGCGGCATAGTTTGGGCACGCCGCAGTTTTAGCAGGGAGCGATGCAGTTGTCTTCGAAAACAGACCCAACCAGGCAACATATGCCTGGATTTGCAGGGCTTGCAGCTTGACGCCCCCCATTTCCGGCGAGAATTTGCTTGGCACGTTTTGTTTTTTTCCGGGAGCTTCTTCTGACCAGTGTTCGCAACACTACAAGTTTGTTTCGCATGGGGTCCAAGTAGGATGATGTACTTCACCCCAAAGCCCTTAAACACACTCATGGCCTCGACGCCGTGAGGGGGCTTTGAGGTGTGTGCTTGTTTCCAAAATTGGACCTTTGGTTGCACCTTGGGGTGCAAAGCCAATTTCCGGAAAACATGATGAATTTGACTTTTTTCTAGACATGCCGTGTGCGACAAAGCACACAAGCCTCTAAGTGGCCCAGCCTGAGACGAGTGTGGGGCAAGTTGCGCACGTTTGTTTTGAGACAAGACCAGCATTCTGAAGGGTTGGTTGATGCGGAATTATTCGGGATTCTGGGCCGGCTCGTCAGGCGCTCGGCAACCCTCCAAATATTTGGCCACTTCAAATTTGCATTTCCGCGTTGAGGGCTTCGTGACACGGCCAGCTCATGGGGAGCCTAACGAAATCTAACGAAATCTAACGCAAATCTAACGCTGGAAAGTTGCCCAGCACGGTCATTTAACGCAATTTTCACGAATCTAGCGCAAATCTAACGCTGCTTGGCTCGCATCACCATTCAACCAAGCATTGCCTTGAAATTCTTCCTAACACCGCGGAACCGCAAAACCCACCCAGTGCAGCCCAATCAAGGCACATGTTGAGCCATTTGTCCAGACGTGGGTAGATGGCTCAACAAGGGCTTCCTGTCCCGTCATCCCGAAAGCACTGAGAAAGCCTATTCAAACAATTGTGCGAATGCTGTACATGAATAGGAAAGGGGCTTCCAATTCAACACATCCCAAACGCACCCGATCAGTGACTCCTGCATGCCCACCAGTTGTACATGGGCAGGTGTCAATAGAAGGTCTTCTTTCAATAGCTTCAATAGTTGCTACTTGGACCGGACCCCATGCGAAACAAACTTGTGGTGTTGCGAAGACTGGTCAGGAGAAGCTCGCGGACAAAAAAAAGAAAAAGACAAAACAGCGTGTCACGCAGTTTCTCGCTGAAAATAGGGGGGCGTCAATCTGCAAGCCTTGCATATCCAGGCAGATCACCAATGTAATATCTTGTCTGGTTATACTCTGGTTGGGGCTGTTTTCGAAGACAATTGCAGGGCTGCCCAAACTATGCCGCGTGCGCTTGGAAGCCGGTTCCATTCATTTAGGCCTAGCGGTCCCACCAAACCTAGACGACGTGCACCCTGAATAGATGATGCCTGATCTGTGAGTGTGGCGATTCGGCCTAGGTCTTCCTGGTGGACCCATACACGGATAACCAGGGTCAAGGGCTACGCGGTAAAGGTTGGCTGTCGAGGCTGCCAGCGCTAGCTGGGTTGCGGTTGACTTACACAGCAGCCTGGCCTCGCTTGGGGCACATTGCCTTTTGCGCTACCAACCTCAATGTCAGGCAGCCACACGTCATATCCTCGAGCCCACCCTGGACACTACGCCAAATCAGAAGATCCTAATTTAATGGAATGTAGAATTGGGGCATATATTGCTTCAGAATTGCTTTAAAAAGGCCAGGGTTGCCAGTTATCGAGGGTAACGCGTGTATTCCGATCAGCTCCCACATGCCCAAAAAGTGGAACACCAGTAGGCCGGGAAAACACACACACACACAAACACAGCAATTGGCAAACTTGCAACGCCTAAGGGCGCATGCATCAGGCCATCATCGACATCTTGGCAGAAGCCTTGCTCAGTAAAAACGGCTGAGCAGCCCCAGCTTCCAGAGTCGCAAACTTGCATGCTTGTTTTTTTACAGAACACACTGCACAAGTTGAGCAAAAACGGTTTCCAAGTCCTGACGGCCCACAGATTTTACCTCCTGCAGGGCTCCAACGTCACGGGGCATGGGCAGTCTGAACACACTCATCATGGGTCGCTGCACCATTGATGAGGTTTGGCGTTGTTGGACTACCAGGCCAATTTAGCCATTGTCGAACGGCTATCAATGATGAGTGACCTAATTCATGCTGCTCCCTCAAGCGTTTCTCGGGGAGGCATATTCTGAACATCAGCATCGGGTTAGTAAAGCGCTTGATTGCAGCCTGAATGAACTCACGCATTGGCTCCAACTCTGCATGAAACAAGTCCAGCAACAAATGCCGCAGCCACGAAACCCCCACACCAAGAAAAAGGCCACAGTTTGCTCAGCACCTGCTTGTTTCTAGTCCCCTCTTCGAGTTGCCCAAAACTGGCATCGTTGGGTTGGATTCCTGGGCTAGCGTGCTCTAACCCACTTGGTGCACTGCAGTCGAAAGATCTACAAAACAAAGGGTCAAAAGGGCGCAAGGAAGGCATGGGTTCAACACAATTGATTGAAGTATTAGTGCTAGTGTGTGGAAAGATATATGCCCCTCACCTAGGATCGAGCGGTTGGGCCCGGAAAGTGTCCAAGCACGTACATGGGCCCTCCCGCCACATTTCGGGGGCACGTGCTGCCCAGAATCTCGCGTTCGAAAAACCGTCCTGAGAATGTGCATGGACCATGTGTAAATCAAACATGCTCATGCACCGTTTCCCTGCGACCTTGACCAGCCCCTCTGAGCCATATGGCCCCAAAAAGGCCTCAGCACGCACATGGGGCCTCCGACCATGCTGGGCATGTTTTTGGTGAACGACAGTGCTGGAGCACTCACTTCGAAAGACCTTCCTCAGAAGGTACATGGACCCTTAGGGTTGGACACCGCTCTACCTCCTGCATTACCCGACGAGCTTGTGGGATGGATCATGCTGAGGAGGGCTGCACTGACATCGGCACAACGTCTGAATGTGCTGGCTTCCATCCACAACAGCCTGCACAGCGCCGATGTGGAGCGTGGTCTGAGAGCGGTGGAGGAGGAGCTCACCCACCCTGATCAATCCGGAGGCCGTAAAGGAAAAGGTGGTGGAAAAGGGCGCTCTTTCTGGGTTGAGGAAGATGGAGAGTGGGGCATCTTCATGGGCACGGAGATGGAGGTCGAGGAGTTCGTCGACCTGAACCAGGTCCACTGGGTGAACAAGAACCCCATGCAGGACTACCCCACCAAGACGCAAGAGCACAACCTGGAGAGCGTGATGGAAGACGGCTTCTGGAACCAAGAGGAAGACGGCTACTCCTGGTGGGACTCTGGCGGGGACGGCGAGTACTACCACCAGGACATCTCTGGTACCTACTGGGCATGGTCCGACTGGGAGACGCAGCAGCAGACTTCGTTGATGGTGGCTCCCGAGCAGCTGAAGGAGGTTCAGGAAGCTTACGCGGCCTACGAGCAAAAGGCCCGGACCTTTCAGGAGGCTCGGAGAGTCATGGCTGCCAAAGGAGCCAACCGGGGATTCTACCCCTCAAAGGGAGGTGGAAAAGGAAAGTTCAAAGGAAAGAAAGGAAAGGGGCAACCTTCGGTTTTGACATGGAAACCACCCCTTCCGTTCCTTGCGGTGCAGCAACCGGGTCAGCCGGGTTACACCGGGTGCTTCATTTGTGGTTCCCAACAGCATGACTTTCGTCACTGCCCCAAGAGAGGAAAAGGCAAAGGGGGGAAGTCATCTGGGAGCTACTTCGTGGAAAGCCACCTGGGTATCTTCATGCTGCAAGAGGAGCAGATCGAGTTGGAGGAGGGAGGTGATGGAGACGTCAGGTTCAACCCGGACCTGAACGGCATGACGAAATCGGAGATTATGCTAGACCCTGCAGAGGTTTTCCAAGCCCCAGGTTCTTCGGAGGATCCCTACATCCTTGTGGACCCCCAGAGTGGCACTCGCTCAGTTCATCACCGAGATGATGGTCTTCCTGGAGGTGGAGATCAGACGACCTTGGACGCCGGGGACATCCTGTACCAGGAGAAGATTCCGGACCCCATCATGATCGCGGTGGTGGAGAGCCCGGAGTCGGAAGGATATGGAGTGCTGGATACCGGCGCCACGGAGACGGTTGGTTCCCTGACGGCTCTGGAGCGCATTGTTCTTGGCCGTAGGCATGTTCTGGGAGTCAAGGAGGAGATCAAGGTTGTCCCCGCCCCGTTGAAGTCCTTCAAGTTTGGCAACGGGGCCATCCAGAAGAGCGAGAGCTATCTCCTGCTACCCCAGAACCTTGGAGACCGGCGCCTATCTCTTGGCATCTACACCCTGGATGCGCCGGGCGTCCCCGTGCTGATCGGCATCAAGACCCTCGGGAAGTTGCAAGCCATCATAGACGTCTTCAAAGGAGTTATCATCATGCAGGCGGTGGATCCAGCCATCGCCATCCCGTTGGTGAAAAGCAGATGCGGCCACCTCCTGATCAATCTGCAGGAGGACTGGCTCACCACAGGCAAGAGATTGGAGCTTCCCCGTCACCTATCACCAAGTGCACCACTGAGGGAGGTTTCCAGGTTTCCTGTCCGACGTGCCTTCCAAAAGCCGGCGCCCGGACCCTGTCCACGAGCTGCCACATCGGCAGCGAGTTTTGCGTCAAGCACAGAGACCTCTGACGTTCTCAACTGGAGCAAGCCCGTTGACGGAGCATACATGGTGCATCTTCCGGGACGGGGGTGGGATTCCATGAGTGTGCCGGAAAGCAGTGGCATGGCCAGATTTCGTCGAAGTCACTGGTCCGTGATCACAGACAGGAGTGTGTGTTTGTGATTGATGATCATTCTATGCCTCCGGCTGCTCGGCTCCAAGACCCCGCTGACGGGATGCGTTGGTATCTCTTAGCGATCCTCGCCCAGTCCAATTCGCTAGCCTCGCTACTCTCCCGCCATGGCATCCGAGAAGGAGACGACCAGGGACCCCCTCAATGGCAAGACACCCGAGATCGTCCCGGCGAGCAAGGGAGCAGCGAAGGCCAAGGTCAAGACCAAACCAACGACTGGTCCCCTGGGGGAGAAGTTCGACTACGGACGACAAGTGGGACCAGACCTTTCGGGATCCAACGCCCATGCCATTTGGACGGCGTGTGCGGTATGCAGACTCAGGCTGAGCTACACCCCAGCCTACGGAGCCCATGCCATGACCCGCCAGGCCGGACCGTTGCCGAGCGACACAAAGGAGGTGGTGGAGTCCCTTGGGAACGAGGCGGCGCACAACCCTCTTCTCAAGAACCAGGCGATCTGTCTCGAGGGAGCGGAAAGAAGCTTGATGAAGCGCCTGGAGGTGATCAAGGCTCAGAAGGCGAAGGCGCTCGCAAAGCAGGGCTACCACGAGGAGAACAACAAGGAAGAGGGTGTTTCTCAGCCCAGCGATGCGGAGGAGCTCAAGACGACTCCAGGCAGGAAGATGAGAAAGAACGAGGTTTCGGCAGAAGACCAGGAGTACGAAGCCCATGGACGGTGACTTCGCCATCGTGAAGGGTGGGGACACCCCGGAGTATGACAACCTCGGTGTCTACCAGCCGGTGGAGAAGTTCCCGTTGGCCGATGAGGACCTGATGTATCTCCTGGAGCATGTCAAGGATACCCAGGACCGCATCGAGGAGGCTTTTCAAGTTTGTGGTGGCGTACCGGAACCGTGGGACGTGCTGGAGCTCTGCTGTGGACCGGAGAGCCTACTACTTCAAGAAGTACAACGAGCTGGTGGTCGTGGAGGTCGAGCCGGGTTGTTCAACAATTGCGACCTCATGAAGAATGAGGGCCTCCAGAACGTGCTCAACATGCTCAAGCAGCATCGTCCCCGGTGGCTCTGGATAAGTCTTCCCTGCGGGCCAAGCTCTCCCATCCAGAACCTCAACGAGATCACCGAGGAGGGCAAGAGAAAAGGGGATCTTCGCCGCAAGAAGTCGAAGGCTATGGTGAAGAGAGCGCTGATCGTGGCGCGATACCAGCTCGAACTTGGTGGTGAAGTTGCTCAAGAGTGGCCTCGCGCGAACTACGCCTGGAAATGGGACATCATTGAGAAGTTCTGGTCTGAGCTGAGAGTTCAAGACCGATGCCATGATGTGCTTGTGGACGGGTGCCAGTTTGGCCTCATGGACAAAGGCTGGCCCATCAAGAAGCCGTGGAGGATTCGGGTCACAGATGAGACGCACTTGAAGAGCCTACATCGTCTGTGCCCTGGAGACCATGAACATGCGCCGTGTCTGGGAGGAGGACTTGTGGAAAGGACTGGGAGATACACTCCCTCCTTTTGCAGGGCGGCAGCCAAGGCGATGATGCAGCGAAATGCAGCGGCCTACGGCTCGACAGAGCCCCAGGCAAATGCCCTCGGCGGGCTCACCTCCCAGGAGATCAACAAGCTGGCGGAGACGGTCCTGAAGCTCCACCGGCAATGTGGACACCCGAGCAACAGGGCGCTCATCAGGGCCTTGAGAGCCAGAGGAGCGTCAGAGCAGATGCAAGCAGTGGCTCACCAGCTGAACTGCCCGGAATGCCAGGAAGGTCGCATGGCAACGCCTATGACCCAGGTTTCCTTGGAGAAGGCAGACACCCTGTGGCACACCGTGCAGATTGACACCTTCTACATGCGGATCGGCACGGAGGTGCACCACTTCCTTCTCTACCTTGACGAGGCTTCGGGCTACGTGGTGACCGACGAGATCGTGACCCACCCAGATGACCAGCACGAGAACGTGGCGACGCCAGAGATGTTGGAGTCTCTTCAGAAGAGCTGGATCCAGTACTTTGGCATGCCCAACCGGATCCGGTTGGACCTTGAAGGTTGTTTCAGAGGCAGAGACTTGGAACGTTTCTGTGCAGAGCGAGGGATAGAGCTTGCCCATGTTCCGGCCCATGCTTCGACGGGTGATGTTGAACGAGCAGTTGGAGAAGTTCGGCATCGGGTTGAAGTTTTTCTTCGGGAAGCCCGAGACTGTTCTGTCCGTGAAGCAGCTTGGGCGATGGTCGATGCACATAACACTCAAGCACGTGTTGGAGGATATGCTCCAGCTCAGTGGGCATTTGGCCGTTTTCCGGAGGAGGACCTCAACCCAGCTTCAGCCTCGCATGTGCAGTTGCCTGGTCATCCCCTGGAAGTGCAACTACGCCTTCGCCGAGAAGCTGAAGCACAGTACAAGAAGCAGCAAGACCTGGCCAAGTTGAGCCGGGCAACCAACTCGCGAGCAGCCCCGGTGAATCAGTTTTTGCCGGGAGACCTCGTCTACTACAAGCGGTTCAAGACCCCTCGTGATCGACCAGCGCATGATGAAGTAGATGTGCCTCGACTGCGTGTTGGCCGATGGTTTGGACCTGGACGGGTGCTGGCGGCCGAAACTCGCGTGAGAGAAGAGGGAATTTATCGGTCAGCGAGCAGCTCCATCTGGATCATCTCCCAGGGAAGACTGAAGAAGGTTCACCGCAATCAGCTTCGACACGCATCAGAGACCGAGCGCCTCATTGCGGAGAACACAGATGTTGCTGGCATGCCGTGGACTTTCACGCAGCTCGTTAGCCAGCTCAACAAGGGCGAGTTTGACGACCTCACCCAAGGATCCTTGAAACTTGGGCCAAAGCAGAGATGTGAGCTGCGAGGGAGGAGCCGGAGCCGACTTCGAATGGAACGCCGGAGTAGCGAGCCCAAGATCCCTTTCAAGCCAGAACCACAGGAAGATGACGAGCTCATCGAGGATCCGGAGAGTCGCAAGCGCCAGCTGTCGAAAACTCCGGCGTCACCCGAGGACGAGATCGACATCGATCGGCTGCTCTCCGACCTGAACCACAACCCGCTGGAACGATATACGCCGGAGGAACGGGAGAAGTTCCGGAAGAAGAGAATGAGCCATGAAGGAGAGGAGATTCCCCTTCATGTGAGGAAGAGCCTGCCTGCAGCTTCCTCTTCGAGTCCTGTCCAGTACGTCGCTGAGGAAGAGGCAGAGAACGGCATCTTCGGCATCACCATCCCGACCCCCGCGAATGAGATGGAGTGGAAGAAGATCGTAAAGAACCCAGCCAAGTTCGCGGCCAAGAACGTCCAGAAGGGCGCGGAGGTGGAATGGCGCAGGTTGTCGGAGGAGCAGAGAAGAGCTATGAAAGAAGCCAAGCAGCTCGAGGTCGACCAGTGGATCATTCGCAAGGTTTGTGCCAAGGCGGATGTGCAGATCCCGGCCAATCGCTTGATGCGGATGCGTTGGGTGCTGACCTTCAAGGCCGGGGACAGCGCCGACTATGTGAAGGCAAAGGCCCGGATCGTGCTCTTGGGTTACAGCGACCCCGACCTCACAGAGCTCGTGACTGCCGCCCCCACTCTTTCGAGGCGGGGCAAAATGTTGCTTTTGAACTTGGCCACGCACAAGCGGTGGGATTGCCTCAAGGCTGACGCGAAGTCCGCCTTCTTGCAGGGCAGCTCCAATCAGGCCAAGAGGAACATCTTCGCCGTCCCGGTGGAAGAGCTTTCAGAAGCTATGGGATTGCCACGGGGACAGGCGGTTCGCCTGCTCAAGGCTGCCTACGGACTTGCTTCGGCTCCAAGAGAATGGTTCTTGGATGTGTGTGATGTCATGCAGGAGAAGGCCGGCCTGACCCGCTTGCAATGTGACCCCTGCCTGTGGATCTTTAAGGACAACGGGAAGGTGGTTGGTGCGATCGGCGCTCACGTCGATGATTTTCTGATCACCGGCGACGAGACCAATGCAAAGTGGACTGCGGCCCTGGACATCCTCTTCAAGTCCTTCGCTTGGTCGCCTTGGGAGGCGATGCCCTTCGCGCACTGCGGCATTAACCTCATGCAGAAGAACGACTATGGCTTCATCCTGGACCACACGCAGTACTGCGAGGAGCTCAAGCAGGTTGAGCTCGGCCCCAACGACAAGGAGATGAACAACTCCATCATGAGCCAGTGCCGGGCTGTGCTTGGTGCGGTGCAATGGAGAGTCCAGCAGACGGGCTTACAGCATGCAGCGAAGTTGTCTTGGCTGCAGAGTGCCTTGCCTAAGGGCAACTTGGACGTAGTGAAGGAGATCAACAAACTATGTCGTGAAGTATATCAACAACGAAGCCTCAGCATCGGGGTTGAACAACTCGGAGCAGAGGCGGATGAGGAGCTCATCATGGTGACGTGGACAGATGCAGCAGTCGGGAATCGACCTGACCTCGGTTCAACTGGAGGACACCTTGTCGGCCTTGCACATCGGTCGATTCTGGATGGAAAGCGGGTGCCCGTGAACCCGGTTTCCTGGAAGTGTGGCAAGTTGCATCGGGTGGCGAAGAGCAGCTTGTCGGCGGAGATTCAATCTCTGGCGGAAGGCGAGCAGGAGCTGATGTTCTGCCGGGCGCTTTGGGCAGAACTGCTAGGCTACCAGCTGGACTTGCGCCGGCCGGAGGACGCGACAATCAAAGTGGACGCGGCTCTGGTCATCGACGCGAAGTCCGTCTATGACGCCTTCTGGAAGGAGGACACAGCTTCAGCAGGGTACTCCATGAAGGGGAAGTATGCGGCGCTTGAGCTCATGGTGACGGCAGAGAACCTCAGACGCCAGAACACTTCCTTGCTGTGGGTTTCATCGGAGGCCCAGCTTGCTGATGGGTTGACAAAGTCCCAGGCTCAGGAGGGATTGAGACGGTTCCTCGAGCGCAAGCAGCTGTGGACGGTGAAGTACGACCCAGACTTCATCGCCGCCAAGAAGAAGAAGAATAAGAAGTCCCCTGGTGTGGCACCCCAAGAGGAACCTGACGTGAGCCCCGACGTGAGTTGGACGGAGTTTCTCCGGAGCGGCCAGAAAATGGCAAGCTTCGCCTGAGATCTTTGGGGCATGTCAGTGTGTAAGCCTCAGCCGTGTATAGCATGTTTCATGGAGAGGCTACGATCGCCATTTTGGCCCTGGCCCACCTAGGGACCCCTTAAGCCGAATCGTCGCACAGCGACGCTGCTACATGGAAAACGCGTGACCTGCGAGCTCTACTTGCGGGACCACTTGTTGAAGGTCGAGTTCACTTGACTTGGTTGGTGTTGCTTTGGGGTTTTGGAACCTGACCCCAAGGTGCTACCGAAACTTTGAGCGAGCTCCGCCATCTAAGGCGAAGCCTATCTCAACTTCACTGTTCTTGGCATGTTTTTTTAGTTTTTTAGTTTTTGGGTTCTGTTCATTTTTACTGGGGGTCTGCAAAAAACAGTCAGTTTTTTGCTACCATACCAAGAGTAGAGATGTCAACTAAGGCGTTGGGCACATTGCGTACATCTTGCGCCATGGGGCCCGGGCCAATGGGGCCAGTGACGCCCAAGACTCCGTCACAGGTGATTTTGCGCGCTGCCCGAACATGATGTTACTTCCTTTCCTTTAGACGCAACCAACAAAAGCCATCGAGTTTTTGCTAGGGATTGTTCTGGAGTCTGGAGGCACTCCGGATGGGAATATCATCCATGGAACCCAACATGGAACCCAACAAGCCCTTTCACTAGTTTGTCCTTTTGGGTGGCCCCCTGAGGCGGTGGCCTTCCGTCAATTTCAAGGGGCCCGGGGCCCCTTTTTGGAAGCCAAACCCGGACGGACATCGGGGGATTTTTCTGAGGAATCCAGGTCCAAGTGCGAGACATGTTCGCCTCCAAATCAGCAGCAAGTTACCCTGCAAATGTCTCGAAACATATTCCTGAAACATGGGATTATCACGTTTGTGGAAAGCACACATCACCGAACAATTCCCCATGTTCGGCCGAGTGAGTCGTTGGTAGCACAGGAGATGACCAAACATAAGTCGCTCATTTAGAGATAATGTTGTTATCGGCGGGTTATAACTGGTCAGGTGGCTAACTTCTCATTAACTTGGCTGGAGCATCCAAGTACAGATGACCTTTGTTTTTGCGTTCTATGTCACTCTGGAGTGAAAATGGTACTTGGAGCACCCATCCTGGCTGTGCGAGCAGGTTTGCATTTAAGTTTGAAGTTTCACACGGACCGTTGTCAAACTAGCGTGTTGTCTGCTTTTCCTGGCATCTCCTCCAAAAGTATGTGTCTTGTTTTGAGGGTGTTGGGGTTGATGTAAAAGGACGTTGGGGGTTCCCAAGAAGACACTGCTAAGGAAACTGCAGGTCGGATTATTCAAGGCTCAGACAAACAAAATCAAGAAGCCCTCCGAGTGAGTCCATTTCCCTGTGTGAGTGGCTCGTGTTTCTTGGATCGTACCCCAAAATGGGTGGTCGTCACAGGAAAGCAAACCGAAAGTCATCTGTGTAGGAGCTAAGCAAGGGACCCAGCCAAAGAACAACGGCTGGTTAACTGCTTGGGTGTTCGGCCAACGTTAGTAAGTTGTCGGTAGCATAGATGATATTCACCAGTAAGTCCCCTTAAGTGAAGATCACATTCTCATCAGCAGATTATCACCCGGGTGGCCAACCACTTACTAGCTTGGCGAATCGAACATCCAAGTATTAAAGGGGTGACTGGGATTCACTGGGCCTTCCTTTGGAACAGCGGCTCTTGCCATTGAGCAATTCCAGGACCGGGTACGAACTGGCAGCTACCAGCAGGCCATCCAGCACTCAGAGGCGATGTGTTGCTTGGAATCCGGCAACATCGAGAACGTGGCAGCTGTTTGTTTTGTTTTCTTTTGGGGATGGGCGAGAGGGCTGGCGGGAGGGGGTTGCGGCTTGGGCCTGGGTTGCCGAGTAAGAGGGGAAAGGGGGTTGCGGCTTCTTTTGGTCGGAGTGGTATTCTTGTTTCTGTTTTTTCTCGTATTTGACGAGGCATTGGCTGATTTGCATTGTATTGAAAGTTCTTTGGTGGATCTTGGTCGCCCTCTGATTTCCTCTCTGTGTGTTTGCGCCCACCAAAAAAGCAGAATCAGCCTCATCAATGGTTGCCTTTTGCTGACGGTCCAGAAGAAAGCTGGGTGGTTAGTAGCCCCCAGTCCGTCCTCGCTTGTGTAAACCCCCAGTGAACCTCCAAGTTAGCCTGTAAATTTGTGTGACGAGAGCTATCAACCATATCCCACTTGAGAAGGTGATGTGTTGCTTTTCTCCGTTGGTTTTAGATTTGGGTAGGCTTAGGAAATGAGCAAATGAACAACTGACAACCATGAGCAGGCTGTCTTATCAGGGTGCAAACAAGCAGGAAACAGGACCACATTGCCACAAAACGAGCCAAGCTGCTTTGGAGGTAGGCACCATCCAGTTATGTTTCCCTCTTCAAATGAAAATCCCAAATGTGTGGGTTTTAGATTGCTACTAGCTCACTATGCAGTGCCAATGTTTCCAAATGATACTTAGAGGCTTTGCCGGCTTCAGATCGAATTGGTGACAGCCGATGTGTGCTACATCATGGTGGCACCTTAAATGGAAGAACCCCCGGCTCAGTGCTTTCAGTACTGTAGAGCCGGCGAAGCCGGGGGGGCGGAAGTTTCAACAATGCAAGATTTGTTGTTTCATGTTTTTTCTCTTTCTCTCTCTCTCTCTCTCTTTCCTTCTCTTTTGCTCTCTCTTTTTCACACGATTTCTCTTTCCCTTTATCTTTCTCTTTCTTGCTTTCTTTTTTTCTTTCTTTCGTTCTTTCTTTCTTTATTTCTCTATTTCTCTCTCTCTCTCTCTCTTCATCTCTCTCTCCCTCCCTCTCTCCCTCCCTCCCTCCCTCCCTCCCTCCCTCCCTCCCTCCCTCTATCTCTTTCTCTCTCTCCCGTTGATTTTTGCTGTACGTATCCTGTAGACACCTTTAGACTTATGTGGGATTGATCTATTGGCACCACCATATGAGCCACAAGCAAAACCTGGGTAGATGAATCAAAGGTCAGTAAGGGATAGTCCGAAACATATATACTTGCGGCCCCCCGCCCTTGTAATTCTTTGCATGCTTCTGGGTAGACTTGTTTAATACCAGGTGTTGATGAGTCATAGAAGGGTGTACCCAAGCTGGGAGGTATACATAGGTTCCTTTTTTTTGTTTCTTTCCCTGGTCCGCTGGTCCAAAAGGATTCACTCCAGGACCGTTGCCGCTGTGATGTTCAGAAACGGAATCCCTTTTGCAGCCTCTAATCCGTTGTACGGGGTTCCTCTGACTAGTAGGGTCCACTGGACGAATCCGAAGTCAACCTGAAGAATCACCCAAATACCTACATGAGGATGATGATCGGAATCCTTGTAGAGGTTTTTTGTTCATGGTTGTTGTTGGGAAACATTTTTCTAACTTTTGCTTATTGTGGTTTAGTGGTTGAAATCCCCACTGAACTGCCAAAACTTAAATGTTTGCTCCCCTTCAACGTCAACCAAGTTTTGCAGCCTCTAAAGTTATGACAGTTCCTTGGGGTTGTATGAAAGTCGTCTGGACGGAAAGACGTTTGGGTCCTGCTTGTGTGGCAAAGATCCCCTTAGAATCAGCCAAGAGCCAAAAGGTGTTGAACCCAGATGAATAACCCCCCGGATTAATAGGCTATGAAGGATTCCCAACAGGGGGGACCCTCCAATTGATCAACCACCAGGGTTCTGCTTAGATCCGCAACAACACATTAGCCTGCTTTCCAGTTCCCAAACCACCCTATCAGATGCGAAAGGCGGTCTTTCGCGGCAAGACGGTGCTCGACGTGGGCGCAGGCACGCGACAAGGTACTTGTGTTTTCCCATGCCTAGAGTTGGCAGTGGTTCTGAAGTTGTTCAATGACCTGTTGGGCTCCCCTTCTCACTGCCTGAGTTCACGGACTTCATTTTTTTTTCGGATTGAGCCCTTTTTGGTGGTGAGCAACATGTTTGGACTTTGTCCGGCCAATCCCCTCACGAAATTAGTCTTTTTCCATGGCCCTACCGTTTTTACGTGTTGCCTTCTTCGTTTTCCATCATCCCGTTCGACAACCAACAAGTCTGTTTTCCCCAAAAAGGTGGTTTTCTATTAGGTGTCCCTTCAAAACGACGGACAAAAGGGGGCACCCTGTCGCATCAAAAAAGACACACCCAAGGATTTTGTTGCACGGATCCTTCTGGCGCAGTCCATGTGTCGTTGGGTTCGCAACGTGGTTAGGTCGGAAAAAGGGATTCGAACCCCTGGTTCTTGGTTGAAATGCGACGCTTCCCTCTAACTTCCAAACCACCACGCCAAAACCACCAATTTGGAATCTGATTCGGGGCAGCATAGCAAACAGAAAAAAGAAGCCGACCTTTTGACCTTTTTTTTTGTTTTGCTTTTCCCGCTAAAGGTTCCAAAAGGCGAACCCTTTAGTTTTGGGTCCTCTGGGCAAGTGAGGCAGAAGTTTGCCTCAGGTCAGTTGCTTCGCCAGGCACGGGGATCCTGTGCCTCTTCGCCGCCAGGCAGGGCGAAAAGCGCCGCTGCGCGTGTGGAGCTCACTGGTTCGACAGCCGGCGGCCGCCTTGTTGTTGGATTTGTTGCTTGGACCCCTTACCTTGATGTTCAACATGTTCAAGCGACTTATGGCAAGGTAACTGTGCTTAGTCCGGTTATAAATCCAACTAGTGGGGGCTAGAGCGAGTGCTCAGACATCCCTCTGAATGTGAACCCCCAGGTCAAGCAATGGTCACATGAAGATGTTGATCAGGTTTGAAGGTGGGGACAGTCTCAGCCGTGAATGGGTGGGATATCCGCCCTATTGAGTCTGTACATGGAACTGTTGAGCAGCTGTTCATGGTGACTTGGGGACAGTCACCGGTGTTTGGTTTTCACGAACTATTGCAGGGTCCTACGGCAGCGACTTCACCTCAATCACGCGAAGGGAGCTGTTTGTCAAACCTGCATTTTGGTGTGCGGCTCATTTATGGTCGATCATCTGAGCCCGGCACACCATGCTCCGGAAGGCAAATGGAGGCTGAACAGAGGCCCCGACAAAACAGGACACGTGCCGTTCAGATTTGTGACCGTGTTTTGACAAACATTTGGAGTCCCCTGTTGATTTTTCAAGAGCAACGATTACATATTTTGTGACGTCAGCTCCCATGCTTGTAGGGTCCAAAAGAACCAACGCTAATATATCCCTCGGGAAGACTGCTTCAAATTCGGGGCAAGGCGTTTTTGGAGACGCGCGCCTTTTGTTTCGGCCAGACTTTCACGTTCGATTCCCCTGTTCGAGGATTTTCCGGCGATTTTCCTCTATAGGGGTAGTTAAAGTCGCCATTGTCAGGGGTCCCTTCTTTCCAGACCGCGCAATTGGGGACATCTGATGGGGGATCACCCCCTCGACTTTCCGAACCTAAGTGTTGGATCCTGGACCCTTTTCCAATTTGGACCCTCCGGTGGGTTCCATGAGTGGTGGGTTCCATGTTAAGTGCGGGTGAATCAACCCTCCTACTCTGGATGGACGAAATCCTGCACCACCTAAGAAGTCCTGGAATGCTGAACCTTTTTTGGGGATGGTTTTTCTTGGGCTCATTCCAACTCATTTCTTGGGCTCATTCCAACTCGGTTTTGGGGATTCCCAATCGGATGGATGGTTTTTTTCCAAGGGGGTCATCCCATTTCTCATTCCCTGCATCTGTCGAAGCAGCAAGGTATTCCCTACGGTTCAGCCCCCATTAAAAGAATGGCCCAAGGGGACCCAATTTAGATGATGACAAACCTGAAGGGTAAACCATGGTGGTGAGTTATACCATGTCTGCCAGTAGTGCCCTTTTCCCCCTTTTTTTTGGGAGGAGGGTTTCCCTACTAAAGTAGACTACAGAAAACAGAATCGGTACCAACTTATTCTAACCTCTCTACCGTATGAACCCAACCATTGTCTTCACGGCTGAACCCAAAAGTTATCAGCGAGGCGCGGGTGATCGGTATCCCGCAGGGCCGGGGCCAAGCGCGTCATCGGCGTGGAGTGCTCCGAGATCGCCTCCTATGCCCCTCGGACCTTTGAGAGAGGCAAGTAGAAACATGTTACGCCCATGTTCCTTTCAGAATATGTTGGTCTTCCCTTGTTTTTTGCAGTTGTTGTTGTTTTTGTTTTAAGGGAACCTATCACTACTGGACATGGTTGTTTCCATTGGACCAAGCAAACAGACCCCTTTTGGGGGTTCCACGAAGAAAGTAACAGGGCAAGTAAAAAATATGGTTCTTACTTCCCGAGTTTCTGGACTTTATTCACTGTTTGAGGTTGGACCATTGTGGTGGCAAACAAAGGGTTTGGACCTTTTGTTGCCCATCCACTCAGGTGTTAGAGAAACCAACTACTTGTAGCCGGAAGACGGGAAAACCAGGGAGAAAAGCTTTTTGGCGGCCTGATCAAGACTACACTCTTGCTTCTTTCTGCCTTGTTATACCAGCACTTTGGTTTCTGCATTTATAGATTTGTCTCAAAATTGGTTTCAGCCGACAACAAGGATGGATTTGTTGTGGCATTCCCTTTGAACAACCCTAGACATTGAGCTTGTTCCAGCTTCTTTGAAGGAGTTGGCCATCGCCACAAAACCTCCGACGTGTCTGGCAGTTTTCTGCTTACAGGGTTTCATGTGTGACCTCAAGGTAGACTCAACGAAGGGTTGCCCCTTGGCAAATCAGCCGGATTGACGTCTACCTTGGTGTTAACCAAACCATACATATGGTGGTGAGCATGTCGCCGGAATCGTCACCTTGCGAATCCCTCAGTGGGCTGTGGGTCAAAACCAATGGTACCATTTTGGGGTAGGTGCACCACCCATTTTAGTCTATTTTAGTGGGGATTGGG
The DNA here is from genome assembly GCA_963377175.1 of Effrenium voratum. NCBI lineage: Eukaryota > Dinophyceae > Suessiales > Symbiodiniaceae > Effrenium > Effrenium voratum. Next base: position 281,385 of record CAUJNA010003422.1, read on the forward strand.
ATGTTCACTGCGACGGGCTTTTGACCCATGGCCAGTGGATCTTAGGCAACGAAGATTGCAGAGGAGAATGGTTTTGGGGATGTGATCACCTACATCCAGGGCAAGGCGTGGATGCGAAGCATGCAGTTCCCTCTCTAACCAGAAGGAGCCCAGCTGAACATGGGCCCCGAGCTGATTCGTACAGAAATCTCCTTTGAACCGCCTGTCCTTAAAGATATCCTTTTTGAAAACCCCTTGGAAGGGTTCCATGTGAATTTGCTGCGTAGCAAGCTGCCTTTTTCTGGGCAGTTGCTTCAGCGCTTGTTGCAAGTCAGTTGTCCGATTCAAAGTTTGGATCCACCGTCAATGGTTTGGAGTGGGGGTCCGAAAAATTGAAACCGTGCTTGATTAAAGCAAAGAAGAGACCACTTCCCAACCTTACACCACCATTTCAGGCCACCAATTCAGGAACATTTCAAGTTTGGGGGAATGCTTAGAGATGTTTCAAGGCACCTTGGCCCTGTTCCTTGTTCAAGTGACCTTTGTATCGCAGGGCGATGCTCTCGGGCTCGGATTCAGTCTTTTTGGAAAGCACCCTTGCACAGGAAGCCAGTTTGGGGTCATTCCCTTTGCTGAGAACCAGCAAGTCTCGATCCATTCTTCTGCCCATGTCGTGGGGTCAAGCGAGCGAACTCCACGCTGCGATCTCTTTGCCTCAGGTGGTTTGATTTTGGCTTCACTGTTGGCATGCGGTTAGGCGTTTAGGCTTTTCGCTTTGGTTCAATTTTTTAGTGGGGGGGGCTGCAACAAACACAGTTCTTTGCTACCATACCAAAGATTGTACAGTTAGAGTTTGCAGATTGCTTTGTTCTCACTTCCCTTGTGGGAAGGTCACAGTGGTATACAGAGTATCTGGACTTGTTCTGACCATTCTTGACCAGAAGTGAGCATTGGTTGCTGAAACATGAAGGCCTTACCTCCTTCTAGCCCACAGCTGGGGTAGACTCCGGAAACCAATCACATATGGTCGACACACGTACTGTAATGTGCAGTAGTGCTTTTGCTAGAGAAAGGACAAGTCTTAGCTCCAATCATGGCAACTTTCCGCAAGGGATCAAGGTTCGGATTCTGATCTTCTCGGAACAGGGCTTCCTCCATTTCCCTTGGAACCTCCAAAAGTGGCCAATTTCCAACCAGGCAATTGCAACCTTTGAAAGGGAAGTCCAGTGACCCCAGACGAAAACCCCGGTAGTTTCGGGGTTTTGGGAATGAGAACATCGGGATCCGTGAAAGGAATCCACCAATGGTTGAGCTTGTTTCCAATGAACATTCCCGGAACCTGAGAACCAGCCTAGGTTCTTTTTCTGCGTAGATGGCTCTACTACTCCTTCTGAGGTCTCAGATCTTCATAAACCCAGCAATTCCATTTACCTCATAGTAGGTAACCAAGGGAGCCACCGTTTAAATGTTTAAAACCTTCTCAGTAAAAGGGATCGACTGCTTCAAGTTTCACCAATATTGAAAAAGGAAAAAGCAGGTCACCATGAGCCAAAGAACCATTACTCAACCTCTCAAACCAGCTGATTTGTTCAGGGTCAGTCCCTCACTCATTCACTGAGCTGCGGGGGCCGCCGACGTTTCTTTTGTCAGGTGGAGGAGATAGAGCTGCCGGTGGACGAGGTGGACATCATCATCTCCGAATGGATGGGTTGCATGGATCGAGATCAGGAAAACAGAAAACGGATCGGGCGGAATCCTATGCTCCAATTCCCCCGCAAGATCATGGACCCTGGGATCTCTTGCGGCATGGAAGCCAGTCCAGTTGTCACAGGGAAGTCCAGTTCTGTCGGAAACCCCTGCGATGTGCGACAAAGGTTGAGCTCCGGAAAGCAGAGCGAGGCCCTCTGGTGCATAGCCCAGGCCAAAGGCACACGCGATCGGCGAATGATACCCAAGTCCGGTCCGAAGTTGAAATCGCTGACTCGGCAGATCCGCGAGGAACTCCGCACGGCATGAACTTGATCAGACAGTAATACTGGCTGAGAGTCAAGCACAAAGCGAGAGAGAGAGAGAGAGAAAAGCAGTGACAAAGCGTGGCGTGTTATGTATTACAGAGAGTGTTTCAGAGAGAACATGCAGGGAATCAGGGGTACTTCTGGTGAATATTGACTTGAACACGTGAGTGCAACTTCTCCCGTATTGCTGTTGTTGCAAGAAAACCCATGGTTTCAGCAATCTTCTTTACATGGACAGGGATGGCCAGAGCAGGCACGTTACCTCGGACTCATCCACGTTGTTTCTATGTTCATGGGGAGAACATAGAGTAATGCCTGATACTTTCCAAGCAGGAATGAAGGAACCCAACAAGCATCTTTTGGGATTTTCCTTGGAGCTTCGGGTACCGTGCTAAGCCCAGGTTATTTCCTTATCTTCGCAGCTCGGTCTGCACTATCTTGTTCCTGGGACTCGGGACTCGGGATTCGGGATGTTTTCCATGAGACCCAAAGATCAAAACGGTTGAGGCGACAACAGCAGCTGTCCCGGAAGCCGGAAAGCCCCTATTCTCAGGAAAACCAGTGGGTCCACATTGCTTTCCTTTCAGGATTGAGAACTACAAACAAAGTTCATGGAAACCAAACTCACGAAATACGAGTGTGTTCCAATTACAAATGGGCCGGTTGTTGGACGACCAGGTTATAACCTGGGCAGGAATTTCGCCAGTTAGCCTCTTCACTATATAACATGGAATTTACTGAGGGGTCCTGTAAGACGATTTTCCTGAAGGAACCCTCTGGTTTCCATGTTAGTGAACAGCAGGGTACCAAATTATTTTACTGGTCTGTTTGACCCAGATGCATTCGGACGAGACCACTGGACACTTGCAAGGCTGCAGGCAGGTCCTGGTCTCATTTCCTCAGACTCCCTCCGAGATGAAGTTTGGAGTAACGCCTGTTTTACGTGGTTTCAAAGATTCTAAAGGGACGCCAAACCGGAAACCCGACCCGATCCGATTACCGAAAAGAAAAAACGAAAAACGAGCCACCCATTCGCTTGGACCAATCTGCATTTTGGTTCACCTGCCACTAGCCACCAAGAAAGTGGGGCTGTGTGTACGTTATATACCACTTCCACAGCGTTCACCACGAAATACCGCCTCGACGATTTTTTTGGTCAGGCATGTCAAATTGCATTGGGTACAACTTTGGATAGTTTGACGGGCTACTCTCGAGGCAACGCAAAGGGACCACTGCTTTGAATGTGGTCGACAACACAAACAAATTGATGAAGGCTGGGCACGTGCCGATACGTGATTGTAGTTGACTTTTTCAGGAACATTAGGCATCACTGTGTTGCGACGCCACTTCAAGTTGAATGATCCATTCTTGGGTGTAGAAATTGTTTTCGGCTGGTGACTTTTGTTATTTTTGCCCAGACGTGAACCCTGGGGTTCAGTTACCACCAAAACTGACCAATGGCTGGGTTGATATTTCACCACCATCATCCAAATTGGGTCAGACCATTCTTTTCATGAGGGTTGAATGTCAGGGGGTTCTGTTTTCAGGTCCCAAACCTTTCCATGGAGGGAGGGGATGGCGGACAAAGGGGGCACGGAACCCTAGGGGTGAAGCGTGCTCACGGGGTCTGATGGCAAACAAATCGCAAGGAAGCCATGCTGGACAGCGTGCTGGTTGCTCGAGACAGGTGGCTTCGCCCAGGACGCCTGGCCAAAACTGATGCCGGTAGGCGGATGCGAATGTGTCTGAGGAAGGCGTAAAGGCTCGCTCTCCTTTTGGTTTCCTCATAAATCCAAACCCAAAAAGGGTATACCCCGAAAAAATGAAAAAAAAGAAAACAACTCACCATGTGAGGGTTGGTCGTGACTAACACTTGTCTGGGTGAATTGGTGTGTCAACCTGATATGTGAAATGAGTGTCGGAAGATTCGCAAGGAAGGAAAGGGCTGGGACAATTATAATCCTGGGGATAGAACGAGCTCACACATGAGGAAGGTTCCTGAAGGTCCTTGTTTCTGGGTTTGGAAATGGACATGTGTGAAGGAATGCTGTGAGCAAAACAACAAATAATGCCCTTATGTCAGTAGTGGAGAATTGTTAACATAAATCCAACACGGGAGGGATCATTTGAGGACCCTCCAGACCTATTTACCCTCTCTGCCACTGAAATGGCGAGGGACATGATTCCTCCAGTCACTTGGTTTGGCGCTTTTCCACATGCCTTCTGTTTGGAGGAAGGGTAGCACCTGTTGTTTTTTGTATGGTTCAACCCCATTAAAAGAATAGTTGACCCATTTTGGATGAGGACAATCCTTAGGTAAAGCATAGTTGTATGAACCCCCATTGCGTTAATGGTGGTAACTGAACCCCAGGGGTTTGTTTTAGACCTTGTTGATGACCTAAGACTCTAAGGTTTCCTCGTGGCATGCCCAAGCTCCAACAGTCGTCAAAAGGCCCCAGGGTACCGGGGGCGAGAAAGGTGGGACTGCACAGGAGGCGCGATGTTTCCAGACCGCGCCCGGCTGTTCATGGCTGGCATCGAGGATGCGGAGTACAAGGAAGACAAGCGACCTGGCATCTCACACTTTCACTTCGGGGCGGCCCAAAACACACCCCGGCCCACATGTACACTCCATCGTGTGAAAGTAGATAGCACCATCAGACTCCTGCACCACTGTTCAAAAAACCTAGAATGATTTGATTCCCCTGTAAATGCCAACACACGTTATGATTGAAAGTTTCATTTCGTGCGACGGAATTTATTCCGTTCATCCACAGTATGGTTGAGTCATCCTTTGTACTACCCAGAAGATTCTGCTCTCCAACTCACCCTGGTGGAGGAAAGGCCTTCTTTTTTGACCCCTTCGGTTTGACCCAAATAACCTGGCACATGACTGTACGACATATTACCCATGTAGAAACTCACTTCACATTGGCCCGGGAACAAATTTCAGAGTCCTCCGAGAAAACGCGAAAACATAAACTGGCCGATCCAATTATCAAAGTCCGAAACTGAGGCTGCTTCCCTTTGATTCAACCTACCACACTGGGGGATGAATTCGATCTAGGATGGTGTCCACTACCCCCATACCACGAGGAATTCGGGTCTATACCCTTGATATCATGGGTACGTCGTGGTTGCATATCCCGTTCAGGAGGTTGCTCTTAGCCTCGTGTTGTTTGCGAGGGTCCATGTTAGAATCCATGTTAGAATGCAGAGATATATTAGAACTAGCCGGAATCCAGGCACAACCAGTTGGTTGGTTTCGGTGTGCTTGAGGGGTTCCCTTTACACTCAAACCACCCCAAGCATCGGCAAAAACAATCACTCTCTGGAAGGTTTTGGACCGTGCAGTATTGCCTCCGAGTGCTGTTGCCTTTCCCGCGTTCGGGCGTGTAAGATTGTTGAGCGTGGGTGTCAAAATTTTATGGCACCCCACAATCATGGTTGTTGTTGGCAAACATTTACATTTCTGCTTATTGTGGTTTAGTGGGAACTCCCCACTTAACTGCTAAAATTTGAAGATTTTTGCTCCCCTTCCAACGTCAACCAAGTAATGGTCGGTGTCATGTTGGTTTCACTTGAGCCCAGCCAAACAGAAGGGTTCCCCCAAAAGAAACACCCGTGTAGGTTTCAAGGCCCATTGACCCGTCGAAGTTGTGTACCTTGGCGAGTCCAAGGCTTCCACCTGAGAATGTTGGTACCTCAAAAATGTCCCATAGGTGCCCAAATCCCTCTGACTGTCAAATGATGCTTAAGGCATGTGGAGTTGATCACACATTTGTTTGTTTTGTGTTCTGTAGCTGTTGTTTGTGGGGAAACACTTTCCACTGGAAGCCAATCTAATAAGGGTTGGGATGATACAAGGAAGCAAATGGCTCAAACAGAACAACCAACCACTATATACCCGTAAAGAGAGGAGACACGCCTGCCTTCAGAGAGACCTACAACAGAGAAAAGTGAATCAATCCAGTCACAAACCTTTTAAAACCATCTAGATTTGAAAATAGCACTGAATTGATGGCAATTTCCCAGTGGTGTGTAATATTGTTATCTCTCGCAACATTCCTAGGATCCACCTTCTCCTTGCTCTCGTTTCCTCCAACCAAGCCTCTCTAAGGCCTTGTTTGTGGGCTCTTGGATCATGGTCGTACCAGAACGAATCTTCCATAGAGGTGGAAAAACTGCTTTTGGCAGGTTTGGAATCTCCGAAAGCGCCAATTGAGATACCTCGACTGCTATTGGGTTGGATCTTTAGACTTAACTTTTTGGAAAATAATGCTGTTTTCCACTAAACCCCACAAAGTGAAAAACTTTTCGCAGGGGGGCCGTTGCAGCAACCAAGATACCAAGACCCTCGAATTGGGGTTATAGTTTATTGGGGTCATACTGTGGATGGACGAAATCCACTTCGCACCACTTGGAAACCATGGTTGAAACCATTGTTCGTTGGTATTTACAGGGGAATCATCATTCCATGGTTTCTTAGGTGGTGAAGGATTTCGTCCATCCACAGTAGCAAAGCCGTATATATTCTACCATGATAGTAGAGCCAAAAGACTTTTAGGAACCTCTCCAGTTGGATCGTAAGGCACGGCTCGTAAGGACGTAATGATTACCATCACAGGCGTTAGGGCTGACGGGGCTTCCGAGGATTTTCTAACCCCACTCAATGGTTAGGGTTGGCTGGATTATGTGTCCCTGTCAAAAGGCCAAGTTCACTTGGGAATCATGGATCCTTTGTAGGGTTTCTTCATAGCCAATCAATGCAAGGATTACCAGGGGTTCAATTTTGCATTAAAACAATGGGGGTTCATTTGTCCACAGTTGTTTACCTAAGGATTGTCATCAGCCGAGTTCGGCCAACCATTCCTTTAATGGGGGTTGAACACTAGGGGATTGCTAGAAAAACCAGTACCATTGGCCCATAGAAGTTTTGACAATGACACTCATTCAATACACCACACGAACCGGAGAACTCACTCATGTTCCGTGTCCTCTTGAAAAACACTTTGTAATTTTGACAGTGGGCAGGGAGGGGAGGGTTTTTTTCTCCTGCCATGAAGGAGTTTTGACCATGTCATGGTTGTTGTTGGGAAACATTTTTCATTTTGCTTATTGTGGTTTAGTGGTTAAAATCCAACCACTTAACTGCTAAAATTTGAAGATTGTTGCTCCCCAAGCCCAACGTCAACCATGTCTCACAAGTCCATATGACGCGTATCGCCTAGGTTGGGCTTTTGGAGCCACCACCGTGGCTTCGACTTGGGCCCCGTTGCGCAGCTGGCGCCTGGGACGAGTTTTTTCTCCTGCCATCGAAGCTTTGTGGCTCCCAGCCATCCGGCGCCTGAGGTTTTGAGTTGGCTCACTCGTTTTTGTTTCTTTTTCAGAAGTTAAGCTTTTAGCAAAAAACGGATCAGCTTGGACAGCCCAGAAAAATGGAAGACATGGCCGGACTGAGGGATCCTGGAAACCTATGTTCTGTAAACAAAACAACAAACACAAAAACAAAACCCGAAAAAAAAAGAAGAAAAACAATAAAAAAAAGAAAAACAACGTATTTTTTTTGGGTGCCAGTTTAGTGGACAGGAAGGGTTTTCAGCGATTTTGTGGGCCTATGGCCCATATGTTCCTAGTCTTTGTCATTGATGTTGTGCGGGCTCACTTGAACAACGAAACTCGGGTTGAAATAAACATGTCGCCAGAAAGTGTGGAGATCCGGCCTTTTTGGGTTTGGGTAGATCACTTCTTGTAGAGGGTAGATGGGAAACCACTCCCTAACCAGCAAATCCCCAATCGAAACCACCGAATAGCGCCATGCTGATGAGCGCCAGGTGTTGATTGTGAGGTTTTGATCAGTGCTCACTCGTGGGTAAATGGAGCCAACTACTCCCAGGCGGGAGTTTAGCACTGTGTGTGTGTGTGTGTTTTTGAACGGGTATCCTTCTTGGCCTTGTCTTTCTGAGGAAAACCACGAAACCGAAATCCGATTCCGATGTTTATTGTTTTGTTTTTTGTGCTTTTTTTTTGGGGGGGGGGGGGTCCGATTCCGATTTCGTAAGACACAAATGTGGACAGGATTCCAACTGCGGTAAAAGGCACCCATTTTGTCATGTTTTCCAGATCCTGGGGTTGACATAAGCAACGGACAAACGTTGCTTGTGTTTTTGTTGTTCCTTTGGAGAGGACATGGGGGGGCCTACCCAATATCCCCAATTGTCTCACCCTCCCGAATGAACCAACTGTAAGTCATATTGCTCTAAGGAAAATGCTTCCTCAGGGGGAATAGCTGCTTCTTGAAAAGGAAGGATGATGGTTGAAAATAATGGTTGGAAGCAACCCCTAGAATTGTCCATGGCTCTTTAGAGGCCTCATTTTGTTGACCCCCAGAGGCGCCCGGGCGGGATATAAACCTTGGAAACTTAGGCATTGGACATCTTTTGGGTGTTGTTAACCCGGATTTTGCTTTGTAAACCCCGGGGTCAACAAAGCATTGATCTGTTTACAGTTACTGCAGTCGGTTTCTCTTGCAAGGCCATAAACCCCGCAGTCAACATGAAGTTAGCGGTTTAGAGGGTTGGGTGTCCACTTAACCCACAAGTTCAAACTGTTAGCGGAACAATCAAACGACAGCCCAGTGGAGTATGTTCCCCAAGTTGCCACTATTTCCAAGTGCACATGGTTCACAAAATGAGCGACTCCGAGAGTCCGTAGGCCTTGCAAGAGCCGATCTCCGACATCGTAGATGCTTCCGCGTTGGTCACCGAGAGCAACTGCGCCCAGCCCTCGGAAACGCTGCGCATGGCCGAACATGTCTGAGGTCCTTGAGTCAGTTTTTGTTGAACAAACACCATCATGAACCAAATCCTGCGCCACCTAAAACTGATGGGATGATGTTCCCTTGTACATACCAACAAACAATGGTTTCAACCATGGTTACCAAGTGGTGCGAAGTGGATTTCATCCACCCATAGCAAGCAACCAGTTTACCCCCTACTCAAAACTCCCCACGGTTTGCTCTTTGGGTGGAGAAAATGGAAGGCCCTGGCCACCTGGGCGAATTGTTTGAGGACTGACGGAGCCAGTCCTCCCATGTTCAGTCGTCGACCCTCCAATGGATGGCCAGGTCTTTCAGATGGATCTCACCAAAGTGAGAAGCAGCTCGGAAGTCAGATAGATCAGTTGGGCAGGGTTGGATGATTTTTATTTGTTTTTTTTTTTTTTTTTATGCAATGGTTTCGATTGGTGGTTTGGGATGTGAACCTCTGGTTCTTGTAGGGGGTATGGGAACCCACCCCAACCACTACAAATCCAAACCACCAGTCAGAGGGGAGCTGATATATTAAAAAGAAGAAGAGGGGAACTGCATCATGACCCTGTAGGCAATTCACGGGGGGGCGTCGGCTCGCAGAGGTGCTTCGGTACATTGTGTTTGTCCCTCTCAAGCCTGGCATGACACTAGAGTTGCAGATGGCGTTGAAGCTTTCATGCTTTGCAGTGCTTGAGTCTACACGAGGAAGAGTGGCAACCTGATAGCCATGATATGTGCATCGCTGGGCGTTAGCCGGTAAGCTATCCCTCAGAAAGTCCGACCTTTTTTTTTTGGGCAATACAGAACTGCCTCCATCCACGTAGGCTCTACGTTTTTTTGCTAAATCATAGGCTCTGAAACCAGATGGAGCAGGAACTGGGCAATTGATTTTCCCTGATTTTCTCGTACCTGTTTTTTTCAACACAGACTCTAGGCTCTACGTCCTTCTTCGCGTGCGCAAAGCTCCATAGGATTGAAGCGGATCGACCGACAGGTCGCTGTCGGTTTTGAGCGAGCCGTGGAGGTTCAGCTTTTGGATCTCGGGCTACCCCCAGATTGATCAACCGCAGTTTATTAATGGGGTGTTCCCCTCGAGTGATAATTCCCTACCAAATCCAGGGAACCTCTATGAATAAACTAGGGTTGATTATGGGGTCAACATTAGCAACACCCAAATTGCAGTGTACCGTTCCAAGCTCTCGTGGCTACTTGGCTTCCGAAAAGCTCAGCCGCTCAATTGATCCATCCTTTTCTACTTTGGGCTACTTGGCTCTTCGATTCGCCAAGTTAGTCAGCGGTTAGCCACCTTTCACCGAGTGCCAGGCTCAACTCCGCTTAGGGGCACCTACAAGCGGCTTGCAACCCAAAATGCCAACACCTTACCTCCACTTGCATTTCAGAATATGTGTAACTTTCCCTGATTTTCCAGGGACTCTATCACTTCTGGAACTTCTTTTTTTTTCAGGGGGCGCAAAAAACAAATGGACGCCACGCACATCGAGACTCGATCCGAGGCGGGGATTTGGACTTTGCGGCGCCGGGAACTTGGAAGCTGCTCACACGACTCGTCGGTGGGCTCGCTCGATTTTGGCGCGGGCGTGTCCCCCTCTGTTTTTTTACGGGGGGTTGTTTTCTTTAGGCTTCCCTTCAAAAACACCAGCAGAAGGTATTTTAGCAAAGACACTCTAATATGTATCATATACATGTATGCACACACACACACGCACGCACGCACGCACGCACGCAAGCAAGCAAGCAAGCAAACAAACAAACAAACAAATGGACCGACACGCAGGCAGGCAGGCAGGCAGGCAGGCAGACAGGCAGGCAGGCAGGCAGGCAGGCAGGCAGGCAGGCAGGCAGGCAGGCAGGCAGGCAGGCAGGCAGGCAGGCAGGCAGGCAGGCAGGCAGGCAGGCAGGCAGGCAGGCAAAAGAGACACTGTTTTTTTTGGTATCATATACATGTATGCACACACACACACACAGCAACACTGGGTAGACCCCGCTGAAAACAGAGTGCTCCATAAACCCACATGGCCACTGGTGTGTGTGTGTATAATATATATATATATATATACATACATGTGCATATGTATATATATATATATGTGTGTATGTGTATGTATGTTGTACACACTCTGCTATCTACGATAGCAGGGTACTTTTTCATGAGCCAATTGATGCACCGCATGCCTATGCAGGGTCCATACAACTATGGGCTTTTAGTTGGGTAGGTCCGAGTGTGGGCTAAATGTAGAGGTAACATAAGGTGTTCTATTCGCAAGCCTATTAAAGCGTTACTAATTTTGTCTAGCTTCTTGCCGTGGGCCCCAACAGTGGGTTTTATTGTATCTTGGTTGTTGTTGGGAAACATTTTACATTTTTGCTCATTGTGGTTTAGTGGGAACTCCCCACTTAACTGCTAAACATTGAAGATTTTTGCTCCCTTTCCAACGTCAACCAAGGTATGGTCTCGTGATGCATCAGTCAGATCAAAACAGCCTTCAACTTTGGTCGAACTGCTTTCAGGCCCGCCGGTTATGTTTCCCAAGGATTCTCTTTTCGGGCCCAACCTTTGCGACGCGACCTGGCTATGTTTCCAAAGATGCCGAGACATGTGCTCCTCGTTCCTTTTTTGGAGGGGGGTGTCCCTTTGAACTCAAGAAATGATGTTCGAAAGTAACACCTGCTTTCGGCAATACTACCTGTTGTTTCTCTCTTTTTTTACAAGGTGAATCGCGGGTTCAACCGATCCTGTTCCGCCCAAGCCAATAAATCCCAAGCCACTGGCGGGTACCCTTTTTAATCAAGTGACCCTCTTTTTGTGGGTTTTAAACAGGGCTTAAAAGATACATGTTGCCCATTTGAAACATGGTTTTTACACCAAAATAAAGGGAAACCACCATTTACAAGTCAACGTTCAGGTGTATAATCTAAGGATCCCTGTTAAAGGGAGGCCAAAGGGAAAACCACCAATTCGAGGGGGTCCCCTGAAAAGACACACCCATGTCTCTTCCCGCCGGGTCCGTGCCTTTTGTTGTTTCTCTTTCCTGAGGCCGTTTTCCCTCCGCGTTCAGCGCCAAGACTTCGTCCACGCCTTCGCCTCTTTGGCTGAGTGGGCCGTTCTGTTTTTGGGAAGACCAATTGACTCGCAAGCAACAAGTTTCTTATGAAGGTGTTGTAAATTTATGCTCCCTTTGTTTGGTTCTGGTGGGTGGTTTCGAGGGGATCTCCAACAGCTATAGGTTGTTCAAAGCCACCTATGAACCCTTCCAGATGGTAGTGGCTTCCCTACAGTTATCCAACTATGGATTAGGGTTCCCAGGCGGAACGGCCCAGAAAAAGCAGCAGGCAGAGTGCAAGCGAGTTGGGAGCACTTGGGGCAGGGTAATGGATATGTGGGGAATTGATCAAAAGGTCCTTTACATGGATTGGGGAAACCGCGAAGAAAAAGATGATCTTTCGCACTAAACGGGAGAAGTGAGCCATGGTCATTTGGGGGCCAAAGAAATTATGGTTACTTTTCGCCGCTTTGGTGGCTTGCAAACAGGATAAGTGGGTTATCGTGGCTAAGTTGCAGCCCACCAGGCGAATCCCCTTGTCCGAAACATCCGGGCTTCAGGTTTTTGCCTCCCCAAAATTAGCTCCGCTTTTTTTTGGGGGGGTCCCTTTGTTTTCCACTACCCAGGCAAAAAAGAGACATATATATATATATATGCTGGGATCCCAATTCCAGCCCAGTTATCGAGACCTTAGGATGGATTACGGGAGAGGGCTCGACCTTGGATGGTTTGAGACCTCGTTCTCAGGACGCCTCCAACTTTCCTTCAAGCGGTCTGGTTCATCAGCGCTCCTTAAAAGATCTCCATTTTGCAACCACTTGAAACATGTTGCTTTTTCAACACCAAGATAAAGGGAAACCACCATTTACAAGACAATGTTCAGGTGTATAGTGTAAGGATCCCTGTTCATTCCCAACCCCCACTGAATTCCATATCGGACCAGGAGGCCCAGGCATTCTGAATCTCCGCCTGTCTAAAATGTGCTAGATCTCAGCAGGGAATGCGGGAATGACCGCAATAAACTATTTTTGTGGTTTCCTGTGAGGGAATCCCTGCATCATTCCCTACTGAGCACCAGCAAGCAAAGGCTTTAAGCCAAAGGCCGCGACCTTCGTCCCTTAGATAAAGTGTTTCAATGCGGGTTCCAGATGAGCGGTGGTTCTTCGCTGTTTTTCTCGGGATTAGGTTTGAAGTAGGTCTCAAAGGGAAAACCACCGACTTTGGAGGGTCGAAGGGGGGACCCGTCGACGAGCCATAGGTCGTGTGGTTCGACGTCAGCTTTCACGCCTCAACCGGCGTGTTGGGCCCAGCGCGGGAGCACCGCATCGCACCACCTACCCTACCAACAAACAACGGTCGTCTTGGGCGCAGGATTTCGTCCTTCTAGAGAACGGGATTTTTTAAGGGGCTGAAAACAACAACCTGGCGGGGACCGCAGAATACATGTCACTCTTTAAGGGGCTAAAACATTACACATTGCTCTCTCACAATGTTTGGTACAGCCCCCTAAAACCCCATCTGCTTTTAGGCCCAACAGCAGGAGATATTGTTTAGACATTTCTCCGCTTGGTGTATGAAACAACGAGGTGTGCCCGTTTGGCCGTTGCATCGACTTGGATGACCCAGCTACAATGGTTCGACGATCTTCGGGGGGTGGCGCATGGGTCTTACTTCCAAGGGACTTCAGCTGTGCCCGGCCTCCGCGTCAAATTCCGTCAGAGTCAGATGCGCTTCTTGAAACGATGCACGAGGCATGTCAAAGACTTGTTTGCTATGTAGATTGTCTTGCAGGGCCCAGCTTCAATCATGAAATTGCGCTCCGTTCATACAAAGAATGAACTAAACTCTCGGTTTCAATACACCTCTTGTTTGCTCTTTTGTTTCCCGCTTAAAGTGTTCAACAAACTCCTGGTTTCCGAAGATGTCGGGTTTTTTCAAGCTGTTTCCATTAGTAAACCTTACTTGACAGTTCTGGCCGATTGCCCCTGGTCCCGCGTAAATGGGGCAGCCAAGCACCATTCCAATCGATTCGGGGGAAGCTGCCGGTACCCAACTTGCCTGCGTTTTCAATGTGGTAGACTTAGGATACATTCTACATATTAACAGCGACTCCATGTGAAGCAAATAACAAATAAACATTCTATAGCTGGGCCCTCCAGTCATGGTCCCAAATCCCCTTGGTACGGCTGTCACCGGCTGTCCAAGAAGCAAGTGCTTGCCTTTGGGCCCGGGTGATTGCTTTGTTCAGATCCTGGCCGAAATCACCAGCCACCAATTACTGAGTTGCAAGCGAAGCGAATGGACCAAATCTGAATTGGGTTCCCATCTTTAGTCACCCAAAAAAACTTCCCCAGAATTAGCTCCGTGTTTTTTGTTGTTTTGCTTTTTTGGGGTCCCTTTGTTTTCCACTATCCAGGAGATATGTTTTTTTGCTGTCCGATTTTTCCAGCCTGGAAAAGGTGCTCACGATTTGTTATTTATTTCTTGGTCCCAACCCATTGGTTGTAGTCCATTGCACAGAAACTCAACCAGCCAGTCGATTCGCAGGTAAACCAGGGCCGAACTGTTTGTTTTTTTGTTTTTTTTTTTTAAACCAAACCAATGAACAGTTGGACAGCTATGCTTGACTGCTCTTGGGTTGTATCTTTAAACTTTGCCTTTTTGGGAAATCAAGGCGGTTCCCACTAAGCCCACCAAAAGTTAAGCTTCTTGCAGAGGGGTCAACAGCAACCAAGTATGGGGTTCACAAACATTCGAAGGAACACTTCCTTGGTCTCAGCTTCGTTCGTATTTTTTTGGCCCAAAACGCTTCCCTGAGGGCACGGTGCTCACCACGGCCCCGGGCATGCCGGACACCCACTGGAAACAGACGGCCTGGGACTTGACTCTCATTTTCGCGCTGGCTCGCGGAAGCCGGGGGGCTGGAGCCATGTCCTCAAAAGCTGGCCCCAGTGCGTCCAAGCCGCTTCAAGCTAGGTCCCCCAGTAGTGCGTGTTTACCAACTTTTTTGGAGGAGGGTTCTCCTACGAAAACAGACTACAGAAAAAATGGGTATCCTCTTTCTAACCTCGCTACTGGAGGACCTAGACTAGGTACCGAATTCACCCACCCGCCGCCCAAAGGAAAGCGAATTCACCCACCAGAATTTGAGGTGGCAATCACCCATGCGGGTAGTTTGAGGGTCCAGGCAACCAGATATACGTGGTGGTTTCTGCTAGTTTCCCTTTTATAGTGGTAGCTGGCAGCACCGGGAGCTCTTTGGTTAATGAGCAGGAGTTGGTGATATATGTTTTGAGGTGTCCGTGCCCCGCGAAGACGAATTCCCCCCTGAAGACGAACTCCCCCCCGAAGACGAACTCCCCCCCGAAGACGAAGTCCCGCCCACCCAAGGTGTCCGTCTAGGTCACCAAAGCAAAAAAGAAGAAGCCGCCGGAAGTGGGAGCTGAAAGCCAGAGGGATACGTAGTCCCGGATGCGGATCTCCGCCCTATGGTTTGTTTTCTTTTGATTCGCCAGGGCTTCACTATGAAAAGGTGGACATTTGGTTTACCACGCAAATGAGATCTAGGCACATAAAGAGATCCTCCGGCCCGGGATTTGGACCTGGTCTCTTTGTTTCATGGATGACATGTGTTTAACGTTGGGGGTTCAACAAAGCCAGTGGTCCCCCAAGTTTCGTTTCTGCCACATTTGATTGCCGCTCTGAACCTATCCTTTCAATTCCTGGCTTGTAGGTTACCATGTTCTTTTATACCAATGGAAGCCGTTTGAAAGTAAAAACAAATGTCAGGGGCAAGGCCTACTTTGACATCGGAGAATGCATTTCAGAAAAAATGCTCAGAGTCGCGGAAGAGTGGAAGGCATTCTGCTCGTTCCTCGTTATTTTTGTCCCTGGCCTTTTCTTTGACTTTGACTGACCGATATTCCTTCCTTTGCAGCTGCTGTTTTCTTGAACTTCTTGTGTAATTCTCATCCCCGCTTCCTGCCGGCATCAGAAGGTATAGGCATTCTGCTCGGCGATCTGTGCGAATTCGGTGCACCCCTTCCTGCCATGGCGAAACGACAGCTCACGGTGCGTCTGCCCTCTGGCTCGCTCCTCGTGGAGCTGGCGGTGCACGCAGACACCTTGGTGTCGCAGCTGAAGCAGCGCATAGAGGAGGCAGCGGAGCTGCCTGCAGGGCGCGTAGTGCGCTGGCTCGTCTCAGGCACAACCCAACTTGGTGATGAGGAGTCCCTGCCCTCGGATGGAGAGTTGCTTCCCTGTTCTGGGCATGTGTTTAGCTTTTTTGGGTTCTTTTAATTTTCCTAGGGGGCCACAACAAGCAATCAATGTTTGCAAGGCTTGTTTGGGTTCTTTGGTTCTTTTCACATTCAGGCGGGGGGGCTGCAAAATGCAGTCAGGTTCATGGAAGCCCGCACCAAGCGCTTGGTTCATTTCTCGTCGGCCAACAACAATCAGCCAGTTTTTGTTCAAGCCCATTTTAAGGGGGCAAAAAATGCAGTCATCTTTTTTCAAGCCCATCCCAAGGGGGCAAACAATATGCAGTCATCTTTGTTCAAGCCCATCCCAAGGGGCAAAAAATGCGGTCATCTTTTTTCAAGCCCATCCCAAGGGGGCAAAGAATATGCAGTCATCTTTGTTCAAGCCCATCCCAAGGGGCAAAAAATGCGGTCATCTTTTTTCAAGCCCATCCCAAGGGGGCAAAAAATATGCAGTCATCTTTGTTCAAGCCCATCCCAAGGGGCAAAAAATGCGGTCATCTTTTTTCAAGCCCATCCCAAGGGGGCAAACCATATGCGGTCATCTTTTTTCAAGCCCATATCCGTTGTCAAGGTTGGTGGCCATTTGCGGAGATGTGCTGGTGGGTGATTTCGAGACCTACAAACCCGGCTGCCCGTCCTGTGACTGGAACTCGGAGCTGCAGACGGCGCGCTTCTTTGCGGACGGCACGGCCTTGATCCACTGCCGAATCCGCGACGAAGGCAAGAAGTTCCGGTACCGCCTGGGAGGCGTACAGGAAAACATGCGGGAGCTGGAGCTCGAACCGGAAAATGCGCCGCGGCGGGACGAAGCAAGTACCAATTTGTTCCACCTTTTGTGTTGTTTTTTGTTGTTGGCTTTCATCGTTTTACCTGTGAACCATCAAACAGTTTAAGCTTCTTGCAGGGTCTAAGTCGAGGAGTCAGATGAAGCCTACGCAGGCACCTTGCAGGTGAGTAGTGCGAATCCTGTCTATCGTCGAGTGCAGATCCCTGAGCTGAATATCGACGTGGAGGACATTCGGTACCTGAAGCAGGTAGGTCAGACCGCCCTTGAGCAGAGGCTGGCTTTATTGTTCCCCCAAGCTTGGCCCCAATTCCACGAAAAGGATGAGCCTCAACAGCTTCAATGGCTCAGCACTGTAAACCCTTCCTTCATCCCTTCTGATGAGCACCAGCTACGAAAGGCCATTGACAGGGCATGGGTCAATTGGCAGTGGCAGAACCAGGAGCAGTTGCAGTGCATGCTGGAGGAGCACGTGCTGTCGATTGAAGAGCTGTACGATTTCACTCTCAACCAGACTGCCAAGACTGCCAAGACTGCGACTGCCAAACAGTCCCAGAAGCAGACCCAACACAAGCAGAAGGCGGTGAAGATGCGCAAGGGCAAGCTCTTGCGTTGGGCGAGGCCGAAGATGATGCCAGCTGTCTGGCTGGAAGCACATTGATTCTGACCACGTTTTCTGTTCCAGGCATGCTGCATGTGTTTAGACTCCAACGTTGGCATTGTTGGGCGTGTAAGATTCGTTTGGATGCGGTGTACAGTGTACAGATGGGCTCCACATTGGATCAGCAGCAGGAGACCTCTTTGACCGCGGATATGGCTGCGGGCATTCAGATGATTCATGGCTTACATTGCTTAGTGCGTGTGAGTGTGTGTTTGTGTGTGCAGAGTCAATTTGCAGTGTGGCTGTTTGTTGTTGTGCTGTATCAGCCGTTTATTGAATTATATGTGTTGTTCTCTATGCAGGTGTTGTGTGTTCAGTAGATGAAGATTAATGCGTATGCGTGGTACATGGTGCTCTCTAAAAAAAGAGAAAAAAAATATGAATCACTGCTTAATCCAGTCTGTTGTTGCGTTTGTGTGGTGATTCATCTCTGTCAGCTCAGGCGTTGGCGCGATCAACAGTTGCGCGGACAGGTTAATGATCTGCGGATGCAACCTCCTTGCAACGGGGCTTCCAGTTTAGATGCTGGAGTTACAACTTAGGATTGGTCACAGCTCCAGTACATTAGTTTTGCACGCTGTGTGTTGATCATGTTCTTGTTGTTTGCCCATGCACTTCCTACGAACATAGAAGTATGGGCTGCCTTTTGAAACATGATGTTTCGTTTGGGCTTCCGCCAGTGCTCGCCATGTTTGCTTGAAAATTCAAAGCAGGGGGGTTAGGTGGGGGGTTGTTGTTTGCTTCCCTTCCAAGGATTATCAACTTCCCACGGTGCAAGATTCGTTGGAAGCCAGGGTTGTGGGATCACTCGGGGTTTTTCCCCACTGTGATACTTTTGGGAATCCCCCCTTTATATTGAAGAAAATATCGTCTTTGGGGTTAGGCCCTTTTGTATCACAGATTCGTGGATTCCATTCCAACCACAGGCCTGGAAACACAAAGCAGCTTTGGGATCGATCCAACCCGCAAAGGCCCCCGATTCGACGCGAAACCATTCCAAGCGGCGCGGCGCGGCTTCCGAGAACCCGCCAGGTCCTGTACCTCGAGGAGTGGGGGGTCTCAGCGGCAAAAGCCGTGGCTCAGTGCGTGATGCAAAGCGAAAGCCAGTTCTTGGAGCAGCGTGCACGAGTGCCTGCCATGTACAACTCCACTTGCAAACAGCTCTAGTCATGTTGAAACATTCAGCGCACGCTTGCAAAAAGAATCGACTGGAACCTGGCTACATTGTTACATCATTGCACTTCTGGCATCCGCGAGATCTGATCTGTTGGTTGTCCAGTGCTCATTGGTTCTCCCGTGGACTTGCGAACCAGAAGCAGAAACTTGCCAAGTTGTATTTGGGGGGTGTCTTTTTTTGGGGAGCCCCCCCCCAAAAAAAAACAATCAGGAAGGAGGCATTCCTGCATTCCTTCTGGTTTCCATCTAAAACCCCAACACAAAGCCTCAAACAAGACTCACACTTGTGTTATGAGTCCCACAGACTTGCGGCCGGAAGTGGCAGGTTTCAAGTGGCATCGACTTGGGAGACTTGGGATTTTGTGTCTTTTGGTCTATTTATCACACTCACATGGTTGTTGTTGGGACACATTTTACATTTTTGATTCTTGTGGTTTAGTGGAAAATCCCCACTTAACTGCTAAAATTTAAATTTCTGCTCCCCTTCCAACCTCAACCGAGCTCACCTGCCCAAACAAACTCGAGCTTTTCACCTAGTCTAGTCCCCCAAAATTGGGTAAACTCTGCAGTGAGGTCACTCGCAGTTGATCTGCTCCAGCCCGCCGCACATTGTTTGGTACGTAGCTTGGATGTTCAACCTTGAAAACTACAGGCTACCAGGATTTTAGTTGACAACGGGGGTGTTTGACTTATAGCCTTGATTCCTAGTTGCCTGACATAGTAGGTGACATATCCAAGTACCTTGTTTCTCACACATCAAAAGCTCGGAAGAGACTTAGGCCGCTAGTGGTCTATGAGAACGACAAGATTTCGGGCAGGCACTGTCTGGGCATGTGGTTCTGTGGCAATCTTCCGATGGCTGCTGAGCGCATTTTGTTGGCTGAAGATGATGTGGGCGTGCTCTCATCAAGCATCCAAAACTCTATTGGGTGTTTCTCACTCAAATTGGGGACGGTGGTTTCCTTTTGGTTTCCCTTTGAATCCCATCTCAAAGGAAGCCCAAAGTTTGGCTTTTCTCCAGACTCGCTGGCTGTGTTCTTACGGAAACACCCTACAACCAAGTACGTGGAGGAACCTGGGGTTCACCCAAAAGGGGTCATGTTTGTTGCTGGTGGGGTAAGGCGTTCTTTGCTTTTAGGTTTGGAAGGGACTTGCGCATGGCCGGCTCATTCGCACCCGGAAGACGGGACACTTGCAGCTTGCTTTATCGGGTCGTAAATTACGAGGAGGCTTTCGTGGATTGCTGACAGAAGTGGGGTTCGTTCTCTTTTCCCGGGCCGAATGGCATCGAAATAGGAAACCAACGACCTGGGGGAGTGCCTGAGTTTGAGAAACACCCATGTGTGAGGTGCTCACAAGGTCCGCTTGCTCATGGCACCCTTGAGAAAGCCACAAGGCGTAACTTTCACGTGGGAGTGGCAACCGTGGTTGTCTGGGGGGACTTCAAGCCTATGCACATATATGGTTTTCACCCGTGCTCTGTCGGGGAATCCAACCAGACGAATCGAAGCCATTTGAGCCACACTCAAAACCCGGGTACATGACGGTTAGTAAGGGACGATCCCAGCCATAAATAGCTGCCGCCTTCTTAGTTCTTTGCATGGTTCTGGGTCGACCATTTTTGTACCAGGTTTTGATTGTGACTCATTTCGGGGCGGTTTCTCCGCGCGCCAGGTTGGCCGTTCGCAAGAACGCCACCAACCCCCGTGACCTGGACGTGAAGATCGCGTACCAGCCGCATCCTCGGAGTGAAAAATAAGCGCGGGGGGGTTGGGGTGGGAGGAAGCCGCTGCCCGACTGAAAGTCTAATGTTGACCCCATAGTGTTGGACCTCCTTTATGATTAGTACTCTCTATTGTTGAATGTTTTTTCTAATTTAGAATCCTGTGACTGTTTTAGGGGTTCTCTATTGTGGAAAGTTGTTTGCCGGAAACAACGCTGGGAAAAATATGGGCAAACAACTGGCAAACAAGTCGGGCAAGAAAACAGGCAACCAAATCCTGGCCAACATTGGAAAATTGTTTTCTTGAAGTGGTCCCCAAACCATCAAATCTAAGATATCTTCTTTACAAAAAAGTGCGGGCAAACAGTCACACAAAAGGGGGGTGCCCACAAGAGGCCCAGATCCTCTTTAATGCGATTGCTTTGGGGTCCTCTTTAGTGTCCAGCTGGTTTTGGGGTTGCTGAAAAAACGACCCTTGGCAATACTAAAGTAGAATTGGCAATACTAAAGTAAGTACTGGGGATCTGAGAGTCAGCCTTGGCAATACTAAAGTAGAATTGGCAATACTACAGTAAGTACTGGGGATCTGAGAGTCGGCTTTGGCAATACTAAAGTAGAATTGGCAATACTAACGTAAGTACTGCCCCTCCCGGACCTGCAGGATCTCACTAAAGAGAGTCCCGCCGATTGGTTCCACTGTTCCAGGGGCGGGGGGGTCACACGAAAGAGAGTCCAACATTAATGAATTTCAACCCACCGATTTAACGCGGGTGCTTCTCCCTGGGTGAAATGTGGGGAATCAGACCACTTTTGGAGGGTCCCCCACCCTCTCAACAGGGGTTGATTCATCCGGCAACATTCACTCCGCGAGTTCCTGGACTGCCGCTGTTTGGAAAGACCGTTCTAGTGGCAACCAACAAGTTTTTTTTGGCTTTTTTGTTGTCAACCTACTCGGGTGCGAAGTGGTTGCATGTTGGACGGGTTCTCGAGCTAGGCTTTGGGAAATCTCTTGAGGGGTTGGTTCTCCTTCACATGCCATAAAGACGTCGCCTCTGTTGAAACAGACCCATACAAACTAGCACGAAGGATTTGGGACTTCTGTGATAGCCGTTTAGCTGCGGTACTCCGCGGCCACAATTCCTAGTCCATGTGCCAGGGGGAAATGATTGGGCCGAGAGACCGCATCTTGCAAAGTTTGCGCGGAGGTTGCAGGGCCAACGACCGCAGCCGGAGAGGGTTCAAGGTTACCTCGTGAGGCCCGGATTCGAATCGGGAGGGCGATTTGTGGGTTTTCGAAACTATGGCCGTGCCGCGTGTCGGGGATTTGCAAGGGCGCCTTGACAACCCCCCACTTGCATAGGTGTCCTTTTTGGTTGATTTGGTTGAAAAACAGAGGGCCTGGTGTACCTGGTGGTTCAATCAACTACCAGGCCCATCTATTTTCCAAAAAAGGCCACCTATGCCCACTTGGATCAGCTGAAGGCTACGGTATTACGATTTGAATGGTTAGAACCGCGAGACCCCACTGGCATGAGATAAAAGTGATTTAAATCGCGGCTGCATCCGATTTTCGCTTTCGATCGATTTTTTGGAAGGATTGCCTAAGAGGCGGAACCTCTAGATGTCAGTCTCTTGGTAACCAAAAACCAATCCCTGAAAGGTTCGCTTTTGAACCATTTGATCAGCTTTTCTTCGAGACGTTCCTTTCAGACCCATTGCGTGGGTTTCCCCACATCAAACTGGCTTGCGGTCGGAAGCACAGCACAAGGATCATTGTTTCTTTGGAAGGCCCTACCACTCGCTTTAGGCATGTCTAGAGTCGCTGAAGGTCCTTACTTGGCTGCCTCCCTTTGGTTACTAGGTCCCCCAGCTAGGTGCCCTTTTACCCTTTTTGGGGGGAGGGTTCCCCTACTAAAATAGACTACAGAAGAAAGGGTACCCGTATTTTAACCTCTCTACTGGAGGACCTAGGTTATACATGGAATTGCCAGTAAAATTGAGTGGAGTATCTAACAGCATGTCCATCCAACAGGCGGCCGAGTTGGGATGCATGATTCCGGTTTGTGAATTACATTCCATTGCCGGACTCCAGGATATCCTTGGACAAGACACAGTCAAGACAAAACCCCATCAACTCAGGGCTCTTGGTTCAAGGAAGTGGTTACAGGTTCTGCTTTGCGTTCGGATGAAAGGGGCAAGAGGAAGAACCCAAAGAACCAGGGCAGTTAGTCCAGGGCTATGCAAAAAACAGTGATAATACCAACGATCAGGTGATGTTCCGTCCACGTTTTGTTTGACCGCCTTTTGGTGGGCGCGACCCAGATCAGCAGAGAGATTCGACGGGAACCTACGTAATACATGTTTGTTTTCGGGTCAGGTTTCCGAGCCTTTCAGAAGCTTCTTAAGGCCAGGGCCCTTTACTTGAGGCTTCCGCTCCTGGTTGTTTCCACTCCTGGGTGCTTGGGGGTGTACCTAGGACCCCCAATTGTGTGTAAAATAGGTGCTTGTTCGGAAACAACGGCTTTTTTCTTCTTCTTCTTTTTTCTGCGAGCGCTTTTCAAAAACTTGCGAGCTTCTAGGTATTTGGGGGTAGTTGGTGCTTTGGATTGGCTTGCATGGGTGTCCAGGAACCCCTTCCTGGGTATATTTGAACCCCCTCAGCCACCAAACCAAATCCACCGCGCTCTCGCGGGCAGGTAGAGCCCCTGGCGGAAAAAGCAAAAGTCGCCGGCGCAGCGGGGCTTCGGGGCTTCGGGGAAGATGTGTCACGCCTTGGTTGCCCCCAGTGAAAACGAATGGCCCAAGCAAAAACCCATTTTGAATGATAATCTTTTGGCAAGCAATGGTGCTTCTGACTCCCAGGGCCAATGTTTGACTGTGCCGCGGGATTTTTAAGGGATATGGTGAGCAAGCATGCGGTTTTCAGCAAGCGAGGTGCCAAAATCGGGTCCTCGACTTGCCGCCATGCGAGAACTTGTCAGGGTGGCTTGTCTTTTCCTGGAGGAGTAATTTGTTCCAAAGGGGCCAACAGGAAACCGAAGGCCATTTTTTGGGGGGTATAAGACACTCTCAAGAAAAGCTCATCCAGCACAGAGGTGCTGCTTAGCCCTTGCCCGTGGCACCAGTGGTTTTTTGAGGATTTCAGATGTTCCTTCCATGGCACTGCTTTCTTGGCTTCGGCCCAAACTGCCGCGCTTTGAAGCGTCCTTTTGGTTTCCCTGAGCCACCAAAGGGCTACGCAACAAAAGACGCGCCCAGCAAAAAGACGAGCGAGCCCCTCGGGAAGCCACTGAGACCGCGAGGAGGGGGGAAGGCGAAGCTCAAGAGCATGTCACGGGGCGACTTTTTTGTTGGTGGTCTCCGAAGCCTCAAGCGCTTGCTTGTAGGTAGGGAAGCAATTTCTACAGGCGCTTCAAGAGCCGCCCGGGTTCTTGAGGTTTTTTGGTGGTTCTTGGTTGGTTTAGAGGGGGGGGTTTCCATTTCGCCCACGAGAAGTGAAGCTTTTAGCAGGGAACGTGAGGAAGCCCAGTTTCTAGGTCCAAGGGTAAGAAACCGCCAGTTGGATGCCTTGAATCCAGCCGGGAGCATTGGAAGCCGAGCGAGCTGCTTGCCTCGGCCTTGAAGCAAAGACCATGGGTGCACACGCAGAACAAAGATGCAGCCAAGCGAAGCCGCCGAAAGAAGCATCTCAGCTGAGCCTTCCAGGGCAAGAAACGCAGTACTGGAAATCATTATGCAGTTGAACCCCTTTTGGAAGTGAAAAGAACAGATGGCAGCTTTATGTGCCGAGTGATTCCCCCATCTTTAGCGTGGCCCCTTCTCTTCGCCACGTGCGACGTGCGGCCGTGCGCCAAGCACCTGGCCCGGCGCGCGGGGCTGAGCTTCATTTCCAGGGCCAGTGGCTTTGGGCGGGAGTTGCCGTAAGAGTCCCGTGGTACCTCACATTCTCGCGGATTTGGGGAATCTGAACTTGACGCGTTTTTCCTTGAACCAAACCCAAGACTGTGAAAATATGGGGTACTTGGCTGCAGCCTTTGCGTAGGGGTGTGGGTTGGAGAGGTCAAGTATTTCCGCACGGTGTTGTGCCAGGTTTGACAGCTTCAGCCCTGACGTCCCTTGGATTTCAGGTCTGGATGAATCAATGAGGCAGCCTTTTCTTCGAGGCACCGCCCCTTACCCGCCTAAACCGGGCTCCAAACCAATTAGGGAACTGACTTGCCGCCTCAGGAGGTACGTACCCTCCAATCACTGATGTGGCTGTGGCTCAAAAAACAAAGAGGTACCCAAAATGGGTTGCCCAATCGGTAAGTGGAAACATGGGTACCAAAGCCTGCGGTTAGCAAACCCCTCCGATCGTTTAATTTTGATTGCCACACCCATTCGGTGCATGTTGCCAAGGGATGTTATTTGGATTCCCCTGAAACCAACTCCCAAAAGGTGTCTTCAAAATGTGGAATTGTGTCCAAGCAAAGATCAACATGAAATTGGTCCCAGAAAATTTGATCCGGTTTTTGGAATTGTATCCCCAGAAAGACACACCCATGTCCCATCGAACCGTTTTCGCTTGGATGTTATTTGAACTTTTGGCCCACTTTTTGGTCCGGAGATCGGAGCCGGCGGCCAAGCCGATCCGCATATCCACTCCCAGAAGTTGAAGCTGGGGGCACGTTTCTGGCAGTGGGGCGGTTTTTCCTCGCCCTGGGTGGCTTTTAAGGCTCTTACTTCAAAGGGGCGGTTTTGGAGGTTTTTCACACCTAGGCAGGTCGTTGTCTCAATCTGGAGAGGGCTGCTTGAAGATAGACTGCATCCACTCAGAGCGGGTTTTGGACTGCATCCACGAGAGGGTTTTGGGGAAGCCTACTTTTCAACCATCCCCTAAACCACGAAGGAATTTGGGATGGGCGCAACCCCGTGCGGCGCCCCCACCTTCAAGCTCACCGTTGGCTCAGGCGCAAGGATGCCCACCCCGAGGTGTGGAAGGGTTCTGCGAGTCGGACAAAGTGGTTGGCTTTGTTGCCAGAGGTTTGAAGGGAAATCAAAGGGAGACCTACCTTCTTGTTGGTTTTGCCTATGTATACATGCAGGGCCAAACTTAATGTATCCTTTCAACATTTTGCCTGTTTTGTTTTCCAGTGTTTTCCTTTCAACCAACGACAAGTCAACCTTGGGGTCTAAGTTTGGCCCATTGACTGTGTTTTGCCAGGCCAAAATCCACTCGCGATTGTCTTGAGAAGTCCATACAGCGGCACAAGTACTCCTATTCAGATGGCATGTTCATCATTCAAGGGGTTTAACGCCCCGCAAATAAAACAGTTGTTGTAGTTCAGCTTCTACGCGCATAGAAGCTTGGAAGCTGACGAAACTTTTGCTGATTGGGGTCAAATTGTTTCAGCTCGGCGCATTGTCTTGTCTTGCGACTTTGAACCGGTACCAGGCAGCAGGTGGGTACCACGCCTTTACAACAACATACGTATATGATGTTATGTATATGATGTTATGTACCTTGTTGGACATGAAAGCGTCATTTGGGAAATCATGAACATGAGTTCAGGTAAGGGGCGACAATCACCTAGCACATGGACCCTTGTGCACGTTCCACCCCCTGGTAAATTTTGCAAATGGGTGTGTCTTTTTTTAGGGCTCCCACTAAAATGGACTCCGGCTTTCGTTTTGGCCGCTCCTTACAACCGCGAAGAAAAGGGGTACCAACTCCGCAAAGCGACGAACCACCCAAATGTGTGCTGACCTATGGCTTAGGCAAGCGCCACACAAAAACCTGGCAACAGCTCGTTGGTGCATTTTGCTTGGCTGTTAGGACTTCAACTTTTTGCCAACTAGTGGGCTTTCCACCAAACCACTAAAAGTTAAACTTTTAGCAGGGGAGCAGAAAGCCATCGAGAGCTGCTTCTTCACATGTCCCATATCGCAAGTGCTGCCAAGGCCGTGGTTGGGGGGGCCCGTTGGCACTGAAGCCGCAGGACGGCCAACGTGATCTCAGCTCGGAACCGCGAGCCGCGGGCTCAACGGTCACGCCGCGGGGGTCAAACCCGCAAGGGGGAAACGGAGGGTCGACAAAATCAAAAAGCGTTGCTAACTTCCTGGGTCCATGAACTTTGAACTTTTTGGGGTTGGACCGTTTTAGTGGCAAGTAAAAAGTTTGGACTTGTTTTTGGGCCATCCACTCAGCAAGTGAGGTCAAACCCAAGAGCTCGCCTTGAGCTTGAGGGTTTCGTGGCTTTTGGTTTGGGCCTTGTAATTGTAAACACCGCGGTCGCGGCGTGCCGAAAGCACTTGGCATGTCACTTGGTGCACGTGTCACGGAACGTGACACGTGCAATGAGGTGGTTTGCGCCAGTCCCGGTAATGTTTGTTTTGTTGTTTTGGTGGGGGTGGGGGGGGGGTTTGGGCGGGTGGGGGTGGGGGTGGGGTGGGGGAATGCTACCTTTTTTGCAGGCGCCAAGCACTTCTTTGAACACGCCGTTCGCAAGAACATAAATACTTGACATGGGGCTGTGGGGCACTTTGAAACCAAGTTCAGTCTGCATACGTTTGGCCCTAATATTACACAACGCCTCGTCGTGTCAAATGTTGGCCAATATTGTCTTTTTCCTTGCACCAGTTGTTGGGGCTTTACCCCCTCCCATTTCAGGTTCATTGTGGGTAGCACCTGTACCATCCCTTTTTACATTAGGGCATATTCCAGGCAAAGGTGCCTTAATTTGCACAGTTGTAGCCCGTAGCTGCGTAACATCCTTGCAACCACCTTCTGTCAACCAGTCCCGCGTACGAAAATAACCCCAGTATGGTTTGCCACTTTGCGGCAAATGGGTTGAACATGGAGCAGAAGCCGGCGTCTGGTTTGGAATTTAGGGGATCCCGTAGGTTTTTGGGATGCTAAACATACTCCTCATTCACCAAGGCGAGCGATTATTTGTGTGATATGAGCCTTTTTTTTGGCGGTGCCCTGTCTTCTTTTGGTTTCAAAGGAAACGAAAAGCAGCATCATCCATAGGTGGGTATTTAGAGACAAGCTGACAAACTTCAAAATCCATACCTATTTCGCACCCCGCGCTCAGGGTGTGCTTCGGAGTCTGAGGTCTCGGCTTTTAGCTGGGCGTTTGGTGCTGGGAGCGGAGGCTTGGGGGGCGGGGGCCGGGCGGGGGGAGGGACGGAATTTGAGCGGTTCATTTTTTCTTGATGACAAGTACCCTACTTTTGGGTGGTTTTAAATGGAATCCAAACGGAAACCCACTCTTTTGGGGGATCCAATTCAACCAGACCTGGTCCCCAAGATGAATTCGGTTGTCCGTCGGGTGTCCATTTTGAGTGGGTTCATCCTGGACTAATCCTTATGGATTTGTCAACCTGAGTTGATTAGTCCTTTTGCGAGATTCCAGTTTGGTGGCTCATTGGGCCTCAACCCCCAGGTAAGTAGGTTGATATGATTTCAGGTGTTTTCCGCTGCCTGCTGTTTCTCAAGACGGATATTCCGCAACACCAGGCGAAGGTCCAAAGTTGGACCTCCAACTCCCGTAAGGTTCCTTTTTTTTTCAGGTGAGGGAGTCGGAGGTCCAAAACTATGCGTCCCGTCGGCTTCAAGATCACCATTTGGATCCTTCACTGTTCTTGGCATGTGTTTTTAGTTTTTTGGTTTTTTGGTTCTGTTCATTTTTGGTGGGGGTCTGCAAAAAACAGTCAGTTTTTTGCTACCATACCAAGAGTAGAGATGGATCCATTGGTGTGATGTTTAAAGGGGAGACATGTTGGAAGCCCAGACTCGCGGGTGAGAGCCCGTAGAAACCTTGCAGGCAGTGGAGAAGGAGAACTGCAAGGACCGATCGGTGGGTTCGCTTTGCCCGACTTGTGCCGTTGGCAAAGCATTTGCAACCCTTCAGGTTCTGCCTTTGGTATTCAACATCTGCTTGCAAGTGTCAGATATGTGTATATAGTTTCTTGGGGGGATGTTGGAAGCACCGGAACCGGGAGCCCTAAATCAACCGTCAAGCGCACGTTGCGCTGCTTCTTATACCTTCCTTGTCAATGGTTTGAGAGGTCGAAAATATCAAGACCCTGTTTCTTCCCCAGAATTCGCTCCCCTTGTTCTTTTCTTTTTTTGCTTTTTGGGATTCCGTTTGTTTTCCACTAACCAGGCGACAAACAAAAGAAGCTGGGGTCCGGTTTTTCCAGCCTATAGCTTGGGTTTCGAAGGCCGATTGTACAGCATGGCTCGACATATCCTCAAGGTCCAAGGGCCAACCGAATTCCCTATAGGAATGTGATTCCCCGAAATGCGGGAGACGGTAACTTCACCAAAGAACTGATTTGGGGAGTTGGGTTGGGAGTATTCTGAAAGCCGTAGCTGGGTTTTCGCAGACACCTGAGTCACAATCAAAGCGGTAAGTGGACGGCCGTTTCATTTTTGTACATTGTTCTGGGTAGACCACTTGAATACCGGGTTTTGATTGTCATTTACCTGAC
The DNA here is from genome assembly GCA_963377175.1 of Effrenium voratum. Lineage (NCBI taxonomy): Eukaryota > Dinophyceae > Suessiales > Symbiodiniaceae > Effrenium > Effrenium voratum. The sequence goes on from CAUJNA010003422.1 coordinate 310,336, forward strand.
TCTGATTCTCTGTCCACAACCCGGTTGGGCTGCTCGCAAGGAAGAGGTCAACGAGGATGAGGAGTTCCGAAATCTGCGGAAGCAGGCGCCTTCCTTGGAAGAGTCCCCAAAATCGGTGTTGTTTTTCCCCCCCGCAGTTGTATTTGTTTCGCAGCCTGTTTTTTGGTTTCGCAGTTGTAAATTGAAACCAAGAGGAAACCACCATTGTGGGGCTCCCCGGAAAAAAGCAAGACACACCCGTACTCCCCTTTCGGGTGGTTTCCATCATCGCCTTGTTGGCCCAATATAGGTGAGTTTCCATTGAGCCCTGAATCTCAGATGGATCCGATATCTTCCAATGCATGTTGAGGGTTTGGGTCAAAGTTGGCTCACTTCCTGAGTTGCTTGACAGACCGTTTCAGTGGCAAATACCAAGTTTGGATTTGTCGGCCATCCACTGCCCCAATCCTGCTGCATGTCCAAGTCATCAAGGCCCGAAGTGAGTTGAAGAACCCACCAAACTGCTTGTGGTTTTTTGTTTGTTTCCCTTAACCCCAAAAAGGGCACAACAACACACACACACACACAAGTCCAATTCGAGGCCTCGCAGCGCAGCGGTCTTTGCTCTTTTGGATCACTTGGGTTTCGCGGAAGGACTGAAGAAGTGGTGGCTGGTAGATAGCCTTTGCTTCCAGACAACCAGAAATGTTTGATGTAGCCCAAAGGAAACTGCAAGAGGATGGATTTGCCAAGAGTCTCCAAGACGCAACTGCTCATATGCCCTAATCACCAGTACCTGCATGATTGCTTAGCAGTTTCCGCATCATAACTGCATTTAGCGCAAGGGTGTCGAAGGATGCCAAGTTGTCTCCAAACCTGATAGTAAATGGACTGCCTGCAAAGTATAGAATTTAAAGCCTCTTTTTTAAGGCATGCGCTCAGATGAGATCAGCGGTGAATCGCAGCTTTTCAAGGGAAAATCCAGTGACCCCTGTCGCTTTAATTCCCGCGTAAGGGGATTCGACAGAGACACCCTGTCAAAGTTATGGATTGATTAAAAGGATGGACTTGCGCTCCTTGGTCAAGCTTTTGGGCCAGCCACTCATTCTGAAAATGCCAACCTTCTAGGGGTTGATTCCCCATTCTTTCCAACCATCGTTCTTTTCAAAAACAAGCTGTTTCCCTGGGTTTTTGATGGTTTCCTGAAAAGAAGGATCCCTGGAAAGAATGGGGAAGCCAGCCGTAGAAACTTGGCCTTGTGAGTGCTTTAGGCCGAAATCATTTGAATGGGGTTGGGTGGGCTTTAAATCAAACTACATTCATGCCGGGAGAAGTATGCGCACAAAGATTCAGCCACTTCTCAGTGCCACAAACAGGAAATTGATCTTCCAGGCACTCTCCAGGTGCTATGTTCTGGGAGAGTGGGTAGTCTCCTAACCTCTCGAGATTGTATGCCCTGTTCATGGTTTGCAGGAGGTTCCGTCTAAATCCCCATTGTTATTTGTCCAACTGGAAATGGAAAATTCACCAACCCCAAAAAAGTGTCCCTTTTCCCCGATTTGGGGGTGTCCTTTTTTGAGGGTACCCCTTTTTAGCCGGTTTCACAAGGACATCAAAAGGAAAACCGATGCCATTTTGGGAGTCCAATTCCTCCGAAAGACGAGCAACCCAGTCAGGTCACTGTGCCAGGATTTCTCTGGGTTTCCGTTCAGGAACGGAGAAACGGAAAGCGTTGCCCAAGGCTGGCGGGGTTGGCTACATGGAAGCGGGCAAGTTGGAATTTGCGCTTTGTCCAATGGCGACAAAGAGCTTTTTCAAGATCCTCCGTTGTTCAGTGGCACCAATTATTTCCCCCTTTTTTTTTGTTCAGTGACAACAAACTTTTTCAAGATCCGCCCAAACCCTCCCACTTACTCAGGCTCGCAGTTTGGTTGGTCAACCACCTGGGGTTTCGACTTCGCCAACCGGACCAAGGCTCCAAAAACAAAAAGGTACCAAAATGGGTTGCCCTGATAAGTGGAAAAAACATGGGTACCAAGACCTGCGGTTTGCCCCTGTTCTGTAATTTTGAGCCACACCCAACTGCAAACACCTGGGGTTTCGGTTCACGGGTTCCAGACTTCGCCTGGACCTCACGGCGGCCTACGAAAAGCCTTCGCTGACGCTTTCAGGTGCGGCAGCAGATTCTGGACATGGACAAGAAGCGGCTTCCCCGCCCGGGAAGCCCAGAGATGAGGCCAGCCGTGGGACCGAAGAGTTGATTGCAAGGGTGGCCCAAGTGGGGTGGTTTAAGGCTTGTTGATAGTTTAGTTTGGATAGAAATCAAGGCTGGCCCAAATCATGGCAAACAAGGTTTGTTTCAAGGTTTGGCTTCAAGGTTGGTCTCAAGGTTGGTTTCAAGGTTGGGTTTGGGGTTAGTTGAGGTTGGGGTTAAGGGTGGGCGTAGGTTTGGTGTGTCGGCTTAGGGTAGGAGACCAGGCCAGGAGACCAGGAGGCCAGGGGATTGCATCGGCCTTTTGCTCGGTGAGTTTGGGCAAGGGTTCCAACGGGTTTAGATAGGTTTTATGTCCCCTTTTTCAGAGAAGCCCATCGGTTTTATGTCAAAAGGTCAGGTATGGTGGTTTCGTTTTGGTTTCCCTTCAACCCCAAAAAGAGCACGTAACCCCAAAACAATAGCACCGCCCCATATTGGGCCTTTCCGCATGGGGGGACAGTGGGCGGACAGGTCTATGGGGGGACTTTTCGGGGCAACGCAGTTCTCAACGGGATCAAAGCTGCGGCTTTGGTGCTCAGCAGGGAATGTGAATTTTCCGTGGGAATGAACCGTGGATTCCCGAAGCAAGGCACGCATGGGATGAAAGGTTCATAGCATTTTTGGGAGTCATACCATTTTTCATTCCCTGCTGAGGATCAGCAAGCCTGGATGGGATTCCATTTTACCACAAGGCTGGCCAGGTGAGGTTTCCTTGACTCCGGTTTTCTACTTGGATATTTAACACATTCATCGAGCATTTCCTTAGCCTCGCTTGTTTTGGGTGTATCATGTGTTGGTGGGTTGGATCGAACAAATCATAGTCAGGCTCTTGTCTTGGTTAGGGTAAGCATCCGGTCAGGGGACAGGGGTTCGTCAACACGAAAGTAGTTGCAACGGTTTTCATCAAACTATGGGACCTGGCTGGAAGCTGGGGAATGTTCATACCCGTCCTATTAGAATCCCCCCCTGGTATGAATAAACTGGGGTTGATGAATCTGGGGTCAACATTAGGTCACAAGCATGCAAATTTACTCGAGCCCATATCTCGATTCACCGCTCTTTAGACAACCTACGGGTTTCCCTTTATATGGGTCTCTCTTTTTTCAACCAGCGGTTTTGGAAGGGGGGGGTTCAAGGGAACCACAAGGAAACCCACCATTTTGGGGTCCGATTCCGGGAAAAAGACGAGCCATTGGGGCCAGAACTTGGGAGAAGACACATGGTTGCCCCTTGAGCGTTGGCTTAAAAAAACCAGCGGCACTTTTGTGTTTGCCCTATGCATACTGAACCAAGGACGACCCTCTTTCACCCAGATGACGCTCAGCTCCCGCCGGGCATCAACATTGAAATGCTACGCCGCGAAAGATGGACGGCTATTGTGCCGGTTGGAGACCGACATGCGAGCTTTGACCACTACGATCTTTGGCAAGTGACTCTGCGGGAAACTGCCCAGGCTTTCTTTGGACCGGTAACACCCGATTCATTGCAGTACCACCACCTTTGGCTCCGACCACCGGTGAAGCTATTGGAGTTTTGGACCAAGACTCAGTGTGGGATGCTCCATCGCCATCATCGCCGGGAGACCATATTGCAGAAGGATACGATGACATGTCAATGGATTTGGGCATGGTTGTTGTTGGGAAACATGTTTTACATCTTTGCTGATTGTGGTTCAGTGGGAAATCCCCACTCAACTGCTAAATGTTTGACACTTTTTGCTCCCCTTCCAACGTCAACCAAGTGGGGTTCCCATTGCCATGAACATTGGAAGCGCATTGTCAAGAGCCAAGATCCCTATCAATGGAGCTCTAGACGGGTTCCGACATTGATCAGCCGAAAGGTTCGACCAATTTGCTGCCACTGAGTCAAAGAGGGCACCGCCAGATCCCTGGCACAACCCCTTAGGATAAACCACTAGTCAGAGTGAAGGAGGGGTATCTTATGCATCCTATGTTTTAAGTAAGGCTTAACTGTCATATTGCCATGGTTTGCCTTTTCCACTGTTTGTGGGATACATAAGCAGCCTTCCTGGCAGTGTAGTTTTCAAGGGAGGCTGTCATTTCGGTGGAAAAGGCAAACCCTGCCCTCAACCATCAGAGTAAATGAGGGGTATCCTATGAATCATTTGTTTTAAAGAAGGCTTAGCTGTCATAATTCTTCTTTGGGGTTTGGTCTGGGACCTTCTTCGTCAGCTCAGGCACCAACACCGGGAGCACTGAGGCGCCGCTGAGCGCGCGTCGGCCGCCGCAGCCCTAAGTCACCGGTTTTCTTCCCCAGAATTAGCTCCCCTTTTTGTGTTGTGCCTTTTTGGGGTCCTTTGCTTTCCACTAACCAGGCAAAAAAGATAGATATATATATATGTATATGTGTTTTGCTGGGGTCCTAATTCCAGCCTAGTTTTGAGTCATGTGAACACGGGGTGTTCGAGGACAACTACCCTCCCACGTTATCATGGCACCTGACAGGGGTTCCCTGCAAGAGAAGAATGATCTTCCACATATCCTTCCACAGATTCTAGGTTAGTCGGAGGAAGGGTAGAATCAAAACCATCGGGAACCTGCCACCCCTTTTTTGGGAACATGGCATGCTGTTTTAATGGTGAGCTGACCTTTTCTTTGGAGTACGAGCTCACCGAGATGTTCTTTGGGGGGTCTCTGCATTCCAGGTCTTGGACTTGAGTTGGCAGATACTTGGGTCACCGGGCAACCCGGGGCTTTTTCAGTTTGACCTTCTCACGTGCCCCAAAGCGAATCGACCCTTCACTTTTAGATTCCCCGTGTTTCAACGCCCGCGAGGTGAGCAGCTTTGCTTTCGTCAAGGGAGCCACTTGCTCAAAACCTAGATGAAGGTTAGCAAGGGACGATCCCCTTGCCATAAATAGCTGCGGATATCCGGCTTCTTAATCCTTGAAGCATGGTTCTGGGTTCACCATTTTTGTACCGATCGGTTTTGATTGCGACTGGGATGTCAAGGGGCAGAGCCGGACCCATGGGCCTATTGAGATATTTGGCGGGTGCAACCTGCATAGAGACTCCCTACTAGGAATCAATCCAACACGAAGACCGATCCTAGCGAACCGGCAAGCAAGGCAAATGCTCCCCTTTCTGTCAGATGTTCTTTTCATTTTCTGCATTTGTTGTGTCTTAGGAAACCACTCGTAAGCGGTTTCCTTCAACCCGTGTTCCAAAGACACAGGGCTTCTGCCCATGTTCTAAAATTGTGTTTCTCCTCTGAGCATCAGTAAATGGGACAGGTACCCCACGTCCAAACGTCCACACCAAACACATGAAGTACCTGTCCCATAACGTCCAAACCCAAATGTGGGTACCTGGACCCTCAAAAATCCCTTAAAAATGGGTTTGACCCCCAAAATTGTGGGGTGATATCCCATTTTTATGGGTAGTTTGAGGGTCCAGGTACCTCAATTGAGTAAAGCGAGGAACATGGGTCTGGCTGAAGAACTCGCAACTTCAGCGAGTCGTCACTCGCAGCGAGAAAGACGCAGCGATTCGTTCCGAGGTCCCGCGGCATTAACACTGCGGCCGCTGCAGCTCGGGCCTCGAATTCGGTGATCCGCCGGTTGATCACCTCGTGCGTCGAGAACTGCCGCTTCGAAACGCTTCTTGGGCGTTTGTTCTTTTGGGGCACGTTTTCGAGGTTGGTTGAAAGGGAGTCGTTTTTGGGGTCCCCCTCATTTTGACACATGCTCGTACCCTCCGACCACCTATATTTTTACCTTTCAGACTACCTTCGCACATGTTTTTCGTGGCGAATGGAAGCGCTAGCTTGAAGTGGCTGAAGCAACAACTTGGCTTTGCGCTGGAAATTCGTGCGGAGTAGTTCCCTTTTTTTCATTCCTTCCAACCACTCCAAAAAAGGAAACCTCAAAAATAGACACACCCACATGTACTTTACTTTGAAGTACACCCTCACATGTTCCGATAGACATGTTCGACTCACACCAAATTTCTGGCAGTAAAACTAGGCACTTGGAAGCTCCAAGGACGCCAGACCTCCCAATGGCCTTCTTCCATGCCGGTTTGAGGCACTGGCGGTTGCCTTTGAGAGTCGTGAGTCTGGGCCAATGAACTGTGTTTCTCTTAAAACAAAAACTTCCATTTGCTTAAGATCATATTTTTTTTTATTTCCCCCTGTTTAAAGGGAATCTATCACTACTGGACATTTTGTCCATGGGTCTTCGCCAAATGGAAGAAAAGCAAGCCACGAGGAGAATGTACAGCCGGACACTCATGTTTCCTCACAAGACGCCAGCCCTTGAACGAGGCTGACGAATCATCGTTCTCAGCAAGAACCCGTAAACCTTGGTAAGTTGACCGGGGCTCTCTGAAAGGGGGTGTTGGCTTAGAGGGGGGGAATTAGTTTAACGATTGTTTGATTGTCCATGGTCAGCCTTTTCACCTTTTGCGGGGGCCATGTGTTTGACTGCTTCTGAGGAGTATCAAAGCCAGAAAATGGGGTTATTTGCCTTTTACTTACCACTTGGGCGACTTTGATCATGCCCCCCCCCCCAAGAAAAACAACAAAAAGCAGGGAGTGCTTGTTTGCTATTGTACGTTAGTGGTTGGTAAGCATGGTGAATTAACCCACTGAAGGGAGACTTGTAACCATGGCTTTGGATGATTTCACCAGGCTTACTCTCACCTCACTCACCCTTCCATTAACGTGGAACCTGACAGGGGGGTCCTGGTTTGGACCGTTTTCCTTTTCAAGGGACCAGTTCCCTGTCAGGTTCAGGGTTGTAAGATCACTCGCGTTTTTTCCCCACTGTGATACCAGGGGAATCCCTCCTCTTGTGTGGGGGTGAGTCTTTGGGAAGCACTTTTGGTATCACAGAAGCGGAGTCCATTTCCCCCAGCCCTGGTCAGGTTCCACGTGTTAGCTTGGAGGCTACCGAATCGATCGAGCACCGAGCACCAGGTCTTGCAGCCCTCCGGCGCGGCCCTGAGGAAAATCGCAGGGCTTCGCCGGAATCGCCGGGGGTCGCTTTTTTGGTTCATTAAAAGTGGAGCCTTGGGAGGATGCCAACATCCGGTGAGTGGAAGTTTTTTTTTGTTTTTTCTTCCGAGGGGGCCGTTGAATATGAAAACTGGGGGGGGTCCATGTAGCAAGGTAAGCGTTGGGGTGGCTCCCTGTTGAACATCCTGGCAATAGGTTGTTTCTTTTTTATGGGTTCGGTTGGGGTAAAACGAAGGAAAGCCATGATGTTGTTTTGGAGTTTTCAGCCTTATGTGTTTTGTCCCTTCAGACAGGGGGTTCCCTGACAAGATGACATCATGTTTAAGTTCCCTGACAAGATGACATCATGTTTAAACATATCATGGCTTAGGGAATTTGCTCGGAGATGTCGGGGATGATCGCAGAACATGGCACTGCGTCTTGGACCTGCAGCATAACTTCTCATGTTTTGCCTTAGGTCTTGTGCTCCTCTGTTGCTTGGCAGTGTTGTCTTGCGGCTCATCCTGTGCTTTCTCCTCTCTTTCAAATTTGCATGTTATATTTGGACTCCCTATTCGGTTTGGTGACGCAGTCACACAACCCTATCCTGGTTTCGTGCGTGTCCACTGTCCTGATTCCGGGGCTGTTTCCTTTTGATTTTGCAGGCCTTGGCCCCTGCCTTCCCCTTCCCTGGCATCACTTCCGATTGTGGTTCATTGCTCTGGGCAGGTCTTGCTGTTCTCGCGCGGCTCGTTTCTGTTGTGGCTGCCTGCTTTGTCGGTGATGGTCTTCATGAAACATGCCACAAAATAGACGACCCTCAAGTTGTCAACTTGAGGGAAACTTGCATATTCACTTTTTTTCGCGGTGTTTCGCGAGCCCCGGCCATTTCAAGTGAGCCCCGGCAGTGTTTTGTGACTTTTTCGATCCGCTGAATCACGAGTTTCTGGTGAAAACAGCTGTTTTCCCAGTGTTTTGTTTGTTTGTGTTGTTAGAAAAACGAAGACAATAATTCCTTCAATAGAGTTTGTATGGTCATTTTTCTTTCTATTTGTTTAAATCATTTCTTACGTGGTCTTTATGTATGTATCGGGCTATCTCCTTTTCTTTAGTAGTAGTGTCCGCTTGCACCAGACAAACAATCGGGCACAACATCCAAAACCAGAGGGCGCTGCCGTGCTTGCCTTCTGACTTTTAATCTGCCTCACTCATCTGCACCTGTTGGGGCTCAATTTTTTCATCTCGTGGCTTTCCAACCCCCCCCCCCCCAGCCCCCATGACTCAAAGGGAAGCCGAAGAGAAGCCGCTGCTCCATTTTTACTCGGTTGTTGTTGGGAATAATTTTACATTTTCGCTCATTGTGGTTTAGTGGTTAAAACCCCCCACTGAACTGCTAAAATGTATTTCTTTGCTCCCCTTCCAACGTCAACCAAGTTTACAAAGGTTGTGCCGTGGATCCCATTTACTTCGACTACAACGCGGCAACCAGGACAGCGGGTGGGTAGCTCCGATCGGGCGGGAAGCCGCCACTCGTGTGGAGTTGTTCCATTTTGAGGGGTTCTCAAGCTCTTTGGGGCGGGGCTCCTTTGAACCACCATTTAGAGGGTAAGTGCAATATCTCAGTTCCTGAGTTCATGAACTTTGAACTTTTTGGGAAGACCGTTTTAGTGGTAAATATAAAGTTTGGACTTTTTTTGGGCCATCCACTCAGCCAGTGAGATATGTCTATGTATGTTTTGGGGACTTGTTGGTGGGGTCCCGGGTCCGTCATTCTAACATTTGAACGCCCACGAGTCTCAACGGTAACCTCTGCACAAGTGGTTGGTGGACATAGATTCCCACCATTTAAGGTGTGCACCAAAGGGGTTCTGCCCTACGAACCCCCCCCAAAAAAAAACATCGATATGTCCACCTAAGATGTTTGGGGGTATCCCGTTCATGGCCATCCTAAAACCGATTCCATCAGGGTTCGAGGCTGAAGTTTGGCGCTTGGATGACTCACACCAAAATGAACCGCGGGCTGAACATCCCCACCGTAAATGGGTGTAGCCGCATTTTTAACTCCTTACACGGTTTTGGATAGACCCAGGTTTTGATTCTGACTCACATGCTGCCGTCTTTCCCTCCCTGGTAGTTTGGTTGGAGATGTGCTGGTATTTGTCTATGGTTTCAAAAGGCACCAGGTTTAAGGCAACATCGTATTCTTATGACACCTTGGCAGAACCAACAGTCAATTGTTTTTGTTTGGACCGTGATCAGTGCTCTCGACTGATTTCGTTCTTTAGTTGTCCCTGCAACCCGAAGCTGCCTCAAGGATTCCGACAATTAGGCTCTTCAAATGCACAGAATTAATAAACCAAAAACACATATCCGGGGTATATATATATATATACATATGCATACATGTATATATATATATAGGTATGTATACATGATTTTTCTCAACATAGGGGAGCCTGAAAATTAGTGGTTTTCCTGTGTTTCCCTGCAAGACCATCCGAAAGAAAAGGGTCCTCACAAAAGACACCCTTATTTGTACACGGTATCAATGCCGAGTCATCTCGACTTTTTCAATTTTGCTTATCAACGCGGGAAGATGCGCTGGTTTTCCTTGAGCCCACTTCCCTTCAGAAGCAACGAGCAGCAAGCAAGCTGTTCCAGGACTTTCTTGCACGCCTTGGACCCGAGAGTTCAACCAGTAGTGCATGGTTGTTTTCTCCAAAGGGGGTGGCAACCCATCCAATGAAGTGGCACTCGGCTTCTGACCCCGGATTAATCAACCCCTGTTTATGGGGGCGTCTCTGGTTTCAGTGGGAGGGGTGTTTCCCCCCCAATTTTAAGAAGCAGGGATGTACCAACCGGGAGTCAACCTTAGGTCCCTTACAAAGTATTCTTCGATTCTTGTGCCTGTAACCCAACTTTTTTTTTCAGGCCGCCAGGGCAAGCTTCCTAAAGTGTTTCAACTGCTATGCCAGCAACCTGAGCCGCCCTGAAGCGGCAAAAAAAAAGAATCGCCAGTCTCTCCACAAAAAAACAGCAAACGCCCAGGCGATATGTCCAACATCCGGAACCCGGAATCGCGAATCCGGACACCGGACACCGGTCAAGAACCCTAAACCCAGAACCCTACCCAGCCCCATGGACCCGCAGAAGCTATCGGGGGACCCTGAGCCCCGGAGGCGCTCCATCCAGAGTCAGCCCTCCCGAGTGGCAGCTGCCCCCCTTCAGCTATCCGCCGGGGGAAAGCCGCTGAAGAACACCAAATCCGCAGGTGCAACCAGCTTCCGCTCATTTTGTTTAAAACGACTCTTTCTTCGAAAGGCTGGGGCACGGCCCTTGTTTTTTTTGTTAATGGAAATCCAGGGACCATCTGAGATGGCGGGAAAAAAGAAAGAAAGAGGATTCCGCTACTTATGCTCGCCACTTCAGGAGACTCCGTGAAGCCGCTCAGGCGGAGAAGGAGAAGGCTGCAGGCCCTTTTCCCCGGAAGTTTGCTGGGTGACGTGGTTCGGGACACGTACATAGGCCGAAGGCTCTTTGCTAGGAGTGTGTCTTGTTGTTGAGGGTGACTCCTAAATATGAGGGCCTTAGACCCCCAATGGCCTTGTTGTTTGAGGTCTTGGGCTCCTAGGGTGCCAGTTTTACTTCAACATGTAGAGTCTGGAAAGAAACAAGACAAGGTCAATCTCAGACATGGGCAGCCACGGAAAATGGGTGGGGCCGAACCCAACAAGGGGCACCCTCAAGAACCAACCGCACCTACGGCCGAGCATATGGACCGCGGTTCAGCCGAGGGCACACGATCCCGGGGTCATGAAGGGATAATTGAGGTCTCATTAACCTGCGAAACGGGTCTGGTCTTGAACTGGAGAAGCAGATGCTTTGTTTGAGCCTCGGTACCCCTTGTGCTGGTTTTGAGGGGGAAACCCAAAAGGGCAACCACTGCTCCATTTTGGAATCGGACCTGGTCCGATTCCTTAAAAACCACTCTTCTTGTCCTTCTTTTTTTAATTCTCAAGGGATAGAGCTTATTTATTTTTGTCTTCCGAGGTTCCCGCCCCTCAGGCTTCCCTCGAGGGATTTGAACGGGTCCCTGGTTCTTGTAGAGGGTAAATGGGACAACACCCGGAACACCACCAAACCGCCAACTCAAACCACGTTAACTAGGGGAAAGCTGATATTCTCCATCCAATTATAAACCGCCAACTCAAACCACCAACTAGGGGAAAGCTGATATTCTCCCTCCAAGTATTCTGTCAATGGAACAAGTAGAGACATCTGCCACCTTGTTCGCCCCGTCCGTTTTCAGCGAGCAACTGTTGCAGGCGACCATGATGCTCCAAAGATCAAGGCCGGAATCTGGGATTCCTGGTACCCTCATCCAAAGTGCTGGAAGTTGACAGAAGGGTTTTAGAAGACTACAGTTACGTCCAAACAGTCCCGGAAGTGGACAAGAGGGTTTTAGAAGACTACAGTTATCTTGAAAAGGCCCCCTGTCAACTTCGACTTCAATGATCGCTGGAAACAGACTTGGATTGACTTCGGACCGATCTGGGCAATTTTACAACGACACCAATGTGGTTGGGTAGATCGAGGTATACCACAAAGGCTCTTTGACTTGGGGGGATTTCGGAATCAAATCCAGAGTAAAAATATAAAATGAATGCTCAGAAAGTTGGGCTTGCCTTTTTCCCGCCACTTGCTGCAGGACTCTCGAGGCTCAAACCTTCCCGTGACCCCTTGCCACACCGTGGACTCCCAACGGCACAGACTCTTCCCCCCATTCTCAAAGAACGGACAGAGGATGTTCGCAACATCGAAGTATCCAAGCTTTTTGCAAAACACGAAGACTATATTCTTACCTCAAAGAGGCTTGTTCAAGGTTCAAACCCTCGCAATGGAGATCCCGATGGAGGGTCCTTTCTGCAGCATTGCGCGAGCTGGCTTCAACGGCTATTCAACATGTACTCTTCCACCAAGGGATTCATGCATGAATCACAAATAAAACAGCGCTGTGAAAGTCGATGGCACAATGCACTTGTGGATAAGGAAAGGGGACTATAAATAAATAAATAAATAAATAAATAAATAAATATATATATATATATATATGTATATATATTCATATATATATATATATACCGGGACATTGGTGCCCTCTACTTGAACCCTGTATATACAATAAACCATTCATATCAATGTATTGTTCGATCCCTTTGGAAGGCTGTTGCCATGCAACGATGTGATACACCCCAAACATAAAAGCAAGTGTTTGGTCTTGTTTGTCGCCAGTGGGGAATCGCAGGTTTGTCTTGAGGAGTTTGTGGGTGTGTGCTTTTGGAGGGTACCTTTTTTCAGGTTGGTTTCATTCACAAGGCCCGTCAACCTCAAAACCGCTTCTTCCACAGCCATGTGGATTTTTTGGAGCGGTGGTGGAATTCCAAAAAGCCTCTCAGTTTTCCAACACCCGAAGCACCAATATGTTTACGGTCTTGAGTCTGGTTCAAGAGGGTTCGTCAATCACAGATTTCCGAACTCCGTGAAAATATGAGGTAGTTGGACCGTTACGGAAAGGTCATCCCCTTTCATTTCCAGCACCTATGGCTGGCGCAAATCCTTTGAAGCGTGAACATCACGGAAGGAATGCCCATTCGTTGACGTTCTGAGGAGCTTCTTGTATTGAGCCATCTTGACTGGAAAGGCTGAAGTCACAAAACAAACACTCCAACTGGAGTCCATGAATGTTGCCCCCAAAGTACCCTTGTCAGGTTTCCCCTAATTGGTGGTTTGGATTGGTGATTTGCGGAATTTGAACCCCTGGTTCTTGTTGGTAAATGGGAAATCACCCCTTTTCACCACAAAACAACCAATTGTCAAACCACCAACTAGAGGGAAGCTGAGATTTCTACGGGGAATCTGGCAGGAAATGGTCACCTTCCTCTCCTCGCAGGGCCTGTCAGGTCCCATCAGGTCAGGAGTCGGGGGTCGGATTTTTGTCATCGGTGGGTTTGCCAGCAGACAAGACCACACGGCGTGTTTTTGGTCGGTTGATTTTGAAGGAACGGCGACCACCCAAGGAAGACACTCACTTGCCCGAAGCCGACTTTTTGACCTTTTTGTTTTACCATGTTGGTCCTTCAGGAGAAAGCGGTTTCCCGATAAATCAACAAACGCCATCTAGTAGCAAGTAACTCCCAATTTGTCGGAAATGACCCGCTCAAAAGGGTTGCATGTTAGTCTTGGCAAAATTGGAAAAGGAGATCTAAGGAGCTATACTCTACTCCAAAAGAATAATTTCTTGCTACCTGACTCGCGGTACCTTCAAAACCCTTCCGATAGAGGTCCAATGCTGCTTGAATTCTTCCATTTGCATAAGAACATGTTTATTTTCCCCTGTTGGTTTTAATGGGAATCTATCAACCGGACATAATCTCACTGTTTTCCCAGGGACTTAAGCAAATGGAGGAATGGAGAAAAGCCAAGCAGAGCGACCAGGGCTTTCTTGCAGAATCCAAGAGTGCCTTTTTCTCGATCGGGCCGATGATGGATGTGTGTCAAAACCATGGCCCCCTCACCAGAGTCACCAGTGATGCCTAGCAACCCAGCCACATGACGAGTATGTGTTTGACGTCTTCCGCGAGGGCGTTTGCTTCCACATGCGTCGAGCCACGCAATGTTCCCAGGTGTCTAGCTGTACAATGCGCAAGCGTTCTGGCTCACTGATCTCTCGTACCTGTTTTGGCGAACTCTTGTTCAGTACATCCACATAACCAAATCAAACATTCCCTCTCAGGCTTTCCTCCACACCAAGGGTTGCCCAAAGGGTGTCCCTAGTCGGCAGGCTTTCTTGGTTTCCCTTTCAAAGGTACCCGTCTCTGTGTGCCTTCCGGCTTGGCAGGGGATCCACGTATTAAACATCCCCGCCCCCTTAAAGATGGAATTGGGGGTGGGGGGTGACCCCTGGAATTCCATTTATAGTTCCATGTTCCCTTTGGGAAAGACTAGACAAATGGAATCGGGGGACCCCCTACCCCCTCCCCCCCTGAAGTAGGGGGAATAATTCAACTTTGGTTTCCCCCCCACAGCTGAAAGCTATGGATTTTCAGGCAACCCTTGATTGGTGGTTTGGATTGGTGGTTTGGGGATTTGACCCCCTGCTTTGTGTAAAGCATGGGAATTCGTTCCTCAACCACCGAAGCGCCAATTCCCCAATTCAAGGGAAGCTGAAGGAAGCTCGCCGGAGCAACTTTCAGGCAGGGTTCCGGTTCCGGGGCAAGGAACCTGGGCTTCAGTCCCCCGACTCAGCTCCACGCCCCCAGCTCTTCGTTTTTTTTTTTTTTTTTTTGTTGTTTTTTTTTTTGGTTTTTGTTTTTTCTTTCTGCGCCGTTTTCGCAGGGCTTATGCGAAAGCAATGGCGCTGCAGGGTGCAGGGGGGCCCAAGTGCGCGATGCATTTCGTTGAGGTCCTGGTTGGAAAGCCAACTTGTTCAAAGCGAATCGATTTGATCTTGCCTTTGTTGGGTTCCCATTTTTAGTGGGAGCATATTTTTCTGGGTTCCTTAGGGGCAAGTGAGAAAAAGCCAAGATGTTTAGAAGAATCTGTGTTGGGGGTTCGTACTCCCTTTTTGGAATCCATGTTGACTTGCACCGGAGTAAATAGCCTGTATGTTGTTTTATCTTCCTAAAATGAAACCAACGATGGTTTGTTTCTCCGGCGATTTTTTATGCCTTTCTTCCAGACCCCCTCTTGAACACCCAGCTGGACTTGATACACTGGACTTTCGTGGGTCCATCAATGCCCGTGAAGCGCTCCGCTTGTGGATTGCGCTTGCAGTTTTCCCTTGTTTGAGACTTTTTACTCGTCTGCAGGGTTGTCCTGTAAGTCTATATTGATCTATATTGGAAACATGTCCGGGCTCCCCACACATGCTCAGAAACAGCAGCAACGGGACACACCTGTAGTGTGCTGGCTTTGCTTTGGAGTTGCTTGGGGTGTGCATCGCATGCTTATTTCTGTCCGGCAGGTTCTATGAACTACGTACATGACGCTTGCTTTGCTGCCTTGGGCGTGTTAACTATTTTATTTTGTTGATCGCTTGATTTTGTTGCTCGCTTTGCTTGCTTTAGCTTGTTGCTTGGGAGGACTGGCCTTGCCTGCTCGTGGTTCGATTAGATTGGGTTGGGATTGAAAGGCTGCCATGAGAACGCATGTTGAGCCACTAAAGATCGAGGGTACGTAGTGCGCAAGTTTGCGTCAGGAGGGGCATTTGTTAAAGCTGAACTATCTGACGCCGGCACGGACGAACGCAGCGTGAACTTCTATGCAAGACGCCGACCAGCCAATTGGCTGTGCACAATATGCGAAAGCAAGAAGATATCGCGACAAAGAGTTGCTACGGCGAAAGACCAATGGAAGCAAATGAAGTGTCCGTGCACAGTGGTTCAGCGATTTCTCTGAGGTCATTACTTTGGGAGGGGATACACGCCAATCACCGGATTGTTCGAATGGGGTTTCCGACCGCATATGTTTTCCATGGTTTTGACTGTCATACCCATCGGGTGCAACACTTTTGTGTTCGTTTGATTTTAGCAAACTTCTCGATTTGTAAAGCAGCTGGCTGTCCGGAAGAAATCTACGAAACCCTGTTGGTAGGTGTCGCCTTCCTTTGTATTTCAATAGGCTTGTCTTTAACTCGAGTGAGTTAAAAACTGGTGTTTTCCTTTCGGCTGCCCATTAAACTCATCCTCAGCAAATGGTTGATCTTCTTTTGGTTCTCCTTCAAATCTACTCCAAGACTATTTTTGTGTTACGCGAGGCAGCTGCTCAATGTGGCAATTGCCCAGTAGGGGAACCCTTTTCGCAAGGAGCTCACCAAAGAGGGGGGCCGACTTGCTGGAGACCGACGAGCGGATGTTGGAGAAGTGTTTCTTCTCGCCTGCGTCCACCAGCCGGCCGCATCCGCTACACTGCCATTGCAAGTGACAAAGCCTGTCTAAGCTGCTGGCTGGAAGTCATTTTGCCTTACCTTGACAGCGCGGTTGAAGGAGACCATGGAGTCAAGAAGCCCATGGCAGCCAGTCCATTTATAAATTAGAGCTTCCAGACTCCAGATGGCTGTGGGTCAAAAACCGGTACCCCAAATGGAACCCTGGTAAGGGGAAACATGGACCAGATGTTCCAGATCGCAAACTCAGAATCAGCTGCAGGAGCTTGACTAATCCCGCCCACTCTATGGAATAGATACCCACCATCCCCACACAGTCCATGTAGGACATATTTTCCAACGTTTGACCCGCTTGGAGGGTGCATGCGACCAGGTCTAAGATTGGGGTTTCCAGGTTCCACATATCTCCCTTGGTGTCCGTCCGGGTGGTTCCTTGGGCTGATGTTCGCCCCTGGTTGTCCCCAACTCGGCAAGTTTCTTTCGGTGAACTTGGGGAAACACAGGGGGCACAATGAACATCAGACATTTGAACCAAGGAGTCATAATGTTGACCCCGGATGAAGAAACTCAGGGACACTCCCTAGTAACAAGCTGGGGCTGATTAATCTGGGGGCAACAACCTGAAATCCCCCAATTATATGGGCGTGACTTTTTAAACGGGTCCGGGACCCGAAAATGTGGATAGACATCAGACGACGGGGATTCATCTGCCTATTTTAGGGGTAAAACGAACTCACCATGACAAAGGTCCTTTACTTGGGGATCCCTTAGTTCAGCTGTTGGAATTTTTCCAGGGGTTGATTCCCCATTCTGTTCAATCATCGTTCTTTTCAAAACCTGCCGTTTTCCCTGGGTTTCTGGAGGTACTCTGGAAAGTTCCGGATCCCTGGTTCAGAATAAAAATGGAAGGCACCCCTAGAACTATCGTCCAATTGGCTCATGCCCACTCTTCCCCAGAATTAACCGTTGTTTTTTTGCTCTTTGCTTTTTTGGAATTGGTCCCTTGGTTTTCCACTACCCAGGCAAAAATATATATTTTTCGCTGTCCTACTTCCAGCCTAGCACTTTGGAGGCGACTCCATCCCCAAATCGGAGGTCACGGATCCGCGGGGCCTCCTGGAGGCTGACGCTCCCAAGTCCCGCTCTTGGATGAGCTGGGCTCGCCATCCGGTTCCTGCGGCCGAGTCCGCGGGCTTTTTTTTTTTAAAGGTTACCTGGACCCTCAGACTACCCATGAAAATGGGAGATCACCAACCATAATTTTGGGGGTCGAACCCATTTTTAAGTTGGAATTTTGAGGGTTCAGGCTAGTTGGTCTAGCCCTTGGGTTTCCATGAAGCCACTCAAAGTTACACTGTTCACAGGGGATCCAAGGACAGCCCAGTTTTGTCAATGTACTTTTGGACATGAACAAGACTCGCACCACCATCCGAGCGCTCTACTTTAGAGCAGTGCTCGGCCTGAAAGAGTGAGCCACCCGAGCCGCCGGAAGGGTTTTTGGGAAGGTTTTTGAGCATTCACTGGAAATTAGAGGGCTCCTGAAAAGATCTCCATTTTGCAACCACTTGAAACATGTTGTTTTTTCCCCGCCAAAATAAAGTTGGACACCTCCGTTTACGCATTTACAAGTTGCAATGTTCAGGTGTATAATGTAAGGATCCCTGCCACTGCAAGCTGCCCAGGGCAAAATTAAGTTAGCCCTAGGAGCCCAAGCCATCGGGGGTCCAAGGCCCACATATTTGGGGTCTTGGGCTGCTGTGGATGGACGAAACCCTGCGCCACTTTGAAACCACGGCAGACCATTGTTTGCTTTGGCATTTACAGGGGGAATCATCATTCCAGGGCTTCTGAACGGTGGTGCGTTTTATAATTTTCGTCCATCCACAGTAGGGTTGGGCACCAAAGCAAATGGCGCAACACACGCGACACTCCGTCGCCGGGCGGAGAAGCGCGTAGTGGATCCAAGTCTGTTGTGGACGCGTCTCCGGACTGCAGGGCCAAGCGCGCAGCAGTTTGGGAAGGTCGGAAAAGCGTTCGGTCTCCCAGCTGGGTGCCCTTTTACTCTCCCCTTTTTGGGGGGAGGGTTCCCCTACCAAAACAGACTACAGAAAAAGGGGCGCCCTTTCTAACCTCTCTACTGGAGGACCTAGAAGTGTTCGGGGACGCCCTTTGCTCCTTTGAGTGTGATGCTTTCGCCGCAGCCAACAAGAAACGGTTCCTTTTTCTAGCGCGGTCACTGGCTGCCGCAGTCCTTTTGAAGGAAACAACTTGCGCCGTCACAACAACAAAGGAAAGAAAGAAAGAAAGAAAGAAAGAAAGAAAGAAAGAAAGAAAGAAAGAAAGAAAGAAAAATAATGAAAGAAAGAAAGAAAGAAAGAAACAAATAAAGAAAGAAATAAACAAACACCTACCCCCAAAACGACCCCCCTTGGCCCACAACATGGCCCAGGCTGAGCAAGATCCTGTCACTCTCCGAGCTGGAAAGTACCGATGAGTCTGAAACCCAGAACCCGGCGGCTGGCCTTTCGCGGTTTGGAAGTCTGACGCGCCCTTCGGACGGTCCCTTTCTCAGGGCAGGTTGCTCCCAAGAAGCGCGGCGTTTATATCCCTTGCTTTTTGAAGGGCGTCCGTCATTCTTTAACTTGTGCTCCTTCTGTTGGTTGATGTTGCTGATACACCAGTCTAGCTGGTTTTCAAAAGCGCTGCCGATTTTGGTTTGCCGTCGATGGCTTTAAAAGGGCAGCCGTGGTTTGGTTTGGTTCTTGGTTGGCTACTTGTTTTGTTGTGTAGTGAACCCCTTTGTTTGTTGGTTTTGCAAGGGCAGCCATTTTGGTTTGTTTCTGTTTGCTTGCGCTAGTTTGTGTTTTGTTGGCACCCTCGTTGCTTGTATTGAAATGGCATCCTTTGTGGTATGTTCATGTCTGGTCTATCTCGGTTTGTTTTATGTCCGATGGGTTTTCAACTCGGCAATTGGGGTGCCTCTTGGACTTAATGAGCCATAAATCAAAACCAGGGTAGATGAAGTTTAGTAAGGGAGTGTCAGAAATAAGTGTGCCCGCCTCCTTATTTCAGAAACATGGATTTGGTAGAACATTTTACTACCAGGGTTTGATTGTGACTCAAATGTCTTGCTTTCAGAAGGGGAATTGCGACGAACTGCCCACGTTCGGATCCGATGATTGGAAGTGCGAGGGAATATGAACACGCCAGCGAATGTTTGTTTCGCCCAAATCTGCAGAACAGGCTACCCTGGTAGTGTGTTTTGTGTTCTTTTCAGAGGCGTTCAGTCTTCCCATGATGGGTGAACCATGTAAGTTGCACTTGATCCAACAAATGCAGAGGAATCTTCTTGAGAGAACCAGAAAAACAAAACAAACTAGAGGAAATCTAAGAAACAATAGTAGTAATACTACTACTACTAATTCTAATAACAATATTTATAAACAAGAAACTCAAAAAGGCAAGCACAAAGCAGAACGTGATGTAGAAACTCTTTGGTGCACAAACTATTTTGAAATTGTTCTGGAAACATAATAGTTGCACTGTAATTGAAATCCTACTTGGAAGGGACGTACTATTTAAAATCTAAATCTAAATGATAATTTGAAGTGAATGCTAACCGAAATCCAATTTAAACTTAAAGCCTTGCAGTTTGAAACGTGCGAACCAATTGGAATATAATTTGCATTGTCCATGGGTTTTTACCGGTTTTTACTGCTTTGAGGGGCTTGCAAATTAGAAGAAGCACCGAGCTTGTTTCTCCTCCTTAGTTCCTATACAAATCCCAACTCAAGCCTACTTGGAAAGGAATCCCAATGTTCATTCTAATTCAATATACGATTTACATCGAATTCAAATTAAATTATGATTTAAACTTAAAAACTTTTGCAATTGAATCTGGTCCAAATGAATGTGATTTGGGTTTGGGACTTTGGGGTATATCAAATCTTTTTGGTTGGGGTTGGGACTAAGGGGTAGTAACCTCAACCCCTCACGCCCCTGCGGGGGCAGCAGCTGCAGCAGCTGCAGCACCGGACCAGTGCACCGTTGCGCGCGCCTCGCCAGCACATAGGGGTGGTCCAAATGGCATCAATGTCAATCCAACTAGAATTCAAATGGCATCAATGTCAATCCAACTAGAATGATTCAACATGATGGTCAGCTTGATCAAGTTCATTGACCGGACCAAATGGAATTCCGATGAGCAAGGTGCACATGTTTTCTCCTCACTCCTCATCGTCATCATCCACAGGTGAAACAGCACCAACAATCTCCGTTGGCTGGTAAGCCGGAGAAGCTGGATCTGATCCACAGGGTGAGTCATCAGGCCATTGTAAAGGCGAGCCGCACTGTGTCGCCATCTCACGCACCGTGGTCATGTAGCCCGTCTGGGTTCTTCATGATGGGCATCTCCTCAGCGCTTTTCTTGTCACCGCCTTTCACCATCTTCTCAGTGACCTTCACGGCCTTGGCACTCTTCTCAGTGACCTTGACATCGCAGCCACTCTTCGTCTTGTCCTTCACATTGTAGATGTTCTTCTTGTCGTCCTTCACATCGTAGCTGCTCTTGTCCTGGTACTTCACATCGTGGCTGGTCTTCTTGTCGTCCTTCACATTGTAGCTGCTCTGCTTGTCCTGGTACTTCACATCGTAGCTGGTCTTCTTGTCCTTCACGCAGCTGCTCTGATTGACCTGGTCCTTCACATCGTGGCTGATCTTCTTCTTCACATAGCTGCTCTCCTTGTCCTTCTCGTCGAAGATGTCCTTCTTGTCCTGCACGTCGTAGGTCCTCTTCTTCTTCACATCGCAGCTCTTATTGTTGTCGTCATAGATGCGCTTCTTGTCCTTCACGCCACTGCTCTTCTCATCGGTGGCCCATTGGACATTCTTCTCCATGCCCTTGCCCACATTGACATCCTTCTGAGCAGCACCCGGACCCTTTCCTTTCGTCTTTCCAGCACCCTTCGCCTTCTCAGCGCCCTTTGCTTTCATCTTCTCACCACCCTTCACCGCTTGGCCACCCTTCTTATCGCTCTGGGCACCCTTCTGCGTGAAGAAGCTTCGCATTTTGACCTTCTCCTTCTCGCACTTCTCCACCTGGTTCTCACCGCTGTTCATGAGGCGTGCCACAGACCCTGTCATCTTCACCATGGACTTCTTGGCCATCTGCTCGTCCATCTGCTGATCGCGCTGGTCCTCATCCACCTCCACATCTGTCAAGTCCGGGTCCAGCTCCAACTCGTGGCCCTTCCCAGCTTGCAGAGCCTTGGCCCTGGGCTGGACGATCTTGCCCTTGTCTTTGCCCTTCATGCCCTGCTGGTTGCGGGCAGCAGCCCACACATCATGGCTCCAGCCCACGACATTGGTGGCCTTCGCCTTTGCCTTCGCCCCGACCATGCCCGTCGTGTTCACATCCTCGTCCAGCTCCCCAGCTGATGTTCTGTTTCTCGTTGTCCTAGGCTCCTCCGCCGCAGTGCCCTCCTCATAGCCGGCCATCCAAGCATCTTGAAGCCAGGCCTCACCAAGCCAGTTCTCGAAGGCTGTCCTGCACCACTCCTCCCACCAGTCCTGAGGCCAGGCAAACACAGGGGAGACAAGATGATTCAGGACAGGAGCAGGTTGACATTAAAACAAAGAAAATGAAATGTCATATTGAGCTGGGCTGCCATGTTGGCCTCCTGGTAAAGGTGAGGGGGCGGCGGCGCAGGTGGCGGCTGGGGCTGGAGCCCCAACCCCAACCGCTGTCTCAAGCTGGCTAAAGCACCATGTGAGACAGGAGGGGGCGGGAGAGGCGGACGAGGTGGCACAACTCGCCTGCTCATGAGGCCAGACTACTTGCTTGACCTGGAAAAAACCTGTGAAATGCAAACAGTTCAGCACCACATCCAACAAGACGAGATAAGACAAGCCAATCACAGACTCCATGCCATGTGCAACCATGTGTGAATCAGATTCAAGTCCAAATTGAAATGATGGTTCTTTCAGACAGGCAGCTCAACACCCAGGCTTTGTTTTCCGATTGGCGGCCAATCAGATCCCACATACAGACTATAGACTTAGACTCGCAGATGTCTAAGAAGCAACGCCCATCAACACCTTGACACTCAGCCACCTTCATCTTTACCAAAAAGATCAAACAGCAACTGTTGGGGCCAATGGGTAAGCCAGGTTCACAATGTTCCCCTTTTCCATAGGCTAATCAATAAGTTTCAAACTGCCAAGCTTGCAAGGTGCCATTGTAAGGGCAACTATGTGCTATTCTGCAACACCAGAACCTTTTGATCTGGCAATGTTAAATCCTGCACAGCCACACACACTGGCCGCACTGGCTGCATCCCATTCAATGTCGGCCTCAGGTGCCACGCAATGCTGGTGGCTGCACTCATCCACCGGTTCGGCGGCAGCAGCTTCGCTGCTTGGCTTTGGCTCATTTTGACCCCTTGGTCCTCATCCACAGGGCTGAAGGCCACAGAGTTCTCCTGTTCACAAACTGGGTGTAAGATGGGCATTGTTTGAACACAGGAACCATCAAAATGTGGATTCAAAGCATAGTCAAAACATGACTTTTAACAAACAGAAGCACGAGTCCTTTTCAATCTTCCAAGCACCTGATGGATCCTGGGTCACCCTGTGGTAGCAGACTTTGACATTCCCGGGCTGTTTCTTCTTGAGGTCATGCAACATTTCCGCAAAGGTGTGCAGCTTCCCATCCACCATGCAGTAGTTTTCAGGGGCACAGTCAAACACCACTTCCTTATCCTCATTGAGCGGGGCATCTGGCAAGACATGGCGAAACTTGCCCTTTCCAAAGCCAGAAAGGACAGCACCAGCAGCCACTGTCACCTGGGGAATGGGCTTGCAGCGACTGACATAACAATCTTTAAGTTCTTATGTTGCAAACTTCTCACCAACCTAGCAACATCAAACTTGTGACAAAATGTAAGGCAGGAGGCTTGATGGCCACTGGCATTCTTCAAGTATGGGCCAGCAGCAGCTACAATGAGCAATGGTGGATTGTCTGTCTTGACCCCTGTTGGCAACCTTGCATTGACAATCGGCACCTCCGCAAGCTTGGAGCCAGTTGGCGCATCTTCAACAGGAAGCATATGTGATGTCAGGTCCACAACGGCTTTCCTTTTCACCGGGGTTGTAGTTGCCCCCACAGGATTTGCACTGGCACCGGGGTCAAGGGTTGTTCCATTTCGAGGGTGCCGTTCCTCAAAATCCTGCACAAAGGCTGCCCAGCCATCTTTCCCCTTCCATTTCTCAATTTCAGACTGTGGCAGCTGGATGCCATTGATGTCACCATTGGCCTCAGGGAGCAATTGGTTCATCATTAGAATGAGCTTCAGCAAACACCAAATCAAAACCCCAATCCTTGGTCCACACACATCGCTTCAGCTGGGGTGGCTCTGGCTTGGCAGCAGTGTGCTCTTTGGGCGGGTCATCCGGCAACCTGCAATGAAGGGGCAGGAGGACAATTTAACAGTGTTTCATTCTAATGACAAACTATTTGAAAACATTCCTGTCCTGGTCATGCTCGGCACTTTGAATTCACCCTTCTGAAACTTCTTCACAAGGTCCATTGTGAAAAAGGCATCAAACCATTCTTGATGGGAAGAATCGGGAAATATCGGAGCATATCGCATGGGGGTCTTGCTGCTCGAGCTGATATCAATGAAGGCTTCCAGAAAGTTGCCCACAAGCGGGGTAGTGTCCACCACCATGAGCGCAGTCTGAACATCAAAGCTAACCCCATCCTGGACACTTTAACTGGACTCAGCAAAAAGTAGATTGACACATAATAAGAAATGAGACAAGGAAGTATCAACACAGGCATTTGACTAAGTGCATGTCAGATTCAACTGCTGATTGAAGTAGCTTCAGGGCTGCATCATGTCCAATTTGCGCATATTTCAAAGCACTGTGCAAACTCGTGTTGTCAGAGGGCAAAGCCTCCGGATCCAAACTCTCGGGTGTAATCATTTGCTTTGCGGGGAGTTGCTTGGCTTCAGCAAGGTTCCGGCGGTACTTCAGCAAAGAACTTGTCTTCCATAGCCAGTTTGAGGGCTCTTGTGAAGTCACTAAAGGTGGAGAGACAACACGGCCAGTGTAAGCAAGTGGACGCTGGTCACGTTGGTCCTTTGTTGTGACAAAGGCACGAATGTACTAGACACAAGTAAAATTGCAAACAACATGTTTCAGGCAGTGGCAAGGCAAACACCAAAAAGGTACTCGTTGAAGTAAGTAGCCACCTTGCTTTTAACATCAAAAAGCAGTTGGAAGGGCAAGTCCACATTGCAGCTGAGGTTGGATAGGGTCTTCAAGAGGGCATGTTCTTCTAAGAACATGTTTCCAGTAGGTTTGTAGGTGAACTGCGGCATGATCAACAAGCAAACCGAGTGTTGTCCATGCGTTGACGAAATCACATGACCCAAAACCTTCCATGTAGAGGTTGTCACATCCACCTTCAGCAAGGAGGGTGCAGCATAGTTGACCACAAAGAGGAGGGCCTGACTAGGTTAAACATGCAAAGCATTCACCCCATTCTGCTACCCTGACCTATATACATCTAATCACAGATGAGCACAGCACACCGAGGTAAACATAGTCAGAGAAAAATGCCAGTTTGGGTCAGGCACCACCTTGGTGCACTTGATTGATTGCATCCATGTCTCCACATAGCTCTCCAAATCCTTGAGCATCTGGAGCGCAGAGCCAGAGTCAAACTTCGAGGGCCAAGCATTGGGGCAAACCTTGCAGCAGTGACAGGACCCAACCAAAAACACAGCTTGTTCTTTGAAGCAAACCATAGACAAAACATAACTTAAGAAACAAATGAATGTTGCAGCAGCAAGTGACATTTGCTTCCCACCATTTGCTGATTGCTTCCCGCGCAGTTTTTAACTGCTTGTCAACCCATGAGTCCTGCAAATGCATCATTCTCACCTGATAGTTGGAGATCTTCTCTTGAAACACCTGGAGACACTGCTCGTCATACCCAATCTCTTCCAGAACCATTTTGTACTGGGCAGCATCCAAGGCCACCGACGCATCCTGCAAGGAAGAGTCCGTAGCCCCAGCAGATTTCTTCTGGGCTGCAGGTGCCGACTCATTGAGGATCTCCATGCAAGGGTTTTTTTTTGCAAAATGGTAGCACATCGGCCAGATACTTTTAGAAGGGGAAGTTACTGTAGCACAACATTTCAAAAGGGCAATTCTTGCCAAGGGACACCCATTACTGCGAGGAGACCAGGCATCTTCCTGCTTCTGGCAGGCAACCCCCAGTTCCATTTCCAGGGTTAGGTCACCAGCAGCAAGCCGGGCCAGGAACCTGAAGACACAAAGCTTCAATAGGCACATGCAGGATGGGGCTTTGCAAAGGATATGTTAATATGGTTTGCCAAGAAGCTTCTCCTTCAAGGGCTTTCCACGTTGGGCACTGTCATGGAGAGCTCCTCAACCAATGCACCTGATTGGTCAAGAAATTAAATGACTCAATCAAGAAACAAATAAAGACACACATAATAAATAAATAAATAAACATAATAAATAAATAAACATAATAAATAAATAATAAATACATAATAGCAATAATAATAATAATAATACATATATAAATAAATAATATAATATTTTAAATAAATAATAATAAATAAAAAGATAAATATAAAAGCAACACATCAAAGCCACTAAATGAAAGCAAGAGGGCAAGCCAGTGCAGCAACTTCCGCCTTCTCTTCAAGCTGTTGTTTGGGCAGCTTCTTTCTTTGGGCAGCAGGGGCACTGTCAAACTGAGCACGCACCATTTGGAAGAGGAGCTGGAGGCTGTTAGCTGTATTTTTGAGCCTGGTACTCCAAGGTGAACTCTTTGCCGTTTTTGCTGACTTCGCATTGTGCTTCAAGCTGATCTTTTTCGAAGACAGGCAATCATCCGAATAGGGGCAATCTCACAGGGCTCCAAATGAATCACAACAGAAGCAACGCACACACCAATCCCTTGACAACCAAGACAAAAAACTGATCTCTTGAAATCAGTTTATTTGTCAAAGCATATTGACATTGGCCAAGCAACTCTCCCAGCCATGCACACTCACCGCATCCAGGATCAGCACACGGCAGGGCTCCGGGAGTTCCAGGATGTTCTTGACAGCTTGCTGTTTGTGGCCAACTATCTTGTCCTGCTTGGCCACATCCTCATTCCTGTTCAGAAACATACTTTGCAGACACCAGGTTGGGTCCCTTGAGTATCAGGCACCAAAACTCAAAGACTTCTCAGTCACACTCATAACTTCAGGCTGAAATTGTGAGGCAAGCTTCCAGGCCCGAATCAATGACTGAGGATCACTGTGACCCCAAGCAGCCATGTTCATCAGGCTAAACACCCATGAGATCGCACTTGGCGCTTTGCGGATGCTGCCCCTTGAAGACAGCTTCATGTTGAAGAACCTCAATGCTAGTTTCACAGCTGCACCAACACAATTTTGCAACATGGGGTTTCAAATTCCAGTTGCTTGCTAAGAAGAAACAACAATGTTGCTGCCACTGGTCAAGTCACAATTCCGATTGCCGATCCTGAAGACGAACATGTTTGCACTTGATGGCCTGAAGCCCCCGAAGCAAAGATTCTGGCACCTACAGGCAGGGGCAAAACCCTTTCCCTTTTCATAGGTAATAATCAGAAGTCTAAGACTTATTAAGTTCAACACTCACCCCCACAATAGAAAAGCCCTTACCCACCTCCAAGTTCAGCTTGTCCAGTGCCACAACTGCAGCTATTGCTGTAGTCACCCTGGCTGCACCCTTCAGGAACCAGACCGAGCCATCCTTGATGTTGCCACTCATCTGCAGCTGGTTTGCCTGTAGGGGCAACACATCCCACTTCCCTGTTTGCACTAATGCCCAGCAAAAAGCCTTGCACATAAGGGCTGTCAATAAAGAACAAGTTACTGTGACTGCAGAAACAGCAAACGTTGTTATTTCATGTTACAGTTGTTGCAACACTCAGCAGGACATGGCAATTTCAACACCAGGCCGGCAACCGAATATGCACTGGCTTTTCCACTGAGACAAACCCATCAACTTTGAAGTTCTCAATGAGCTTGACTGCGACATCCAATGTTGGAGGTTCACGGAGGCTGGCTTCATTCTCCATGTCAAAATGCCAAGGGAGAACACAAAATGCAGGCTGTGTATCTTGCTGGCCTGGCATGGTAACCCAGTAGCTAACAAAGATGATATCTGTTAAGTTCTTGCTTGAGGGTAAAACAAAGTACCAACATTGAACAAAACAGTGGAAAACATGTGCCTGCCAGGCAAGCTGGCATAGGGTATGTGTCCACATAGGAGATGTCCTCACGTGGTTTTAAGTGAGCCTTCAAGATGCCCGCAATGGACTCACATCTCTGTGCCCGAATAGGAAAGGTGATATGAAGATACTGGCGGGGACCTCCACAGCCTCAACAGTGGGTCAAAGCATAGTTGACATTCCACCAGTTTGGCACTGGGAAATCTATAACTCACAAGCAACTAAATAATAGGACTTACCAAAGATCAGACAAAGGGCGGCGAATCTCTTCAATCACTTTGTCATAAGCCTGGTCCGATTGCTTTTCAAGCTGCATCAACGCCTCTGTAGTTGCAGTTGGCACCTCTGACCCCAAAGCCAGACTGGCTGCATCCTCAGGAACGCTGGGCGAAGGTGGGTCCAGACCACGCTGCTGCTCCTAGGCACAGGCAGGGAGAAGGGCACCTAATCACAGATACCAAATCTTTCACTTAGTAAGGATCATGGACAGAAAACATGAACCTTGACTTGTCATTGTCCAATCAATATGTTGCTAGAAACTCAGAAGGGTTCTGCCCTGAAATAGCTTGCTGCAAAAGCTTTGTATTTGGGACAAGGTGCCAGGGAATTGAGCATGTCGATTTCAGTCATTGCATCATCCTCACAAACATGACCAGGAGGCAGATCTGGACCAAACAATTGGTCCTCCTCACCACCACTGAGAGAATCCATTGAGTATCAATCACTAACCATGAATGTTGAGCCAAAACTTTGAGATCATCCGCAAAGTCAATCACTGCTTTCCTTGCAAATCCACTACAGGGTTTGGGATCCTGATTTATGAGGAAATCAGCTGAAATCCTGCGAAGTTGCTTGATGACTCCTGAATCCTTCTAACTCACACACAGCAAACAACTGCCCGAAATCAAAGGATACCCACTGTCAAATACAAGTTAGCCGGATTTCAGATGAAATCCTCAGATGTTGGGGCATCACAACAAGCTCACAACTAGCCGGAATTTTCCCAAGTTCATTGATCCAAAGGGATAAGTTTACATGCGGTTGAATGCGGTTACGAATTATAACGATTTCAGACGGAATCCTGACAAAATGCGACCAACATCAACCGCAAATCACAGCATCACTTAGCCCTCACTTTGAAAAGGGACATCCAAAAAGCGCATTTTCAATCTCTTCTGATTGTCAGGCAATTTGGCTAAGGAATGCCCTGCACATTGCTTCCACCATCGGGGCTGGGTACTGTTGTGCAGCCTCCGACCTTTTGAGGCCATGCTCACTGCCCTCAATTCTTTGGTGGCAATGTGAGCCATCACAAAATCGGCCATTCAAGGCCCTGAAAACACAATCGCTATTTGTAAGCACCTTTGTACGCTTCCTCATTGGCACACCGCTTGGCGAGACAAGTCCCAGCATGCACTGGTCAAAGTGCGCCATTTGGACATTGCTCTTGCCCATGATGTTGAGTACCTTATTGGTGCAGAAACCAGGAAGGAAATTGGCCCCCTGCAAAATTATGCGCCGGCCCTCAAAGAACTAAAGAATTGGACAGCTTGCTAGAGGATTGAAGTCAAAGTTTCAGAAGCTCGCTCCCAGGCAAGAGATCCAGAAGGATGCTCAAAGGCAAAGAAGTTGCCAATACTAATCTGGAACCCAGCCAGCCACATGGAAAAGTCAATGTGGTTCAAGGCTTCTTTCAAGCTTATGTTTCTTCGCACTTTGTTCACAATGCGTTTCCAATTGGAATGCATGAGTTGGCACATAAATGTGCAGGGCGGTGAAAGCATAAGGGCTTTTGGCTGGAATATCATGACATCTTGCAGCAAAAGTCTTTGATACGAGGTCTCACATAGGTCAAAAAATGTTTCAAGTCATAGCTTCTTCGAGATGTCCCACCCAAAGAACGAATGACAGGTCCAAGCCTAGGAACACTGTAAATCTCCCACAGAGAACATTGCAGATCTGGCTTGCACACAGGCGGGTTGGAAATAAAATCGTTCAAGTCCTCATAGGGCATCTCCACACAAGATGCAATTTGCTTTGCAGCCTCCTTGAGGTTGGGGTCATCACACAACAGGCCATCACCAGGGCTCTCAGTCATGGGTTTGACATGCACCCCCAGCCCTGTAGATGAATCTGGCACATCAGGCAAAATGTGGGAAGCAGGTGCATCCAAAGAAGACCCAGATGCAGGCTCAGGGCGCCGTTTGTTCTTTTTTGCTCTCACCTTCTGTGCAGCAACTGGACGATTTGCTTTCTTTGCTCCCCGCCCAGACCTACAAACAGAAGGCTGAGTTGGAATAACCACCTCCCCATAATCATCCTCCGGAAGCTCCGCATCCATGGCAACAGAAAGCTACACAATGTGTTGCACAGTTTGTCTATCATGTATGGTTGACCTGACAGAATCACATGGGAGCATGGCTACTTATCATTTGAGGACCCTGCCCAAACCAGCTATCATTGATCTTGAGCACCACACACACAACACTTGCAAGTGTGGCCTCCACAGCAACTGAAGGCAATCAAAGCGCATTGCTGCAGGGCTTGCCACATGTAAGGCTCCCCCGCTCTTGACAACTGACACATCTTTTTCAACCACATGGCAGGCTCTCCCACATCCCAGGCATTCAGGCTTGCTAAGCACAGTGTCTTAGCATGCACACCCCAAACTGGACAGAATTAGCTGACAGCTAATTCATGAAAACCCCTCACCCGGTCAGTACTTACCTTGCAGCTGACGAAGCCCGGCCACGCCCACGGCCACGCCCACGGCCCCTGTTGCGCCCAGGCTCTTTTGGAAGCATAGCTTTTTTGCCCCTGCCTTTCCCTCGCCCCCTGCCCTTACCAGGATTGTTGTCCACCCCCGGTTCCATCTTGTTCATGAACATCTTGCAAGCCTGATCTAAGTCATGTGTTGACCCACATAGCCTCCAGAACTCCCTTTCAAGCCCGTCTTTCCAGTACCTCACATCCATGCACTGGTAGAATCTCTTGCGGCGCTCCAGGAAGGTAGCCTTGCCACCCTCATCCTGCGGCTGCTTCCTGCCTGCAAAGGTGGCACGGGTGGGCCATGGGGGGGCGTTCCTCGGGCACTTGTTGCACAGCATCAAGAACTGCAGGAACTGCAGGAACTGTGTCAGGACCCTTGCTGGATTGCCCTTGAAACACATTGGCAGCCTCCATGGATTCATTTGCTTGTTCCACAACTTCAACCTTGCGCTTGCGGCCCCTCTTCTTTGGCTCCGGGTTGGGAAAGTCACCTTGTTGCACTTTGACTTCTCGGATTGGTCCAGGGGCAAACTTCTCCCACCTCAGAAGAGGGCAAGGGCAAGGAAAAACCAGCTCGTTAGTTTTCACAAATGTTCATCCTTTCACACAGACAGAAACAACCAGCTAATGTCACAAAGACTGCAAGTAGGAGAGCGAATGCAATTAATGTATTGCCAATAGAAAAGCAAGCAGCCCAGGTGGGCTTGGGGTAATACCAAGCTCTCTGATCTTGGCACTGAACCACCATGTTGGATGTTCCACAGAAGGCCACGATTGACGTGTGTTGTTGTCCTTTGCTAAATTCAAAATGCACACCTGCCACCTACAAGTGATAAATTTAAAGCTCCTAGATCTTCGGTGTCAGGATGAAACTATCACAAGGTCCAAGTAAAATCAAAATGGGAGGGCAAGGCTCAATCCATTGCCGTAGTGATGTAGCAGCACGATGCAAACACCACGGCTCCTTCTCCACCACCATGGCTGTACGCAGAAACCTCAAATAATTGTGTTTGAGTAACAGTCTCAACTTGCCATTCTAGAACACAATTGCCTGAACACAGGAGTCAACCTGTACCCCAAAAGGTACCCTTTGATTTAACCAAAGTGGCTCCTTCTTGGCTCGGTCTTGCAAGATGTTCCGGGGCATAGCCTGCAGATCTTCCTTCAAGTATGAACTGAAGCTCTCTGGCAGGAAGACCAAGGGGGCTTGGCTTAAAGACACACTGTTCACCAGGTGCTTCACCAACATCACACAGTCCGCATCCGACATGCTGTAGGACTCCTTAAATGAACTCACCATCCCCCCGCACAGTCCACCCCAAGCCAACCCCAAGCTCAAGACCACACAGACATTTGTTACTTCTGGGGTCAACAAAAATTAGCAAACACACAAGCACACACTAAGTCAGCCAAAGCATCACCAGGGATTTCAATGGGCTTCCAAGCTGTCTCCTTGTGGTCATCATAGAGTGGCAAGTCCTCAAACAGAAAGGCCCAAAGTCATAGACTGACATGTTTGGGCAAAATAGTTCAATTTGTGTCAATGTCCAGGAAAAACAGGACCAGGAATAGAATACCACATCACAAATCACATGAAACGCAGCTTGCTTTAGTGGGCTAAGCTTCAGAGCGCCGAATGAAGCGCCAACAATGGTTCACATCATGGTCAGCTTCTTTTCCACGTGGAGCTGGAACAAGCCCACCAACATTCACACCATACTGCTCATAGTACTTCTTGTAGTCCAGGGATCCAGACATCAGCTCCACCTTGAGAATTCGGTTTCTAACCGGCCGGACATTCTCCTGGATGATGCGCACAAAGTCCTGGGCAACCCAACCCAAGGCCAAAGAGAAGAGATGGCTTACAGCCCTAAGGGAGAGATGGTTCAGAACCCCACACTTGCAAGCAGACTTGCTTTCAGCGGGCCTTGGGGTTCATGGGGCACAAAGCTCCTGAAAAAAGCAAATGTTTCAAGATGGCAGTTTAAAGTTGGCATTTAAGTCATCAAACAGTACCGGAATTCAAACCCAGTCCTCCGGCGCTTGAATCACCTGCTGTGATGTAAAGGATCCAGCCACTGTTCCCAGTCGCTGGTCTAGGGGGCCATGCGTGTGCCCCACTTCTCCAAATATGTGGGTAACACTCCGAAACCTAGCTTGCGTTGTTGGCCCAAGTAAAAAGAGCCAGGTGATATTTTCACCAAAGTGTTATTACACCAAAGAAAATAACACCTTCCACACACTAGATTTGAAAAACAAGAGGTCGCACATACAAATGCCAAATTCATGCACAGGGCTGTTGCACTGATCTTGGCAAGCTGCTGGTTCTTGCCCTCCCTGACACAATTGTCAGTCTGACAGGGTTCAAGACAAAGGAACAACATTAAATTCAAGCAGCAGCCAGGGATAAATCAGATTGTCTCAGGATTTCAAAGCTTTTTCTCCAACACCCCTCCTCAACCACTAGGTGTTCTGGCATTGGCAAACCTCGAGAGTCCAGCTCAGCCTCAACCCAGTCCAAGCACTTCATGAGAACAGTCGCCTCCGCATTCGAATCTTTGGCCATGTCCGGCTCCAACAGCAAGTAGCCTTCTAGGACCTCATTCAGTGGGAGGATCTTTCCAACCCCAAACTCAAAGACCCACAGGGACCCTTAAGCAAAGTCCACAATAAAACTTGACACATTGCTAAAATGATCAAGGAACCCCCCATGCAATGCAGCCAACACAATGCATCTGCGGTCACCACAAAGAGGCCAGATTTTTCGCATTAAGTTCCTTGGGTACTTTGTCTTCGACTGATCTAAGCCATCAATGTCCACCTTGAGCACCGATGCACAGCCTGTTTGTTTAGATTCTGACAGCACATTGAGGCGCCCTTGGATCAACCTGTATTGTTTGACGTTGCGGATGTGAGCACCCTGCTTTCCTTCCAGCTCAGCCTTCTCAGCCTCATTGTTGGCTGCCCGGCAGCGCGCTGAAAATTCTGCACAAGTAGCACACCTTTGTAGGGCACTGGGGGCAAACATCAGTAGTGAGGTGAAATGCACAGAGGTTGAGTTGAGGACAAGTGCACCCTGAGGTTTCAGAAATGTTACCAGCCCTCCCACCTGGCATGTGTAGATATCTTCCGCATCTTAAGCACAGCTTTCCATTTGAGCTCATACACATCCCTGAAGGTTCGGCTACTTGCAATCTCAACCGATGGCACCGCTGCCCCTTCACACCACATCTCATAGAGCTGGAAGAAGGACTCAATGGTCATGTGGTTAATGTGTCTGGTTTGAACACCTTGGACACTTTCAAGCTGGTTTCACAAAATTCAATCTTTTAGTTTCATTCCGCTCTCAATAAATGGGGTAAGAAAAGCACAACATACCAGAAGACAAACATCCATGTTCAGGCAGGACACATTCAGCGCCATCAGCAGGGGAGATAAGCCCACAAGCAGCAGGCAGGTTCCCCTTGGCAAACACAGCCTCGCTGAAAGCCTCGCTGCCACCAAGGAAGGTTGAAGGCAGCTCAGACGGCGCATCACCTGCCGGAGGCAAGTTGGCATAGCGGTAGCAGGGAAATCAAACACTAGCAGCAAAGCTAATAGTTTCAGAACAACACAATACAAGTAGCCAAGTTAACCTTGCAAATCAACCACTAAGCCACCTGGGAGGAAGATGCCACTCATAGTCAGGGCAGCACCATCTAATGACTCCATGGACGGCGTCTCCGCAAGGGTTTCTGCCTTGGGTGCATCACATCATTGAAGATAAGCTTCTATAAGAGGGCAAGCTGGACACATAGCAGGCCCACCCACCCCACAAACATTTAATTTGCTAAATATAAACATGTAAAATATGTGATATGCAAAGTGTCTAAGTTCCAATAGAAGTAGTTCATGAAGGCATCCACACTGGAAGACTTCACCGGCTGCTTGCCATTGTACTTCCTCATGTCTTGCAGCGCTTGGTTGTTCTCAAGTCCCGGCAGCAGCCGAAAGACCTGATGGCTTATGGTACCAAGACACTAAACCAGACAGCTACAGGCTACAGAGGAAGAACAAGGCAAACGACAGATCTTGTAATGCACAATTGAAAGCTTGCTCATCTCACCAGGAAGCCCTTTTCTCGTTGACACCCAAAAGGGCACAGAACGCAGCCAGCAAAACTGGAAACCGGCAAAGCATGTAGTCCAGCACAACCGCCTTTCCACCAGCAGGTTGCTCAGGGGGTTCCTGAGCTGGACATCAAGCACCTGCCAAACCTTTAGCAACAGGTCCATTTAGATTTAATTGCCCCAGTCAACCCAACGCAAACACTTGCCCGAATTGATGCTTGAGATGTTGGTCTCAACTCATGATTTGCTGCTTGGTGGATTCTTGGCAGGACGTTTGTCCCAACTCAATCAGCATTGCAGCAGTTGCACCCATCAGCTACATGCCGGGTGTTTCTTTGGTTTTGCACAACATGTCAAGCAGCACGCAAATCCACTTGGGTGAAACTTCTTCAGACATCACATGTGGGACACATAGGCACTCTGTAAATCCCAAACACTGATTATAAGCATCTTTTTTAGAAAAGCACAGGTGATACACAAAACCAGAATCGCAGGCACCAAATCTAATGGTATCATGGGGAGGGCTAACCCAGTCACAGTAGGCAACTTGAGAATCTGAGCATAAAACAATGATAATAACAAGCAGCTCACAACACACTGAGTCATTCAAACAGGACACTTCTGGAGAGCCCTTTCGCTGTAGCCGGTTCAGAATGCCCATCAGGAACTGATTCACCTCTTCCTGCGAAAGCACTTTCATCTTGGTCCGAATGTCCTGCAGGTTTTGTCAAACAACTGACTTGCTGTGTTGATCAACCCCAATGAGCTAAGTTCAACAAAAAGGCTTTGTGCCCAAACAGTACTGACTTATGACCCAAAGATCCTCCAGGTTCTCCACCCTGAGTGCATTTGCCCGGAACTCGTGCACGCACAGCTTCTTGCAGCACTTGTAGAGCTTCTCACCCGACCTGGGATATGTTGCTGCTTTAACCATGAATGCAATGACTTCAGCATGGACAAAAAAAACAAAAAGAAGCCTTGTTAAAGCCAGACACATCAAGTCAAGGGACGATGGATCAGGTAACCGTTGCTTGCGAAGAGGGGGCGTTTCAGCTGCATCTGGCACTGCTTGGTGAGTCAACAATAGAAGATCAGGGGCCAACACAATGTCCGGGCCCGCCGAGTCATCCGGGGGCAGCCCCATGGCAGTTCGGGCTAGGCACCAGCAACAAAGTCTTGGTTTGGCTGAGATTCCCAAACACTGTCCAGTCTAGGGTGACAAACTTAAGGCATTAGGTTTCCCTGATCAATGTCAACGTTGTCCCAAATCCATGCTATGCTAAAACCCCATTGTTGAGCCAAGGCAAACCATGCCAAGCTGAGTTCCCAGCACTAGCCACTCCCACACCCAGCACTCAGGCCTGCAAAGGTCCTGCGCACCAGCAACGGGAGCTGCCACAAACCTGGGCAGGCCAGCCACATTCCCTATGACAACTACCAACTACCCACACATTGCCAGACTCATGACTCAGACACCTGGTTGCGTGTGGCCTGGTTGTTGAACATTGACATAAGCTAAACCCTGCAAAGTGACACAGCCATTCTAACTTGCATCCAAGTGACACAGCTGCAAAGACCAGCCAATCACAGGCAGCGCAGCAGCACCTCAACAACAGATTCAGAAGCAGTTCACTTGAAGCTAGCCAACAGCTGGGACCTACTGGTTGAACATTGGACATCACAGGATTGAGCAATGCTTCAAAAGCACAATGGACAACCACAAGCCAGACTCAGGAAGCAGCTCAAGGGAAAATTGTCCAACCATTATGTTTTGACCCTTGAAATGTCCAGGCACATGTTTCACCACCTTTCACTTTCTGGACCTGGATTAATGTGGACAATTGGTTTGCTTTGCTGGGGAAAACGAGCTTGGAATGCAAAGGCACCCTTGGATAACACTTGCCCTCAACACTTGCCCTCAACACTTGCCCTCAACACTTGCCCTCAACACTTGCCCTCAACACTTGCCCTCAACACTTGCCCTCAACACTTGGCATTTGTGGCTGGAAAACGCAGGCAAGGCGCAGCGCAAGCTGCCACAGCCACAGCGGGCAGCTGCTGCAGCTGCTGCCACCGCAGGCCCACCAGGGCCCACCCACCAGGGCCCCACACAGCCCCACCCAGCCCATAGGATGCCCCTCACACCTCCCTTCTGACCATTCTGCTATTTTGCACATCCCCCCAAATCAACCATGAAAGAATTCATCACCCCAAATCAATGAAAATATCCCCACAATCAATCGCAAAAGTTTTTAAATCAGAGCTTGGCAATTTCAAGCTTGTAATCGAAACGGCACCAAGGTCCAACACAGGGCCATTTGTTTTTACAACGTCACTTCGTGTCTGAGGCTGCTGCTGCTGGATGCCCTCCGGCAATTGCGGTGATTGCGCCAGCGCTGGGGTTCCAACCAGATGTTTGCCGGTGGCTTTGAAGCATCACCCTGGGCGACTGTTTTTAGGTAGCTTCCTGTAGTCCCTCCAAATGGATAGCTTAGACTTGCTTGTGGAAAGGCCAAGTTTCGGTGTGAGTTTTCTTGCTGGGTTCACGTGAGGTTCCCAAACCTGTTGGTAAGTTCTGAGGCCAGGTCCCTTGTTCAAACGGAGCTTAAGGGTTGCTTGGCAATATCCTTGGTTTGGGTTCGGTTCAAGGGGGTTCGTCAATTGCAGATGTCCCAACTCGAGAATTTTCGGTACCCAGGTACCCTTAGGGTTGGGGAACCCCGTTGGGGTCGGCAACGCAAGGATTGCCGGCCGGAGCGAACCCCGCAAGTCTGAAGCGAGGTCGGCAAGCGGTTTACGTAGAAACGGCGATGAGATGGGCAGGCTATGACGTGAACAGTTGGGCGCCGTGCTGGTGGTGAGTGACACCATGTTCTGTTCTATGCGTTTGAGGATTTCGTTAGCTGATGCAAGGTACCATGTTGGAGTTTGCTGATTCTGCACACACTCAAGGTGTGTTTTATCAGCCGATGACACTTCGCTTAGTGGTTCTTGGGGCAACAGGATAATCTCTAGTGAACTTCTGCAGATCGCGCAGTGCATTGGTACTGCTTGGAAACGGGCGGCGTGTTTGCTGCCGCACACATATTGGCGACGCCCATGCAGGGCAAGAGGATGCCTGGTGTCAGGATGCGAGCAAGCACGATCAGGTGCCTGTATCCCCAGCTGATTGTTTCTTTGGCCGGACTGGTAGTCATTCTGTGACCTTTTGGACCAATCTTCTATGGAAAGGCTTGCACACCAAGTGTCTTCCAGAAATTCTGCCCATTTGGGCTGCGGATCGAGCGAAGGAATTATTTCAGCCGCCGCACTCATGTCCAGCAAGTGACTTGCTGTACGTTCTCCTCCCGAGCTGCTTTGAACAGCTTCATCTCATATCTTCCTAAGTAGCTGAGTGACTAAGAGCCCTTGGTAGCCGATGAACCAAACGCAGTGTCACCAGATGCAAACAAACAATGAGGTATATGTGTTTCAACGGAACCTTTTCTGCTAGAAATGTCGTCGGGCATTCATACGTTGCCTTTTGTGCTAGCGCACGACGTGTGGGTACCAAGCTGAAGGCTTTTCGTCACTTTCAGGTTCGGGCCACAAGCGGCCCGTTTCACCATGTCCTTTTACGCGACTTCCGGATCTGCAAGGTCGGCAGCCATGAAACTCACAATGGCAAATTGCAATCTGGCAAACATCTATGGTGATGATCCCTTACTTGGAGATTCTTGATATTGTTGGTTCTCAGAAGGGAATGAGGAAATGACCCCTAGAAAAACCATGGTTTCCTTTAGCGGGTTCATCACACCCAGAAGGTCATTCCCGCCCATAAAATTGACTTCCAAGAAAGGGTCCAAGTAGAATCTATCCCCTCCCGTCCGTGAAACCTGCCTGGGGAGGGATCGGAGTGGAAGAAATCCAGGGGCTTGCTTCGTTTGGTGGAGTCGTGCGGTGGGTTTTCGGTTTGACTTGGCAACTTTGGACCCTGGAAGACTTTTGGGGAGTTGGTTTAACGTGGAGTCGTTTGGAAGGCCATCCGGAGTCTTCCCTTTGGAAAGGGTTGAACGGGGATCTCCCATCCCCAATTCTGAGTCCTCTACACCTAGCCATAAGGAATGGGGATGTGGGGGGAGTTTGCAAGCACCAAGTAAAGTCAGATTAGACAATCATGTGCGACTAGTTTATCAGTTCAGCCCCTTTCATACAGATCACGCCTGATTTAGCCGATAACTTAAGCCCTCATATAGCCCCGTCGATTCTTGGGGTGGGACCCATTGGTGGACATCATGAAGATTGGAGTCTTGGCAGCCGAACACTGCGGTGCTCAAACTCCGAGGCGCTTTAAGATTTTGTTTCCAGACGGCGTCGGGGTCAACCAGACGAATCTCAGGGATTGGCAGCTCAAAGAGGAGTGTATGCAACAAAGTAGGCGGCGTGTTTCTTGTTTTTTTCCCTCATCATTTCGGACCCCTGACTTTAGGACTAATAAGTGTCCCTGAGTGTCGGCTTGCCACTGAATTTTGTCCTAATCCAAGCACTTCGAGCGTTGGGAGTTGTCCCTGTTCGTGCAGTTGACAAGTTTTGATCTCAGGCCCTTCGAGCCTCACCAATTCGATGAACGCAGACTCGTGTTGGGAAATGGTCCATATCTAACTTACTGAGTTCATGAAGACTTTTTGGGAAGACCATTCTAGTGGAAAACGTAAAGTTTGGACTTTTTTGGGGCCATCCACTCAGCCGGTGAGATATGGAGCGAATCTTGAAATGCAAGTTGATTTCAACACCTGGTCCGTTAATCCTATTGAGAGGTCCGTTAATTCTATTGAGAACTGCGTTTGGTTTCGGACCCCACAGAAATTTGTGCCTAGATGGCATCGCAATAATTAATGTTTCTGTCGCCGTCAGAAACGCCGAGATGCACGTTGTGCCTGCAAATTTGGTTGCATCAGACTGCGGTGCTTATG
Organism: Effrenium voratum; assembly: GCA_963377175.1. Taxonomy (NCBI): domain Eukaryota; class Dinophyceae; order Suessiales; family Symbiodiniaceae; genus Effrenium; species Effrenium voratum. Next base: position 349,607 of record CAUJNA010003422.1, read on the forward strand.
TTCAGGATTGTCCGCAATGTTCAGCAATGTTCAGCAACCTAAGTAGGTCGCCCTCCGTTCCACTAAAATAACACCTGACGGGGGGTGCTTTAAGAGGAAACTGATCTTCCAGGTACCCTTACAGAGGTGGGATTTGTTTGTGAGGGGAAGGGAACCCTACGAAAACAAGTTACAACCTCGGTTTGCAAGATCAGGATGATCGCTCTACGAGGCAGTCCTCCCAAATTGTGGTCGCGGCCTGGAAATGATTGATCCCCTTTAACGAATAGGTTCTAGCACCCGTTGATTCGAACCCGTTTGGGGTCCCCTGATTTGCCCCCCCTAACACAAGACACGTCTGCAAAACTGGGTCCGGGTGCAGCTCTGCCTTTCAGGCTTGTTTGACCCTACTAAAATAAACTACAGAAAAAGTTGTTTCCCCTATTCTACCCTCTCTACTGGAGGACCTAGTTTGAGAGCCCAGCATTCGCCGGCGCATTCAACATTCGTATTTGCCGGGGTCATCCCCCTCAAATTTGGCCCCTGGGGATGGGTATTGGTGTTAGTTGTTTGGGTCCTGGGCCCGTCTCAGCTTGACTTAAACGGAACCCACAGATCAACTATCCAGAGGGTCCACAACCCTAGACACCATGAATTTGGATGTTTGACGCTTTCTTAGGGTTTTCTAGTTTTGGATTCCTCCATTCGCGAAAGCCACGCGGGATTTTTGTGGAAACAACTCGGAGCATTGATTCAACTCCGCCAAAACTCCAGTCACAACAAGTTCCTTAGCTTGGGTGACGCGCCTTTGCTACAGGGACCCTCCTCTTTGGTTGGTTTTAATGGACCAGCCAAGACGAAAACTCCGCATTTTAAGCCGGGCTCCCCCCCAAAAAAAAAGTCGTCGCACCCAAAGTTGGGCTCTAAATGGGCTCCCAGGAGCCGGATGCTGGCATGAAATTTTCCGGAGCCGGGTGGTATTTGAACCCGAACGGGGAACCAGGCCCCCAGTGTTGTATGGCCCCAAATCCTATGGGCCATTGGCCCTTGGACTCGTAGTGGGCAAGATATGGAAAGCCGAGTTTGCTTTGGGAGGCGGGCCCATCTGGTCAACCAAAACATGGGCGTGAGAGACAGCCCCGGTCGCTGCCCACAGCTTCCCGGCGCCAAACGATAAACAAAGCGTGTGAAAGCCGAAGATGAAGTGTTCGAAGCAAGAGGAAAGCAAGTGTCTACCTCTCAAACTAGCCATATTAAGAAAAAGGAGGAGGAAAAAAAAAGGGGTATTGCCCCAAAAACAATGGTTGCTCTTCCGGCAATTGGTGCCCTTTCTCGCCCGTTGCTTCTTTGGGTTGGGAGGGTTCCCATGCTAAAATAGACAAAACCGGGGAGAAAAAAAGAGTACCTACCATTTTTTGCTTGGGAGAGTTCCCCTAAAATCGACAAGACCTAAAAGAAGTGGGTACCGACGTATTCTAACCCTCTCAAATCTGGAGGACCTAGTTCTATTTTTCGTCGCATTCCGTCGGGTTCACACGTGCCGAGCCAAGGGACCCACTCACTCCGTGTAGTTCAGCATGAATAACCGGAGTCTCCTCCAAAATGTATAGGTTAGGGGACATGGAGTAAATAAAACAGAATCAGAAGACCATGTTTTGGAGCACCCCAGGGACTTTATACTTTCTTGGGACGAAGAGTTTAGCGGCAGAACCAGGTTTTGTACGTGTTTAAGGCGAATCCACTTAAGAATTGAGTACGACGTTTGCTTTTAGCTTGTCTTGAGTTTCCTTTTGAGTTTTGTTTCGTTTTTTTCGAAGCCAAGCAAACTAAGCAGGCTTACCTTAAAGTGGGTGCGTGGTAGTTCATTTTTTCAAGGGTACCCATTTTGGGGGTACTACAATCAGGTAACCCTTCATTTTGGGGGTACTACAATCAGGTAACCCTTCATTGGTTTGTCTGTCTTGAGGCTGGATGGGAAGCCTGCTCAAGGGAAAGCAAAGACACACACCAAAAAAGGGAAAGTTATGGCTCAGACCTTGGAACCTGGCCCTCTGGCCCGGACCGAAGATTCCTCCGAATCGGACCGAAGGCACCGGTTTTGTGTTTGGCCCCTTGGCGGGAGCCGGTTCTGAACATCCCAATATACACTCCATGTATGTAATACTTACCCACATTGACGTAGCCTCCAAATTGGTCAAAAGTTGGTAAATATGTCCTGCATGGATTGTGCGGGAACATATATTTGTTTTTGCGGCTCTGTACGCCGGATTTGGACCAACATGTGGTCAACCGCTTGACTGAAGTAAAGCACTCATGTCACACCGAGGGTTTCGATTGGCTGTTCCTCGCACATTTTTGCTTATTGTGGTTAGTGGTTGAAATCCAACCACTTAACTGGTAAAAATTGAAAATTGTTGCTCCCCTTCCAACGTCAGCCAATTCAAGCTCACCCTTCCAAGTGATAGGCATATCCATTTTTAAAACTGAGGGTAGACTATTGAAAATCACTCTTGATATGGTATAATGTTGTCCCCGGATTAATAAACCCCTGTTTATTAACATGGGGGTGTCCCTGGCTTTAGTGGGGATTTATCACGTTTTGGAGGGGAACGCCCCCATATTAATAAATAGGGGTTATTAATCCGGGGTCAACATTACTAGTCTGATAGAGGAAACCGCGTTCTGGATAGAGAATCCCGTGACCTCGCCAGGGCTTCGTGGCCACCACTAAAGCAGGGCACGGGCTCAAAACCTGCCGCAACGGCGGCGATGTTTGGATGTATCGCTTCGGCTTCGCGTAGAAAAAAAAAAAAGGCATAGAGAGAGTGCAGAGGCGCAGATATGCGTATTGTCGCTCCTTTGGAGGAATCTCTGCAGGGAGTTGATTTGCACTTTGGAGTCTGTGCGATTGTTGCCGTGGATTGGATGTGTGGCCGTTGTGTGTTTCGCAATGTTTCGTGGGTCTCATTAGCTAAATGGCAGGCTGCCACATGGATTGGTTGGGTATGCCAAGAAGCTGGTGCAAGCAGTGTATGTCTTGTAATACTGTGGATGGACGATATCCTGTACCACCTAAGAAACCCTGGCATGATGATTCCCCTGTAAATACCAACAAACAATGGTTTCCCATGGTTTTAAAGTGGTGCAGGATTTCGTCCATCCACAGTATGGCTTCAGTGTCGCACGGTTGATGTTTGGAGGCTCATAAACATGGCATGCGACAGCCCATCCAGCTGTAGAGTTAAGATGTTTGCGAAGCAGCGGGATCACCGGGTATCTCAGCTGGCTTTCTGACACGCTGGATGGTTGCGAAATCCGAGACCCCACGAAATGAAACCCTGGTTGAAACAGAAAGGTTTGTTGATAGTTGCAGGGAAATCGACTCATTCCAGGGTTTCTTAGGTGTTGCAGGATTCTATCCATCCACAGTATGTAGCATCTATTCGCGAGCAAAGGTACCCAACACGGACACACACGCACACACACACACACTCAGGCTGAGGGAATCTGCTATGGAGATCGTTTTGGCCTGATATCCCCGCATCTTGTGCTCCTCGATCTCTTTTTTTTGAGGAACTCAGTAAGGTCTTGCACTGAGATCGCATACAACACCCACTCCCTTACAAACGTATGGACAAAGGGGGAGAAAAATCTCCCGCAAGGAGGGGGACCTTATGGGGACCTCCCGCATGGAGGGGGACCTTCTCCCGTTCCCGTAGCCCAGGGTTTGTTCGAAGTTGCTCGCGGGTTGCGCGAGAATGTAGAGCATGTGATTCCTGTACCCTAGTGCTGCGTCCTTGCAATGATGGAGTCTAGCAAAAACAACAAGAGGATGGATGCTGTTTATTTGTTGCTGACCCCTCATCAACAGCACGTACCGCGTGTTACGCAGCGCGGTAACATGGGCCTGGTTCCCCATGTTCCAACATTTGTCTCGCGCAAAAGCACTGCCAATTCAGCTCCCCCCCCCCAACCCCCGCTTGTGGTGCTTGGTGTTCAGCCAGAATCAGAGGGAAGGAATTCGGATCTTTTTCCTCCACCGGTCTTTTGTAGACTAGGTCCACCAGTAGTGCCCTTTCTCACCCGTTGCTTTTTTGGTTGGGAGGGTTCCCCTACTAAAATTGACAAAACCGAAAAAAGTTGGTAGCCTTATTCTAACCTCTCAAATCTGGAGGACCTAGTAGATGCCGTCTCGTCGCCACCACACTGCGCCGCCGCAATTTTTGGTTGGGCCAGCCAAGCGACGTAAGGGCTGAGGGCCCCCCCGTGCGCAGACCCTAAGGCAGGGTCATGGGGTTGGTTACCAATTGGCCATGAATTGGGGGGCCCCTTTGACTCCAAATTCGGCAGGGTGTCATGCCCACCTCTGTTTCACAACCGATCTCCGAATCAAACCCAGGGCAGTGCGAAGAATTGCCCTCTCAAGAGACATGGTTTGAGACCCCTCTGAACGGAGGATCTGGGAGGGAGGTGGATTTGCGGGGGCACTTTCATTGGGCACATCCAGAACTCTGCCTTCTGGAGGCCTCCCAACTCCCGTTTTGGGAAAAACTGGCTTTCTTGCTTGCTGTTTTCCTGTGTCATACGTGCATGTTGGTGTGTAACATGAGCTTGTGTGTTTGCCAACCTGTTTGTTTTCATGTCTGGTTGTTTGTTTGTTTGCATGTCTGTTTGTTTGTTTGTTTGTTTGTTTGTTTGTTTGTTTGTTTGGTTAGTCGTTTGTTTAGTCGTGTCTGTCTTTGTCATTATTTTTTTTTTTTCTTTCTGAACCTTTGCCTTCCTGCCTAAGAAGAACAGGCCACAGAAAGAGAGATCAAAAGATAGAGATCACACACAGACGTTGTGTTTATGTGTGTTCGTTTGCAGGGGCATTCACGTTTCTTTGTGTGTGTGTGTGTGTTGTGTGCTTGGTTTGTTCTGTGTCTTTGTGTCTTTGTCTTTTTTGTTTATGTTCTGAGTGTGTTGGTGTGTGTGTGTGTCACTTGTTTGTATTTGGGTTCTTGTATTTTAGGTGTTTGCGTGTGAGTGTGTGTGTGTGTTTCATGTGTGTTGCTGTGTGTATGCTGGCAGATTATTTTTTCTGCGTGCCATTTCACAAGAGGCCCTGCCGATCCACACACACACACACATCATTTCCTAGCTTTCTGTTTTATTTTTGTTCATCGCTTGGCTTCCGTGATTGAGATGGTTGTCAGGAAGGAGTCGCAATATCAGCCAAGAGGCCAAGCAGCCTGAGCCCAACACCTCTGGGCTGCAGAACAGAACCAACAAAAACACGCCGTCGGGGTGGCAGTCGGGTCTTCAGAGCGCCTTTTTCATTGGCAGGCAAGATGGAGGATGACCAGGAGAATGAGCATCCTGTGCGGAATTTGGCGTGGCCCTCAAAAACTCAGATCAAATGTGTCAAATGCATCCAGGAAACATGTTGGTGGTAATTGAGAAGCTCATTTTTTGGACAATCCACTCAGGAAGTGTGTGTTCGATTTTTTGCGGACATTGCAGATCTACAGAAGCTCAACTGGAACCTTTGATGACTACCAAAAGACTCGAGGCCACACAATTGGAATCGCATTTCTTGGTTGCAGACATGAAATACTGTGGATGGACAAAATCCAGTACCAGTTGATAGGTGGTTTGTCCCCCATCATTTGTCGGGCTTCATGCATCCCAACTGGTGTGAAGTTGATTTTGTCCATGCAGAGTACCATTGCTGCCTGCTGATGGCAGAAATGCTTACATACCGCCCAGAAGCCATGGGTATGAGGTTAATGTTGATCAACCTGAAATGTGGTCGGGGCACACACACACACATCCCCATGTAAATGATGTGCACTGCTTCGGTTCGAAACAAACTATAAGCGGTTGCAAGCACCAGTTGTCCGACTTGAAGCGCTGGCGTGAGCTTGCTGTTCCTTTCCTCAAGATCCCCCGCCCGCCCATCACCCAACACAGAAGCAATCACAATCAAAAATCAGCAACCCGCAAAGCACCCCTCAACCCCCGCACCTGCTCCTTTCAGGAGGTTTCTCGAAAATTCCTCAGGTGGTTCCTCTTCGTTCTCCCACCGAAACCACACCGGGTGCGGCAACTCTCTTTCGGTGGGCTCTCGGATGGAATCGAGCAAAGGCTCTGGCTCCGTGTTCCGCCTGTCTTTCTGGCTTTTCTGGGCTGGATGTGGCGCGGTTTTTTCAGGGACTCCGAAAGGACACGGCTGCCATGGTTTTAGGTAAAAACTGTGTTACACTTACTTCCTGGAATCTTCTTGGCCGTCCACTCGATCAGAGTGGGAGGCCAGGGAACGGTTTGCTCGTGGCGGTTTGCTCGCGTGCGAGGTTCTTTCAGTGTGCGACCTGAAGCAGCACGGGGCTGCTTGGACTGCCGAAGGAAATGTGCCTGAGTGAGTCCCTGACAGGGGTGTTCTACTTTTGGGTTGGGGGGTAGGGAGGGGAGGGGGAGGGATCCATATATTTTTTGGAAAGGGAATGCAAGCCTAGTGAGAAACTGTTTTTGAGGGATTTTGTGCCACCAGTCCACTTCGGATATCAGTTTAAATGACATGTCAATTGAATACAGTAGACATTTGTAACCATGTTGGTAGAAGGAAACAAACGAGAACAACAGGCGCTATATGAGAAAGGGATGAACTATTGCGCCTGCACGAACAAAAAATGGCTTGCTCACCATCCAACTAAACCAAGCATGGCGAAGTTATTCAGGCATACTGTGGATGGGCGAAATCCTGCACCACTCAAACAAAGCCATGGTTGAACCCAGTGCTTGTTGGTATAAACCCTTGGGGGAATCGACTTCTTAAACCCGGGGTTTCTGAGATGGGTTTGGTCCATCCCACGGTACGCATCATCTAATTTCGCGAGCAAAGGTACCCGCCACGGAGGCCGAGGGAACCCGATAAAAAAAAGTCGTCGCCATCGGTTATGCATAGTCCCGGATGGATGGATGGATGGATGGATGGATGGATGAATAAATAAATAGATAAATAAATAAATAAACAAACAAAAAAATGAAGGAGTCTGTTGCTCAGGGCATGTCGAGTTCCAGGACATGGGCTGAGATTTGCCGTCCATGCCGTGCAAAAGACTCCCCGATCCGTGGGGTTGATCAATATATTGGCCCCCCAAAGATGAGCATGGGTCACGTTTTCCCATTTTTAGTTGTGGGACATCTCACCTCTTTTTTTTTTCTGTGGTTGTTTTGATCATCCCATGGTATCACGGACCTTTTGAGCACCCCCCAGGTCCATTTCGGGGCGAACCACTTCGGAGCTGAGGATGTGCCCACTGCACGCTGCGGGGCGCAGACGGCTTGGGGCCAAGGGAGCTGGGAGCTGGCAGCCGATGGTCCTGGAGTCCTGGAGGCATCACTCGGGGTTTATGCCATGATACCACCGCCTCTACAAAATCCTGCACCACTTTCAAAACCATGGTTGAAACCATAACGTTCGTTGGTATTTGCAGGGGAATCGACTCATTCCAGGGTTTCTTAGATGGTGTAGGATTTCGTCCATCCACAGTACCATCTCTTGTTGGGGGGTTCGTCTTTGGGGTTAGGCCCTTTCTGTTGTATCACAGATTCGTGGCATTCCATTTCCCACAGCCCCGGTCCAACCATTCGTTTCAAGCATCCTTCTTTAAAAAAAAATAATAAAAAAAAAAGCTTTTTCTCCGGCCTTTTAATGGTTTCCTGAGAAGGAGCCCTGGAAAGAATCTGAGGGGGCTGGTGCATCAATTTTGAAGATGTTGCTCCAAAGTGGCAAAAGGACCACAAACAAAGGTGGTTTTGATGTTGCAAGGGCTCCATTCAAGTGAACATGTCGTTGGTTCAAACATATGTTTGGTCACTGTGGGTTCCTGTTCAAAGACTTTTTTGACCGGTCCAACTCGACATGACAGAATTTAGTCAAGGCATTGCCCTGAATTCTACAAGGTGATTTCCAGCGTCAAATTATTGACCACTTTTCAGACCAAATCTAACGGCTTGCTGGGGGTGGGGGGCGGATCGAACTCACGAGGGGTCCCTAGATCTCCTCTCTGAGCTTTTGGATGCCCTTCAGTTTCCTTAGGGTGATGTTCCAAGGGGCAAGAAAGGGGAGACCTGAAAGCCTTCCAGATGTTTTTTTTGTGGTTTTAACTCTCTGGTGGGTATCAAAGTTGTTTCCCTTTGACTTACCACAACTTACCACTTAGAGGGTGATTTTGAGAGTAAGATCATGGGGCCCGTTTCCAGGAGGAGTGCGTTCCTCACTGTTCTTAGCATGTGTTTTTAGTGTTTTAGTTTTTTGGTTCTGTTCATTTTTACTGGGGGTCTGCAAAAAGCAAAGTTTTTTGCTACCATACCAAGAGTAGAGATGGTTCTCTTCCATGTTGAGAAGTTTTAAGGGCAGCAGAGGCCTTGGCAAGCTATGGCGCATCGTGGACCCCAAAGCTGGCAGCACAGCATCGGCATATCAGATGGGGCTGTGGTTGTCAAAACCGTTTTGGGATCCCATTTTGGTTGGCCGGCGCACCGCACCTTAGAACCTATTTTAGTGGGGATTGGGATGTTCACTGGGGGTACGATTTGGATTTTGACCCATGGCCGCGGAATGAACGAGGGAAGGAAGTACGCCAGTGTCTAGAGTTGCTGTCGCTGCAGACTATCGTGCTGAAAGGCATGTGCTGCAAGGCAGTTTGTTCAGACATTAGATCATTTCAGGAATTGGATGACAACAGAAAAGGTTGCCAGAAGATACTCAGGTCACTGTCACACCACCTCCCTTCTGTTTGCTGATGTATTCAGTACTCAGTCAGGAAAGATTAAAAGGGGTCTAAGAATCGGGGTCCATCCTTGCGCCAATGGACAATTTGTGTGTGAAGCACCCTGGCTCAAAATTAAACAGGAGGGGTTACGCAGGTTTTGGTCCATGTTTCCAATTGACAGCGTTCCATTTTGGTACCGGTTTTTTGAGCCACAGCCATTTGTTAGAACCCACTTTGGGGCACTCAACTAAGGGTGGATGTCGTGAGTTCTGCGCTTCATCGTGCCTCTTGAGGTCACGATGAACACCCGAATGTGACCTCCGGAGTTCCTGAAAGGGGCTGAGCTTTTCTAACCCGAAAGGAGGTTCAATCTTGGCCCGGCGAGGAGGGCAGCACACCCTTTTTCACTTTGGTGCATTTTGCTTGGCTGTTAGGACTTGAACTTTTTGCCAACTAATGTGTTTTCCACTAAACCACTAAAAGTTAAACTTTTAGCAGGGGAGCAGAAAGCAATCGAGAGAATCAGGTCCCTTTGGAAAGTGCTCCAACTGATTCTTACGGGGCGGAATCAGTTGGAGTCCCAGCCAGCGGGGTGCGGACGCGGGCTCCACTTCGCTTGGGGCGTGTGGTTTGTTTCTGGGGGGATGTGCAAGAAGGCAGGTGACAGCCACACTGATGGACAAGCTCGGCTTCGCACCGGTTGGTGGGTGGATGATCCCAGTATTCATCACTTCACTCTTCTTCACATAATTTTTAGTTTTCTAGGTTTTTTGGTTCTGTTCCTTTTTACTGGGGGTCTGCAAAAAGCAGTCAGCTTTTTTGCCAGCCCATACCAAGAGTAGAGATCATTTTCATCAGGCGTTCATTCCAGCTGGTGCAGGATTTGCCCATCTGTAAGGCCCCCTCTTTGGGTTGCATCTTCCCCAACAACAGCCCCTGGCACCATTCCAGAACCCTAGCCCACACCCGAATCACCCCAGAACATATTTGGGCAGAGACCCCAAAGCTTTCAGCTGTTCGGGGGAAAAGCCAAGCGCTTGGCATCAATTTGAGTAGGACTACACCGCCATGCGCATTCCCCGTTTCGACAACTTGTTTTCCGTAGCCCGTCATTGAGCCCTTTGCCACAAAGGGGAAAAATGGTCAACAAAGAGACCCATAGCGAGTCAAAAAACGCCAACTGACTGGTTTCCCCAGATCTTTACCTTTGGGACCCTTCTACCCTCCGAAAAAACGACCCGGCCAGGAAAAACGGTTTGAATTCACCAGGTAGATTTGGTCTGTTTGTTTGAAGGGTACCTGGACCCCAAACTAAACATTAACAAAGGGACTTCCCCAACCATAATTTTCGCACAATGACCAAGTTGTTATGGACAATTTGAGGGTCCAGGTACCCCTTGATTTTTGGCTTCAAAGGGAAACCAATAGGGTTTGCCAGCATTTTGGGGGTCCCCTAAAAGGACCCCCCCCCATGTGTGCGCTAAAGAACATCTCGGAACGCTTGCAAGGGACATCGGACTGGCTTTTGAGCCGGCCATCGATTTTGATCGTTTCCGGTGCAGTCCTATCGGTTTCTGGTCGTCATGTGTTTTACTCCTTTTTCAGTTAAGATATTTGGGGTTTATGTTGGTTTATGTTAGTTCTTGTTGATAAGCTATTTCGGCCTTGCAGTCCAGTTATCACCATCAAAAGACAAGGGTTGGGTTTATATTTCACCGCCATCATTCGAGGATTGTCATCATCCAAAGTGGGGTGCAAGGCCAGGGTTGGACCCTAGGGTAGGGTTTCTGTTGGCTTGTGTTGGTAGCCCAGTCCAGGCCTTTATAGTCAACCTTTAAAATTGGCAACCAGTGAGCATGAGGGTTGCGGGATCACTCGGGGTTTATCCAACCACTGTGATACAAGTTGAACTCTTCCCTTGAAAAAGGGGGATATGTCTTTGGGAAGGCTGGTTTGCCTAAATTCTGAAAGGCAGGGTTGGGGGATCAAGGGGTTTCTCCCCACTTCTGTGATACAAGGGAATCCCCCTTATGAAGAAAATAGTCTTTGGGAAGCCCATTGTGTTGTATCACAGAGGTGGATTCCATTTCCCACAGCCCTGCTGAGCATGGGTTCTCATCACTTTGGTTCTAGCTTTGGATCGCCCTGTGGATCCTAATATTCTAATTAGCCAGTTGTCCCCGGTGAGTTTTCCGGCGAGAACAACCAACAACAAACAAAATCTGTGACTGTCCTCTTTTGGCCGCAGTTATAAGTTCGTAAAGATTTGATCGTTTGAACATGTCTCAATTGCCTCATATCGCTGTTACAATTATATATGGTTTAGGAGCACCCTATCGTTGTTAGTAACAATCAGTTGGGGCGGAACACAACCAACAACCTGCGGGGAAATGCACAGTGATGTGCTGACTCTATCTTCAGGTAGTGTTTACTAAATGTCAGTTGCAATCTGTAGAGGAATTGTACTTGCGGGACAGATACGGCTTGCGTACAGACACACACGCACACAATAGACACACACACACTGACACCAAGAGAGACACGACCACACACGCAGATACACGCACACACATAGACGCGTACAGACAAACCCACACATAGGCACACACACATAACCGCATACAGACAAACAAACACACGCGGGCACACCCACGCACGCACGCACGCACTCATGCGCAGCACTCATGCGCAGGTGCAGGCGCAGGCACACGCACACGCACACGCACACGCGCACGCACATGCACATGCACCCCCACACCCACACACACACACACCCACCCACCCACCCACCCACCCACCCACCCACCCACCACCCACCCACCCACCCACCCACCACCCACACCCACCCACCCACCCACCCACCCACCCACCCACCCACCCACCCACGCACCCACGCACGCACGCACCCACGCACGCACGCACCCACCCACCCACCCACCCACACCCACACCCACACACACACCCACGCACGCACGCACGCACGCACGCACGCACGCACGCACACACACACACATACACACATACACACAAACACACATACACACATACACACATACACACATACATCCATATAAACAGGCCCACACCCACGGGCGGCTGAGTTCGGACCACAATTCTCAACCCAGCAGCCCGCGAGGTATTTGCATGGCGGCTGTGACGACAAGAAGGCTTGGGCCAGTTTCGGCGTTGTCATCGCCCGAGCGCCCTGTAGGGTGGACCTCAGTGAAGGCACTTTTCGCATGACAATGTGCTCCTAGCGAGCAAGTCATTTGTCACAAAAAACTGTTGTACTCACCCGGTTGACTCCGTGACCATGAGAGCCACAATCAAAACCCGGGTTGATGAAGCTTAGTAAAGGACGATCCCAACCAGAAATAGCTGCAGCCGCCTTCTTAATCCTTACATGGTTCTGGGTCTACCATTTTAGTACCGGGTTTTGATTGTGACTCATGAGACAAATGGACCTCGGTCGAACTTTCTCCCAAGTGGAAAGATCAATTTGAGGTCATTGCGCTATTTTGACCCATTTCCGGACTTTCTTGGGAAGTCCTTGTGGTGTTCCTTCATAGTCGCTTTCAACCAGCAGTGTTCACTTGTTGGCTCAAGGATCTAACATCGGTTTTACAGTTTTAAGATTTTTTCAGGTGCCGCTCCATACCCTATAGGGTTCAACCCCCAATTCAGGAATGATCGCAATCCATTAGTAAATAATGAGTGGTGACATGAACCCCCCTTGGTTTAACGGCGGTTTGAACCCCAGGGCGTGTTTGCTTTGTGTTTGTCACACGGTTTCACCACGGTTTCACAAAGTAGCGCCCGAGAGAGGGAGGGCCAGGCTTTGTGGTGGGGTCAGCTCGTTTCGAGCAAGAAAGAAGCAACGGCAGGGTATCACGTCGTGGGTATCACGTCGTGGTATCAGTCATTCTTGCTGGACATGCCCGATAGGATCGGCGAACACGCATAACTACGTCAAGTTCGTGTCCATGGGGAGCTTTGGCTTTGCAAAAAGTAAGAATTTCTGCATGTTTTGCCACACACCAGCTGGAGTTTTTGGTGGATCTTTGACCGAACCCTTGGCATCACCGAGTTTGTCGCCACGGCTTGGCTACTTTCCAAGCACCTAGGAAGAAATCTCCCGAGTTCCTGGACTTGAAGCTTAGGACAATTTAAGTGGTAAATGCCAAACAGTTTGGACTTGGCCCATCTCGATCGGGTCTTGAGCAGAGAAAGGAGATGCTAGACTTCCTCTTTGAGCCCACATCCGCCAGGCCTACGGGGACCTTCATTTGCTCGAGATTGAGCAGATGAAGTGGACAGAACTCCAGTGCGAAGGCGAGCGCCCTTCTTTTATTTTCTTCGTTTTATTTTCCCGGGCGGGTTCCTGTCCGTGGTGCCTTTTCTTTCCTCGGGCGGGTGCTTGTTTTTTCCGTCTGCGGTGCCTTTTTCTCCAGTGCGTTCTTTCCAGATCGGAATGGATGGCAATTGCAAACGTAGGAGTCCTTCTAAAGCACAAGTTCCGGAACAAAGACTACTCAGCTTCACATGCAACCAGAAAAGCCTGTTTGTTTCAGGGAAGTCCTTTGGAGGGATTCCTTTTTTTTCAGTTGCGGCTTAGGGAAGTAGTCCGCCAAAGGGCTCCAGCGATGAACGCCAAGTGCGTCCGCATCGCCGTGTATGGCTCGAGCTTGAGCCGAAACTGGAACAGCGCCTAGGCAAACCGGCTCAAGGCAATTTCTTGCAGTCACTTTCGATCTGGGACATGTTGCACTCTTTGTCACCGAGACTGACACCAAAAGACAACAAAAAAGCCTTACATACAACCAAACACTACACAAGGCACACACACACACTCTCCTTACAAACTCCATGTCCTTATAGCCCAACAGCCGCTGGCTTGGATTTTCATCGCACCAATTGCTTGGAGCGCCCTCTGCGAAACGTCATGCGCGCGTCGCGGATCCTGGCAGCGGTCCGTCTGGGTGAGACCGAGGCGAAGCTGAGCGGAGGGATTTGAAATGCGGAGGCCTCTTAAGGGGATTGGTGGCATCCTCAGCTTTTGGCTTGACTGCTATTGGGTTGGATCTTTAGACTTCAACTTGTTTGGGAAATCAACGGGTTTTCCACTAAACCCCCCAAATAGTTAAACTTTTTGCAGGGGGGTCAACAGCAACCAAGTTGGGGTAAACCCCAAATTTTACCCATGCCCCAGGATTCCTTGCCCCCATGAAAAAAAGGAATGGCCCAAGGGGACTCAATTTGATGATGCCAAGCCTGAACGGTAAACGACGGGTGGAATATGAACCCAACCCCATTGCTAGGTCCCCCAGCAGTGCCCTGTTCCCTTTTGGGGGGGGCAGAAAAAACATCGGGTACCAACTTATTACCAACTTATTCTAACCTCTCTACTGGAGGACCTAGATTGTTTTGGTGGCAACTGAACCATAGGGCATGGCCTGCAAAAGTTGCCGCATACCACTTAGGATGTTCAACCCAAGCAGCTTCTAGCCTGGGGGTGAATTTCCTCATGACCATGGGTAGAACCGCGGGTTGAAAAAGCAAGTGATACTGTGGATGGACGAAATCCACTTCGCACCACTTCGAAACCATGGGAAACTCATTGTTTGCAGAAACCAGGGTTTCTTTGGTGCGAAATGGATTTCGTCCACAGTTGCATTTGGGTGGCGTCCTTGTTTTCTAGCAAAACCCGGCCATCTCTCAGATGCATCCTTCTCGTGGCTCTTTTGCGGTCCTTCTCCTCAACCGGAAAGGAGATCCCGATCACACCCAATGGATGACTAGGTCTGTCATCTGCTGCTTCGAGCGGAAACCAAACCACGTTCGTAGGGGTTGGCCTCTGGGGGAACAGAACCAACGATTCCTCCCACATGGAGTTGTCCTCAGTCCACGGGGAAATTCCGGAGCTGTCCCAGCCTTCGGCCCGGAAAATGGTTTGAGCCTTTTGGCTGTTCGAAAGGATCAGGATCAGGACTGGGATCCGAAAGCGGGGACTGGATCCGATCAGTTTCCCAGGGCCAAAAGGCAAACTCTGGTGGCGGCTCTTCGAGGACGGAGACCGAGCATTTCTTGGGGTCCGTGGCCTTTGAAACAAGCCTTAGGACTGTTCAGGTATGCAACACGCAGATTGGGGGCAATTATCACCATCACGGGCCAGAAAGACAATATCTATGGGTTTCCTCGGAAGGAAAGCACAAGGGGATAGATGAAAGTAGCACATTAATCATTTGCCCTGAATGATAAATGCGCCCTTTATAAGAACAGTCTCCTGGGGAAGAAACAAAATGGGGTCTTCCGTTTAAATAGCTTAATTCCACGTAGTATTGGTTTAGCATTGGCTTCGTCGTGGTTTAGCAGTATAGTTTGGTATTGGTTTGGTGCTGATTCCAAATTATGCTCTGATATGATTGGAGTTGGGGTGTATTGGCTAATTCAGTATTTGGGGATTTAGCGGGTTTAAAGAAGTAACATTGACAAATAGGATGCATTTCTCAATGGGGGAAAGATAAATCAGCTAGTACATATCAGGACTTGGCTGGGCTCCTTATTTGTGAGGCGAGACTGTTGGGTACAGCCAATGAAGCAAGCTGCGTTTTCATCGACTGATTTGTTGTTTTCGGCAGAATTCGGAAGCAGGGTCTCTAAAGGTATCCTGTTTGATTAGACGTACTTCCTGAGTTCATTCTTGAAACTTTATTGGAAGACCATTTTGGTAGCACCATAAACAGTTTTCGGGAGTTTTTTGGCCAGTCCACTCGATCGGAAGTGAGAAGATAAACTGGCACGAAATACCCGGGTGAAAGCAGCATTGTTGGACAGAGTCTCGTTGTGAAGGGTCGCGTTTAAAACCAAAAAAAACAACGCTCAGGTGATTCCCATCCGCACTCGGAACCGGCCTGCTGGAACCCTCCTTCCAGAACACCCTGCACAGGGACCTCCAAAGCTGAAAAGCTGTTGGGGGTGCAACAAGGGGGGGTACGCTCCAAACAAAGGTCCTGTTTAGGGGGGTTCCCCTCCAAAAGCCATGTTTGCCACCCCATGTCTACCTGCGCACCCGAATGCTTTCCACGAGGTGAATTTCTCTTGTGCGCGCAGCCTCAGGTGAACCAAGCGCTGCAGAGGCTGTCGCCCGCCTGGAGGCGAACCGCTCGCCTCGCTTTGGTTGCAGTGTTTGTGTCAAAACGGGACCCCAAAATTGGTGGAGTCCCTTTTGGTTTCTCTGTGAGACAACCTGCAAAGGTTTGTAATTGCCCTAAAAACCAAACACACCGACACACACACACACACACAGACACACGGGGTTTTAAGCCCGACCCGCAGCGAGCAGGTTTGCGATTCGTGTTGGAAAGGCATTTCAGTTCGCCCCAGCTCGAAAGCCACAACGCTCAGCGCTGCTGATCTAGTGGCGGCGTGGCGGGGTGTTTTGACTCATGGCCGCAGGTGCGGTAGATCTTTCCCCCCTCTTGTGGGGCCTTTCTCTTTAGCGGAAGCTTTTTGACCTGGCGTTTGGCTCCTGAGGTCCTAGAATGTTCCGGTAAATCAAGTTCGCCCTTTGTGCGTTTTGACCATCGACTGGTCTGGGTTCGGGCCCCCTTCCATGCAATATCGATAGATTTACGCATCTTGCGGATAGGGCGGGGTGTTTCGGAACCCACAGTGATTCGGAATCCGCCGGCCGGGATCTTGGGATGTAATGTTGACCCAGGATCTAAGCAGAACCCGAAACCCATTATTAGGGGGGTGAAAACCCCTCCAAAAGTGGTCCGAATCTCCACTAAAAGGAATTGGACACCCCCCGATGAAAATCAACCAGGGGTTTATTAATCCGGGGTCAACATTACCTGAAATTTTACCCTCCCCACAGGTACTTGGTTCCCATAAGACGAACCCACATCGGCGATTTTTCGAAGGCCCTTGTACTCAATTGTTCCCAGGAAAAGGGGAGTCGATTTGCGAGGATGAACCCAAACTCTTCCCCCAAAACAAATATGGCTGTGGCTCAAACATGTGGGACCAAAATGGCACCTTGGTAAATGAGGTCAATGGAACCAAAGACTAAAACCCGCGTAACCCCAGCTCGTTACTTTTGAGCCACACCCATATGATGCCATGGCTCTGAATCAAAATATGATACCCTCCGGGAAAGACATGGGGAACCTCCCACTCGAGGGGACCAGCCCCCACGTCCTTTTGGTCGCCTTAGCCTTGGTCTCCAAACCACTAGGCTCCAAGCCACCAGAAAACACGAGGGAAGCGTTTGGGTTACCTGGACCCTCAAACTACCCATAAAAATGGGATATCACCCCATAATTTTGGGGGTCAAACCCATTTTTAAGGGAATTTTGAGGGTTCAGGTACACAGTTCCACAGGTGGTCTTCGTGTTCATTCGCCAGGGTGCCATCTTGGGGATTCCGTTTTTTCGGCGCCACAAGCTGGCGGTCTCATTCGGTACTTGGCCGCTGCCAGGCTGAGTCCCGCTCCTTGCCCGCGCCTCAAGTCGGTCGGCCAAAGCTTTTCTTTGGGGCTCAGCTACCTGACGGGGAAACGTACATTGCCCGCTGGACCGGGGAACCCTTCCAAAGAGCATCCCAACGCTTCGGAAAGGCCCTTCAAGACTTTCCAGATCATTCCCGATGGTTGGGTTTGGGTGTCATTTCCTGTGTTCTTGAGTGGAACAAAGGAGTGCCAGCTGGAGCCTGTTATTTGTAACTTCGGATTAATCCTGAGTACCGTACTAATCAAAATGTTGCTTGGCTTTTGGTGATGACGTGATCCTTTGTACGGGGTTCCTCTGACTAGTAGGGTCCACTGGACTAATCCGAAGTCAACCTGAAGAATCACCCAAGTACCTGCATGAGGATGATTATTGGAATCCTTGTTGAGTGTTTGGTTCATGGTTGTTGTGAAACATTTTAAATTGTTGCTTATTCTGGTTTAGTGGGAAATTCCACTTATCTGTATCCCCTTCCAACGTCAAACAAGTTTTGAGTTGTTGGATGTATCCTCGGCGGACGGATGGATTGTCATCGCAGAGCTGTCCTGTTGGCCAGCCGGTTTGCTGTTCGCGAGCGAAGCGGGGGCAACACGAGCTCACGGCCCCTTTCTGGGTGTTGCAATGTCTCATGGCTTGTGGGCGATGTTCAAGCCTAAGAAGTTGAAACTATGGTGTGATCTTTGACATGCATCATGGGCGTGTCAGAGGCAGGGTTCTTCTTGACTACCTTAAAGTCGGCTCAAACCCAGGGGTTCCAAAGGCTTTGGGGACATCAACCACCCACCCACCCCTTGTTTTAAGTCTATGCGGCAGTCAAAAGGTGATTGGGGTTTTAGTCCGTGAGGCAAATGGGCACCGGCCACCTGGGAAGCACGCATTACCCCCCAAACAAAAAAGACAACTAATATGGCCATGGGTCAAAATCCAAAGCCCGCACCGCCAGTGAACATCAACCAATCCAACCACTAAAATAGGTTCTAAAATGGGTGGTGAATTCACCTACCCCAAAATGGGATCCCATTGGTGTTGACCTACAGGCATGTGAGCGTTTTTTCGTGGTTTACGAGAGAACAGAATTACAAGACCACACATGAGAGAGGAAGCAGTCATATATTAGATGTTGGTGCCGTGCTCACTAGCTGAGGTTTGGAGAGGACTTTCCAGTTCAAGAACTTTCAAGCCGCCTTTGGCTTCATGTCCCGAGTTGCCATTGCTGCGGACAAGGCCGGCATGTGCTCCTCGCAGTCTTTCATGGCAGGGAGACTTGATCATGGTTGCACATATTATATATATATATATATGTTGTTTTTTTGTTTTTTTCAGGTACCAGTGTTGGGCATTTGAGCAACGAGTGTTCCATTGATGCTTTGGACTGCCGGCGAAATCGATCGAGGGTTCGAAGCGAGTGTGTTGCTTGTCCCTCGGAGTGCTGGTACAAACCGTTGGGAACGAATGTTTGGACGTGAAGCTTTTTGGGAAACGGAGGGATTTTCCATTGGACAAGTAAAGTAAAGCCTTCGGCAGAGGGGTCAATGAGGGGTCAACAGCTACCAAGGCAGAATTTCCCGATGGAACTAACCAACGTCTTCGATTCTCGCTGTGACCTTGCTTTTTTGCCCGCGCCTCTAAGGGAGCCATGTTTATCCTGGAAGAATCATAGTGACCTCGCAAGGTTGGTCATGAAGTTGCTTCGCTTGAGGTGTCCGTTAATTTCCATTGAGCAACCAAGCCTTGGCCATAGGTGTCCTTTTTGGTTGTTTTGGCAAAAGAATAGATGTCCTGGTTTACCAGGTGGTTTGCTCATCTACCAGGGCCATCTATTTCCCCCAAAAGGACACCTATGGCCTTGGCATGTATCCCCACTTCATTGCTTGATGTGTCGCTTGATCCTGGTGGACCTGGCGCATCTCTTGTCGAGCCTATTTTCGCGATTGAACTCGCGGCATTCCATGCCCGCGTCCGAGCCAGTTCCGTGATTCCAAGGGAAAACCTTTCAATTGGGAACCCGGGACCCGAGATGAATAAACCCACCCTACTAGCGGGTGCCACCCACAAAATTAAGGGTTTCCAACAAAGGAGACATTCCCTTACCATCTAGAGATCTATGGATTCCGGGTTAGCATAGCTGACAAAGAACACTGTGGTATTATACAAAGGTAACTGTTCCGCAACCACGTCCTTTAGCGAAAGTTTGACATTGTATCAAGTTGTTTGACCATGTTACTATCCTCTTTTTTTTGGGCTCCCCTATTTTAAAACACCCACACCGTTGCTTTGGACGGTTGGCGCCGTTCAGTTTGCGCCCCCGGCCACGTTTGTACACCCAGTCGGCTCGTCGCTTGAAAGTGACCCCAGGCTCCCCGAAGCCTATGAAAGCCCATGGGGAGCCTATAGAAACAGGGTTCGGGAGGGTTCGGGACCCCACTAAAACAGCCTACAGCAAAAAGGGTACCCTCATTCTAACCTCTCTACTGGAGGACCTAGTGGTGATAAGAGGGGGGGCCTTTTCTTTGGGCTCATGTTGAAATGGCTTCACCTGTTGAAAAGGTGGCTAAGATTGACCAGGCCTCAGCACTTTATGTTTGGTTGGGCAAAAAGCTAAACTGGTTTTGGTAGTCACCAGTCTTAAGCATCGCCTTTGGCTGTTGTTCCTACTTCTGTGATACCCTTCGGCCGTGCCAGGTGCAAACTCCCAATTGAAACCTACCCAAAGGACAAACAAAGGGATGGGGAAGTGTTCCGTTCTTCTACTCCCCCTATAAATACTGCCCCCTACAGCAGGTGGCTCTACTTCCTGGTTTACTTGGGGTAAGGCTGCCCCGAGAGGTTGGTGTGATGATGAGGTTGCAGATCCATTTGGCGCCCAGTAGCCATCCATATCATGCGCTGGGAGCAAGGGTTCAGACTTGGACAGTGACAGGACTACTGCCTGGTAGCTTAACATGGCACCTGCCAGAAAGACAAGCAAGCAAGCAAGCAAGCAAGCAAGCAAGCAAGCAAGCAAGCAAGCAAGCAAGCAAGCAAGCAAGCAAGCAAACAACAGTAGAACGTGAATAAGCAAGCAAACGAACAAAAAAACAAGCCCAGAAACAAGCAATCAAGCAAATACCTACCCAACCATCCATCCAAATAAACAACCAGCAGACATGCATGCATTCATACAAGCAACAAACAAGCAAGCAAACAAACAAGCAGGCAACCGAGCAATCAAGCAAGCACACTAGCAAGCAAACAAAGAACCAACCAAGAAACGTCCATAGTTTTAGACAGATCTCATGTTCGAAGAAGCCCTTCCTAAACCCGCTTTCCTTCGACCATAATAAAGTCCCAAACAAGTCAGCAACCTCAAAAGGGAGGGGAAGGCCCATCCCGTGACTCCGCAGGCGGACCATCATCCCAACTGGAGCAACGTGCCACTTGGAGGAATAGGGGCGAGGAATTCGTAGGCACTCTTGGGCCAGGTCCCAAGTCACCCCGTCCTGTCAGGGGGAAGCAAACTCCAGTCTTCTGAAGGCTGATGCCACACCTGAAGAATCGCATACTTTGTTGGTGCATCATTGGGGTGCATGGCTTCCCCTGTTCAAAGCGTCTCATGGTCAGGCAACTTGGCCCAAATGGGCTAATTGGTTGGACCAATTTGGACAGTTGTCACGAGTTCGCTCTTGGTCTCAAGTTGGACGAAGCAATCCGCTACAAGGATTTGATGATCTGCGCCCTTACTTCCAGGGGGATTCCCTTCAACATCAAACATGGACTCGTCGCCTTTTGTTTCGTTGTTTCGTCCGGATTCTGAACAGGTAGGCCTCTAGAGTGTTCGATTCTTGATGACCGCAATGCTTTCTTTACACTTGACAGGAACGGACAACAAACATGGTCTCGGCCAGTTTTCAATTGTGCAAGGCCACGCAAGATGTCACTAGAGGCCGAACTTAGCAAACACTGTCATCAACCTTTGAGAGCATGCAGTGTTTGCTCTTTATATCCCTCTCTCTGGCAAGAGTTGGATCCCCCAAATCACAAACATGAATAGATTATCTCGGTTAGCCTTGGCAAGTCCGAGTCTATTCGGTTTAAGCCTGGCTTCGGCGGGCCAAGCATCCATCGAGAGACGAGACAGCTACATTTCCCATGTCTCCCCTTCTACTAAGGCGGGCTGGGTTGCAAGCTAGTTACCTTGAGAAGCAACAGCTGTGGGAACCAAGGGCAGGGGGGCCTTCTTAAGTCAAGTACCAACAAATCCGCTGGAGGTTTGGGTGGCTGTGCCAGAGATCTAGGTACAACACGGTGGATGTGAAGCTTTGGACCCACGATGCCAACGGCTTGACCGAGAAGGACTGCGCAAAACCTCGAAGCACCACGCAGTGGCGGAAGCATTTGGGCTGGACTTCATTCTTGTTTTTTTGCGGCAATACCCCGTTTTAAGGGGAATTTTGAGGGGTCCAGGTAGAACCATGAATCTCAGTGCCAAACATTTGTGGCCAATTGTCACTTTTGAAGATCTGGATCCTGGTTGAAGTCTGGTGGGAGCTGCACCATTTGACTTTGGATTTCCATTAGGCCGCGTCCCGATTCCTCCGCAGACGATTGAGACAAAATCAATCATTGCCCTTGCCACCCGTTTTTTGTGTGACATATCATCCCTGCCTGAATCTTGGGATCTAAGGACGGCAGGTCACATTCTTGGGGAAGCCTTGTGTTTGTGGCTTGAAAGGAAAAACAAACAGGACATCCAGACGCAATACTGTGGGTGGACGAAATCCTGCACCACTTGGAAACCATGAGAAACCATTGTTTGTTAGTATTTACAAGGGAATCATCATGCCAGAGATTCTTAGTTAGGTGGTGCGAAATGGATTTCGTCCATCCACAGTATCACTGCATTGCCGTGACTTCAAGACGTGCAAACCGCCGACCACCGGCAACCGGCGCGGGAGGATTTCGCGCTTGCGGCGGTCATGGACGAGGCTGCTACAGATGCAGGCAGGCGCCTTTGGAAGAGGCTGACCTGTTCACTTCCCCAGAATCAGCTCCCGTTTTCCTTTTTTGTTTTTTGGGGTCCCTTTGTTTTCCACTAACCAGGCAAAACAGAAAAATGCTGGGGTCCTAATTCCAGCCTAGTGTTCAGGTGGCAAAGTTACTCGGGCCTGAGTAATGAGAATGGGGTTGTGAGGTAAGCGCTTAGACCACAGTACTTAATGATTTCGGGAGAACCATGGTTGTTTGCCCTATGTTGTTTCTCTCCTTTTTGATGTGTATGTGTGTGTGTGTGTGTGGGAAGATGTCTTCTTGAATATACGAAACGGCTGAGTAAGCTTGAACTTTGCTGGCCAATCATTTGAGCAGGTCACGAGGTCTTACTGCCCAAAGGGAAAACAAGAGGGGATGGGTATGTTGGTGTTTTCAGACCCCCATCTAGCACCCACTTCCATTTGCTTAGCAGCATGTCTTTAACGTTCTTGATTGGTAGGGGCCCGAATTCTGCTGAGCTTCTCTGCAAGTCTCAGAGAAGCCAAGCGCATGCCAATTGGACCGCGCCTTTGCACAGCTGAGCCCGATTCTGTAGCTTAGTCATTCCCGGCACAATCTGAGTTTCAAGCCTCCCAAATGGAGGGCTCAATGACTTGCTGGTGCGATAGCTAGGGAAGGACCGAGACCTGGTGTTGAAAATGAATGAACCGGAAGGGGATTCCCTAGCAAACCAAATCCGGGATGATTGTTCTCGGGGTCATTGCAACTTATTCCCTGCCGAGCACCAGCAAAATAAGTGTTGGTGCGGATTGCCTCACCGATTCAGCCCGTCCCTTCCAGCCAGGCTTGTCAAGCTGACCAGTGAAGCGGCGTGGCGGTGGCTTAGGGCAGCCCGTGCTGTGTGGTTACCATGGTTTGTCAGAAGTGCCGACCCTTTGGACGCGTCCCGATTTAACGGGAAGCCAAACGCCTGGAGGAGACATAGAAGCATCCATAGCTTGTCATTCAGTGAGTTTACTCTATATGATTTGCATCTGCACCTATTCGTTTTGGAGTACAGCGGGCCAAGTAGGGATGCCAAAAACTAGATTTGGCTAGCGGCCACATGCCCAGCCCCGCGAGAACCTGGCGAAAAAAAGAAAGGGCCTTCGAGCAGCTGGAAGAAAGGCGGCGTTCCTTGCTGGTGCTCAGGGAATGACCCAGGAAGAGGATTCCCTAGGAAACCATAGGGGATGGTTTAGAGGGATCATTCCAACTCATTCCCTGCCAATCGAAACAGCAAGTCTTGGATGGTTTTTGCGGAAAACCAAAATGGATGCCAAACTCCCAGATGGGTTTCTACTTTTATCTTTTTTTGAGGGGCATCAAGTACCGACTGTATTTGACACATTAGCCAGGCAGGAGGCTTCGAACTCATCTTATCTCCGAGTTCCATGGCATCCATTCTTTTGGATCGGGGCTCACCGGGCATTCAGGTTGTGTATCTTCAGATTTGAAGCAATGGACCAAGTTGTGGATCTTTGGCTGTTCGATGATTGTTCATGTGTGAGTCCATACTTTTTTCGCCTCAATGTCAGCATGAGGCAGTGTCTGAGAAAGTCGGATCCC
The DNA here is from genome assembly GCA_963377175.1 of Effrenium voratum. NCBI lineage: Eukaryota > Dinophyceae > Suessiales > Symbiodiniaceae > Effrenium > Effrenium voratum. The sequence goes on from CAUJNA010003422.1 coordinate 373,428, forward strand.
TTTTTAGATCCCATTTTGGTTGAAAACACGAAAGCAGATGGGCTTAAAGTCGCCATGGGTTGCCATCAGATTTGCAAGTTGAATCAGGTTTCTGGCAACCCATAGGATTTTTAGTTCCCGCTGGTCTTCCGTTTTGGTTCAGCCTCATGTGGGAGCTTGCGGCGATGGATTAGGGCACTGCCCCTTTTGGCTTCAAACACCTCCAAAGGGTCCTGAGAACGCAAACTATGGGTGTGTCGCTTTCCGGTTTTCCTTTTGTTTCCCCTTCAAAAGCACAAGAGTGCTGAGAAAAAAAAGACACACCCAAACAGACCCAAATATACTGCAAGGAACCACGGCCCATTCTTACGAGGCTCCGCGCCAGTGTCGCGGTGGGGCCACACCATGGAGGGCTACGATACGGCGCGGAAGCGATTCGTGTGCTTCGTGCGCTTCGTTCTTCGATCCATGGCCTTGGCTGTAACGATGGAGTGGAGTTCCTGGACGCCCCCAAAGTTGCCCACAACTAAAAACGGATTTCACCCACCATAACTTATAGAAAAAGCAATTTCACCCACCATCACTTGAGGGCAATAAGGCACATTTGGTTGGTAGTTGGAGGTTCCTGGTTACTCGTTTTGTGATGGTCAAGGAGTTTTACCCTTCCCACTCGCATGGAACCCACGAAGGCCTTTTTCAGGTACCCTCCAGTTGTTATGTGGGGAGCGTTTAGACTCTTACATTGGAGCTTATGTGGCTTCGACTCGTCGGTCAAGCCTCATTGCAGTATTTGTCGAGTCGCTTGGGATCCAGCTGGGAAGTCTGCTGAGCCACTGGCTCAAAACCTGGGTAGATGAAGGTCAGTAAGGGCCAATCCCAGCCATAAATAGCTGCGGATATCCGCCTTCTTATTTTTTTACATGGTGCTGGGTTCACCATTTTAGAACCGGACTTTGATTGTGGCTCTGCTGTTTTGATCCCGATCCCCGCGTTCGGATCCCGATCCCGCATTTTGACCGAGCTTTGGGCAAGTTGAACCGCTGGGCGAGGAAGTTCTGTAGTTGGATTGCATGGGCATGCAAATCCCATCCAAGATGGGCGTGTTTCACTTTTTGCGGGGTCCCTTTGCGAGGACGGTTTCAATGTTTGTGGCTTCTTGAGGGGATTCGCCCTGTCAAAGACCGGAGTGCGATAGGTATTACCCCTGCTTCACTTGGCGGTTCCCAGCCGGTTCCTTGAATTTTTAGCTTTTTAGGGTTGAGCAGGGGTTTCCATTGAACCCGCTAAACGCTAGACGTTTCTTCCCCCGCTGGTTGAAGGGTGTGTGTGAAATTCATCAGATTGATCACCCCACGAGCCCAAAGCCGGTGAGAGCTAAACCCACCACCCCCCAAAACCAACCAACCTCCCGACCCCCTCGAAAACGGTTCGATGGGACATGGGTGTGTCTTTGTGGGCATACCTTTTTATTTTTGCTTGGACAAAAAATCCTCAGGGAAGACACCTTTTGGGAGTTGGTTTAAGGGGAATCCAAATGGGAGCTGGCTCAAAATTAAACAGCAGGGGAAACCGCAGGTTTTGGTACCCATGTTTCCACTTACCGATCGGGCAACCCATTTTGGGTACCTTTTTGTTTTTTGAGCCACAGCCAAATGGGAGTTGGCCATGTGGGTCTTGTGGCCTCCAGGAGTTGGTGGTCTTCGGTGGCATCGCCGAGGCGTGCTTTCTTTTGTTGCCTCTCCGTTGGGGCAGCACAACGTTCTATCGCAGGGGACCCTCAAGAGAAACAAACACCCTGCACAAGGCATCCCCACCCGCTTGAATATGGAATTGGGGAGGGGGGGGACCCCTGGAATTCTCCATTTCCCTTTCATGGGGAAGACTAGATAAATAGAGTTGGGGACCCCCACCCCCCTCCCCCTTCTGGTAGTGGGGATCACGGTGCTTCTCTTACCACTCCTGGCACCTGGTTTTTTTAAGTACTGTTTTGTTTGCAGGTACCCTTGTTTGACTTGGCTCAAAGGGACACCAAAAATAATCCCTTGCCACAGGGGTCCCCCTTTGACTTTACCTCGGACACTGCTCACAGCTGATCCAGCAACATCTGGTGGATGAAAACTCCTAGCGTAAAGTCCTCACCATTAATAGGTGCTGGTATCAGCCCTTTTGATTAGTTATACTGCTTGGACTTGGCCATGACTCCACATTCGCACTTATCTAAAAAGCGTGTAGTGTCCCAGCACACATAACAATAATTTCGAGGTGTCCAAGTCCGTTTTTGTGTTCTTGTTGGCGGGGGGCGGGGAGGATGCAAAGCATCCTGACCCGGTCGATACTCTAAGTAGGGCCTGGGAATATTCCTGCCAACATAGCGCCACGTGCTGTCAGGAGACGGCTTTGCTGTCAGACGAGGGCGCAAGGCTCGGGTAGTCATTCAACTGGATTTGGTTCTAAGTTCTAACCTTCTTGGATGTTTTCCCGGACCAGCGGTGCCCATTCTTGCTTTTTGATTCAAGGCTTAGTTGCAAAAGGCCAACCTTTGGACCATTTGGTTTCCCTGATTTGGTCTACATGGCTGTGAATTTTAATGGGGAACCCCTCCCAAGTGGTGGTGTACATAAATCCCCGCCTAAATGATGTTAAGATTCACACCCATATTTACTTTGGTGCATGTTGCTTGGATGTTAAGACTTTAATTTTTGGCCAACTAGTGGGTTTTCCATTAAACCACTACAAGTTAAACTTTTAGCAGGAGAGCAGAAAGCAACCGAGTTTATTTGTGGCCCCAAAAGGTTAATCCTTTATTTCTGGTCCCTTGGGGCTGAGAAGGGGCTTCGACTCAACGAAAGAGGCCATATGGTCGTTGGGTCGTTTGGGTGAACCACGTAGAGTCTTACTCAGTTCCAGTTGCCATGTTTCGGAGCTGACTGAATGGGCGTTCTGCCTCTCGGTACACGATGTTTTTTTTGGTTATTTGCTGTGATGCATGCCAAATGCCCTATGATGTTCATTTTCCGCTGAAGGAAGGGGTGGCGATTGAAATTCATGTTTGGTGCTGTTTTCCTTGGACGCCATGTGCGCATGTTGGGCTCGTACAGGACTGTGCCGCTTGTGCTCTGGCACAGTGTCGCAAAGACTGGTTGCTCTGGATTCGTGTACTACCGCTGTGAAAGTGTGGCTGCATTGCTACCTGGACCCTCAAACTACCCATAAAAATGGGATATCACCCCATCATTTTGGGGGTCAAACCCATTTTTAAGGGATTTTTGAGGGTCCAGGTAGATGTTTTCATCTTTTTGGATGCCATTTGTGTGCATGTGTGTTCCGCGTTTCCCTTCTCGGGATTGTTAAGGGAAACCAAAAGGGAAGTCACCCACTTTCGCTTTGTGGCTATTTGGTTCGATCTTTGGACTTAACTTTTTTTGGGAAGCAGTGGGCTTTCCATTGAAACCACAAAAGTTAAAACTTTTTGCAGAGGGGGCAACAGCAACAAAGCTCGGGTTCCCTATTCCGAGAAAACAGCTCTAGGGGCCACACAGGCCATCGTTGCAGCGGTCGCGCCTAGAGGTTCTGGTGTTGGCATATGAAGCGCGCTGGTGTCGGGCTTGCTTCCAAATGGGTGGTTTGGGTTTCCTTTTGAAACCAGCAAAACTGGGGTCATTAGTTTGACTCTTTCTGGGGGTTATCAGAATCAATAATTGGGGTTGTTTCCATGGACCATCTCGCAACCTTCTATGGAGGCACTTTGCATGGGCAGTGACAGATGGTCCTCAAGATGGACACCAAGGAACTCTTTGGGGGTGTGTCTTTTGTTGGGGGGGGGGCACCCCGGAAAATGGATTCCCTATAAACCTTCAAAACAGACACACCCTTGGAAGGGCAAAGCTGTCCTGTGTTATCAAAGCTTTGAGCCTTTTACCTTTTGGTTGAGTCTTTGAAGTGATTGAACCGTAGATCCGACCGGCCCACAAAGATCCTTATCTCTTTGACCTTCAGCCCCAGTTGTTCGCTGGCGTGTTCAAAATCCCTTGGTTGTTTGATCGGTCCCCGGAGAACGTAGTCCACATAGATGGGGGTGTCTTTTTCGGGGAACCCCAAAATGGTGGTTTGCCTTGTGGTGTCTCCCTTAAAGCCACCGCAAGGGGTACCCTCAAAAAAGACACACCCAGATAGTTCCTTTGTTTGCTGTCCGACTCTTCGAGGCTTAGTTCCATCTTTTGGGGGCCAGCACCAATGGTTTTAGCCGGGATCAGTTGGGGGGTGTGACCCTGGTTCATGGTAGATCCATGGCTTCACGGCGTTCCCCTAGGATGTTCAACCACTTGGATCTTCCTGGACCCTCAAACTACCCATAAAAATTAGATATCACCAACCATAATTTCGGGGGTCAAACCCATTTTTAAGGGATTTTTGAGGGTTCAGGTATTCCTTTTTATACTAAGTGGGTTTTGTCCTTGCGAATTCGAGCGATTCGAGCGATTCGAGCCTCGCAGGGGTCCCGTGCAGCCTCCCTTTGCGTCGGGCACTCAGATACCCAGACCTCCAGAGGTGCCCAGTTTTCAGTTTTCGGGAAGGGCTTCTCTTTAGATCAACCACCAATAAACATGCGCTTCTTTGCCTATGGCCACTGGGGTCTGGGGATCAAGCTTTGCGAACACCCTCGAACGGTGCTGGCATCCCGAGAAAAAAGCCACCTCCTACTGTGGATGGACGAAATCCTGCAGCACGCAACCATTGTTTGACAGGGGAATCATCATTCCAGGGTTTCTTAGGCGGTGCAGGATTCCGTCCATCCACAGTATAGTTTCCTTTTAGGGAATCCCCAAAGCCGGTTCATTCCCACACTTTGGGTCTCGACGGGACAGGATCTGACACGGTTTTCCATATGCACTCGGGAAAAGCTGCTCATAGGGGGCTTCCCGCTCCCTGAGGTCATCGACTTTGGTCCACTTCTTGGGGTTGGACCACGCGTTTGGCCACTTTTGGCAATCCACTCGGGAAGTGAGGCTACACAATTGTTAGCAGTTATCTCCTATCATTGTAACTAAGAGTACCCCGCAAACCCGATCGAATTGTTTAGGCCCTAGTGTTTGATGTCCTCGAAAGATAACCATATTGCCATCAGCACAAAGATGCGAATCCTGGCTGACCATATGGGAGGGTATCATCCCAGATGAGGATAGGAAGGACCTCCCCTCTCGAAACCCGAGAAAGGGGTCCAGAAAGGGTCCCGTGTTTGTTTATGCTCGATCCATTTACCTGTAAAGAAAGATGAACATCCTTTAAAAGCAAAACGGAAACGCCTGGTTACCTTTCGAAAAGTTGCCTGGAATCCAAAGAGGCAGCTTCTCCTTTGAATGTTCTTGACGCTGCGCGAAGCACGACCCATGAAAGTGTTTTTTTTGAGTGGCTGAACTCAGAATCTGCTCGAATACCATGCGCAAGTCTCCGCTTGAAACCATGAACCTGGTAACCTATGTGTCAACCGGTGAACTGCGTGCCTCCATCAATATATATATATATATAGATAGACATATGCCCTGGGGTTCGAGCCGCCATTTTAATCAATGGTTGGGTTGATATAATCACTATTGCTTACCTTATAAGTAATTATTCTCATCTTCTGAATTGGGTTCTTTTGGGCCATTCTTTCACTGGGAGCTGAAGCCTATGTGGTTAAATCGGTACGGTTGCCCTCTTGCTCTGTTTCTCGTCTGTGAATCCGACTGCGAAAAATGTCTTCCCCGGACGCTCAGCTCCGAGCCTCCAGGGCCGGGCGCTTCAGCCACGGCGGCTCCGCCAGCAACAGCCTCCACAAGCTGCAGCTACGGCCCCGGATCTCTCGCGGAGGTTCCAAGGCGAATCCACGGGATCGGAATCGGACCTTTGAGTGCCTCCCCTTTTGAATAAACCAAATTTTGGCCAGGCCCGAAAACGGTTCCACCTAGCTGTGATTCTTTTTTTTTCCCCAAGAAACGGAGGGGATCCTTCAGCTGAAAGCTATGCACCTGGATCGCCAGTTGCTGCTTTTGTCCATGCACTTTACCCCCAAAACCAGCACCAGTGACTGAAAAAAGCAGCAACTTGGCTATCTAGGCAGTGTCTCCGGAGCCACTTCGGCCTTCACACCTGTGCTTGAGCTCGGGAGTTGCAACCAAAGCTTCTGAGTTGCAACCGGCTTTCCTCGGCTTGGTTTCTCTTCCCCATGCGTTTGTCTCCTGGAAAGGCTCTACCTCAGGTTCAGTGCAAATGCGTTTCCCTTCTTGTCTTTGCTCTGGTGTCCCTTTTTCCTTTTGGGGTGGCGGTTTGTGGGTTCCTTGTTCCGAGACATGGTCCGAGTGGGAAAGGCCATTAAAGGCCGGGCTGGGGTTTTTCTGTCTCCAAAAAGGGGCTGCTCTGCAAACTACTTAATTCATCAAGGAGCAGCCCCCTTTTCAGATCCTTTTCACTCGCAACAAGTTGAGATCTGGATTGTTTAATGACTTGGTCGAACCCCGCATTGGCACAGGGCAAGCATGCGCAAAGTGGTTTTGTAGCGGCGTTGCTGGAAGTATGGCATCGGACCATTCTTGCGCTACAATGGAAGCTTCGTTTGAAGCGGGAAGGCCTTGGGAATCCTACCGCTGGCGTCTCCAAATGGGAAAGCCACCGAAGCAGGTGGTTTCCATGCGGTTATGTCTTTTGAACCCGAAAGAGAGTTCTCTCAGGAAACACACACACTCGCACAGACCCATGTGTGTTTTTCCCTGCGGCACAGGCAAACGCAGGGGATGGATGAATATGTCGTCTGATTTGTCCAGACCACTGCATTTGTTTCAGAACAGAAACCAGCAAGAGGGGGAATAGATTTCCTAAGCTAGGCTGGGATCCGAATGCCTCACGGAATCAATGGTGGAGGAGAAAGGGAATGGGATTCCCAAATGCTAGGGGTCATTCCCTATCGAACCGATCGCATGCCTTGCGATTCGCAAGACCGGGCTGGATTTCAGGTGGTCTCCGCACAACGCAAACGGACATGGAGACCGGCAATGCCAATCCTTCAACTCAAGCCTTTGTTACCCCTTGTTTGGTTTGTTTAGAAGGAAACCACAGACCTGAACTCACCTGTCGAGGGGTCCTTGATTTTGAAAGGGTTTGAGAGGCTCCACACGGTAGGTCCTTTCAGGCTCGGTTTTCAACCGAAGCTGGGACAGAGACACACCATGACACACCCAAATGGCATACTTTCACACTTCAAGGTTTACTCTATGGACCAGAATCTTAAAACATGTCAAATGTCTAGTCGGGGGCAAACGCAGACAAACAGGGGCCAACCAAAAGTTAGCCCCCTTCTTGCTGAAGAGGGCGGGGAAAATCTGCTTGAACGTGAGATATAACAATAGAAAAACATGAGGCATTGTTTTGCATGTTTACTCCCCTGTAAAATAGTACATCTCGGGGATTCCTTTAAGAACGAGTTCGGGTTATCGGGGGTCCATGATCTGCACACGACGGTCGCGAAGCTGAGGACTCAAAACCTGCGGTGGGAGGTTTGACTGGGGGGGGGAGGATTTCCAAAGGGTGGCTGTGGCCTTGTTTTGGGCTAGGTCCCCCAGCAATTGGTGCCCTTCTCTCCCGTTTCTTTTTCGGTTGGGAGGGTTTTACTACCAGAATAGACTACCGGAAAAAAAAAGGAAAGAAACAAAAAAACACTTTAACACCAAAAAAAGTTGGTGCCCTTATTCTAACCTCTCTACTGGAGGACCTAGTTCTGGCTTGGGGCGAAGAAGGTCTGGAGAAGCCAGCCACGCTTGGAGCCTTCCACCTTGAAGTCATCTGTAGACATGGCTGGCACCTTCTCGAATCCCCAAGCTCCCTGTTGTGGCGATAGGCTAGTCTATGTAGCTCAGAGGCAACCTGGCTGTGCTAATGACCAGAATATACCTGGACCCTCAAACTACCCATAAAAATGGGATATCACCAACCATAATTTTGGGGGTCAAACCGATTTTTAAGGGAATTTTGAGGGTCCAGGTATAATTATTTTGCACATGGGGCATCCCAAATCCAGATGTCCTGCAGAAACCAGGGGACAACTTAATCGCTCATGTTTCTTTTGGAGAAATATGTAAGTTTGTCCGGGGATCCCATGACAAGCAATGGCACGCCAAAGTGTTCTTGCGCTGATGTCGCGCTTCTAACTTCTTGCCAAGGCAATGGTCATGCCCAAGGCACCTTTGTTCGCTGCCCCATGGTTTCAGAAGTTAGGCCAAAGGCAAACCTGCCTTTGAAGACTCAGACAACCAAACAACCAACTGCCAGCGATTCGCTGGCAGTTTGATGAAATACCCTTGCGAGCTGAGGGGTGTCCCAGGGCATGTAAAGGGCGCAGAAAAGCTCGCAAGCATAGGTGTCCTTTTTAGGTTAGCTTGGTTAGAAACAGATGTCACTGGCTTAGATGGGTTTATTCCATTCACCAGGTTCACCAGGGCCATTCCAAGAAAACACCTGTGCTCACAAGTCAACCCCTTGTGTGCCCAATATCATGGCATTCATCGCAACCTGCTTTGGCTGTCCCTTTTCTATTTGTGCCAGGACTGATGTTGCCACCGGAATCCACACCCTGTTGTGGCCGGCTGTTTCTGTTTTGTTTTGCCGTTTGCTTAGTGCGAGATCTTGATTTGTCCCTGTCGGTCTTGAAGGGACATTATCATGACAGGTCAATCGGAAAACTGATAGTTACTTTGTTGGTGTCGAACACGCACATGGGCAGTCACGAGGTCAGCGCTTCCATGCTTGACCCTTCGAATGCCAGGACAGTATCAGGCGGTTGGTCAGGATTTGTCAGGTACACCCAGGTTGGCCTTCTTGGTGCTGAAAGCAGCGGTTGCTCTGGACCTCAAATCAATGAACAAACCGCAAGGGCAGAAAACGGGTAGGGTAGTGTGTCCTTGGGCTAACTTTCTACCCTATGTATTTGTTTTGTTCTGAGAATCAAGGAGGCTTTTGTTTTCTGAGAATCAGTGAGGCCAAAAGAATACCAAGCAGGTTAGGGCCAAGACCAGGGACCCGTTTGGTGAGGATGTTCGAAAGGAAGCTTCTTGCAACCAGTTCCCTTATTTTTCTGGCTGTAACTTTCTGCGCGGATCTGGAGAGGGTGGCTCACTGGTTGAAAATGGCTTACGACCCCCTTTTGGTCGGTTTTGCAAGAACGCCAAAACTTGGCGGCTCCCAGCCATCCGGTTCCTTAGCTTTTTAGCCTTTTAGTGCTTAGTGCTCGTTTCCATTTAAACCACAAACAGTTATTCACTTTGAGCGAGGGATCCGAAATCGGGCAGAGAACAGGAAACCAACTATTTGGGAGGGTACCTGTGAATCTTCATGGGAGCACCCTCAAGATGGGTTTAGCATAAGTGCCCCGTAAAGGATGTCCACCAAAAGGAACCGTAAATGATTCAGAACAGGAGACCATCTTCGGACCGAGTCCTATCTTGAGACCCCCCCGGATCTTAACGAACCTCGCGCAGCTTTCAGCCGGGGAAACGTGCAGGCGGTGACCTGCAGTGGCACGCCGCCGCCCGGCGAAACGAATATGTTGTTTTCGTGTTGTTTGGAAAAAACTGGGGAAGCCCCTTTCCAAGCACCAAGTGGACCAAAAAGACAGATGTTTTTTTTGTCGGTGGTTTTGAAGGGAAACAAACAGGACAACACACCTTTTTGGCGGGGCCTCCCCTCAAAAAGAAGCCAACCCCGGCCATGGTGAAGCTTCATGGCTGGTCTCGTTCTGAACGGATCGCCCCTTCGAGCCGCTCTGAAACACATGGGTGTGGCTCAAAGTTCAAGTTTCTGTGAGCATTAAACCCAAAACACCTAAGCCCCAGCCGCCCTAAATCCGAGAAACCTTAAACCCTAGAACTGAAGGCTGGTCTGGTGAGAAGTGAGGAAATCCTAGAATTTCCCAGCAAAGCCCACCAAACTCTGTCCAGCACGAAAGGGCCTGTCTCCTTTTGTTGAAAGAAGCATGTTTGTTTGGTTCTAACTGGGGCGTAGAGTATCCCTTCAGGTCGCCAAACAACGGCCCCTCAGTGGTGGTTGTCCGGTGCTTGTCTCATGTGTTGACCAAGGTGGTTTGGGGGTAGTGGAAGCCTTTTTAGATTGCCACAAAGGTTTACAAGGGCCATACAGTAGTAAGGCCAAAATAAAGCTTCAACCCAAACAGAATCAAAAGTCAATACGTGACCACCTTTGATCAACACACAAGACGCACCTTGACTGGGGTTCCCTTCGCATGTCTATTCTGTTTTAGGGTTGACTAAATCTGAGCCAAAGTCCTAAGCCCAGCATTTTAGCCAAGTTTCTGTTACCTCTACTGTGGATGGGCGAAATCCTGCATCAGTTGGTAGGTTATTTATCCCATGATTTACTGGATTTCATCTATCCCAGTGCGAAATGGATTTCGTCCACCCACAGTAGGAACTAATATTTGGATGATGTTCTAAAAACAAAAAACAGACCCTTGGACCATAAGGTTTTAGTAACATACTTGCATGCTATCCAGATTTTGAACCCAGACCCTTGGACCAGTTCAGTCCGTACAGTTCATAGGCCTGGGGGTTCCGTGGTTCTCAGGCCCAGCCCCCGGTGCTTCCACGGCGCCTGCGTGGCCAACGACCTCTACGTGGTCTTCGGCGCCTGGGAGTCGAGAAAGACGCGACGTCCAGCGTTGACCGTCGACGTCCGCTCCGCGGTTCGTTTCGTTTGGGTCTCCAAAAAACGAGCCCCAAGCTATCCCGGGACGCATGCGGACAGCTCTTTGTGTGGTAGTTGGCCGTGTCGCATTTTGGGGGGTCCACTTCTGTAAGCCTTCAGGTAGCCCGTCAAGCTGGTGGTTTGGGAATTGAAGCTTCGGCTGTTGTAGAGGATACATCGGAAAGCCTAAGCACCAAACCACCGGGCTTCAAGCCACCAATGTGAGGGAAGCTGATTTCAGGCTATCCGGTAACGGGTCTTTGGACGGTTGAATTGTTTTTTGGAACATCCAAGAAGTCTTTGTTCCATTGGTGTTTTCCTTTTTTGGAGGTTTTAACTTTTTTGGATGAAACAGGACGGATGTTCCATTGGACCCACACGTTCTCCACGTTTTGCATCGCTGTCTCGCCAACCAAGAAAGCGAACCCCGCTCGGTATCGCTTGAAGTGAGACGGACACGTGACACGCGGGATTGCCTTGTTGGGTTCATAGGTGTCCTTTGTGGTTGATGTGGTTGAAAAATAGGTTGGGCGCTTCCTGGTTTACCTGGTTCAATCAACTACCAGGGCCATCTATTTTCCCAAAAAGGGCACCTATGGGTGGGTTCCTCTTCTGTTTTTTGTTGGGTCTCACCAGAAAAATGTTATTTGGGATGAACTAAGCATGAAGCGGCATCCGCAAATATGAATTCTCTCTATCCATTTTCCGGGGGCCAAGCTGTAAAGAGACATCCGGTCCCAGCCCTTCGATCAGAACCCGGCCCCTAAGGTTCTAGGACGGCTTTTGGTTTATGACTAGCAACCACTCATCATGTCTCGTTGGTTTTCTTTGTCACCAGTCACCCAAAAAAGTGCCCTCAAAAAAACCAAGAGTGACAGATGAGTACAAAATTGAGGGCACGTTGCCCTCAAAAACACGGTTGCTTCATGAGTTTCTTGCCTTCATACACCAGCACCCATTTGTTTCTAGCAGGTGTTGCCTGATGTTTCCCCCTCTGGATTTGGTGGCTGCCCCAGCAAAGAATGGTCAACCCAAGCAAAAATGGGAATGTAGATTTGAATAAGTGCTTCCACTTAGCTGGTTTCATGAGGGCTATAATGGGTGTCAATAGCCCATGACGTGTTATTGTCCCAAACAAAGGGGATACCCTCATTTCCCTTTAGGGTTTGTGCACTCGCGGGTGCACGTGGCATTTTGGAGTGGATTTGGGGGTTGGATGTCATATTTGAAGCTTTTTGTTGTGGGGTGATTTCGGCCATAGCTTGGAGTTCAAACTGGATACAGAGCTTGGCTAGGTCGCCCAGTAGTGCCCTTTCTCACCCCTTTTTTGGGGGAGGGTTCCCCTACCATCAAAGACTACACAAAAAGTTGGTACCCCTTATTCTAACCTCTCTACTGGAGGACCTAGTTGGTAGTTGGATGTATTTGTTCACTTTTTTTAGCGCGGCATATGCTTCATTCTGCAATCCGGTCGAGGTCTTCGGTCTTAGACAGGCCTCTGCAGCACCTCCAATGCTTGCTCAAAATGTGATAGGAGGGCGGGAACCCAATCCCGAGTTGAAATGGGTGCGTGTGGTCGACGTCTTCGACTTGAGGTGAAGGATGGAAATCACCCCCTTGCGTATTTTAGACCACCATGTCCTCATGGGAGCCATGCCCCGCTCGGAGTTATTGTCTCGGCTACATGTGTGTCAATTTTAGATATATATTTTTTTATTTGGGAGGGACCAATTTCCCAAATTGGGGTTGTTTCCTGTTGGCCCCAATTAACGACTAAAGAAGGGTACCCTCCAATCAGACAAACCCATGAAAGCTAGAAACCTGTTTTGGGCCGTTTTTGACGGAAAAATCCAACAGGAGATGGGGTTGGGAGCGGGTTACCAAACATCGGTTGACCGGACCGAGGCGGGAACGCAGTGGTTGACTACACGGAGCCGTTGAACGACATTCATTTGTCGCGGACTTAGCCTAGGTCAATGTTTGAGAGAGGAACAAGTCAATCTTTTTGTGCACGGGCCACGTGTTGAAGACATTAGAAGGTGCTCAAAAGGATAGATATATCAACCTCTAGTTGGTGTTGATCAGCGGGCGTCCGGCCAGTTTTACAGGGCATTTGGCTTGTGTTACGATCATTTGATCGGCCATAGATTCAACTCCTTCTTTGGTTGGGGTTCAAGAAAGCCCAAAGACCAAAAGTTGCAATTCAGGGTTTCCTCCCGTTTCCCGGAAGTGGCATGAAGCCACCAGTAAACTGCTCTGCTATTGACGGGGAAATCCAGTGGCCCGTGTCTTTAGAGGTTCATAAACGGGCATATAGAATGAGTGCCTGAGACCTGTAGGCTTTGCACCTTGAAGTTCCTTGAAGTTTCTTTGCTGGTGACCCCTCTGTGGGTGTTTCTCAAAAATTGGGATGGATGAAGCCCTATGAACAATGGCACTGGGATAATCCACTTATAAACCACTTGCCTGCTGCGGGATTTTGTCTACAACCTTGCAAGAGTGCAACTGGATGGGTTTAAGGGACCATGAAATCACCAGGAACTCCTTGTTTAGCACAAGGCAACGCATCGCAGAAAAATCGCAAGGCACTGAGGTTTCCATGCGCTTGCCAGCCGGGCAAGTGGAAATGCTGGGCTAGCCGCCATGGCGTGAGCTGGATTTGTCCAAGCGCATTGCCGTAATAAGGCCTTATTGAGTGCCCTCCCTCCCTCCCCCCCACCCCCTTCCCTCCCTCCCTCCCTCCCGCCCTCCCATCCCTCCCCCCTCCCTCGCTCCCCTCCCTCCCCAGCCCCCCACCCCCGCCCTTCGAACCGTCTCAGCAGCTAGGCTGGACCTGCGCAGCAGCACCTGGACCTCCCCCAGCACCAACGGCGAGGCGCCCTCGCCCAGGCGCGGTTGACGCTGGGCAGAGTTCCCAAGGAGGGCGTGGGGCTGAGAGCTTCGGGATGTGCATCAACTTGATAAATTCATGCATACATACATATATATATATATACGGACCCCCAAACTACCCTTGCAATAGCCAATGTTGATGGGTAATTTGAGGGGAAACACATACTTATTCAAGCAGTAAATGCGTAGTTCGTAGATATGTATGCTCCATCGTGCAGGGTTTGATGTTAGAGGGATTGAGGCTTTGGCTATCGGAGAGGGTGGCTCCGATTTCCTGACCAAAATACGAGCAGACGCTCCAGGTTTTGGGTGCGCTAGTCGTAAGCGAGAGGACGCGGTTCGAAGATCAGCCGTAGGTATCGTTGTACATTGCTTTGTCCTCCAGTGTGTTCACTTAGAGGGATTCACACTTGCGGTCTTTAGGGCAAGGATATTTGGTTTGCTTGGCGCATCTTTTGGGTGGGCCTGGTGAAAGAATGGCTGGGTTGAAATGTACCTAAAAGCGAGGCCTCCTCAACATCGAATTGTTCTATCGTGAGATCTGCGCATATTGTAGTGGAAGAATATGCAAGGAAAAACGCTCAGGAATGTGGCAAATGCATCTTGTCCGAATCACGCCTTGTGCAGTGCCAACCAAATGACTGTCTGAAACCAGGTCCTTAGTCAACCAAACTGTTCTTCTAGGTTGGTTGTCCTTGGGCGCCTTTCTCTGTGCAAATAAGATCTTACCAAAGATTGCCACAAGGTGTACTTGCGGCCTGGTACAATCTGAGGTGGCGGCTGTACATCCTGAACAGGTTGGGCAGGGGCTGCTCACTGTCAGGAACAGGTTCAATGCCTTTGTCAGCCATTGCTTCAAAATCGACTGCTTCCTCATTCACGGTCTTCACATTTTGCCATGAAAAGTTCACGCTGAGAAAAGTCAAAGTCTCCAATGGTCTCTCTGTCTCCAACTCTTGAAAGCGCTCGTCCTCATCAATCAGGTGTCACAGTCGAAAAGTTGCCTGCAAAGGTCATCTGACAGTTCTTTTGCTCTGTGGCATCCCGAATTTCAAAAACTGACTTGCCCGCAACCAAACCTTCAGCCTGAAACTGAGTGGGTGCTGGGCCACATGTTTCTAAAGCTTCGGGCTTTGGGCCAAGTCTGATTGAAGCCCTTGGCAGAGGTGACTGTGGTCTCCTTCTAATGGAATTTTAGATTTTCTCACTTCCTGAGTTCATGAACTTTAGACTTTTTGGGGTTGGACCATTCTAGTGGAAAACGTAAAGTTTGGACTTTTTGTTGGGCCATCCACTTAGCCGGTGAGCTTTAGGGTAGACTAAATATGATGACTCAGACCATGCAGTTTTATGTGTACCCCAGATGTGGGCCAAGGAGACGCTATGCAAATGGGACGGTCCGCTTCGTCTTTCTCGTATGCTCAAATATTGGCGATCCAGTTGTCCAGTGGCACCCATCTTTTGTTGTGCGGCATCGTGTCCTTTGAAGGACTGTTTTTAGAAAACCCTGCAGATCTGTTTGCCAACACTAGCATCAGGTGAGACATTCTAACAGTAACTTTGTTTTACTGTGCAGACTCTTGGACGAATCAACCGGGACTCTTGTTTCATGTGCCCAGGACTATTTTTTGCTTTGGTGGGTACGAGTAAGTCATAACATTGGTCTGGACTAATCGCTCCTGGGCGCTCAAAGAAAATGGTGACGCTGGACAAACAAAGTCGACCAGCTGTGCCAACAAATCTTTGCCTTTGAGTATGTTGTTAGATTCCATCCGGTTGATCTATGTCTCTTGCTCAAACCTTTTAGGGAGGGCTGACCCACGGACAAACGTATGCTGGAATCCAACATAAGGCGCCTCTACAGAACAAATCTAGGCATCAAGCAAACGCGAAAACAAGCACGAAAACATGGTTGTGGCGAATCATGTGCTTTCTTGATGAGTCGATGTTCCTGTAGTTGACGTCTTAACAGCCATTAAAGTTGTGGACACCGCTTTTAGATTTCGATACTTGGGCGCACAGAGTCCTGTCGCACGCAGCCTATGATCTTCCCCAAACATGTAAACTTCAAAGAGGAAGGGGACCCCCTTAAAGGACACCGCTTGGAAGGTGTTTCCTTTTCGTTTGGCGCATTCCTCATTCCCACTCCCTACTTGGATGATTGGCCAAGTTAGTAAGCGGTTAGCCACGTGGGGTATAACCGCCCTATAACAAGGTTGGCCGCACTGATCGGGGGACTCATGAGTGGGTGCTGGTTGGGTGGGTGGGTGGGCGGGCGGGCGGGCGGGCGGGTGGATGGCTGGGTGGTGGGTGGGTGGGTGGGTGTGGGCGGGTGGGTGGATGGGAAGACCATGTCAGTTAAGCAACATGGTTTGTTCTTATGTTTTGGGCCAATCCACTGAGGATCACCCTTAAGGATGTACCCTCACTCCCACCAACATGGCACCTGACACAGGGTACCTGGCAAGAGGACAACCATCTTCCAGGTACCCTTGCGGAGGAAGGGTCACCGGTAAGTCCATCGCCATGTTCCCCACGTTTGACGGTTGGTTTCCGGTGTGTCCTATGCAGCTGAATGGAATCACTGAGTAGTGGGAGCAAGGGTGCACAGCCAAAAGTGGGTACAAGGCGATTTGTGGGTTCCAGCCACATCCGCTCGGCAAGTGAGTTGAGGGTATGCCCTTCCTCCCACTACCATGGCACTGGGAGGGTACCTGGAAAATCAGTTAATCCTCTTGGAGGCGGTATCAAAATGGTCTACCCAGAACCATGCTTCAAGAGTTAAGAAGGCTGCCGCAACTATTTCTGGCTGGGACTGGCCCTTACTAACCTTCATCTACCCGGGTTTTGAGCAAGTGTCTCAGGTGCCATGGCAACGTGGAAGGGACTGTGGATGGACGAAATCCTGCACCACCTAAGAAACCTGGAATGATGATTCCCCTGCAAAAACCAGCACACAATGCGGATTTCGTCCATCCACAGGACTTCCCCAGAATTAGCTCCCTTTTTGTCTTTTTGCTTTTTTTGGGCCCCCCTGTGTTTTCCACTAGCCAGGCAAAAACAAGATCATTTTTTGCTGGGGCCGGAGGGTATACCCATGGTGCCAGGTTCGGGCACAAGATGATCCACGGCCCGGACAACCAGATCTTCGTCTTCGGCGGCTCGTCGCCGGGAACCGGGGCCGCCAGGGCCTCAGCAAAAAAAACCGAGCAGCGTAGCAAAGAGCCAAGGTCCCCCAGTGCCCGTTGACCAACTTTTTTGGTTGGGAGGAATTTCCCACTAACATGGACTACAGAAAAAGGGTACCCGTATTCTAACCTCTCTGCTGGAGGACCTAGACTTCGCTTGGGCGTGGTCTTTTTTACTTTGGGGGACTTTTCCAAAGTGTGTGGTTTTTCTTGTTGGTTGATTTCCTCCCACCAATTAACATGGAACCCGACCTGGGAAATGGCCCCGTTAAAAGGAAAATGGTCTTCCAGCACCCCGAAACGCCAGGTTCCAGGTCAATTGGTGGAAGGGTAATTTGGGTGTGTTTGTTCTTTCTGGTGCTCAGCAGGGAATGCGGGAATGACCCCGAAAAAAACTATCACTTGTGGTTTCCTTCAAGGCAAGCTCATTTCCAACACTCACTGAGCACCCGCAAGGTTTTTTGGGTTGTGGCTTTTCCTCCTGGTAACCCGTCAAAAAAGGCAGACGTATTCCAAGAGGAACCTCCTTTGGGGATTTGGCTCCACGTCAATCTGGCAACAGTAACATGTCCCGGCCCCTAAAGCAACGCGCCCTTTGCTCTTTTGTGAGGGGTTGTTCCTGTTTTTCACGACGGCCACTGGAGGGCTGATATAGTTGTTCTTTCTTTCTTTCTGTTTTTCCTGGGGACACCCCTGTATTTTGCTGGTTCTCAGCAAGGAGTCAACCCGGGGTTGTGGGGATGAACCAATGGATCTTGAAGGAAACCACAAGTCATGCTTCAGCTCCGCGTCATTCCAACTCATTCCCTGATCGAACCAGCAAGAGGGCCTGTCTCAAAATCGGGGAACCCCAAAATGGCAAGGGTGTCTTTGTAGTTTCCCTTACAGCCCAACCACAAAGGGGTGCACCCCCAAGGACAAGCAGGAAAGGCAAGGGCGTTTTTTTTAGACCCTCAGGTTCTCCACTTTTTCTGGGTCAACACAACATGGCCCTTTAGCTTTCCCCCACTTGTGGGTCAACACATCAACATGGCCCTGGTTTCCCCTAAGCCCCAAACCGACGAAGGTTTCCCCAAACCGGCGCCGCCTCCGTCGCCGAGAGCTCCGAGGTGCCGGGCACCTTGCACGCCTTCAAACTCTCCACGAACACCTGGTGCACGGTGCAGGTTCGATTCCCCCCGTTGCAACTGGCGGGTGGAGTTGGAACCGGCCATTTTTTTTTTTGAACCATCCATTTTTGTTGGAACCATCCAAAAAATGTTGGAACCATCCATAAAAAGTTGGAACCATCCTAATTAGGAACCTTGCGGGTCCCTAATTCCTTGCAAGGGTTCCTTTTCAACTTGCGGATGTCTCCCGAAATTTTCGGAACCCTGTGTTTCAGGCCTCCAGTTTGTTTTCCTGAGAAGCATCCACAAGTTGCTGGTGCGAAAGCGGGGCAGGGAATGAGAAATGGAACGACCCCCTGAAAGGGTTTCCTTTGACGGAATCTCCAGGAGCAGGAACCTGGTTCGAGAGATGCAGGGAATGAGAAATGGAATGACCCCTATGAACCACCCCCCATGGTTTCCTTTTTTCGGGAATCATAGGTTCGGGTGTGGTTGTCAAACATAGGGTAACCCCAAAATATGTTGCCCTGGCAAATGAAAACAAGGACTAAAGCCCAAAAGTAGGTCCTTTGCTGGTTTGATTTTGACCCACAACCAAGCTTCGCATGCAAATATGGGTAAGGAAAACAAGACAAGGTGGAACGCCTCGAGGGCAAGCACTCAGTCTATATACTCTTTTAGGAACCTCTCACGAGAGGGGTCGCTGGATTTCCCCCCAAAGGTTGACCAATTAACTCGTGGCTTTTGAATCGATCGATCCGCTTTTGGAGGTTTCCTTAGAAAGGAAATGGCGGAACACCCTGTTCGGGGGTTTGGTTTTGGAGGGACGGGCCAACTGTTTTTGCCTTTCGCAGGGAGCTTCTTGTTTGTTTTTTGTTTTTTTTTGGAATGAGTCGGGGTGCTTTGAAGCTTTGAAGGGAAGATACCCAGGAATGGTCAATTAAGGGATAGGGACCCTGCGGGCTACATTTCCATACGCACAGGGGACTCAGTCCTCTTCCTGTTTGCGATGGTCAAAGCCATGTTCAACTGTATTCGGCCTTGTTGTTTAAAGGCAACTCACCGGTCAGGCAGCTAGCCGTCGGTGTGTCAACTTGATTCCTGGTGTAAGCCATAGGCTCTGTGGCGCTGGCCCCGTTGGCTTCACTTGGGGTCTTTGTGGATGAAACCAAGAGGTTCCCAAAAAGTTCACAGATTTTAAGCATTTCTATGCGTGGGTTGGATTTTCCGGTGCCCATGTCTCCGAAAATTCGACACATCTGTCTCCACCAGTCTGCTTTTCGGGAAAGTTGAGTCAAAGTTTCCAGGTCTCCATTCGGCTCGGGTTGGATTTTCCGGTGCCTATGTCTCCGCCATGAGTTTTTGTTTTTCCAAGCCAGAGGTCCTATTTGGGTCCAACTTAAACCACCAAGGGGGCTTTTTGGTTTTAGTCCCAACCAAAACCGGTTGAAAACTGGGACCAACAACAAGTGGCGCAAACGGGCCCAGAATGCGGGCCCGCGAATTTGTCGGCTCTCTTAACTTCGGCAATAGAAGAAATTGAGAGCGTTGCTTTTTGGGACTTGTTTCCATTTACCCATGCAACCTATTTGGGGGTTACCGTATTTTTGACAACCATACCCATTTGGCTAGCATGGGAGCCCATGGGCAATCGGGTAATCGGCTCGCAATCACCTACACCGGCCAAAACTGAATGTGTGCGGTGTTCAAGAGCCGAAACTTGGAAACCAATGTCACTTCCTGAGTTGGATTTCAATCTAGTTTTGGGGGTTGGACCATTTTAGTGGTGAATAGAAGGTGTGTGAGCCTGTATTAGGCCATGAACTTAGGATGTGGCTCTCAACATCGCTGTTTGTGCCAATATTTTGTGAGTTTGCTGAACGGGGTATCCACAAATTGTATCCGCAACTTGTATCCACAAATGGGATCCATGTTTGGGAAACTTCGGGTGTCGAGCACCCAACCAAGTCCGCAAACAACAGGACAACGTAACAATGCCAAGCATATACAACAGGAGCATCCGATTGGCGGACCCTTTTGGTTCGCCTTGCAACTTGTTCGTGTGACATGGTGGATCTTGACGTCTCACCGATTGTAGTTAAAGTTCGTGGGCTGCTTGCGTTGGACCCTTCACCTCAGTTGTTCAGAGGCACCCTTTTCCCCTTTTTTTGGTGGCTGCCCCACTAAAAATTGTCTTCCCCAAAAAAGGGTTCCTTTTTTCCAGGGTCACTGAACCACTTGAGACGCCTGGAGCTTGGCTAGCCTGATCCGCCAAAGGCCAACCAAGTCTGACTAGACAACTACATCGTGTTTAACAAGTCTGACTCTCAGATCCTCATACCAGCAGCACATGTCTTTTCTGGCGAATTCACCACAACTCGGAAACCTCCGCGTTTTTCATGGCCCACCTACCCCGGAACATCGAGGGAAGCATCGCGCCCCGCGGATCCTTTGTGGTCCAACGCGTCGCGCCGTTGCCATGGAGCCCTGGAACTGCGGGATTTGCACGTGCGGAGCCCAAGCCCTTCGGGACACGACGGGACACCACGGCAGAAAAACGGGCGGCAAACATGCTGAAATGCGTTATCAAATACTTACCTCTTAAAAACACAACTTTTCAACTTTTTGGGTAACATGGGCTATATGTCTGTAAAAGATTAACTTCCCCAGGGCTTGGAGTTTTAAGGGGTAAGAATATGGGTGCCTCGTCTGTCCTTTATTTTTGAGATTTGGAGAACTTCACAATATGGCGGCCATTCGCTGTCCTTTCTTCTTCGAAACGGTAAAAACGAATGAAAGGGTACCCTCGAAGAAAGACACACCCATAGGCAGGTGGTGCCCTTTGTTCCTTTTTGTAGGATCCCCTTTAAAAATCAGTCACCAAACATGCCAGTTAATTGTTTCCCATGGAAATCCACGCGGGTTTGGGTAAAATAGGGACTGCTCCAAACGGTGGGGATATGCGAGGTTGGTCAAAGATCTTGCCTTTGTCAAGCTTGTGGCAGAGACATGGCAAAAATTCTCTGAGTCTGAGCCAGCTGAAGAACTGAACACCCGTGTTTCCAGTATCCATTAAGTAGCCTCAAAAAGACACACTGACTTGCAGAGTACCAATATTTTCTTAGGTCCAGAGGGCATGATTGCATAGAGTCAAGCAGGGCTCCTTAAAAGATCTCCATTTTGCCCATTTGAAACATGGCTTTTTCCACCAAAATAAAGGGACATTACCATTTACAAGGCAATGTTCAGGTGTATAATGCAAGGATCCCTGTCAAGGTGCTTGCATTAGACTATTTGCTGTAAGGTGAGACATGTTAAGCGTTGCTGTTGTTTGCTGGCGCAGAACACGGTGAGATTGAGCATACTTGGATGAGAACCCATATGCCTTTTCTGTTGGGTAACCCGCCCCTGTTGTTTGGTCCCCTTTACAAGCGAATCTGAGGGGTAGGGGCAGCCGGATTCAAAAGTTTACGTTCAAGATGGGCGTGCTGGTTGGCTGCCGGCCCAAAGAAAGGCCGATGTCAAAGCTAGAGTCGGATAGGTGCATGGCGGAGGATGCCATTTGTGCCTATATACATGTATTGCCCATTTGAAACATGGCTTTTTCCCACCAAAATAAAGCACCATTTACATTTCAATGTTCAGGTGTATAATGGAAGGATCCCTGTATATATATATATATATATGAGCGACTAACTTTATTTACGTTAATGGAAACATGCAAGGGGCTGGAACTATTTTTTGGAAAGGTGCATATTTAGCCGCAGAACGAGTTGGGGAACACCCCGAAAACGAGATAGGGCAAACAAGCATGATAACATGGATAAGGATGACATTTTGGCAAGTGCAGCCTGGCAGAGCGTCTTGGGTTCAAGGTTGTTAGATGTAGTGTAGAGTAGACGACCTATATCGCATGGTCCGTGGCAACTTACCACGGACTTTCCGGGGCAAGTACTGGCCAACCCTACGATGCCCAAGCGCAAAAGGGTGCGAAGCAAACTTGCGAAGAAGCAGCGCAGCTGCATTGTTCAAGATTTGTGCCTGGACAACTTAAGCCGTCCAAAAGCGGGCCGCGTTAAAACGAGTTCAAAACGAGTTTAGAACGAGTCCCCTACAGCGTCCAAGTGAGTATTGCTCTTTTCAAGTATTACTTTTCAACAAATTGTGTAGTAGCAGTTTGCTTGGCGAAAGGTTGTGCGGCAACAACGAAGGAGACAAAGGAGGCGGCAAGCTAACCAAAGCTCGTTTACTTCTTTAACTCCTCTTCTTCAAGCTCTACAGAAAGTTGAGCCAGATAAAACGAGCGCGGTGTTGGAAAACGAGATAGGGGGCTGCGACCGAGCGCGGGGTTGGAAAACGAGTCAGGAACACCCGTCCATTACACCATGTAACAAATAAAAGCCGTTGCTCATATATATATATATGTATAATGTATATGCAGCGAACACAAGCGATTGCGCCTCTTTCCAACAATCATGGAAGTGCACAAAGGGGTTCCCCAAAAGGAAAATAGTCTTCCAAAGCCCTCCTGTCAACTTCCATGATTGCTGGAGGGAGGGTATATATATATATATATATAACAATTTATCAGTGATTCTGCCAGACCGGGGCCCAAAGGACTGCGGCCCCCAAAGCCGTCGGTGCAAAGTGGCTCGTTGGTCCAAGCCATTCGGAGGTGAGTTGTCCACTTGAATGCTGACCCCTGAGTTTAATACCCATCATACCCCCCCCCCCCCCCTCAGTCTAAGTACAGCCTGTCCTCTTGCCCTGATTGCCAAGGCAATCAAGGGCCCCACAAGGTTTAGCTCAAATGGCCCAATGATACCATTTTTGGGGATAGGTGCACCACCCAGTTGAGTCTATTTTAGAGGGGATTGGGATGTTCACTGAGGGTACGGGGTTTTGACCCATGGCCAAATGGAAGTGGAAGTAGCTTGCAAGCAGCAGTGATGGTAGATCCGGAAGGCGAGCCATGAGAACTCTGGCAAGTTGCTATCGGCTCGGCCAGGAGGATTTAGTTGGCTTTCCACTGGGCCTTACATTGATTGGGAATTCATTTCTATGGCCGGCCTATTTTCTTCCCACCTTGTTCATTTTGGCTTGGGCCAGGAATTGCCACATGGATCATGTTGAATATGCCCTCCCTGAGGCTGCTGAATCCTCCGTCTGCGAACAGGCCAGGGGCTGAGCGGCTGAGCGGCTGAGGGGAAAGATCCCCTTGACGCTCACCCGATCTTGAGAAGGAGCCTGAGTCGTTTTTTCAGTTTTCTGATCCGGGATGGAAGATGATCATTGAGAAACCAGCAATTTTCCGTTTCGTACCAAAGCTTGGCCCCTGGGTTGCCTGCTGTTCTCAATGGGTTCACAAGGGTATGTGATAAAAGGATAGGGTGGATTCCCTAAGTACTGCAGGTAAACCAAGCACACAGCATGGTTCAGGATAGGGTCCCCCCTGTTCCCTTTCTTACGAATACCCGGGAAAGCCAGTTCGCGCGTTTTTGATAGACATGTTTTGCAATGGGAGACGTAGGTGCGTATCGCTTCAACGTGAATCATCAAAAGGGTCTTCTCTCCTGGCAATTGAGTAGCCTCCGTTTGTATGTCAACGCCTTCGGGTGTTGGGTGACGTGCCAATATTCCGATTTCCAGGCTCAGATGTTTACAATGCAGTTGTGTTTCTCAGATCTGGGCTGGTTTCCTGTGAATTTCCCGGACAACAACCTCAGAAGCTTTCACATGTTGCGCTGGCATGGCACTTGGCCAGCAGCAGCACACCCTATGGGGTACTGTAACTACTTGTCTTTCACCTTGCTGCTGGCGTGCTGATTGGTGTGGGCGCAGCTGTTTGCTTGTTAAGGTTGCTCACCGCCGCCCTAAAAAAAAGAGGGCTCGGACGGCCCCTGGAGCCCACTTCTCGAGTTTTCTATCGACCGTTCGTGAAGCTGGGCATGGGTTCTGCCGAATTTATGGCCAGCTGACTGATCCGGGGGTAGAACGAGCTCACCATGATGAAAGGGTCCTTTACCTGGGGATCCCTTAGTTCAGCTGGAAGTATAGTAAAAATTGCAGATGGTTGGCCTCCCGTTTGGAAAACAAATTTGGATTTGCTGAATGGGTCCGATTTGATACTCTTCCCATGCAAACTTGTGGAAGGAACATGGTCCTTCTTTTTGTGGCACCTAGCCACAGCAAGTCAAACGCCCACTGCACACCGGGGCTTGGAATTCCTGTGTCGACCCTGGATAGAATCATCCTGAGCACCTCCAGAAAACAAAAACAGTTTGCTGATGTGTACTTCCATTTGCTTAACATGTTTTTTTGATTTCCCCTGTTGGTTTTCAAGGGAATCTATCACTACTGGATTGTTTTTTTGGTTTGTTTCCGGGGGCTTAAGCAAATGGAAGAACAGTTTGCCAATGCGTATAATTCCTCCAGGCTGCTCAGACAGCAAATGGAAAATTGTACCTCGCACATCAGTCAGGTGCAGCGTCTGCGACAACCCCAGGGACAAGCCGGTGCTGCGCTTGAATCCTGGCGAGGACGCAGAGGGGGTGCCTAGCAAAGGTGGGCCCTGGGAGGGGGGGGGGAGTGACTATTAATATGTATGTAGAAATAAAAAATAAATATATAAATATACATATATATATATAATTCATGGGAGTCGTCCGCAAGACTCTTGTATTCAGGTACACGGAAACGACCTGTTTGTTTTAGCATTTCCCTCCGAGAAAACTTCATAACGCAGCCCATGTTGTTTCCCGCGAAAGTTTTGTGTAAGGTGGTTGCCTGCACAAAAGATGGAACGATGAACCACGAGCATTTGCCGTAATGCGCGCAGAATGCGCACCGACCAAATAAAGTTGGTCAGGGGAAGCGCGGCCGGAGGATTGCCGCTAAAACATATGTTGCTGCAAAGGCAACCCCCAGCAGGAAGCAGCTTGTGGGAGTTTTGAAGCTTTCGGGGCCAACGAAGCGTAACTTCCCAACTGGATTTTCGGTAGCGTTTGGCTTAAGATCCGCGAAAGTCTTGTAAAGGTCGATGGACCTCCCCGCCAGGTTCTGGACATGGGTGGCCAACAGGTCCCCTCCTGCGCTGCCACGCGGCTGTCGAGCAAGCGCAACTTTGAAACTGAAAAGTTGTGTCTTTCGGAACTTAATTGTGTGATGAATGTTGTCAAAACAGCCTTGCGAAAGCTCCGCGATGGAGGTTGCGAAAGTTACGGTTTTCCGTGGATGGCGTTTCTGCCATAATATGTCAATATCCTCAAACGCAGTTTTGGCTCATTCATCCGTTGCTGCCAATAAGGCGTTCTGGCCCTAGTGACAGATGCCTAGGCCGACTTGTGAAATGCTTCGCTTTACTTCCGGCCGCTCGCACGAAGCGAAAGGAGCAGTCTGAGTTGGCACAAATACCCCTGTGGACAACAAGAAAAGGATTTTGTCCCTCGCAATGGCCCTCACCAGAAAGAAGCTTTACTGGGGCTGGCCTCTTGTTTCCTCTCCCTCCAAAATATGTTCATGTTTGGGGGCAACCCAACTATAAAACAAATTTGAACATATTACCCTGGGGTTCAACCCCATAGAATGAATGGATGACCAAAATTGGATGATGACAATCCTTGGGTAAATGTGAAGCCCCACTGCTTTAATACTGGCTTGAACCCCAGGCTTTTTTTTGGACCCCAGATGTGGCCGCTGTGGACATGGGGGTTGGTCAAAAGGTCCTTGCAAGAAGTTCTTCGTTCGGCGAAAGATCGGCGAGGCAGTTCGCGAAAGTTTATTTTTTGCTCGAAAGATTCCGCGTTGGGTTCTTTGAGGCCTGCTTGTGTACTTACATATTTGCAGACCCCTCTCCCTTGTAGACAGCACCTGTACTTGCATTGATTCCCCACCCCTGCCTGTGTTGGGAATGGTGCAAGCCAAAACGTTCGCTGGGCCAGTTTGGAGCCCAGCGCGCAGAACCTCTGGTTACTGCGTTTGCAGGCATAACTGCGGCAGCCACAACGGCTCCTTTCGTGCACGCTGCACACAAAAAGGCGTGGCGACGGAGTCGCGGAAGATTCGCGGGGAAGAATCTCTGCTTTTCTCGCAAAGGTGGCGTTTTCACGCAGGAAGATGAGGAAGATGGATGAACTGCCATATCTTCGGATGAACTGCCATATCTTCCCAGCATCTTTCTTTCCTTTCCCAGGAGGTGCCAGCGGCGCCAGCGCCGGCAGCGCCAGCAGCACCGGTGATGAGGCCTTCAGCGCCCTCTGCAGGCGGGATGCTCCGTGCGAGCGAGTGGTTGGGGCCTCACGGGTCCCGATTTGTTCCACGGATGGAAACTTGGGCGGTTTGCAGTTTTGGTCCCAGGTGCCCTTTCTCACCGTTTCTTGTTTGGTTGGGAGGGTTCCCCTACGAAAACAAACTACAGAAAAAAGCGTGCCCTTGTTCCAACCTCTCAAATCTGGAGGGACCTAGCGGCCATTCGGTTTTGGAGCGCTTTAGATGTGTTTTTAGTTGGTTTAGTGCGGTGGTTTCCACTAATCCACAGAAAATTGGCCTGCTCGGGACCGGGCCCTTCACGGAGGTTGCAGTTTCGCGGTGGTAAAAATGGAGCCGGCAACGATCACCTGGCCAAATGTCGCAAGAGAAATCGGAGCCTTAATGGTTGGTGTTCCTTTTTGTCTTTCCCTTTAGCAACCAACCAAAAAGGGGTTGCCTACCAACAAACAACTAGTTTTCTTGGCTCGTATTTACATGCCAAGGAACGCTGGTGGGGAAACCCCGGGGATGGGCTCAGAACGGTTTCCTAAAAAGGCAACCACTAGTTCCAAAGAACTACTTCACATCCCTTTTTACATCCTCAACAGGGGATGTGATTCTCGCATGAAAATCGACCCTGGGGATATGAGCCATTTCCTTGAGAAGTCTTGGGCGCTCTCGCCCGATCGGGGAAATCAACGTTCGGCAGGCCTCAGCGCTTCAGAGCGTAAAGCTCGAGAGGCCGGAAGCTCGGAGGTGGAAATCTGTGGGTTGGGTTTAGTGCGTGCAAAAGGAGTTGGGGTGAAGGGTTTAGTGGTATCGACAGTATTGACATTCAATTGGTTTTGTTCTTTGGGTTTAATGTATCCAGACGGGAGTTGGGAGGATTTACTGTTGACATTTGATTATGCCGGGGGTGATTCGATTCTGGACATGTCAGATTTTGAAGCTTAGAATGCTGATCACTGACACTGGTGGCACATACAAAGTACTTGTTGCCGGAGAAGGCAGCTGTCGACCGATTTTCAATGGGGAGATAAACGTTGCAGTCAGCAAATAGCATTCATCATGCCCTGCCGAGGATTCAAGAGCAGGAGGCAGCATCAGATGATGATGCCAATGAGGATAGCGTCACAGCCGGATGGCGCCCTGCCAGACAATGGCAGCAAGATCATCACGCGCTCGGCAAGCACGCCGATGGCCCGGCCACGGCCGCTGGCCACAGGGCTGGAATCGCTCCACAGCGACATGGACAGCACATTGCTGGCAGCACTGTCATCGCCAGGGCTCATCATGATGGTCTGTCTCTTCACACGGATGAGCCCTCACGCTCGTGTGAGTGATCTCCGAAGCCTGGCCTGACTCAACACATTGGCTGTGGACTAGTGTCACTAGTTCGAGTCTTCAAGTTAGAAATTCAAGCGGTAAAATAAATTTCTTAAACTTGTGTGGGTGTGGGAGAATGTCCCTTGTGTTGGACCAAACGTAGACCAGCCAATATATTTTTTGGCGGGGGGCGGGGGAGTGCCCTGAGTTTGAAACAATTCCATGTGTGTCCAGCTGACTTCGGGATGCGATTCAAACTGTGCGGCACATGTAGCTGAAGGAGCAGGCAGTGAATTGGATGGATGGTTTTTCTTGGGGTCTTTTCAGCGCCCGACAGTTGGGATACGCTACCTAGAAGGTTGCCCCTGTGCCCAAAAGGGCGTCGCTGAGCGAATCGAAAACGGCGGGTGTTTTTATTGGCAACAGGGAGGGTAACTGAAAGGACGGTGTACCATACTTTGCCAGTTCCGGAAACGTGATATGGGCCCCTCCAAAGGGGGTTGCCCAGCAATGCTTTGACAAGGCTTGGTCCAGGGGTTTCCACTGATTCAGAACGTATTGCCTTGTTCTTGATATCATGTGTAATGAGTGCAACAGAATTACATTTAAGACACGCCCGGTAAGGACTCGCCGGGATCTCTTTCGAAAGTCCTTAAGAGGGGATTTGTCGTGTGGTATGTTGTGGTAACGTTTGTGGGGTTGTTCTTGGGTGTCCATGAATTTGACGAGTGTTTCTGTGTGTGTGTGTCACATTGGCTTCAAGGGAAAGCAAACAAGTACTACCATTCTTGGGGGGGTCCCTTTGTCTGACATAGGCCAAGCCGCTTTGCTTGCTAATCCTTTTTTTCTGCCTTGCGTGATCGCTAGGAGGAGATGGTGGCAAAGCGTCAGAAGAAGGTGCGGGCCGGACAAAGACCCAATGATCATACCCTCCTCCAGACCAACATGGAAGCTCCCACGACCCTTTTGGAAGACTTGGTTCCATTTAATGAGAAGCTTCCATGTTTGTCTGAGGGAGTGTATCCAGATTGGAATGGAACTCAAAAGACATTCAGGTATTAGAGGGATCTCCTATTCGGGCACCGCCTCTTTGGGTTGCATGTTGATCTGGCTTGGATCCAACCCAGAAGCAGATCGCAAGAAGGCCGTATTATGGTCTTATTTGGGTTTTACATTTGCGCAGCCAGAGAGACCGAGAGGCAGAGAGAGAGAGAGAGAGAGTGAGTGAGTGAGTGAGTGAGTGAGTGAGTGAGTGAGTGAGTGAGTGAGTGAGTGAGTGAGTGAGTGAGTGAGTGAGTGAGTGTGCTAGATGCTTTCGCGAGTGCGGCATGTGTTCCTTTTTACAAAGCACCCAATTTTCCCATGTTCTTTTGGGGAAACAGAGTCTGTTCTTAAGCGGGGGCTCCGATGAACCCCCTCAAACATGAGGGTTCTCCATTGGAAGATTGC
The DNA here is from genome assembly GCA_963377175.1 of Effrenium voratum. Taxonomy (NCBI): domain Eukaryota; class Dinophyceae; order Suessiales; family Symbiodiniaceae; genus Effrenium; species Effrenium voratum. Next base: position 402,346 of record CAUJNA010003422.1, read on the forward strand.
ATACTGCTCGATCGCAACCTTTAGCCCAGCCCATGTTTCAATCAGCCTCCAAATCCACATGGTATCCTCAATCAACACTATCTTTAGAGGAAGCTCCCTGGACCCCCATTTGGGTTCCAGGTGAATCTGTCAGGGAGTAATGGAAGAGTTTGTCCAGACTCGCATTTGCAACCAGGCCCTTTGGTCAAGTGGATAAATTAGTTTCACTTTTCGAGTTCCTGGACTTTAGACCAAGGCACGTTTGGAAGTCTTAAGATCTTTTACTTGTTGTCTTTGCTTAGTGGCGGCTGGAACCAACATGTGGAAGCTGCTAACAGTTTCCGGGCTTTGAAGCGCCAGTAGGTAGTGCACAAGCCAATCGGCTCGGAATGAATCGGCCTTGCTTCCGCACGTTGTTTTTTTCCAGGAAGCCGAGAAGCAGAGGATCCTGGCACAGGCGCGGATGTCTCTCCCCAAAGGCTACCCTCGCAGAAAGTCACGCCCAAGTCTCCAGGTAATATTTAATATGATGTCCATGCGACGGCCCCAAAGTTGAGATTCATGCCTTGTTCATACCCAAAGAGGATGACGCCCATGGCGATTGGACCTCATTTGGCAATTGGCAACTCTTGGGTGTGCATCGCAAGACCTGGCCACGTTTTCCCAACTTTGTTCGGTTCACTGCAGTCGCCAAACATTGCAGGGTTGCAGCGAACAAAATAAGACACTAAGAAACAGCAAGTCTTAGAACTTTCTCGAAGCGGTGGCTCAAAACCGGTAAACCAACCGCAGTTTGTGAGTCAGAATCAAAACTGATCGGTATTAAAAGGGTCTACCCAGAACCATGTAAGGAACTAACAAGGTGGCTGCATCCATGCATTGCTTGGGGTTATCCTTTACAAACCTTCATCTACGCGGGTTTTCAGTGTGGCTCAAGTGATGTCTGTGTTGTCGTGTAACCTTCGTCAAAGGTTGCCATATGCATGGCACCTTGCGCTCAGAAACTGGGCGCTTCGGATCAAACCGAGGGAGTGTCTTTGGGTCCCCAAGCTTGAGCACGGTGAAATCATGGGCAAGTCTCTAGCAAACCCTTTGGTTTTCCTTTAAAGCCACCCCCTTTTTTTGGGACCCCTGCGAACAAGGTTGCACCTTGCAGCCACGACCTGTTTTTGTTGGTCCAAAGCAACGAGAATCTGGACATCCAGCGTGGGGTGGTTTCCCGGTGGTGTAAACTGGCCCCTTGTTCGGTTTTGACACGTCTGTTGATCCACTGCCACCCTGGCCCCAGAGGAGCCTCCCTGGCCCGTCATTGCAGATTCCACTCTTGCAAAATACTTACCTCTTAGAAACACAACTTTTTAACTTTTTTGGGGTGACATGGTTCCCCAGGGCTTGGAGTTTTAAGGGGTAAGAATAAGCCTTGTAGTGAAAGGAGCGTGTGCAGAAATCTTCAAGCCGGACGGACAACCCACATGCAGGCCGAGGCTGACCGACAAGCACGGATGGAACCGCCGGGCGACTCAGTTGGGAGCGGGCCATTGAATTGTTGACCTGTTGAGCCAATCTCAAAGTAGGGCGGCTGGTTGTTCAGTTGTCACTTCCCTTTTAACTCTGTAGCTAGTCCAACCGGCGATATCTAGTGTAGCATTGTAAACCCAAATCGAGAACGTGTCAATGTCAAAGGCGATGTTACACCTTTGAGTGTTCTAAACTAGGAGCCCTTGGTTGAATGGTTGGGATGATTGTGAAGGGGAAGCCAAAACCAGAGGGTTTGTACTTCCAGAAGCATCTACTCTACATGACACGGGTAGCACCCAAAACCCCACGTTGGCCATTTGTTCCCGGGGTTCTATTCCCCGGTATACATATTTTAAGAGACGTGTATCAATCACATGGGGGACACGGGCTTAGACATAGTGTCGTAAGCCTTCAGAGTACCAACAAGTTACTACCATTTGTTATCCAACAGGTTGAACTTTGGCGTCATTTTTAAGTTTGAGATCACGGGCCGGGATTCCGACTTATCAACTAGTGCTTTGGTACCTTACGAATCAATCAACTCCTCCACAAAGGGGCCTTTGGAGGCAACCAAGCCCTTCCTAGGGATATCCCACACGCCCCCCATGAAGGGTCCTGTTTGATGCTTGTGGTACTGTAGCCAATGTTTAGTACCTCCCTATGGAGATCCCAGTTGCCATCATGGTTCTCAACCAGCAGGTTTTTCTTTGATATTTTGAAGGGTGCTTGCCTTGGTTACCTACTAGCCACTATAACATACAGGAAAAGGGCTCCTGAATTCAAGTTGGTGGATTATGGTGTTTAGCGCAATGAAACAACTCTGCGGTTGCGACCATGAAATGTTCCGTCGCTCTGTGGCAAATGGGATCGCTGGACCTTAAGGGGTAAGGGTTTTTGAAGCTGATTTTCCCGTTGACCCACCTTAAACAGAACATGTCCCGGCATTAGCACTGAGGATAGAACATGATGATGAATCATGCCTCCCTTCTTTGGCGGTTTCTAACTAGCCTTCTTTTGGAGCGTAAGCGCCAACCAGGGGGAGCGTTGCTTTAAAGCTGCGCTTCGCAGGGCTTCGGCACCGCCCAGCGCGCCCAGCGCGCCCGCGCCGGCGCCGGCGCCGGCGGCGCCTGCTGGGCCCCGGAGCGTGAGGCGGGCGTCCTGGAGGTTTGGAAGTCGTCTTCTGAGTCAAAACTTGGATTCAGAAAATAACAAGCTGTTCCAGCATGTACTTCAAGGAGGGTGTTGAAAGAACTTGTCTTTCAATTCAATGTTTGGTCTTCACCTATGAAGGTAGCAGGGCCTGCCGCAGTGAACTCCTGACAGGGCGGCACACGTGAAGAACTTGGGTTGCCGACTTTGAAGGAAACAGGGACCAGAATCATCTACATATGGCTGTGGGTCAAAACCAATGGTTCCGTTTTGGGGTAGATGCACCACCCAGTTTAGTCTATTTTAGTGGGGATTGGGATGTTCACTGCGGGTTCCGGCTTTTGACCCATGGCCATATAACATATGCCGCTGCCGGAGCGGCTTCATTTCCTATGGGGCGCCGGGAACAAAAAGTACATTTCCCACCCATTGACATTGAACCAGACCTCCGGGAGCCGGTCCCTTTAAGAGGAAAATGGTCCAAACCACCCCTCGGCTGGTCGAACGGTTCCATGTTCATTGGCGGGAGGAAATCGCCAACCGTACGCTAAAACGCCCGAAGAGCTGCACAAAAAAATCGGAAACGGTTCCAGGGAAGATTGGAACATGGGAACCTGGACCCCCAAACTACCTGGACCCTCAAACTACCCATAAAAATTGGATATCACCCAATAATTTTGGGGGTCAAACCCATTTTTAAGGGGTTTTTGAGGGTTCAGGTACCAGGAAAAGGTGATGTTAGCCAGCGTCTTAGGGCAATAGCCCATTTTTATGGGTAGTTTGAGGGTTCAGGTAGGCTGAACTTTATCCGGCTGGTGCTCAGGGAATGAGGGAATAACCCCAAGAGCACCATCCCCTATGGTTTCCATATAAAGAGAATCCTCAAGTTCCTTCCGTCCAGGCCGAGCACCAGCAAGTTATTGCATCCCAAGGTAGACTTACCACTGGGCTTCTGGGCTTCTGGGCTTCTGGGCTTCTGGGACCGTGCTCAAGCTCTGGTTTACTCACCATAGGAAGAATCAGACACCTTTGGCCGAATGTTTGGTAACCTCACTGGGGTGGTTTACCGCCCCAATCGCCAGACAGAGGCCACGTGGCCCCCCCGGCCCCACTTTGAAGCATTCTTTCTGAATGTTGCCGCTTCACATTGGTTTAAAGAAAGAGGCCCAACTCAGGTTTACGCCTGGACAAAATCGCCCCGCCCCGTTTCTTCGGTGGCACCCGAATATCCGTTTGTCTGGTGGGCATATCTTTTTAGGGGACTTCCCCCACAAAAAGGAAAATCCAAATGTGGTTGTCCTTTTGGTTTCCCTTTCATTGAACCAATCCAAAACAGGGTAATTGCCCCCCAAAAAAGACACATGCTGTGGTGGGCAGCCCGGCTCAAAACGACAACATCGCTCAAAGCCAAGAAGGGTTTCCTTAGGCTTCCTGCGCACCTCAAATTGGGTGGCGCGTCTTTCTTGGGAGCTGGTACCCCCTTTTTTGGTAGGTTGTTAAAGGGAACCCAAGAGGAAACCCACAACTTGTGGGGGTTCCCTAATAAAGAAGCAGACGAATTCACAAAGAAGCTCTGGTCATTTGCAGGTTGCTGTTGCTGTTCAATGATTGACTAGACAGTGACTAGTAAATACGCGCGTACATCAATATCGGATATAGGGAGAGCCCCAAACATATTTTACACGTTTTTTGTTGTTGTTGTTGGCTTTCCGGAAGCCAAAACAACCTCTTTAGGGACTTCCTGATTTTGAGGCATCCCAGATGTTATTCCGTGGCACTTCAATAGCCTTCCGATTCGATTCAGGCTGCAGCTCCGATGTCCGCAGTGGAGCCGCAATGTGGTGTTCACCTGTTTCGAGCTCCTCGGATGGACTTTGCGGGAAGTAGTAGAGTTGACTTGCTGGTGCTCAGGGAATGTGCGAAGAACCCCTATGAATCATCCCCCGAGCTCACTCGAGAAGGGCCTATGATTCCTGAAATTTCGGTGAACTGGGGAGTTCGCGCTAAAAGGGTTGCTGCCGCTGGATGTACCATCACCCAGGTCTATCCCCTTGTTTCGTGGTTTTAAGCTGAAACAAAAAGGAAAATCCACCAGTTTGGGAGTGCGATTCCTTAAACTCGACGAGCCACTCATATATAGACCTTTACAACTTCCATTGTGGGTTCATTGTGTGCCATGTTGTTTTGAGGGTACCATTTTTGGGGCGGCCAAGAGGAAAATCCACCACTTTGGGGGCTTCCTATGTCAAGACACACCCATTTTGCTTCAGAATGATTGGTTTTGATGGGTGTGATGCATCCGTTGAAACATGCCTTCGGGGATTCTGCTTGCTTTGTTGGATCAAGGGCTAGCCCAGCATTTGGCTGGGCTGGGCCGGATGATTAGGTTCTCAGAGTGATTGCAAGGGTTCATATTTAGCCACCCTTTGTTCACCTAAGGATTCCAAATTGGATCAACCATTCTTCTTACGTTAAAATATGGGGCATCCTGTTTCCGGGTTTGGTCTGATTCTTCGAATGTGTCCCTCAGAAAGTGGTTGAGACTTGACACAAGCAGCTGATCTACTTTGTTTAGAACACTCCAGGTGTGTTTGCTCAACATGGGAGGCATACTTGTTGGTACAGCACAGCTTAGAACATCCATTTGTTCAAACCATGACAAGCTTAGGGGCCAGATGAGATCACCCAAGGTACCTTAATTGAACATTCCTTGGTTCCTGTGTGTGAGTTTTTGCAATGACTGGGTTCACTAGCTTACTTTTTGGGTTTCTGGACTTTAGTCACTTTTTGGGAAGACCATTTTAGTGGTAAACCACAAGTGTTGACTTTGCTGACCAATCCACTCAAGAATTGAGTTAAAGCGACAGCCTCAGAAATACTTTCTACATGGGGGTTTTAAGGGGGTTCCCACCCTCGAAGCACTTTTGACTTCCATCCTTAAAATGCAACTTGGTTGAATCTTCAGCTGAGGCTCGCATTTTAATTGAGGGTTTACATGTGGGTGTGGCTCAAAATGAAAGAGCCACGGCAAACCGCAGGTTTTGGTCTTTGGTTCCATGTTCCAAGGTGCCATTGTGGGTTCGGTTATGGCTATTGCTCAAAATGAGAGAGAGCCACGCCAAACCGCAGGTTTTGGTCTTTGGTTCCATGTTCCAAGGTGCCATTGTGGGTTCGGTTATGGCTATTGCTCAAAATGAGAGAGAGCCACGTCAAACCGCAGGTTTTAGTCATTGGTTCCATGGTCCACCGCCCGTGGCTTTTTTGGCACAGCTCCAGTTTCATGCGCCGAGTTCCACCAACACCTTGGCAGATGTGCGCCGCGCCCTGCGGGAGGCGGGATGTTTTTTTGCGGATTCGAGAAAACAATGGCTCGAAGTACCAAACCCGCAACATGGACCCGGATTTTCGGAAGGATTGTCATCCCCCAAAATAGGTCAACCAGTCTTTTGATGGGCTTGAACCCTAGGTTGGCGCTCATTCAACACATGTTTAAAAGGGCCACTGGAGGTTTGCTTATGTTTCTTGAGTGGCAGGTGGTTTCATTGATTGGTGTTTGTTTGCGTGTGTGTGTTTCGGCGCTTTTTGTTGTCGTGTTTCTCCTTTTTCAGGTTTTTCAGAGCTCCACCTTTGACGCAGGGCCATGTGCCTCATTCAGAACCCAAACAAGGAAGCTGGCGTTGAGACCAACCCGGCTTCTATTTTGAAGCCCGCCTTCGTTTACATCGCTTGGCTAATATATGTAGCGAGGCGGGTTGAAGCCACTAGCAATTACGCCTGCGGATTCTATCCACCAGCGGATTTTCAGACATGTGCCCTTGTGCTGGTGCCCCAAAACCCCTCCTGGCCATGTGTGTCAATGTTTGAGCTGCATGGTCCCATGAGCCCATGGTCTTATTCTGAGGGTTCTACGGTCATACAAGCATGCCTTTATCAGGATGTGGAACCATATTATGCATGCCCCTCAAGTGGCCTGATTCACTCAGGTGTCCTTTTTTGAGGGTACCTTTTGCCTGGATTTAAAGGGAAACCCTCGAAGGGCCACCAGGGCCTTTTAGGGGTTCGCATCTCAAAACTGCCGCACGACCATGGATCCATTTCGCGGTGGGTTTGGCGCGTTCCTTTTGTTTCACTCTGCCGAAAGCAGTTGAGTCGGAGGAAACTCGGGGCGATTCCCCGAAAAGTCGTCTCGGGCTTCCCTATGAAATGGGACGTACGGAGCGAAGAGGTTGGTTGATTCCGGCGTGAGCCACTTACTGTACTTCCTGAGTTCGTTGCGGACTTGAGCCGCTTTCTGGGACTGGACCATGTTGGTGCTTGAGCAACTTTGGTTCGCCTGAACGAAAATCCACTCGATCGGAAGTGAGCCCAGTCGCCCAGATCTGAAGAACAAATGGCCATCCAGGACCTAGTGCGAGGAGTCGCCGGAGTCCGCGATGGCCGCATGGAGGCAAGGGGTGAGACATTGCCTACACATGTTCGACAAAAGGCCAACAAAAGCCCGGGGGGGGGGGGGGGGGGGTTGGGGGACTTTATTTAAAGGAACCTAATGTGTTGGTTTCTTTTCCACACCCTCTCTCTTAGCACCCTGGTAGTGAGGGAATGCTGATCCTGAAATAGTCAACCTGGCGCAACTTTGAGAGATTTCAATCAAGTGAAGGCTCCCCTTTAAAATTATACACTCTGACCGTAAACATTCGAACGAGTTCTCAATTGCAATTTGGTGAGTGGTCACCGATGTTATCTCCTTTGCTACAGTATCACCGGCGACGGGTTTTGAGACACAATGCTTTGGCTGTTTACTTTTGGGTGAAGATTAAGTTGGAGTCCTAGAAGAATACCAGCCCCCCCCCCCGAACCACTGCTTTTTGGAAAGCAGCTAATTGATGTTGGATTGGGGACAGAGCAAAAGCAGGCAGTTGGAAGGGGGTGCTGATAGAAGGCTCGTCACCCCCGAACTACACCTTTTCGGACAGTACCAGAGGGTCTTTGGACCTCGGTTTAGGGAGTTCTTTTGATTTTTGCAGGGAGATCTTTCAATTTTCGCGCCTGGAGTAGGGGTGACCCCTGGAATTCCATCATGTGGTTCCATGCTCCGTTTGGTGGGGAATACTAGCAAAATGGAGCAGGGCTCCTTAAAAGATCTCCATTTTGCAACCATTTGAAACATGTTGCTTTTTGCACCAAAATAAAGTTGGACACCACCATTTACAAGTTGCAATGTTCGATCGGTGTTTTTCATGCATCCGGATCCCTGAGTTGGGTTTTGGAGCCACCTCCGGCACCCGCCAGGTAGGGGGGGGGGGTTTTCGTCCCCGCCTTTTTTTGCTGAAACCCTCAGGACATGAGTGCTGCGGAAGCGCAAGTGCCAGAGGATGTACCCGCGGGGCGGGGGGTGGGGCCGGGTGGGGCCGGGTGGGGCCGGGAGGGATTCCTGGATGGCAGTTACAGTGGAACCTACCAGTGGATTGCAAAGTAAGAGGAAATCCAGCGACAGCTGTTGGGAGAAGGGCAGGCGCTCGGGCAATGATTCGTGGCTGAACGGTCTCCGGCCTCATGCTGAAACCTTCCCCAGAATTAGCTCCCCTTTTTGTTTTGTTTTGCGTTTTTGGGGTCCCTTTGTTTTCCACTAACCAAGCAAACAAGTGTTTTTTGCTAGGATACTAATTCCGCCCTAGAAATGAAAGCAATCATTTTGATCTGAAGAACGGGTGCTGAACACGGAACAGGAGAAACAAAAGATGGATTTCCTACCGGGCAGCTTGCCAACACTGGGCGAAGGCAATTCCTCACTAGGGGAACGTGTGGGGCTTATATTCCACTCGGTGCATGTGATTGGATCAGCTTGAATTGGAACCGCATGTTTCGCAGGTCTAACCTTCGAACAGCCTCGCAAGGATGTCCATGGGCCAAGTTGCCTTCAAGCAACAAATGTGGGAAATCAATGTCTTACTTCACCGGTTCCTGGAAGTGATGTTCATTTGGGAATGAGTAATTTTGTGGAAAACAACCAGTTGGACTTTCTTCAGTTGGACTATCTCGCAAGAAGCAGTGGAAGACATCCATCCAGGTGCTGAGAACCTTGCGAGTGGAGCTGAAGATAACGGTTGGGTGTGGCCGGTGGCCAGATTGTCAAAATGCGTCTTCCCAGATTGTCAGAATTTAATAGAAAAGCTTGGCTGTGTACCTCCTCTCTGAAGTGATTAACTCGTACCAACACCAGGGACACCACCTTATTGCTAAATAGGGGTTTGCGAATAGTGGGTCAACATTAATGGGCACACTTTTCAGGTTGGTTTAAAGGGCTACTCAGTAAACGACTGCAAACCCAGGATAGGCTTTCGGCCCGACCTATGCAGAGTTTATTTAGATTCGGACTGTATACTTAAATATTGTTTTGTTAACTATGTATGTCCCAGTTTGTTCAAAGAATATATCTACAGCCAGTCATATCACCTTAAAATCACAAAGCGTGTTTGGAAAAAACAAACTCCACACCCTGGGGTTCAAACCGCCATTGTTTACCCGAGGATTGTCATCCTCTAAGTTGGGTCAACCATTCCTTCGGTTATATAAACCCTAGAAACAGTGATAAACAGACACAAGCAAAGCCTCGCTTAAAGTGCTCGAGGCCCGCCGCAACAAACCACCGAGCGGACCATTCAACAAGCAACCTGACCCCTTTCTGCAAAACCTATGAGGAAACCAGGTCCAGTACGCCTGCAATACTGTCCATTGTGCATATGCTGTTCTTTCAGGGCCTCTTCCTAAAACGGACTCTGATGAGTAATGTTGACCCCGGATTAATAAGCCCCTGTTTATGAATATGGGGGTGTCTCTGGTTTTTGTGGGGATTCAGACCACTTTTGGAGGGGCCCCCGCCCCCATATTAATAAACTAAACCCGGCCTTCCCCAGAATTAGCTCCCGCTGTTTGTGTGTTTTGCTTTTTTGGGGGGTCCCTTTGTTTTCCACTACCCAGGCAAAATATGTTTGTTTCTTAATTGTTTTTCTGGGGTCCTAATTCCAGCCTAGACAAACGGACTCTGAGCACAGCGTCGGAGGAGGAAGGCATCGTTCTGGCGGAGCAGGTGCCGCCGCGCCGGAAGTTCGTGTTTCACGAGGCGCGGGGCGCCAGTGGCGTCGGTTGCGTCGGCGAGCGAGCGAGCGAGACGGTCGGAGAGTGGACCCCGGATTTTCATGGCTGAGCCCGTATTAATCAACCCCAGTTGTGGGGGCGCCTCGAACAGTGGTCTGAAGCCCCACTAAACCCAGGAACGCCCCCCATATTAATAAACAGGGGTTGATTGATAGGGGGTGTTCACGATAACCCCCTGGTTGGTTTTGCTTGGGGGGTGTCCCCTTTTAGTGGGGTTTCAGACCACTCTTCGAAGCGAGCCCCCCCAAATGAACAAGTTTATGAGTCCGGGGTCAACATTTCGAGTCTTGCATGTTGCGCTCGGGGTAGTTTGTTTTGTTTAAGGGCACTCTTGTTGAGATGTGTTTTTTGGGTATGTTTCTTTCTGTTTCTCAAGGGTACTCTTTTTATAAGGGTACTCTTTCAGCGTTTGCAACTTTGGTTTGCTGCCTTTCCCAACTGCCAAACACGGTGCCCTTTTTCCCCAGCTGAAAGCTATGGGTTTGCTCGATAGGCCCAGACGTCGGCTCGTTCGGGGTGGTTTGGAGCATTCGGGGGCTGTTGGGGGCAGCAGACCAGTGGAACCAAGAGAGCAACTCAGTTGTTCAGTGGCGCCCTTTTTCCCTTTTTTTGGTGGCTGCCCCACAAAAAATGGTCTTCCCCAAAAAGGGTTCCCTTTTTTTCCAGGGTCACTGAACAACTGAGGCAAAGAACCCGGGGCGAAGTATACCAGACATGCAGAGAGCAAGAAGAAGACTGGCAAGGAGTTCAAAAGCAAGTGATGGATTGATGGGAGATGATGTTGCGCAACGGGGGACGGATTGGAGCCTTTCTTGTGGCGAACGAATTCGTGTTAACCAAACCAAAACTGCCAGTCAGTGAGCTTTCCAAACAATACCTTCGCTTTGGTGCATTTTGCTTGGATGTTGGAACTTTAACTTTTTGCCAACTTATGGGTTTTCCACTAAACCACTAGAAGTTAAACTTTTAGCAGGGGAGCAGAAAGCAACCAAGTTTGCATGACACCTTTGCAGAATACCTGGAGAACGTTGTGACCCGGACATTCCGTTTGTAGTTCCATGTTCCCTTTCAGTGGGGAATACTAGATAAATGACACTGTGGACCCACCACAATCCCCTCACCCTTAAGGACCGGTCACCATGACGACCTAGGTCCCCCAGTAGTGCCCTTTTACCCTTTTTTGGGGGAGGGTTCCCCTACTAAAATAGACTACAGCAAAAAAGGGCCCCCTTTTTCTATCCTCTCTACTGGAGGAGCTAGAAATAAATTTGCTTATGCTCTGTTCTGTTCCCTTTGCACCTCTGAACCCTCTTGGCAACTACAAGCTTTAAGTGGGCGAACGCGACACATGGCTTGGTCTTCTCTTGAGGGTACCACATTTTTGTGGTTGTAAGGGAAACCAAAAGGAAAGCCACAACGTTGGTCCCTGAACGATACGCTCACTCACATGGCTTTTGGCCTAACATATTTATTTGCCGGGTGGAAATGGTGATTTGCTCCTTTTAACTCAGCAAGCGCTGTGTCTTTTGTCAAGTACCATTTCTGGCCGGTTGCTTGCTACAGGGCAACCAAACGGAAGCCATTGTTTGGGGCTCCCCCATGAGACACTCGCAGATGATCCACGGTCGAAACATGTCGAAACTCGGGTATATGAAGAGAAGATCCCCTTGCCATGAGTGGGTGCGGATATCCGCCTTTGTAATCCTTCACATGGCTTTGGGTAGACTATTTTAATACTGGGTTTTGATTGTGACTTAGATGATGTTTTGTTTCTTTGAGCGCCCTTTTCGCCGACCACACGAATCTACCCTGGCCACTTTGGACCAAGCCTTTTTTTTCATTTCGGCAAGTCGGGTGATGTTCGTATTGAGAAGTATTCGGACAACGAGTTCCTCTGAGACATACTGTGGATGGATGAAATCCATTTCGCACCACCGTTCAGAAACCCCGGCATGATGATTCCCCTGTAAATACCAACAAACAATAATTTGATCATGCCTAGATAGCCAAGTTGCTGCTTTTTTCAGTCACTGTTGCTGGTTTTTGGGGTAAAGTGCATGGAAAAAAGCAGCAACTGGCGATCCAGGTGGTTTCCAAGAGGTGCGGGAGTTGTTGCCCATCCACAGTATGGAAGTATGGAGGGGCATAACACCTTTGTTGTCAGCAAGGGAAAAAAAAAAAAAAAAAAAAAAAAAACACCAGGGCATGATTTTTTTTGAGACCCTGGCAGTCTGGTTTCAGCCGTGTTTTCCAGTGCGAAGTGGATGTCGCAACCATCCCACATCTCACGGCCGTGGCTTTTGGTGGCTTTCGTTGAGCTCCCTACGCATGGTGAACCAGGCAACCGAAGGGTTTTGGGCCCCTTGAACTCACTCCCTGAGGACATGGACGTTGGGCACTTCTTGGGGTCGGGCCATTTTGTTGAATCAAAAGTTTGGTTGTTTTGCTGAGAGGCTAGGTGAGGCAACCCTTACCCGATGAAAACGATCGGCTCTGCGTGTTTTGCTGATTCGATCGACGCGTGGATGGATGGTACCTCGAGCTTGGAGGTCCCTGGCCAGTTGTGAATGCGTATGTAAAATCCGATCCCGGCTCCCAGAGTGGCCCGCAAAGTGTGGTTGCTTGTGGGACGTTTTCCTAGTGCAAGATGCCTGAACCTTCCCAATTTTAGAGCACAGGCAATCCCGTTTGTCATCAACTTGCTGAATTCAGCTCCTGAATCAAGCCAGAGTTGAAGCATGGAGCCTGGGCAGCAATAAGCTCAATGCGCCAAAACACAAAGCTGCCATATACTTCCGCCAGCATGAATCAACGCGAACACGGCTTTCCAGCAGCGCTACTGAAGTACTTGGCACTTCAAGTTATTCAGCTTTGAGTGGTTGCTCGGTCCCATTTTTGGTGCTGATATCCTTGCAGGTGTCAAGCATTGGGGTGTTCCAACAACCGGGTTGAGGCTCAACTGTGGACCATCATTGATTGCCTTCCCCGTTCCCTTCTCAAATTCACCGCATGTAAGCAACTTCTGGATATGGCCAGTGCAGGCGATGCAACCTAAAAGGCCAAGATCGTTAGCTGAAACCAACATACTGTGGGTGGACGAAATCCACTTCGCACCACCTGAAACCATGGGCAACCATTGTTTGTTGGTATTTGCAAGGGAATCATCATGCCAGGGCATTTGAGGTGGTGCAGGATTTGGTCCACCCACAGTATTGCACACAAGAATCGCTTTCGCTTGACGCAACCGCCAGACAGCGCATCACCGGTGTGCGTATTTGAGGTGTTAATGAATATATTTTGACCCAGGAATTATAGTGAAGAACAATCAGCTAGCACATGCAGCCCCAATTGAGGTCTACCAAGTGTCCTGGGAAATCTTCAAAGTGGTAGCTGTACCTATTGGATATGCCAAGCGATTGTTACTATACAGAACCACCTATGGGTCAAAGTTATAGCAGGCACCGGACCACAGGTTCTTCCTTTCCATTGCTAGGGTTCCATTTTCGGTACCATTTTTGGACCCACAGCTTGAAACAAATTGCCGGACAGGACATGCAGATCACTTTGGCAGATGCCGGGCTTTGCCCGTCCGGCACCCTGCTGGTAGATGCAGCACCCATCAAGGCAATTGTGGGGAGGTGGCGCCCAATCAATGTGGAGCCCAGAACCCGGCACTCGCTTGCCCAAAGCGAATCGACCTTTGGTTTCCCCAATGTTGGCAACCATTTTGGTTCATGGCTGCAAAAGGTTATCACCTTGTATGTCTGTGATGGTGTGATGGTGTGATGGTGTGATGGTGTGATGGTGTGATGGTGTGATGGTGTGATGGTGTGATGGTGTGATGGTGTGATGGTGTGATGGTGTGATGGTGATGATGGTGTGATGGTGTGATGGTGTGATGGTGTGATGGTGTGATGGTGTGATGGTGTGATGGTGTGATGGTGTGATGGTGTGATGGTGTGATGGTGTGATGGTGTGATGGTGTGATGGTGTGATGGTGTGATGGTGTGATGGTGTGATGGTGTGGTGTGATGGTGTGATGGTGTGATGGTGTGATGGTGTGATGGTGTGATGGTGTGATGGTGTGATGGTGTGATGGTGTGATGGTGTGATGGTGTGATGGTGTGATGGTGTGATGGTGTGATGGTGTGATGGTGTGATGGTGTGATGGTGTGATGGTGTGATGGTGTGATGGTGTGATGGTGTGATGGTGTGATGGTGTGATGGTGTGATGGTGTGATGGTGTGATGGTGTGATGGTGTGATGGTGTGATGGTGTGATGGTGTGATGGTGTGATGGTGTGATGGTGTGATGGTGATGGTGTGATGGTGTGATGGTGTGATGGTGTGATGGTGTGATGGTGTGATGGTGTGATGGTGTGATGGTGTGATGGTGTGATGGTGTGATGGTGTGATGGTGTGATGGTGTGATGGTGTGATGGTGTGATGGTGTGATGGTGTGATGGTGTGATGGTGTGATGGTGTGATGGTGTGATGGTGTGATGGTGTGATGGTGTGATGGTGTGATGGTGTGATGGTGTGATGGTGTGTGATGGTGTGATGGTGTGATGGTGTGATGGTGTGATGGTGTGATGGTGTGATGGTGTGATGGTGTGATGGTGTGATGGTGTGATGGTGTGATGGTGTGATGGTGTGATGGTGTGATGGTGTGATGGTGTGATGGTGTGATGGTGTGATGGTGTGATGGTGTGATGGTGTGATGGTGTGATGGTGTGATGGTGTGATGGTGTGATGGTGTGATGGTGTGATGGTGTGATGGTGTGATGGTGTGATGGTGTGATGGTGTGATGGTGTGATGGTGTGATGGTGTGATGGTGTGATGGTGTGATGGTGTGATGGTGTGATGGTGTGATGGTGTGATGGTGTGCTGCTTGTTCTGTGCGTGATGTTGCTAGTCACACACCAACAAAAACAGCATGAGGACCAGTCGCCTAATGGATAAGGCGTCATTGTCTCGGATGCCCATCGCGTCTGCAGAACACATGAAAATGGTGGTTCGAGTCCACCCTGGTCCGTGTTTGTTTTTTTCTTTTGTTGTTGCTGCTGCTGTTGTTGCTGCTGTTGTTGCTTTCAGCGAATTTGCAGGGGGGTAGTTTGAGCACCAAACCCAGACTCCCCGATTTGCGGTTGGGCTGGTTTTGGATGACTCCATGATTGTTTTTCGTCGTGACAGGCAAATACGTTTCTTGGTGGAACCTGAGGCAAGTTCAAAAAAAGACGGGCGTTGTGCGACCTTACTGGCATTTCGAGGTTCTGTGCACCCTGAAGTTCACTTACATTCAGGTACCTTAAAGCAATAGGTGTTAGTAACACCACCATGGTTGATACTCAGATGTCACCTAAATTGGGTGAACCATCATTTTGATGGGGGTTGAACCCTATGGTGTCTTTCGTGCATTTTGCTTGGCTGTTAGGACTTTAACTTCTTGCCAACTAATGGGTTTTCCACTAAACCACTAAAAGTTAAACTTTTAGCAGGGAGCAGAAAGCAACCGAGGTCTATCATTGATTTCGTCAAGTTAGCTGGAATCCGCACCGGAGGGAATGGCTGTCTCCAGCCTTTTCTGGCTTCATGGAGGAAACCACCTCAAAACCGGGGACGTTACTCCCATGGTGTTCACTCGTCCGTAATTTTGAGCTTCACACCCAGAAACCACTAGAGCTATGGTGGTTCATATAACCACCATTGTTTAACGTTCAAGGTTGTCATCATCCAACTTGGGTCCTTGCCATTCTTTAACTGGGGGTCGAACTCCGGGACATTACTTTATAGCCATATTGGTGGAACCAAACTCGATCCTTTCGGTGGGTTCGTGACCTGGTAGAGACGGCCAAGAACAAAGAGGGTTCCTTGTACACCAGACAGGTCAGCGGCTGTCGTCCATGTACATCGAGTGAAACGTATTACTTGCACCCTAGTCACAAGGATTAAAGACAATGACTCTACATTGGCACCAGTTTCCTACAACAGTCTTTCCGTGTGCTTGAACGTTCTTGTACTTGTGGCACCTGCAGCAAATGGGTGTTTCGCAAAGGAAGGGCCCCGCCAAAACCAATATGCACCTTAGGGCTCGAACCATTAGAACAATGGTTGTTCATAAAACCACTATTGTGTACCTAAGGATTGTCATCATCCAAATTGGATGCTTGCCACTCTTTTAATGGGGGCAAGGAACCCTAGAGTACAGTATGTCCATTCGGGCTCCTGTTTGGCGCGCCAATCGCCAGTGGGATCCCAAATACTTGGGGAATTGTGACTGGGACATACCAACCTTTTTTAAGGTTGGACCCGCAAATGTTGGTTTTCCCTTTGGTTTCCCTTCAAGCAGCAACAAAAAGGTACCCTCCAAAAAGACAACCCGTGTTTCTCTTCTCGGCTTCCCGTCCGCCCATTTCCAGCGGGGAGTAGCCACTCAACCGACCAGCCAAGGCACAGCATGGCACGATTTGAGTACAAGCCCACAAGGACTGCTTTGATGAAGACCAGCAAAGCACAATGATTCATACCAACGAACGCGCGCAAGGCAAATAGATAACGACAAAGGCAAGTAGATAGCGACACATTTAATTTTCGATGACACGTCTATAGAGCTATATATTCGTGTGTATATATATATATATACATGTGTGTCCAAATCAGAAACGGCAGCTAGTTGGAGGATGCTCATATCCAGCAAAACAATGCGTTGACGTGCACATTTTTTCATGCCCCCCCCCCCCCCTGTCTACCCGGTCTCCACTCGGGTGCGTGCGCAGCAGGATTTGCAAGCCTACTGTCAAGCTCAAAAGTCTGTCTGTCCACATCCATGATCGTTAGGAAGAGGCAACAAATGTACATTCATACCCGAAACTTGACTTCAAACTCCCTGTGTCATGGGTCCTGCCAATAGCCAGCATGACAGCACAAGACGCTTCACGTTGGAAAATGGGTCGGCTTGTTTCCAGGTTCTTCTCAGTGCTTAGCCTCTTCCGATCCTTCTCAATACTTCAAGGTTGACTCAATATGGCCAGAATCCGAACGCATGTTGTTGTGTCTTTTTGAGGGTCCCCTGCTTTGTTTGCTGGTTTTACAAGGGCAACCAAAAGGAAGACCACCATTCGAGTCACAATCAAACGCTGGGTAATTGGAGGGTAAGGGACAATCCCAGCCATAAATGGGTGCGGATATCCGCCTGTCCAATTCTTTGCATGGTTCCGTGTTCGCCTTTTTTTCTCTGGTTTTTGGGGGTTCGGGGTGCCCCTTTAAACCCAACCGAGCCAGGATGCTCATCTTTTTTTTATCATGGGATCCCACTGCGCATCTGATGAGACGCTCTCATTTTTGGGGGTGGATCCCCCCCTTAGTTGGGCTTCACGCGGCGAAATCGAGTGATCGAAAATGCGCAGGTGGCCGCTCCGGCCGTTCCGGCCCGGATCCTCAGCTTGGACCCGGAAGCTGGTGGCCAGTGGGCTGAATACCTCCATGTTGTTTGTACATATATTTGTACACATACATATATCTATATATACATACATATACATATATATATATATATATATGTATGCATGCTACATATGGATATCAATACCTACTATAAGATGCAGTTACGCTGTTGGCACGTATATACTTGTAGGTGAAGCTGTCCTGAACGCAAGACGTTCTGTCGTAGATGTACTGTAGGGCAGGCCGATACTATGTATTAATTCCTGTCCGAGTGATTTAGGCGAAGCATAAATCTGGGCAGATGCTAGTGACCCTGCAAAAGATGGCGTTGGTAACTTCACCCATGATGAAGGCTTATTTGTTGGCGGGCCATCATGTTTGATTGCAGAACACGCAAAAAACAACTTACGCATATTGTTGGAACACCTGAGCACACACGCCCGTTTCATGCCACGACACTGTGTGATGGGGGATCCGTATCTCACTTGTTGAGTTCCTGGAGGGTTTGGGACATGTTTGGTAAAAAAAGTTCAGACTTGTTGTTGGCCAATCCACTCGATCGGAAGTGTTTCGGACGAATGGTTAACCCCAGTTTATGACTATGGGTATGTTCCCCTCCAAAAGTGATTTGATTCCCCACTAAACCCAGGGAGAAGCACCCCCCTATTAATACACTGGCTGGTGGATGAATCCGGGGTGAAATGTTATTTTCTTTCTTTCTGACAACTCATGGGGCTTCGTTTTCCGTGCGAAGAAAGACAAAGAACAATGAGCTTTCGAAGCAGGAAAGCGCTAGGTGGTGTGTTGTGCATGTGTTTCGTGGCCCTTCCGGTCATGAAGCCGATCGGTTCCCTATGGTTGGTTGCGAAATGAGCCGCACGAAATGGAAATCAAACTTAAAGCTGGAAATGGACCGCAGGTTGAATCGTCTTTGGTTAAGCATTTACCAGGGTGAATTGTTTGGGGTTCCCAAAACGGGTACCTATTGTTGACCCACAGCCAAATGACAACCCATAGTTTGTTGGTATTTTCATTGGGAATCGAATCAGAAACCGGTGCAGAGAATGGTCGAACTTATGCCTTCCTCTCTTGCGACTGGCGCAAATATGCTTGGAACAAAGAGCTTCCTGAAAACTAGGGTCAACAATGACGATTGACCGTCCGTGGTCTTTACTGTGGATGGTTACGAAATCCATTTCGCACCACCTAAAAAGCACGGCCACTTGTTTGGAAAGCCCATGTGCACGTCTGACGAACGCCACTGAGTTTGAGTCATGTCAGCAAAAGTTGTTCGAGCTGCGACAAATGCGAACCACGGAAACAACTTGCTGGTTCTCAGCAAGGAATGAGGGAATGACCCCTATAAACTCTCCCCTCTGGTTTCCTTCACCAGCAAGCCACGGAGTCACGTAGCAGGGCTCCGCAGAAGGTAATTCATCAGTTGGGTGGCTCCTCCTTTCTGAGGGTACGAGTTTACCTTGGTTTAAAGGGAAGCCAAAAGGAGCACCACATTTTTTGGGGTGCACCTATTGTGAGACGCACACAAACACCCGACTTGCCAGCTGTACCAGACTGTTGGAATCCGCTAATTCACCTCAGGCATCCGTTTCTCAGCATCTCCCGGCAATCTCTTAAGGTGCACATTTCGAATATATGAGACTTTATGAGACCCACACGGCCCGTTTGGGAGGAACCCTTGAGTCGTCCAAGTGTCTTTCGGAGGTGACAATAGAAATGTCTGTTGATTTTGTGTTGACCATTGACTCTCCCGGAGCGAGGCCTGGATGTTTTGCTGGTGAAACTCTCCTTCCAAGGCGCCCAAGCCCTAAACAAAAGCACCCCCATGGATTGGGGCTCTAAGGTCTCAACCTTGGTCTCCTCTAAGGTCTCAACCTTGGTCTCAACCTTGGGGCGGTCTCAACATCAGCGGAGTCTCGTTTTGGGGCGGCTTGTTGGGTTTCTCCGCGACTCTCGGCGAGTTGGTTCCGAGACCGCGGGCCTAGGAGCCGCCGCCGGCCCAAGAGGAGACGCGTCGGGAGGGGTGCAATCCACCAGTAAAACAACGGGGGCTCAGATATCTTTGGTGCATTTTGCTTGGATGTTGGGACTTTAACTTTTTGCCAACTTATGGGTTTTCCGCTAAACCACTAGGGGATGGGGGTTCCTATATCACACCACTGTCCGGTCAGGATTGTCATCCTCCAAATTGGGTCCCAAGGCCATTCTTTACCTTCAGTATTTCCCCCACGATCATCATCCCAGTTGGGTAAATTCCTTTAATGGAGGCTGAACCCTGGGACGTTGTTGGCCACTCAACGTGGCACCCGTTTCTTCCAGCGATGTGTGCACTGTCAATGTTAGTGGGCTGTCAAACATGGAACCTCAAGCAGATGGGCTGAGCACAACAGGCTCCTATTCACCACCCAGCTTGGTTTGTGTATGTGGCTGTGGCTCAACAAAACCGGAATTCCAAAATGGGTTGCCCTGGTAAGTGGAAACATGGACTAAAACCTGCGTAACCCGTCCTGTTTAATTTTGAGCCACACCCATGTGTGTGTGTGTGGTGAGCCATGGTCAACCCAGGTTGACACAAAGTGCCAGAACAAAACAGAAGATGCAAGACCACTGGCAAGCGTCTGCATATGTTTGTATGGGTCTGTCTCTTTGTGAAGAGGCCCCAAATGGGGTCAGTTTGAAGGGACAGCCAGGACCCGCAAGACAAAACGAGCTGGCTGTATGAGAATGGCCTCTCCATTCCTCCCAACACGGCGACTCGTGAACCCCGAATGCCTGGCCTGAGAAGAAATGGATGGGTTCAGCAAGGCAGCTGAAACCGAGGCACTCAGCGACCAAGGCTGGACTTCGTTGTGACCAACGGCTTCCCACAAGAAGCTGTACAACCTCTCAGATGTTCAGTGGCTCCCTTTTTCCCCTTTTTTTTGGTGGCTTCCCCACTAAAATGGTCTTCCCAAAAAAGGGTTCCCTTTTTTTTCCAGGGTCACTGAGCAACTGAGACCTGGGGGCTGTTCACAAGTGCTGCGTTGTAGGATGTAACTGGTACTGAGTGGGCCCCCGCGAACGAGCAGCAAACAACAAAGGGCCGAGGGGCAACCAATGAGCCGTCCTTTGAAACCAATACATAGACTCGACTGGCGAATGGGCGTCGAAACAAAGTGGAATCAGAGGAATCCACTTATTTTCAACCAGCTTGACCTGAAGGTAAATAATTTGTCGACTCACATTATAACAACTTGGAGCCCATTTGGTTTCGATGGGTATGAAAAAGCTTACTGCCATGGAATCCTGGTTGCCACGTGCTTTCTTGACCCGAGTTTCGGCTCAGCTCTTTGGTTTTCGACACGAAAACCATGGTGAAACAAACCTGTTAACAGCTTTTGGACAAATCGATGGGCTTCCCTGCCCTAGGAGCCCAAGACCCTAAATATGAGGGCCTTGAACCTCCAAAGACCTCGTTATTTGAGGTCTTGGGCTCCTAGGGCTGGTAGATTGAGCTACAATACTAGCAAAGTTTAGCCACAACTGGGTATGGGTCAAAATGAAACCACCAGGAATTGGACAACAGGTGTTTGTCCACTTGCCATTTACCAGGGTTCCATCTTGGGTACCCATTTTTGACACACAGCCAACTAGCCAAGTCGTTAATGTTGCCAAGAAGAGAATCTATATGGGTGTGTTCCTGATCCTTTCGTGCTAGGAGTTGGTCCCGGACCAGGACAGGCTGTCTTTCGTGACTTTGGCCAAGAGTCTTCTTCTCTTGCTTGTTCTCGGCTTGGAATGACAGCAAGTTCTGTCCTTCAAAAATGGTGTTCTTTAGCCCCTTCTTTTGGGTGATCCCATGTTTAGGCAATTTGTCCAATTCAGGGCTCGATCTTCCCAAATTGTGGGTCTCAGATTGTGCTCTTATTCGCGCCCGAAAGTCCGGTCTCAAGAGCCTTCTGCCAGTCAGGTGGACACGGTCGTTCTCGGGATACTCAGCGGGCGGCATGAATGAACACCGATCGATCGACGGTATATACTTGCTTTCCTCGCAGTCAAATTGTTTTTGCTCAACAGTTGGGCTTGCCAGGCAACGTCAACGTTCAGCAAACTCGGGTGCTGAATCTGAGCACCCCAAGAGTAGTTCTTCGCACCTCAAAATGGGCCGGTTGCTCCAATGGAGAGTCCAAAGGATTCATTGGCAAGACAGGTTCCATCTGGATCAAAGATTTGGCGGTTGCGAGCTGCAACCGAGAGCTCACACTGAAGGCCGAAGATATCCACCTATATTCGGGGTTTTGTCAGGTCATACCCTCCCTTCCGCTAACATGGCACGTGAAGGGGATCCCTTTGAGACTTTGGTTTTTCAGGTACCCTCCCACAGTTGCCAGCTCAGGGTTTTATTGTTAAATTGTGTATGAAATCCGCCTGCCTTTGGATACCTTAAGACTAGGCTGGAATCAGGACAACAGCAACAAGTTATCATTTTTGCCTAGTGGAAAATAACGGGACCCAAAAAAATCAAAAAAGGAGCGAATTCTGGGGAAGAAGAGTCTTGTCCTTTGAGCACGCAGAAGCAGCCTGGGCGGAGAGGCAGTAGCATCTGACATCATATCTTTGCTGTGTACACGTGTGGCAATGAGTTAAGGATCATAGCCACAAGGGTACCTGGAAGAACAACTTCATCTTGAACAGATGGGTGTCATGAACAGATTTCAATGAGTCTCCCTGTTTGGAAAGCGAGAGGCGGGGACTGACAGAAGCCATGTCCTTGCACGCTAGTCATGCAACATACCAAGTCATGGAAGAGGATGGGGGACGCAGTGAAAATTAATTCAACACAGTTTATTTTGACTGCTCATGTGTGCACATGAGGCCATTGGTATGATGGGGTTACAGGTGCTTTCCATAAGGAAGCGATGGTTTCTTGTGAATTAAACCTAAACCCGAAATTCATACCAGGGGGTCATATCTTAGTGAATACATTCAGCCTTTAATTCTCACACTTTTGGTGCGCTGCTCGCAATTACCACGGCGTACGCCAACATGTCGTTTCCCTGATCAGTTTACTTACAGCAGGGTGGTTGGCAAACCTGAAAATTACAACCTACCCACAATGGTAGGTTGGAAAACTCACAGTTATCTTGAAGCGCACGCATGAGGCCTCAGATGCGTGCCAACCGGAAACTCGATCTTAGCTTGAGCCACACACGTGCCTTTCAAAGCGTGTCCATTCCACACACTTTCCCACCAACTCCATACTTCTGTATTCGAGGTAAGGGAACCACTGCTGAACGACTAAAATACATAGCAGTTTGCCTACCACAGTGGCTCATTTGGGATCTACTAGGTTTGAGCTGCGCAGGAAGCAGGTTGCTTGATACACTCCCAGTTGCTCAGTGGCGCCCTTGTTTCAACTTCTTTTTGGGAAGGGTTCCCCTTTAAACTCAACTAGCCAAAAAATGGATGCCCTTTTTCCCCCGTGACCCATCTGAGCCGCTGTTTGCCTGCAGGAGGATCCCGATGATCCCGATGATTCGACGCGGCCCATTGGCATTGGCGATCGTATCTTGGTTGATCTTTGGTGCGACCTTTAACCCTTCATTCGCTTTGCAGGCATCCTTGAGACCATTGAAAACACATGTTTCCCCACCAACCAGCAACAAGTGGGTCGCTTTTGGCCAGAGATTGATCAACCCAGGCATGAATGATGGTATGAACGACAGTGAGCCCTCGGATGACGACGGCGATGACAATGACTCCGACGGCCGGAGTCTGAGATGGTTGGCTCTTGGTCCACAAAAGCTGACTCCTCACAGAGTGGGGCCCTCGGATTGAGTTGGTTCTGTTCATGGGCTGCAAAAGCAAGGTTTCACGACCGGAGGCTCCGCATTCGGCTTGGAAACTGGCCCACCACGACCCCGTCCGAGCACGCACGCTTGTATAGCCGGCCGGCGTGCGCCTGCATATCATCAGACCTCCGTGCTATGCCGATACACCCACTGATACACCTTGTCCCACAATTCAGGATAAATGGCCTTGCTTACAAAGGATCAAGCGGCGGCGCTTTGCGGCCGTGCGCCATCCCTTCGCGCCATCTGCGAAGAGCACATGTGTAGTGCTGAGCGTGTGCACGTGAGCGGCTGTGCTTAGCAGGCGTTTCTGCTGTGGGAGCACGTGACCGGGTGTGCGTGCGCAGGCGCGCGTGACCGGGTGCGCCGAGCCTGAAAAGCTGACAGGCAGCGAAATCGTTATGTTCGCAAGAGCCACGAGGTTCGTGACACCCAAAACAAAGCTTGTTGCTACATATGAAGGGCTGCAAGGGTAAACGCGACTTGTTTGAGGATCCTATCTTGCGTTGCGAGCTTCTTCTGGAATCTCCTGCCGGCTCCTGTGCCGCACGAGACTGAGGCTCATTCAGGGACAGTGAATCAACAGGGAAAAGCCGTGAGCGTCCCTGTAGAAGTTTCAAGCTACACCTTACCAGCGCTTGAAAAGGTCATTTTTTTGACGCTCGCATATTTCTTGTTTCAGAGCGACTGAGCAGGGGCGAATGTTAATGTAGACAGTTGCAAGGCTTCACATCCCTTATGCGCACCTGTTCGAAATAGCAGTGCTTTGATCTGTTTGTCATACCGAGATATGTGTTTCATTTCTTTTGAGTGACGAATCACATGAAGAGGAACCCCTCTTACATCACAGAGGAGAGGAAAACTGTCCCACCCAGGGGAGAACTAGGCGGTGCCCCCTTTTTAATATTCCAACAGTTTCAGGAATATGACAGAAGTACCAGGGTTTTATTCATGGCTCGCATTTCGGACATTGCATCAGTTGCATCCGGCCGCGGACCTGTTGATCGTAGAGGAGGGTTCCCAATGGAATGACCATGACTCACATGAGGCAGGTTTTGACATTTGTCGGCCATTTTACCAAAGGTTGTGTGTCTGTGTGCGTTCGTGTGTTCGTTACACCCATGCCATTTACACAAATAGGTAGCTCCTTAGAATTCCCGTTCCCATTCCCCCTGTCAGACTCGCTGGCTTCAGCCGTATGTCCGAGGCGACCCCGGCGACCCCTTCTTCGGCAAAGGCTTCGGCAAAGGCAAGGGCCGAGGCAGCACGGGACCGTTGGCCCAAGTCCAACACAAATCCAGCCCGAGGGCTAAGGGAAGGGCTGTTGTATTTGTTATTCTGCTGACATTGATTAGTTGCCCACCCTAAGATTCATGCGTCTGGGATTTTCACGAAAAATAAAACAAACAAGGAACTTAGCGACCTAGAATCATACCACCCTTTCCAGAAAGGCACCTCCATCATGGACCAGTCGGTTACGTGCGGTTTTGTGTCCTTAGCCTAAGTCACCCTTTGTGAATTGATACCTTTTGAACCATGGGCTGCCATGCCACAACTGTTTGAGAAAGGGCACCCTTGTCACCAAGGTCGCCATGGTTCGTCCACAATTTGGCTTTCCAAATCGGCGAACCAAGTGAGTCGTGTCCTTTTGGTTTTTAGTCATGGCTCCATAAGGTTGGTTAACATAGGCGTCCTTTTGAGGTGATGTTGGCTAGAAATACATGGGTTCCACTGGTTTAGGCGGGTTTGATTCCATGCCATCTATTTTCCCAAAAAGGACACCTATTTTGGTTAATGTTTGATTTCTTGGTTTTTCGGGCCACTGCGACATAACTTGCCCAGACTCCCTGCGGTTTGATCCACTTTTTGGTGTCTCCCTGCACTTCTCGGAGGCACCGGCAGCGGGACCTTTGGCAGGCACTTTTTTCGCCGGATGTGCGGGGGCAGGTTTCTGCTGTTTGGTTGTTTTCCGTGTTTTGCTTGCTTCCTTGGGACCTTTGATTGCTCTAGATTCATGTTGCATGTTAAGGTTCCCTTTGGTTTCTGTTGTTTTGTTGTTTTGTTGTGGTTTGCTTGGTTCATTGGGACCTTTGATTGCTCTAGATTCATGTTGCATGTTATGGTTCCCTTTGGTTTCTGTTGTTTGGTTGTTTTGTTGTGGTTTGCTTGGTTCATTGGGACCTTTGATTGCTCTAGATTCATGCTGCATGTTAAGGTTCCCTTTGGTTTCTGTTGTTTGGTTGTTTTGTTGTGGTTTGCTTGGTTCATTGGCACCTTTGATTGCTCTAGATTCATGTTGCATTTTCAGGTTCCCTTTGGTTTCTGTTGTTTGGTTGTTTTGTTGTGGTTTGCTTGGTTCATTGGGACCTTTGATTGCTCTAGATTCATGTTGCATGTTAAGGTTCCTTTTGGTTTCTGTTGTTTGATTCTTTTGTTGTGGTTTGCTTGGTTCATTGGGACCTTTGATTGCTCTAGATTCATGTTGCATGTTAAGGTTCCCTTTGGTTTCTGTTGTTTGGTTGTGTTTTTGTGGTTTGCTTGGGTCATGGGGACCTTTGATGGCTCTAGATTCATGTTGCATTTTCAGGTTCCCTTTGGTTTCTGTTGTTTGCTTGTTTTGTTGTGGTTTGCTTGGTTTATTGGGACCTTTGATTGCTCTAGATTCATGTTGCATGTTAAGGTTCCCTTTGGTTTGTGTTGTTTGGTTGTTGTGTTGTGGTTTGCTTGGTTCATTGGGACCTTTGATTGCTCTAGATTCATGTTGCATGTTAAGGTTCCCTTTGATTTCTGTTGTTTGGTTGTGTTTTTGTGGTTTGCTTGGTTCGTTGGGACCGTTGCTTGCTCTAGATTCATGTTGCATTTTCAGGTTCCCTTTGGTTTCTGTTGTTTGATTGTTTTGTTGTGGTTTGCTTGGTTCATTGGGACCTTTAATGGCTCTAGATTCATGTTGCATTTTCAGGTTCCCTTTGGTTTCTTGTTGTTTCGTTGTTTTGTTGTGGTTTGCTTGGTTCATTGGCACCTTTGATTGCTCTAGATTCATGTTGCATGTTAAGGTTCCTTTTGGTTTCTGTTGTTTGGTTGTTTTGTTGTGGTTTGCTTGGTTCATTGGGACCTTTGATTGCTCTAGATTCATGTTGCATGTTAAGGTTCCCTTTGGTTTCTGTTGTTTTTTTTGTTTTTGTTTTTGTGGTTTGCTTGCGTCATGGGGACCTTTGATTGCTCTAGATTCATGTTGCATGTTAAGGTTCCCTTTGGTTTTTGTTGTTTGGTTGTTTTGTTGTGGTTTGCTTGGTTCATTGGGACCTTTGATTGCTCTAGATTCATGCTGCATGTGAAGGTTCCCTTTGGTTTCTGTTGTTTAGTTGTTTTGTTGTGGTTTGCTTGCGTCATGGGGACCTTTGATTGCTCTAGATTCATGCTGCATGTTAAGGTTCCCTTTGGTTTCTGTTGTTTGGTTGTTTTGTTGTGGTTTGCTTGGTTCATTGGGACCTTTGATGGCTCTAGATTCATGTTGCATTTTCAGGTTCCCTTTGGTTTCTGTTGTTTGCTTGTTTTGTTGTGGTTTGCTTGGTTTATTGGGACCTTTGATTGCTCTAGATTCATGTTGCATGTTAAGGTTCCCTTTGGTTTCTATTGTTTGCTTGTTTTGTTGTGGTTTGTTTGTTCATTGGGACCTTGGATTGTTTTAGATGTATGTTACATGTTGAGGTTCCCTTTTTGTTCGCACACACCCGACACCTGTCCACTTTCCCCAACCCACCCCACCCCCAAGAAAGGAAGAGAGTTTAGGATTGGTCCAAATGGCGGAAACACCCACGGTCGTGTATGTACTCGGTGCCTCTTTTCTTTTGCGTAGGACTTCTTTTCATGACATGTTAAGGTTCCGCTAAATATGGTTTTGGAGTTCGTTGTATAGAGCGTCCGTTTCAAGCTTTCCTCGTTTGGGTGTTCCCTCATTTTGGAGACCGACGCGTGCGAACAGCCGTGTTGGTTTTAAGAGATACGAGGGAACTGCCCAAAATCATGGAAACGATTTGGTTTAGCCCGGTGGCCAAAGGGAATCTACTGAGTCATAGGGATGGGAATCACATGTGGCCGGCCGATATCCATTGGGTTCAACAGAGGACTAATCCCTCTCGAAACCGCAAGAAGGTGACATGGCCAGGACCGCGAGGATGCATTGCCATGTGGGCGCAGGGTTGAGAAGGTGAGAAGCGTTTGGGTTTGGCCGAGGGTTCGGCCGGCGAGTCTGAGCAAAACCAAAGTGAAGCTATCCCCATGTGCCCCTGGCACGTTGCTCGCCTCTTGGAGCGCCTAGCATCCGATCAGACAAAGGTTCAGCGCCCTGTTCGGGCGCGAACCGTTCGGGTAGGCGACCAGTGTGGGTCTTATCAGAGGTTGCAAGCTTCAGGGAAGCCATGGGAACCGTTGCCAGGTCCGAACCAAAGGATTGAATCAATTCGGAATGCACACTCCAAACTCCTGAAACGAGGCGCGCCAAATTGTGAGTGGCATCTTTGGTTCAAAGGACTCACTTGCTCAAAGCTTGGTTTCCCCTGTTTAGATTCCCAGGTTTCGTGGCTCCAAAAACATGATCCCGGACTGATTAACTTTTTGCCAACGAATGGATGTTTTCCGAACTAAACCACTAAAAGTTAGAAACTTTTAGCAGGGGAGCAGATTTCGCAACCTAGCTGTTTATTTCCGGGCTTCCTCCACCGGTTTGGTTGCCAGCTCATTGGGCTGGTCTCTCACTCTGGGGCCGCCAGGGGCATGGGCATGGGCGGCCCTGGCTTCCCGCTGCGCCCCATGATCCCGGAGACTGGACAGGCGAGCCACGTGGCGCTGACCCATCGGTCGAGCCACTCGGAAAGCGCCTGGTTGATGGGGTTGGATCCGGCAAACCCTAGCTGGGTAGTGTAGTGGGGTGTGGGGTGGGGTGGGGTGGGGTGGTGGGGTGGGGTGGGGTGGGGGGGGGGGGGGGGGTTGGGTGGGCTGGGGTGGGGTTGGGGTGTAGTCTCCGTTGCTGGTCCGTTTGAATCCCGTGGGCCAGAGGGCAGGATCCTTTCTGGGACGGACAGGTATCAGAACTCAGGCCCTTGCCAATGTGCAAGCAGTTCTGGTAGCTTCACCCAACCATAGGCGTGCAGGACATGCCAAAAAGGAACGGTGCAACATTCACCATGCCCCCTTTGTGCCGAAACCTGGCCTCTAAAGCATGCCATCAGGGAGCAGTCAGGAGTTCCATTGAAAGGATTTGAGGCTCCAGGATTCTCAGGGGGACTATATGAACCTAACGCCCTACCCATCTAGGAGGTTCTTTGATCAGCCTTTGTGCGGGTATGTGTCCGTTTGGACGGGACACATGTTTGGTGGTTTCCGTTTGGTTTGGACCCAACCCCAAACACAGGCCATGTCCAACCACGTCGTTCCCGCAGACGCTGGGCAGTGGCGCCCCCTCATTTCCTTCCACGGGGGGCCAGAGTACAGGCGCGCGAAGGTTTGGGGAGTCGGAGTCAGAGTCGTCGCGTCGTGGGATTTGATGTGCCACGATTCCCAGGATTCCCATGTCTTTTGGTTCGCCGCGATGATTGGATTGGGTGTTAGGAGGGGGCTATCTTCTGATGTGGTTTCGACAAGACGTGATTTAGGCTTACTTGCACAAAGCGACCTTTGAATCTTCCTTGTTTCCCTGGTTTGGCCCGGTTCAAAAAGCTGAGCCTTTCCTTTCCAGGTCCTCTGTCATCAGGGGGTGCGCAATCCAAGCCACCAAATGTGGACCTGAAATGCAGGCAAGCTTACGAGACGCCTTTGCTGTGATAAGATGAGTTCCCCTTTGGTGGCGGATGCCTAAAGATTCCCTTGGTATCCCTGGCATGGGGTTTAGTTACCATCATTAAAACAAATGGGGATAAAATAGCCACCACTATTTCCCTAAGGATTTTCCAGGTATTGATGATTAGAACCGCACTCGTCTTATTCTCTTGAGCGGTCCTTCTATCAAACGAATGTCAACCAAATCCAGGGAGTTTCTTTGAAACACCTTCCAGCACGGTACCCTCAAAAAGGTACACCCCCCCAAGCCACAGCCACTTGGGTGTGTCGGGCTCGAAGCCCTAAACAGCCTGGCTGTTAGCTCGGCAGACTCGGCAAAAGATGTCACGGTTCTAAATACCTGGGTGAGTTATAACGACCTCACACGACCGAATTCACCCCAAATGGTGGTTTGTGTGGGGAGTAGCCCCCCAACCACCTTAAAACCAGGTTCGTGAAACATTATAACTCACCCAATATGAATCAGCGCCAGGGTATCTTGCTTGGCCGTCGGGGGATTTCGAAACGAGCTCCTTTTCCCAGAGCCCGAAAGGAGGTTTGGGGCAGACTGATTCGGTAGGCGCATAGGCCGAGTTGCTTTGACATCTCTATTTAAGAAAGACATATCAAGGCTCTGAATATGGATCAACAAACATCCAGCGAATCTCGTTTTTTGGGGGAGCCCTATTTTTGATGGGGAAGCCCTTGTGCCGACACCTGCACCGTCGCTAGGTGCCACCAGCACCCCGGAAGAGCAGAAAGCCGCGCGGGAGGCGCGTCTTCACGAACTTCTCGGGGCAAAATGGGTGTGGCTCAAAATTAACCAGGAGGGGTTACGCAGGTTTTGGTCCATGATTCCTTCTGCCAGGGTTCCATTGTGGTACCGGTTGTTTGACCCACAGCCAAATGATGCCATTATTTTCTGTGTCGTGCATTTGGACTGTTTTTGTTGTTTTTTGAGGAATTCCCTCAAAAAAGTGGGAGGTGCTTTGTTGTGTTGGTTTACTTGGAGGTGTTTTTTTAAGGGCTTTCCCAAGGGCGTTGTTTGCCTTTTGGTTTCTCTTTAACACCACAGACAAGGGGTACCTTCAAGAATGGAGACCAACTATTTGGAGGTTTTAAACATCACCTGTTGGGCCGATTCACAATGAGTTTTCTTGTGGGGTGATGATTATGTGACATGAAGTAGGTCATCAAGCGAACTTGAAAAACCTAGATGGCTACGGGTTACCGGTTACCTTCACTCCCTATCGAAGCAGCAAGAAAAACCTTGTGACGCCACTTGACACAACTCGTCAGGCCAGACTCGCGGCGTTGGAAAGAAGAAGCCGGGAGCCGAGCTTCGTTCGGCCGTGCGGCCGGGCTTGGCGTTAGACACCCAGGCCCGTGTCTCCTCTTTTTGTTGGAGGTTGTTGAGGCTTGTTGCGGTTCTTGAGTTGTTTTTGTTTCTCCATTGTTTGGTGTTGGTGTTTGTTTGTTCTAAGTTAGCGCTTCACCCCCATTGGGCGTTTGGGGTTTGGCATCCTGGTGGTATGTTGTTGATTTGTTCTCCATGTTCTTTTGTTAGGGCTTAGTTTGCAAGAAGCCACCTGAAAAACGTGGCAGGTCTTTTCTCTCCAACAGCTAGGTTTGGGTGCGAGTCCAGGGTTGAACGGGGATCCTGACAGACGATTTGGGTGTGTCTTTTATTGAGTATTCCGCCCCCCCAAGTTTTGGTGGTTTTCCTGATGGGTTTCCCACAAAAAAGTGGTTCCAACTCCAAACAAAACACACCCGCCCATTGGTTGCACTTGGTATTCTTTATCTCAGGCTCCTTAGTTGGTGGTGTGGATTGGTGGTTTGGGAATTTGAACCCCCGAGTTTTGTACAGGGTACGTGGGAAGCTACATGCAACTACCTCTTAAGCACCAAACACCAACCAGGGGGAAGCTAAATTAACTGGGCTCTCGGACTGTCCTAAGCTGATATGGGTTTGTCTGCCTAAGGACCCCCAAATCCACTCTTTCGTTTGGCTATGAGGGAACCGCAGAAAGGGGGCCATACATAAACAAAATAGAACATTTGCTTACTTCTGAGTTGCTGGACTTTCAACTGTTTGGGAAGACCAAAGTTGGGGGAATAACAAGAAAGTTTGGACTTTGTTTGACCCATCCACTCAGGAACTGAGTTTAGCTTGAGAGTTGAGAACATGTGTCGCATTTATCATTGCGGTTTTCCGGGTCAGTGTGCACAGGGTGCCCGACGCTTGCCACACAATACGGTGGATTGCCGACATGTTTACTACAGGACCCCATGAATTCCGGTGCCCTTGGATTACTTGCAAGATTTCGGGGATCCGCCGTAGCGTGGAAGTGAACAGACCCCCTCTGGAAGAACGGGCTTACAGCCAGCTTACAAGCCCCAAAGTTGACCCCGGGTCCAGACGGGTCCTGAGCACGCTTCTTGGGATAAAATTCCTTGGAGCCTAGATCAATTCATCAGCCACTGTTCAGTGGCACCCGTCGAAGTCCAATTTTTAGTTTGGAGGGGTTCGGGACCCACGAATTTAGGGGGACCACCAGAAGTCTGGATCTGTCTAATGGCGAACTCACCCACAGGTTAAGCAAGGTCACCATGATGAAGGTCCTTTACCTGTAAATTCCTTATTTCAGGTTTTAGAATGATAGTACATGTTGCAGACATTTAGTTTGTTATGAAAAGATACCTCACTTGAAGCGAGTCGAGCTTTTGACCATGGAGTTGTTCCCCATTCAGCTCGGATTTCTGTGTCCCAAAGGCCGTTGAACTGGGATGCGCGTGTCAGGCCAAGCGGCACAGGCGGGATGGTGTTGGGGTAGACTGGGCTTCGAGTTGCTTCAAGTACTTGGGAATCGATACAATTTGTTTGGCCTGTTGAAGCAACTCAAGTACTCAGGCCGTAAGTTGTTGGCACAATTTTTGCTTGGCCTGTTTATCTGTTCCGAATGCCCAGCTCTTGGTGAATAGGTTATGTCCATAGCCCATAGCTATAACCGGCTGGTAGCGAAGTTTGATCCCTTGTTACTACATGGGTAGAACCAGCTTACTAAGTGGATTAAGCATCTAAGCATTGCCGAATACCAGCCGAAAGTACTTGCATTCGGCAAAGCTTTCTGAGGGTGTTAAGAATACCCCCTACTCCAAATACCAGCTTGATTAGCTGTGTGTTCCTTAATCAGACAATTAATTTTCCATGGTGAATACCTCACAATACCTCAAACAACCTCATGTTTTGACGTCATACCCAGAAACAAGTGGATACTTGGAGTGGTATGGTTGCGCGTTTGCCATATAACACTCAACCAGGTCCTCGCATGTTCACACATGGCTAGCATTGCCATTCGCTGTTCCCCAAGTCTTTGCAAGGGACTAGCATCAGCCCAAATGCAGGTCCCAATCATTTAAGGAAGGTTTGCTTGGTGGTTCTCAGCCATCACCTTAGGTTGTTTGGTTGTTAGGGTTTAGTGATGATTTTCACTAAACCACAAAATGCTAGATCTTTAGCAGGGAATCTGGGAACAGCCCAGTTGGCTTTTGCACGTTTACATTCTGAACTTCTTATGGCAGAGTGAGCGAGGCAAAGTGACCAGGCGGGTTGTTTCCCTTTGGTGCCCCTACCGAAACAACAGATACTGTGGATTCCATAGATCTCGAAAATAAACCAACCTCAAGCAGTGTATACTTCGACATGTTTCCAGGGTTTCCTTTGTTCCGTACTTGCACTATGTGTTTGTATATGCGTGTCTGTGTGTGTGTGTCTATGTGTGTCTGTGTGTGTGTGTGTGTCTGTGTTTTTTTGAGATTGCCCCGTTTTTGTGTGCGTGTTTTTGGTTCCTACTACGTGGGTGCTGCTTTTGAGGTCCCCCCCTCCCACAAACATGGCACTTGTCGGAGGGTACCTGGAAGCTGAACTTCTTCTTGGGGGGGCCCCCTGTCAGGTGCCATGTTAGTGGAAGGGAGGGTACGTGTTTCTTGTTCGAGTGTTCTCGTTTGTGCGCCTTTGCTCGGGAACAGGGTTGTGGGATCACTCGAGGTTTCTCCAACCACTTCTGTGATACAAGTCAGGACTCCCCCTTTTATATGAAGAAAATAATTCGTCTTTGGGAAGTTAGGCCCTTGTTGTATCACTCAGTTGTTCAAAGCCGACCTTTCGACCTTTTGGTTTTCCCTTTTTGGTCTATTTTTAGTCGAGGTCCCAAAAGGTGATCACCTTGAATTTGCAGGTCCGAACTGGGCGAGTGAGATCACAGACTCGTTCCAAAACCTCGCCCCAGAGGCTTCAGCTCCTGCGCCCAAGGCCGGCGGGGTTTGGATCCGCATTTAAGAATCCGCGGAGCGAGCCAAACGGGCGGAACCAAAAACTTCCCCCCAGAAGTTCTGCTGCCCTTTTGGTGTTGTTTTTTTTGCTTTTTTGGAGCCTTTTTTGTTTTTTTTGGCTGTTTTGGAGTTGGTCCCTTTTTTTTCCGCCTGGCAGAAACTTACCTTTTTTTCCGCTAAGATCCTAATTCCAGCCTGGCAAATTCAGGCTAGTTGGTGGTTTGTATATTTGGATTTGCATTTGAGCCCCTGCTTCTTGTAGAGGGTATATACATGGGAAGCCCCCTCCGGAAGCCACCAATCTGCCAAGGACGAAAGGGCAGTTTTCTTGGCCCGATTTTCCAGATACCCTTTGAGAAGCATTGCTTTGTTTGGTATTCCTAAAACATGGCGCACCCAAATCTAAATCCGATTCGATTGAACGGGTGCATCAGCCAAGCATCCCCACCGGAGGATTGGGCATCAGCCAAGCATCCCCATCTCTGACTTGATATGGTGCCTGTTTTTTGCCAATGGCCACCGGGGGATTCGGCAACAGCCACGCATCCCCATCTCTGACTTGATGTATATGCGGCTGCCGGTAGAAATATCCGTAAAGGATGCAGAGCGCAATCATGTATGCCAAGGGGGCTGGAGTCTTTTCGCGAACCTAGGCGGGGAGCATCCGTATGAACAAATATATATATATATAACAATTTATTACCATATAACACTACAATATTACTCTATATTGAGCAACACATACATGAGAACTTCAGCACACACACCCTAATCCAGAGGCCCAACCGAAGCAACAGACGCGTTTGATCTCATTTTCGCATGACTGGGTGTCCCAAAGCTCCCTATGCCAAGGGCGGACTTCACACGTCCGCGGGGCCGGGATAGGGGGCTCGAGCAAGTTAGCTTCAATGCCTGGTGTCCAATTAGCTACTCAGAATTGGCGAATTGGAGATCCCAAAAACCTTGCACTCGAGAAGATTTGGAAGGAACATTTGTGGACCCCCTGCAAGCTTTTCAAAGGCAGCCAACCTGACTTGCTTACAACACAACATAACGTGGTAGAGACACTTTGCTTACACCGAGGGGTACTGAGACCAATTGGTCATACTGTGGATGGATGAAATCCATTTCGCTCCACCTAAGAAACCCTGGAATGATGATTCCCCTGTAACTACCAACAAGCAATGGCTTCAACCATGGTTTCAAAGTGGTGCCAAGTGGATTGCGTCCACAGTACCTTCCGTGGTGCCTTTGTCCGTTCCTTTTCGGAGGGGTTTCCCACCTGGAGGTTCTGGGCAAGAACTTCAGAGAACTCTCCTTCAGACATCAGATCGGCACCCCCCGAAAAGCAGTCAGTCCCTCTCAGGTGGCTCGAAATCTCAACAGCCGCTGTTGAGCTGTTTCCCTATTTTCCAACCCTCTCAGGTGGCTCGACATCTAAGAGCCGCTGTCTAGTCTCCATGTTTTCCCATGGGCACCCCATTTTGGCTTGGCGGTGGCTATGTTTGATTGCCACCCACTCTTCTGAACCAAGGTGGACCTGAAGGGATAAAACCAAGGTGGAAAGGTTCCAGAGGGGTCAAAAGGATGTTTGCAGAGATTTGTGCTTTTGGTGGAGCTCCTCCCCAGTTTACGCGGTTGCGCAAACGGTTCCACGCAGGCTGCAGGATCGGCAGGCGGGTGGACAAGAGTTCGGTCAGGGGTGGGAGGCGGTGTTCTTCTTCTTTTTCTTGGGCGGGGGGGGGGGAGGCGTTTTTCCTTTGTTTTTTGTTTTGTTCCTTTTTTTGGGGCGGGGGGAGTTTTTTTTGTTGTTGTTGTTGTTTCTTTCTTGTTTTATGTATGTCTTCTTTTTGAGTTGCTCACAGACTTGAAGTATAGAAGAGAACCAAGTTAGAAACATGGTTCAACTTGAGTCATGTGAACTTCCCTCTCCTTGTGATGG
Source organism: Effrenium voratum (assembly GCA_963377175.1). NCBI lineage: Eukaryota > Dinophyceae > Suessiales > Symbiodiniaceae > Effrenium > Effrenium voratum. The sequence continues at coordinate 437,530 of CAUJNA010003422.1, forward strand.
GATTCCCTCCGAAGGGCATTAACTATGCAGCTGAGAGGTGCAGAGCAAGATTGTCTTTGGGGGGTGGGGTATTTTCCACTTGGGTGGATCCCGAGCAGACACATCCCTGGTTTCTCCTGTTGGATCTAAATTGGGCGGCGTCACCCTTGATTTTGCCAATGGATGTGAAAACCCGATGGTGGCAAACCAGTGGAATCCGATTGGGGCGAATATGCTGCAGACGAGAGGACCATTGTGTAGAAGATAAGACGAGGATCATCCTTGCTGCGTGGATTTCCATCTCTATGACCATGTTGTCACCCTCAAGAAAATGTCCCTGCATGGGCATCGAACTGCCAGGGAGTTCCAAAGCAGTTTGCGAATACTGGGCTACAGTGCAAGCATCCCTGGACCCTGAGAAATGAAAAACGTATGGATCTGACTTTGTTGAGGGTACCCCTTGCTTTCTGGTTCTGAGGGGAGACTCACAGGAAAACCCACCATGGGGGACCCCGAAAAAGGGCACACCCTCTCTCAACATGTGTGTGTGTGTGTGCTCTGAGGGAACCCATTCTACGGGTTTCCCTATTTTGAGACAAACCCATATTGGAGTCGACCAAAAGACATCCTGTTTCTACCAACGGGTCGGAAACCGGCTGCCGGGCTTCCACGATCGTCAGGCCTCACCATGCCCTTGGAGGACAAGGAACGAGTGAAGGCGCTGGATGCGCAACCCGCGTCGGGCATTCGCATTCAGGTTCGTGTCAACCCAGGATTATCAAGCCCCTATTTATTAATATTGGGGGGAGGGGGCGTGTCTGGTTTAGCGGGGGTTCATCACTTTTGGAGGGTTGGAGGGGAACACCCCCTATGAATAAGCAAGGGCTTGTTCATCCGGGGCTGAGATGACAACTACGTCACGTAGTTTACAATGGAAGTAATCCCTTTTATGTCCCCCAGATATGACCATGCTTGTAGGCTTAACAGGCTTGAACACCGAAGTACACAGGGCCAGTGCGAGGTGAAGTATCATGCTCTTCGGAAAGGAAGCGGCTGGACTTGTTTTACTTGTCGGATGCAATGGACTCAGCAAAAAGCGAGAAGTGTGAACCCCCTCCGTTTTCATGGCCAGTTTTCAACCTATTTCTTACATGCCGTTATTTGGTTCATGAACTAATCTAATCAGGAGGAGCCTAGATCCCCCAAAAGGAACCAGGACAGCCTTGCTACACCCAAACCTTTCTCGACGGGATCATCCGCATTGGAGTGCAGCGCAAAGTGGTTGCTGCGTCTTGAAACTCAGTTGTTCAGTGGCTCCCTTTGTCCCCCTTTTTTTTTTTGTGGCTTCCCCACTAAAATGGTCCAAGCCCAAAAAAGGGTTCCCTTTTTTTTCCAGGGTCACTGAAAAACTGAGGAAATAAGCCCAGGTGCCAGCCCCGGAAGCCCTGAATCCCTCTGGACCCCTGCGTGAAAGCTGTCCGAAACCATAGCTGGGCAGAGACCAAATCCATAGCTTGCAGCTGTTGGGGGAAAATAATCTCTTCTTCGGTTCTTCTCGGGCTTCTCTGAAGACTGCCTGCATTTTGTTTGGTTGCTCTGATCGGTCCAAACGGCTCCAAAGGATTTGGCCAAAGGTTTCCCTTTTTCAAGAAAGCACCCGCATTTTGCCAGGTCACATGAACACGCTTGCCAGCCAGAGCTTTCTTAGTCTCCACCAAAGCGAGCTTATCAGAGGATGTCACTTTACTGTTGTTGGAAGTCTTTATATTATTGGTTTTAGTGCAGGCGGGATCCAAAACGGTACGATTCTTTTGCAAGCCCAGGGGGTTGTACAGGTCAGTTGTGCACCCCCTGTCGCTGACACGAAAATTAGCGCTTGCCCATTCGCTTGCGGGTCCTTAGGTTCGTAGGTGTTTTAAGCGGCGAAATCCGGGTTTTTGGTAGGTTTTGCAGCTTCGTAGTTGGTGACATTAAATGGGGTGTCCCTTTGTCCCACAAGTTCAACACTAGCAGGGGATCAGGAAACGCATAGCCCAGTTTCGAAAGCTTGTTTAAACTATGCAACTGAGTTGCATACCTTTTGAGTGGTTGGAATGTGCACAGGACAATGTGTGTCCTCCCCCCCTTTCCCCCCCCCCCGGCCCGTGCAATGGACATGTGCTGAAAAGCAATATCCCAGAGAGAAAGGTTGCAAAATAGACCCCAAGCGTCCACCATCCCATGGTTGTTGTTGGGAAACATGTTACATTCTTGCTTATTGTGGTTTAGTGGTTGAACTCCCCCAAAAGCTGCTAAATTTGTGCTCCCCTTCCAGCGTCAACCAAGAATCCCCCCCGTCTTCCCTTTTAGAGGCTCCGTGTTCCGCCTCCGGACTCCGTCCCCCCAGCGTTTCAACCCCCCGCCTCCGCAAAACCTCCCCGGACCGCCGGACCGCCAGGGCCAGCTGGGGGGCGGCGCCTCCAAGGCGCAGCGCGCCAAGGAGCGCGAGGCCATCCTGAAGGCGCTGGAGGAGCGAGCCCGGCGCTGTGGACGTTCCCTCAGAACTCCAAAGGTGCCGTTTTGCTCTGTTTTGTTTTGTTTTGCCCTCGAGGTGTTGGTTGCTTTCAAATATGGCAAACTGGACGCTTTGGTGGTGTTTTTGTTGCTTTCATGGCAAACTGGACGCTTTGGTGTTGCTTTTGTTGCTTTCATTTGGCAAACTGGACGCTTTGGTGGTGTTTTGTTGTTTGCATGGCAAACTGGACGCTTTGGTGGTGTGTTTGTTGCTTTTTATGGCAAACTGGACGCTGTGGTGGTGTTGTTTTGGTTGTTTTCGTGGCAAACTGGACGCTTTGGTGGTGTTGTTGTTTTTTATGGCACCAGTGGGTGTTTGCGAAAATCATTGCGGAAACCATGGGTAAAGGAAACTCGGTGAAAATTTTTAGTTGGGTTTATTGAGCCACAGTGAAAACTTGGGTAGATGAAGGTTAGTAAGGCATAATCCCAACCACAAATGGCTGCGGCCTCCTTCTTCATTCTTTACATGGTCCTGGGTACACCATCTTGATACCGGATTTTGATTATGACTCAGTTTAGTGGGTTGGATGTTTAGACGTTAGCTGGGAAATCACGGGGTTTTCCACTAAACCGAGCACTTTTGCAAGGGGGTCACTCGGAACTCGGTGGGCTTTTGCCCATGGGTTGATTCCAGTTGGGCGGCTCGGGCCGAGGGAATTTGGCTTTGGCATCGGGCTCCTCTTTGTTTCTGCGGGACCGCCCGCAAAAATGGCGCAACGGGTTTCCTCCTGAAATTGTCCTAAACCACACGACATTCCAGCATGTGTCATTTTTGGGAGACCCTGACGCACTAGAGCAACTGCTTGCGAAACTACCCTCCCATTGAGCATGGCTTGGAGTATAGGAACCGTCTCAAAGGAAAGAATGGTTCCAAACGACGCGTGCGATCTGTGCACTGTCATGTTGGTGGGAGGGAAGGTAACAGTTTGTCAAGTGTTTTGTTGGTTCAAGAAACAGCTGAACGTGTCCCCTGTTCATAGTCAGTATTTGCTAGACCCGGAAGCACCTTTTACGCTGTTTGAATGTTAATTGAACGCGTTTATTGTTTAGAATGCTCAGCAGGAAGTTTCCCCATGCTATGCATTTTTGCTTGGGCGTTGTTGTTGGAACTGAGTTTTAAGCGACCATGTTTTGTGATACCACGAACCACCAAACTCCCCGTTAAAGCGGGTTACATTACTCTTAGGGGCATTGCCCACAGGGTTTAAGTCCGAGGTTCAATTCTTGGAACGCTGCAGCCTTGGTGGTTTCAAGCCATCCCCCCAAAAGGGGTTTTAGCTCTTTAGGGTGTAGTGGTGTCCATTTGCCCCACTCCAGGTTCGACTTTTAGCCGGGGATCTGAAGACAGCCCCACCAGTTGGGCGCACGTCGGCACGCTTCCGACGCTTGAAGGGCTTGAACCCGACCGGCGCCTGCGCAGGAAGACCGGGAGCGCTACGAGGAAGCCCTTGCGGCATGATGCGCTACCCCTCCCCCCAAGCCAAGAAACAACTGGTTGTCCCATTGGAAGGGCAATTTTCCTTTGTTTTTGTTTTTTTGAAACCAACCCCACAAAAAACAGGACCCATCAAAAGAAGACGAGCTGCCCAAATGGGCCTTTGTTGAGGTCACCCTGAGATCCAGACATCCCAGACCCCAAACTGGGATGTGCGAGCCCAAGATTTGGGGGTGGGGTTACTTGGAAACCAAGTTTTACATGGTCATGCTGTGGATGGTTGAGAAATCCATTTTGCACCCCACTTCCGAAACCCTGGTTTCATAGGTGGTGATGGTAAGGAATCAACGGGCGGATATGGCCATGGGTCAAAATCCTGTACCCCCAGTGAACATCCCAATCCCCACTAAAATAGGTTCTAAAGTTGGTGGTGCACCTAGCGCAAAATGGTATCCTTGGTTTTGACCCACAACCATATCTTCCTCTTAACTATTTCTGGCAAGGGGACTGCTACTCTTTATCTAACCATGTCTCGATTGTGGCTCAGCCCTGAACCCCCGAACTCTCAGCCCTCCGTTTCAACAGCCTTCGAAAGCATAGTGCTTATCTTGCTGGTGCTTAGGGAGTGTGGGAATGAACCCAGGCTTTGGTCCCCCTTGAGGAACCCACAAGGAATGGTTTTTTTTTTGTATCGGGGTCATGCCATTTCTCATCCCCTGCATCTCTTGCACCAGCAAGTCATCTGAGCCGATTGCGTTTGAGTTCATCTCTTTTGGATCGCAGGAGAGGCATGTGGCGGCGACCGCGGTGCAGCATGAGATCAAGGAGGCGTTCTGGGCGTTCTGAAAGGGCCAGTCCGGCGTAGGGAGTCTTCCTTTAAGACATGTCGAGACTGTGTGCCCCCCCTCTGAGAAAAGAACCAACTGGAAAAGAGACGACATGTTCAGGCCACCTTGTGAGACCCGGTCTTCACATGAGCGGCCTTCTCAGTAGGAACTGGAAGCGCTGGGTAAGCCATGCAAACGCAAGCCTGGACCCTCAAACTACCAATAAAAATTGGATATCACCAACCATAATTTTGGGAGTCAAGCCCATTTTTAAGGGAATTTTGAGGGTCCAGGAGGTTTTTTTTGCTGCGATACCTTAAGGGTAGCCAGCGGAGCGGATGTGTGTTGATCTAGGCTCCCGCGGCGCCTTCAGCGTCCGTCCGGGATCCCCAGGGCGAGAGAGAATGCCATCTGTTTCCGATGTTCTATCTGTTCTTTGGTGCATTTTGCCAAGGGCTGTTAGGACTGAATAACATTTTGCCAACTAATGGGTTTTCCGAACTAAACCACTAAAAGTTAAACTTTTAGCAGGGGAGCAGATTTCGCAACCTAGTGTTCATTACTTCTTTCATACATCATCTTAATCATATTAGTTGTACCTCTTCTTGTATTTTTCGAGATTCAACTGTGTACCTTCAGCCCGTGTGTTCGGGGGCGGGCAAATGAACAGGGCACTTGTTTCTTTTTCCCGAACACGAGGAGCAGGCAAGCAACGAGTTTCCATGCAGCGGCCAGAGATTTGCTCGTGATGTTTGATGGGTGCGGTTTCTCGAGTATGTTGGGAATGAGTTACATAAGGGGTAAGGGTTCATGTTGTATGTACAGAGTATATAGCTTTACAAAATTACTATACACGGTCCCAGGCACAATCATTTGCTGCTTGCCCGCAAAAAAAAAAAGAACAACAAAAGCAGTTTTATTCCCCAGATAGCTGAAAACTATAGGGGTTCTAACTTCTAATGAAGAAGGAAAAGTGATTTGCGAGATTGAGGGCCGGGTGCTAGGGGGCATGCAGTTTGGGGTGCTGGTGGAGGTGCTGCTTTGCGAGCTTGACGGCCGGGTGCCAGGGGGCATGCAGCTTGGGGCGCTAGTAGTGGAGGTGCTGTTTTGCGAGAGTGATGGTCGGGTGCTAGGGGTCATGCAGTTTGGGGTGTTGGTGGAGGTGCTGTTTTGCGAGATTGACGGCCGGGTGGCATGCAGTTTGGGGTGCTGGCGGAGGTGCTGTTTTGCGAGAGTGATGGCCGGGTGCTAGGGGGCATGCAGTTTGGGGTGTTGGTGGAGGTGCTGTTTTGCGAGAGTGATGGCAGGGTGCTAGGGGGCATGCAGTTTGGGGTGCTGGTGGAGGTGCTGTTTTGCGAGCTTGACGGCCGGGTGCTAGGGGGCATGCAGTTTGGGGTGTTGGTGGAGGTGCTGTTTTGCGAGAGTGATGGCCGGGTGCTAGGGGGCATGCAGTTTGGGGTGTTGGTGGAGGTGCTGTTTTGCGAGAGTGATGGCCGGGTGCTAAAGGGCATGCTGCTAGTGGAGGTGCTGTTTTGCGAGAGTGATGGCCGGGTGCTAGGGGGCAGGCAGTTTGGGGTGTTGGTGGAGGTGCTGTTTTGCATGGCCGGGTGCTAGGGGGCATGCAGTTTGGGGTGCTAGTGGAGGTGCTGTTCTGCGACAGTGATGGTGGAGGTGCTGATTGACGGCCGGGTGCCAGGTGTGACGTGCTGGTGAAGGTGCTTTGCGAGATTGATGGCCGAGCGCTACGGGGCATGCAGTGGGTGCTGGTGGAGGTGTTGCTTTGCGAGAGTGATGGCCGGGTGCTAGGGGGCATGCAGTTTGGGGTGCTAGTGGAGGTGCTGTTTTGCGAGAGTTGGCCGGGTGCTAAAGGCATTCAGTTTGGGGTGTTGGTGGAGGTGCTGTTTTGCGAGAGTGTTTGCCTGTTTTGCGAGAGTGATGGCCGGGTGCTAGGGGGCATGCAGTTTCGGGTGTTGGTGGAGGTGCTGTTTTGCGAGATTGACGGCCGGGTGCCAGATGTAGTTCGGGGTGCTGGTGCTGTTTTGCGAGCTTGACGCAGTTTGGGGTGGTGGTGCAACTGCTGCGTTGGGTTGCCGGGGTTCTTACTTCTAATGAAGAAGTGGGATTGTTTTGCAAGATCGACGGTTGGGAGCTAGGGGGCATGCACTTTGGGGTGCTGGCGCAGGTACAGTTTTGAGGTGCTGTTCGGGCTGGTGACAGTACGTGACGGCAAGGTGCTTGGTGCTCGGGGACCTGTCCAATGCTGGTGTGGGTGCTGCGTTGGGGTGCTGTTGGGGCTGCTGTCTTGAGGTGTTGGTGACGGTGTGGGCGCATATGGACGACAGGGTGCTAGGGCGGGTGCTGTTTCATGATGCCGTTGAACCGGTTCGGACGTTGTTGCTGCTCTAGTAGTCTAACAGTCGTTTGTCATGGTGCGTGGTTCGTGGCTGGTGTGTCATCATGATGTTGTCACCCGCGTCATGATGCTGCTGTCACTGCGATGCTGCGATGCTGCGTTATGGTTCGTGGGTGTGGTGGCGCCATGATTGCTGCCAACATCAGGATGATGCTGAATTTCACTACGCTGTCACGAGAAGATTCGTGGCTGTGGTATCATCATGCGGCCTTTTCAATTTTACCATTACCATGATGCTGTTCGCATCACCATGATGGTGGTGCTGTCCGCATGATCGTGATGCTGTCCGCATCATCATGATGCTGTCGAACTCATCAGGACGTCGTCTCTGCCTTTTTTCTGCTAGATATGTGGCGCGGAATCGTTCGTTGCTGGTGCATCAGCATGATGCTGTCAACATCATCATTTTGCTGCTGAACTTATTAGGACGCTGTCTTCGTGTCTATTTAGCGCACATGCTGAGTGGCTGTGCATGATGCTTTCAACATCATCATGATGCTGTCAACATCATCATGATGCCTCGGGAACCATTATGATGCTGCATAATGGTTCGTAGCCGTGATGTGCTATCTGGGGTCTACGCTGGTGTATTTAATTCAAAGACAGAGCACAGGAACACCTTGGAAGGTCTAGCTTTACATTCTATGTACCTGAACCCTCAAAAACCCAACTTAAAAGTGGGTTTGACCCCCAAAATTATGGTTGGTGATATCCCATTTTTATGGGTAGTTTGAGGGTCCATCTATACGTACGTCGTGTACCAACTCAATGGCCGCCAGGCCTCGAAGCCATCGCACGTTGAGCCACTTCCGTAAGCTCCGCCGCTCACCTTCCGTCAATCTGCCTGGGCGGATCTGCGCGAGTTGATTGTCTTTTTGTGTGACAAAGACTTAGCGGCCATGTTCTTAGTCGCTTCACGATTTTTGGACGTCAACCTCTCGCCGCATTTCTGTTGGCATACCTGTGTGGTGCACAAACTTGCGTAGAAATCTCCAGGATGCCGATTTGTTTGGTGAATAGCTAACCTGTTGTGACAGGTTGCATTGTCTACAGGCCGAAACTCACGGAGTGTCACCGAGCGAAACTGATAAAGGACAACCCTTGAGTTTCATTGGGACGGCACCAGTCATTGACCTTGACGGACTGAGAGAGACATACCTGGACCCTCAAACTACCCAGAAAGATGGGATATCACCCCCCATAATTTTGGGGGTCAAACCAATTTTTCAGGGAATTTTGAGGGTTCAGGTACATACATGTCAAAACCGCATTCATCCTAATTAATGTGAATAAGCAATGAAAGATACCCTCTCTCCAGGGCCATGCAGTGCCTGAGCAACCTCGATGGCATATCTGATGCCTGTGTGCACATTGAGCAGGCCAAGCTGCTTGCCATCCATCAAGGCCTTCCGGGCATCAAGGATTAGGCCTTCAAGCTTGAGAGAAAAGCGCCAAGCCATGAGGCTTGGTCTCTTGCAAGGAAGGCAGTGCTTGTGGCGCAGAGGCCATGGGCAGCGACCAGCTGCAAGCTCGCATGACCTGGCAGAGCTGGTTGAGACAACTTTGCCATGTAGCGGGAGGATAGATAGGTTGCCATTCTTGCCAAGGCATCAAGCACAACACGTACCCAACACAATATAGGATCATCCTGGGTTCTGGGCAAGAGGCGGATGGTTTCCCGAATCAGACCCTCCATTTGCTTGCTCGTCCCCAGCTTTTAAGAAAACATATTAGGAAATAGGTTCTTTCTAGTAGTGAAAACAATTCCTATTCAAAGCCAGCAGGAGAAAATCACACGCAATTCTTAAGCAAATTTAAGAGACTCAACGGGGTCGAATCCGACCAGGTTCCCAAACCGCCAACCGGGGTCCTGATCTAGATACCCCTCCATACTCTCATGGCCGTCTCTCCGGATAGCCTTCAGTTTCAAAAAGACGCAAGGCAAGCCATGTGTGATATCTCACTCCAAGGGTTTTTTGCCTCAACTTATTCAGCTTCTACTCGGGTGCCTAGTTTTCTTGTTTTGGTTGCTTTGGACATCTTTTCTTGGGGCCCTGTCTGGCGAGTTTCTTTCGCTGACTTTTGTTGCGAAGAAAGACAAGAAGCGATTTGGAAGCCCGGAACCCACACCTTTCCAGTCCGGGGATGTTGTTCCAGGCCCACCCTTCCGTCACATGGAGGTCACACCTGGGCCCCAATTCCAGGTGTCTGGATCCACAAGGTTCCTTTCGGCTGGCCCCAGCGAGGTGAGGCTTCAGATCCGCTGTGCGAGCTCTGGCCGGGTGGCGCTGGCCTAAGTTGGCAAGTAGTAGTAGTAGTAGTAGTAGTAGTAGTAGTAGTAGTAGTAGTAGTAGTAGTAGTAGTAGTAGTAGTAGTAGTAGTAGTAGTAGTAGTAGGAGAAGGAGGGGGGGTTTTGCTTCGTGTTTTGGCTGGTTGCTTGGTTAAGCAAATCTGAAGCAAACCACTCGTTTCGGGGCACCCCTAGTTTGACACATACCCAAATAGTGGTTAGGTGGTTGCTTGGTTGAATGGTTGGTTGATTTGTTGGTTGGTTGGTTGGTTGGTTGGTTGCTGGTTGGTTGGTTGGTTCATTGGTTGAGCAGCAGAGCCAGCACTCGTGATCCACCCTTTTCCTTTTGTCTGGTTCCCCACCAATTTGGAACCTTTCCAAGGACGGCTTTCCTTTTCCATAGCGTTCGGATCACTGGTTGCCTACCGTTCTAAGGGTTTTTGCATTACACCCTGGGAATACACCCACTGGGAATTGACCCCAGTTAAGCACATTTCCGAGATAAGACCGTGTTATTTTGAACCATTCTGGGTCATTTCCCAAGGGTATAATCCCAGGGTGTAGTACCAAAACCCTCAGAACCGTGGGCAAGTCACGAGTCGAGTCGCCTTGCTCGTCTCAGGTCACTGCCACCAATTTTACGCCCAGCGATCATTTGCTGGCGGTGAGGGACTTTGCAGCCAAGGACGGACTTATGAGCGACGCCGGCGTGGTCGGTGGCAAAGGTCCAGTGCTGATTCAGCACGTTTGCCATTCTTTAGATTCGGGCCATCTCCAGTCCATTTTCGCTCAAAGCAAAAGGCTAGAAGCAAACAAGCCATCAATCTGGACCCCCAAACTACCCATAAAAAGGGGATTCCACCAACCATTTAGGTTGCAATAACCAATGTTTATGGGTAGTTTATGGGTCCAGGAAGCTGTTTAAGGGGCAGCGACATCCCCCACCAGCTGTGATTTTGGGATTGGGGGAGGAGGGGGCATATTGGAACTTCTGGAGATCTCCACTTATGGTAACGCATTTCCCTTGTATGGGGACTGGATAAATGGAATGTCCCGGACCCCATTCCATGGAGCGATCACTTCGGGGCAGAGAGGAGCTGCAGCTCATGCCTGGCGACGCCACCGCCGGGCCGGAGCTCTCGTCGCCGCCTCAAACAGCTCCTGTACCCCTGGTGCGTTCCAGAAACTGCTGTCTGATTCCTTCTCCACCTGTCCTGTTGGGTTTCTCTTTGGTCCCCTTTTTAGTCAAGATCACAACATGAGCCAAAATCAAAACCCGGGTAGATGAAGGTTAGTAAGGCATAATCCCAACCACAAATAGCTGCGACCGCCTTCTTAATTCTTTACGTGGTTCTGGGTAGACCATTTTAATACCGGGTTTTGATTATGACTCACATGGGTGTGGTTTTTGTCAGGGGGAACCCCTTTTGCAGGTTTTAAAAGAAACCAAAAGGACACAACACTATGTCAGGGGTCCCCGACAACAAAAGACACACCCAAATATGCAACAAAAGAAAACGGGTTATATGTGGCCACAGATTCTAGTGGGAAACACAGAAATCCAAAACACGTAAAACCTAGCACGGGTTTACCTGGGTTTCCTATCGTATCAATGGCACTTGCTTTGCTTAAGCGAACAGTTGCCTTCGCACCTGTGAGGCTTCCCCCCCCCTCCCCAGAGCGGCTCTGCAAACTCTCAGAAGGCCTTTCCTGCCGGGCGAGCGGGGTGGAGGGCTTTGTTTTATTGTTTGTCCTTTTGGACGACACTCTATATGGAGTTTCCAAAAGACAGTAGAAGTTAGGTCACCCGCAACTTTGGGCGCACTAGATTGTGTTCACATAGATTTATAGTATGGGCCCAGAGTGTCACAGTGGCCATCTCTGAGCATTTGCCCGAACCCTAGGGGTTCAACCCCAATCAAAAGAATGGTTGACCCAATTCGGATAATGAAAGTTATTGGGTAGATGATGGCGGTATGAACCCAAGCATTGGTTTTAATGGTGGCCCAGGGCTAAGTTGAGGAGACATGCTACGAGACGATGGGAGCGAAGGCAGCACGGAAGGACCGCGCAGCAGCAGAAGCGAGCGCGACGCCGCGGTGCCGAAGCCGCAGGTCTCCACTTCCAGCGTTCATGGGGGAGGGAGGGGAGGGAGGGGAGGGGGAGGGAGCCCCCTTTAAGCCCCGTTTTTTTGCTGGCTCCCTCCCCCCCAGCCCTGAAGCGTCGACCCCGGGCCGTTCTGGGCTACTCTTTCGGTTTCGGTGGTCACGGGGGTCAGTCTCTGCGGTGCAGAGCCCCAAGGCCGCAGTTGCTTTCGGCCAATTGGTCCTGGACTGCTTGGGCATTGCTCGCAAGCACGGACCGGCGAGCTCGCGTCCTTAAGCGGCATGCGACGGCCAGGGAGATTGCGCTCCAGGATGGGCGCTTCAATTTGAGTCCTTTTCTGATGAAAGCGTCAAGAGGTTCACTCTCTGTATTGGAACATAATTCCTATTTAGATCGGTCAGCAAAAGTGTGCCCATGTCTCGGGTTTTTACTTTGATTGGGGTTATCCAAGCCAGGAACTGTTTGCTTATTTCCCACTTAGGGGGGAAGCTTTGATGGTCAAATCACGGGGCCAGCATTTCCCACGCCACATGATCGCTTTCCGAACCCCAAAGGCTCGTGTGTGCGTTCGGAAAAGAGGGAAACGCCCGCCCAGGTTAGCCTTCCCTCCGCGCACGGCCTTCACAGAGCCTTCCCAGCTCCAATCTTCGCTGCAAGACCTGGGGTGTGGGGCCCAAGGAGTCTGAGCGAGCAAGAAAATGACCACCCCAAAGAGACATACCCGAAAATGGACATGTTCCTATCAGTGTATCGCTGGTTTTCAGGGATAAGGGAACAACCCTTACAAACTATCCACCCAGAGGCTCCCGATTCATTTGGGGTCCTCAAACAGCCAAGTTTTGAAACCCCCAAAAACCTCTGGGGTGTCTAATAAAAAGGTCGGGTCTTCCATTGAGAGCCCCAGGAGCCTTGGGGCAACTCGTGGTTTCCTGGAACATTTCCTTCCGCTGTCTCAAAACGTTGTTTCGGGATACTCGTATCCTTTACTTCAGTGGCACCCTCCGAATCATTATTTTGTTCGGGTCCGGGAAAAGTTGGGCGCGAAAAAGGGTCGGAAACCGGTGGGCGGTTTCCCTTTAACCTACTTGAGCCAAAAATCAAAACCCGGGTAGATGAAGGCTGGTAAGGGACAATCCCAACCTTAAATAGCTGCGGACATCCGCCCTCTGAATTCTTTACATAGTTCTGGGTCGACCATTTTAATACCGGGTTCTGAATATGACTCACTTGAACCCTAGAGTTTGATCTCGGCAGAAACTGAAGCGAGTGTTTTCTACGGGTTGACTGTCTCTGGATGGTATGCAAATTCGAGACTGGACGTGAAACCAGGATCTATCTATATACTGGACAGGGCCCCCCACGTTTGTTTCCATCCAAGGTGGAATGAGGGAATGACCCCTATAAACAATGCTTTAAGGGAAGTGGTAGGTTCATCCCAAAAACCTTGGGTTATTCCCTACTCAAGTGCATTCTCGGACGGACATTGGAGGGCCTCCCAATTGGTGGTGTATCATTGTGTTATCATAGGCGAAGATTTGTGTTGTCCGTCGTTTATTTCCAAGCCGCGTATGGCGAAGGGACCAAACCTCCATTCGTAACTGACGGTATGTGTCAAGGCATACACAGGTACATTCATCTTCATCCCGCGTGGTATTTGATGATCACAAATTGCATTGTGTATTTGATGATGACACATCACATTGTGTCGAAGTTCCAATCATGTGCCCAATCATTCAACCAACGACTCATGATCAAGAGAACAAGAACCAACAACATGATCCAATCCTTTATCCCACTGTGGGACTTGACCGGTTTTCTTTTCTTACCAGGGCGATGTCTGGAACCCAAGAACCCCTCAATTTGCAACCGGTTCTACTCCTGATCTCCAGGGTTTCCCCTGTTTGTTTGGGGAGTTACTTCACAAATTCACCGATTTCATTGCCAGGCTCGGCTTGCCTGTTGACTTTTCCTCGGCTTTTGATGTGTTTTCCTCACTCCCGTTTCAACCACCAGCAACCTTTTGGCCGGCTGGTCGATCCGTCTGGCAGTTTGGGCCAAGCAGCATGACGACAGCAGAGTTACTGACCCCAGGCTGACCCCGAGTGCCACACTGCTCATCAAGGCCGGCGGATGCAGTGGATAGTCCCCCAGTAGTGCCCTTCTCTCCCCTTTTTTGAGGAAGGGGTCCCCTACTAAAATCGACAAAACCGAAGAAACAAATCGGCAAATCGGGTACCAACTTATTCTAACCTCTCAAATCTGGAGGACCTAGCGGTGAGCCAAAAGGAAGCCGCACGTGGGCTGCCCTCCAAAAATCGACAACGCAATTGCCTGGAGTCTTTATGGTCCAGGCTTCGCACAAGCCGCCTATTTTCAACCAGCAAAACCGGGCCCTAAGTCAAAGTTTCCTTCATTTCCCTTTTAGGAAGTTTCAACAGCAGTTTCAATGGAAACCACTAGTCAATTGCATAAATCCAGTGATTGACCGTTCATGTACCCAGAGTGCACGGTAAGCACGTGTCCCAATTCACGAAAACCAGCGATTCACCCAGACCTCCACAGGAAAAGATTTCGCTTTTGTCCTCTGTGGCAGCAACTCACGACCCCACATTTTGGGTGGACTTCGGATTGTGTAAGGGTCAAGGTGGCTCCAGGTACTTCAACAGGTGCCAAGTGCGTTCAATACTCACTGGGGGTGTGGAAGTTTGAGCCGTTGATCTGAGTCAATGGGTGAAACCAACCGGTATTGAGAACAGGTACACAAGAAAAACAGCGGGCTAAAAGAGACCGAACCAGGCTCTGTTCATTGAACGATCCTTTCGCAGAGTCCCGAGTTGGCAGTTTCGCTCCCGCAAAGATTGGGCGGGCAATAGGGACTCCTGTCAGCTGCCACGTGAGTGGTAAGGCTCCCTCTTGTGTCTTGACCCTGGATTTGTTGTAACAAATCTATCACCACCTGATGATTCGTGTGACACCGGTGTTATCTCAATTTCCCTTGCCCCACGGTTCAATCCAAGACAATGGGGGGCCTAAGGATCCAAATAGGGTCCTTGCGATTCTTTTAGTCGGGGCAAGAAACCCTAAACCCTTGGACGTTGCTTTGACAAACGTCCTTGCAGTTGGGTTTTACTGTAGATTGTTGAAACAATGGCTGGGATCATACATCTCCGCCACGGTTTACGCAAGGATTGTCATTATCTAAATTGGGTCGGGTCCTTGCCATTCTTTTCATGGGGGTTGCATTTTGGGGAATTGCTTCTTGTATGCCCACATCACAGCGATCGCTTCCAATTGGCCCACTACTGATCTTTCAGGCGTTTTCGCGTGGGCAACCCTCAATGATCCAACCTTTCAACCCTTCATTGCCACAATGGCCACACATTTCCTCAACACCTGTCTGGGTGTGGGCCTTTTCTGAAGGTACAAGGTTTTACAGGCAGGAAAGCCAGGGACACACCCATAAGGACCTAAGGACGCTGGTGGGACCCAGCCGCCATAGGGCCTGCCGACTGTGCCCGTTCCCGACGCGGAAGGCGGGCGACCGAACTTCGGAGTCACACGCATTGAACGGGTTCTGATACATTTTTTGGGGCACCCCCAAAATTGTGGTTTTGCTGTTTGTTTCCCTTTAAACCCACCAAAACAAGGGTACTCTCAAAAAAGACAGCATATGTTCTGAAGGGATTCCTTAGTGTATGTGTCAGGGTTTAGTAAGGACCTTTTTCGGGTAGTGAAGATTGAATTGGCCCGAGCCCAGCAAACCACTTGTCAATATGACTGGGTTGCTAGTTTGGTGCATGGTTGGTGCCTAGCCGAGGTTCAACGTGTATAACGCCGAGGTTGTGGAATAATCGCTTCCCCCTAATATAAAACGTCCCCCCCCCCCTAATATAAACCCCCCCCCCCGAGGTTTTTATAATTAGGGGTCCCCTGTTCAGTTTTCGGAACTGGTTATCAGTGGGAATGTGTTCCCCCCTTTCCGGGCACCAAAAACCATTCAACTGATTGTTTTTAAGTAAGGGATTTAAATGCAAGCGGTGACCCTTTTTTTGGGGGGGAAACCTCGTGCTTGAGTGTTGTGTGTTTGAGTGGGTGTGTGTGTGTGAGAGTGGGTTTTGTGTTTTTGATGGTGTGTGAGAGTGGGTTTGTGCGTATGAGGGTGTGTTTGATAGAGAGAGAGAGAGAGAGAGAGATTGAGGGAGAGGCAGTTAGAGGGAGATTGAGGGAGGGAGAGAGAGATTGAGATAGAGGGAGAGTTCTGAAGGGAACTCATGGATGATAGGAAGTCAGGGAAGTTATTTTGAAGGGAAGTCAGGGCAAAAAAAGGTACCCCTAATACGGATGATTTGGAGGACGAACGGGAAAATCGGTCAAAATGGGCAGTTTAGAATTGGTTGAGTATTGGCCTATTCTAAAAGTAGTATTGCCGGATTTTTGAATTCTGGAGGAGGGTTTTTATTATTAGGGCGACCTTTATAATTAGGAAGAAGTGATTATTGGTGGAAGGGTAGGTGGACATCTTCAATGTCAAGGTGTGCTTGCTCCGAGTACTGAGAAATGGTCATCTTGCCCGGAGGGTCCAAGTACCATCATCACTATGATCATAGGCTTGCGCCTTTGTTGAGGTTTGACTTTTTCTTTGCCTGGCAAGAACTTAACAATGTGACAAAGATAATTACACAACATATGACGAGACGTGTATGTGTTACAAGGTGCACATGTTCTACATGCATAGACACCTCTGCATGTCATTGGCGATATTCATCAACTATATGAATCGATTGTAATTAAACGTACTGTCATATCATACTGTGGATGGACGAAATCCTGCACCACTGGGAAGCCATGGAAAACCATGGTAGGCTGGTATTTACAGGGGAATCATCATTTCAGGGATTCCTAGGTGGTGCAGCAGTTCGTCCATCCACAGTATGTGTATACATATATATATATAGATATGATAAATCCCCCGGTGAACATCCCAATCCCCACTAAAATAGGCTAGAATGGGTGGTACACCTAACCACCAACCCCCACTAAAATAGACTAGAATGGGTGGTACACCTAACCACCAATCCCCACTAAAACAGACTAGAATGGGTGGTACACCTACCCCAAAATGGTACTAGAAACGCCCCAACATGGTACTAAAAACGGTTTTGACCCATGGCCATATATGTATATACATGTGTATATATATATATATGTATATGTTTGCATGTATATATGTATGTATGATAATGTACATGTGTGTATGCGTTACTTTTTCTTTTACTGCCACGTAGGCGTCGGCGGTCCTCCATGCCCCCGCGGCCACGGCATGGCTGCGGGCCCAAGGGCGGAGATGGAGAGGGAGTGAACAGACAACCCAGCATTAAAATTGGGTTATAGTTGCAGGGGTTTTGGGGTTACAGGTGAGGTGTTATGGGGGTGCATAGATGGTTTCAGGGGTTCTCGGGGTTGTAGGGGGCTATAGGGGTTTGGTTAGTGAAAGGGGGTTACAGCTAGGGTTATGCACAGCGAATCAACCTTTGGACCTTTTGATTTTGAATGGGTCATGGCCCCAAAAGGTTAGCCCTTTATTCCTGGGGTCCTTTCGGAAAATGAATTAACAGATAACGAGGGTGATTGGGGTTTGAGTAACTGAGCACAGTTCTCCGGTGCTAAAATGTCGGTGTTTGGGAGCACATCCCTTCATGGTTTGGAGCCTGGTGATGAATAATCATTTTAGTAACCATTTGGCGACCTTCATATCATGTGGCAGCGTTATAGTATTCTACTAGTTGGTGGACGCGCGACGGTTTTCCTTTTTGTTTCCCTTTAAAGCCGCAAAGATAGGGTACCCCCCAAAAAAAAAGATCTACGCATTTGGGTTGGATTGTAATTCAAGCCTGTGGGAGTGTCTTCATTGGGTGAAAAAGGGAGGGGTTCGAGTCCATTTCCCCTGGTACCCTGGGGTGAATGTAGATGGGGCAATTCTCTGGGCAAGAAAAAATGGACACGTATACAGATGAGTTCTCCAAAATGGCTGAAATCGTGCCATCTGTTTCTATCTGGTTTCACTGGTTCTATCTGGTTTTGGTTTGGTTTCCCTTTGCATGAAAACCAGGGCTGGTTGCTTGCCCGGATCTGAGGCACAGGGCCAAGCCCTGAGATCTTTCAGGTAAATACACAGCCGAAAAATGAGGAATTCCCTCCCGAACGGGTGGACATAAATCCCTAAAACAAGATGTCCCCAATTCTCTATGGAGCAGATCCGCACGAACGTTTAGTCTTCTAAACTGGGGAATTTGATCTACCCTTGGTCGATGACCCTATTTTTTCATGGGTCAGAAGGAGACTCCAGGGTGCCCAGTTGGTATTTGGGATTTCGGATTTGCCCGAGGCGGTGCTGCAACCCTCGGAGGAGATGTGGTGCGACAAGTGCTCGCAGGCGCGGAAACGTTTCGGTCTCTACCTGACATTACCTGACTGGAGCCGCTTTTTTGGGGCTCGCCCCTTTTTCAGGGCCTATATGTCTATATATATATATACCTGAACCCTCCAAAAGTACTGAAATTTCCGTACATGCAGAAAAAAAGTGTCAATGTACACTTTTGAGGAAATTTGACGGAAATCGCTTTTAGCAGGCTGTGAGCGTTTGTGGTGCACTTGGATGCACATGAAAGTTTGCAATTTACACGGCCCGTCATACTTAATTCCATTTCAGGTCATTCGTCTCCAATTGCTGTGGGGCAATGTGTGACAGCTTCCTTGCCGCTTTTGCGAGTTTGCAGTTTTCTCAGCAAATGCAGAAACCGCAAATGCACGGAAATCGGCGGGAAATGCACGGAATTCGGCGGGAAAAGTACGGAAATCTGCGGAAAATGCACGGAAATCAGCGG
Organism: Effrenium voratum; assembly: GCA_963377175.1. Taxonomy (NCBI): domain Eukaryota; class Dinophyceae; order Suessiales; family Symbiodiniaceae; genus Effrenium; species Effrenium voratum. The sequence goes on from CAUJNA010003422.1 coordinate 456,020, forward strand.
AACATTTGCTTGAGGAAATGCGCACCTTTTGTCCTTGGTGAATTGCACACCTTCAAATGGTATGAGCATGACAATCTCCAGTGCCATGGCCGGAGCTGAAAGTGAGATTCTTGTAGAAAAAAGGTAGTTATATGCTCCTGTGTCTTATGTTGAGCCTGCAAGAAAAGTACAGTTTTTGCTCAAATGTATGGATTTCAAGGAAATGCACATATTTTTGCAGACAGTCGCAAAAAAAGTGCCCTTGGTTGGTCCAGGTATAAATATATATATCCAGAAATCGGGGTTGTGTGAGACTTGGGACTTTAAAACCAGGGAATATCATTTTCTCAGGGATTGGCCCCAAAAAATCAGAACGCAAAATGTCCAGAAAGCAGCGTGCATGGGCGGGTGCGATTACCACGTGTAAGGGATGTGCGCAGGCGTGCGACCGAGTGCGTGCGCGGGTGTCCACACGGGCCTAAAGATTGAGATGCAAAATTAAACCAGGAGCCAGCACAGGACCTTTTGGTTTCAGTCCTTGTTTCCACTACCGAGGTAACCCATTTTGGGGGACCTGAACCCTCACTTACCTCTTAAAAACACAGCTTTTCAACTTTTTGGGTAACATGGGCTATATGTCTGTAAAAGATTAACTTCCCCAGGGCTTGGAGTTTTAAGGGGTAAGCTCACAATTCCCTCAATAATTGGAAAACTTGGGTTATTGCTCCATGATGGGTTGACTTCCCTGTTCTAGGCGTAGTTTCAGGGTCCGGGTACCCGCTTTCGACCCGCGCACGGCCAATCCTTCGCCGTAGGCGCTTGGTCCCGGCAGCACTGCCTACACCTGCCCGGGCCTCCCGGGGGCGGTGACCCTTTGTTTCCAGGGAAGCCACACAAAAACCGAAGCCCACGCTGTGGGTTTCTTGAGGCGCCCGTGGTTGGTTCGGGAAGCGGGGGGAAACCGGAAGTCGAACTCCCCGAAACGGGGGGTGCAGATCCCTATGTTCGCCACGAGGCCCAGACACCCAGCGGCTTGCTTCCATTTGTTCTTTGGAGGCATGGCATCAGGAGATTCCTCAACTGGGTGGTGTCCAGGGGAGCAAGTAGCTACGTTGGGATGCCGTGCCATTGATAGGATCTCCGGAGCTCGACATGACGGCTAGCCACAAGAATCAGTCTCAAACAGGTACCAGGCAGGACACATCTGAGAGTGTTCTAGCTTTTGTGAGAGAATGTGAGGGACCTTGGGCAAGAATTATCCTACTGTGGGTGGACGAAATCCTGCACCACTTGGAAACCATGGGAAACCATTGTTTGTGGTATTTACAAGGGAATCATCGCTCCAGGGTTTCTTAGGTGGTGCAGGATTTCGTCCATCCACAGTATGTTTCCAGGGACCCGGCTTTCTCCTTTCCCGGGGTCTGACGTCTGGGTGGCACTTCCTGAGCTGTCTGTTTGGTGTTCCAATGCTCTTGTCACCTTCTGCTTGCGGTGTAACAAGCGGACAACACGCGGGATCGAAGGACTCAACTGCACTCTGGCTCCACCGGGTAAAATGAGCTTATGGCGGAGTTTGTCTTGCCTGGGTAACCCGCTCTTGGGTTTTAGCCTTCTTCGTGATTACGAAGTCCCTAACAAGGATCAGAAACGGACCGACACCAATTTTGCGGGTCGTATAGGTCTGTCACACACCTGGAAACCTAAATTTGGGAAGCCACTAGCAGCCAACGTCATCACAGCCCATTACGTTTTCCAGTCCTGGTTGACATGAGGCTGGGCGGAAGCCCGTGCAAGCGGAAGAACGCCAAACCTAACCGAACCGGCTGAACCAAGCCGCCAATTCACTTGTTGGGCCCTCAAACTGGTGCTTTTCCCAAAGGTTCGACTTCAAAACCGACAAAATTCAAGGTACCCTCGAAATCGTGTTTTTTCCCAAAGGTGTTCCCTCAACCTGCACATCCATCGCACACCAAAAGCTCGTATTTCCCGTTTGGCCATGGCATTCGGTGCCCAAAACTTTCTTTTGGCGGCCAAAGCTTTGGCCCAAGGTGGAGAATGTGACTACATCCAGTGTGAAGGCAGGGGTTGGCGGGTTTTGTCTCCAAGGTGTAAACATATGATGGGTCTATCTTTTGTTGGGCACCCTTATTGGTTGACCCCGTTTGGAAAGTGTAAGAAGGACTCCAGGCTGCTTTTGTCTTTAAAGGGGGGCTAGGATTGTGTGCCCGGAAGTCTTAGATTTCTACCAGGGATTCAGAAACTGGATCCCAGATCCGAAATTGCTGGGGAACTTTTGAGGTCTCTGCCCCACCCCCCCCCCCCCCGAAATCTAAATCTTGGATTCTGGTATTTGGATCCTGGATCCAAGATCCTAGATTTCCCCCCAAAAAAGTCACCCAGCAATCTTGGATCTTGGATCCAGGGTCTAGATACCGGCATTTGCAAATCTACATGCCGGTATTTAGATTTCAGCAAAGAGGAGATTCATGCATTCATCCAAGAACTCCTTCAACAGTCCTGCAGCAATCTTGGATCTTTGATCCATGATCTAAGTACCAGTAATTCGTCCAAATGCCGGCATTTAGAATTCGAAATTGGGAAATTGGGGGCACAGAGGGGGGCGGAGTACCACAAGTATGTATGCATATAACCCTAAACTCTAAACCCTAAACTAAAATGATATATATATATATAATAGATAATATATATATATATATCATATAATATAATATAATCTAATATAATATAATATAATATCATATAATATAATATAATATAATATATATATAATATAACACAAATTATGAGTGAAGGTGCAAATCTTCGTGTTGCCAGGCTGCTGTCAGCCGTGAGGCGCGCGCGCGCGCCGGGAGTTGGGGGCGTGGTGTTTTTGTTTCTTCTTCTTGTTTGTATTTTTTCAAGGGCTTGTGTCCTCAAGGGCGCTTGTGTTTTGCTTGTTCAACCATTGAACTAATGGTGGTTTAATGGGGTGTTCCTGGTTTTAGTGGGGAGTTGTTTATCCCACCCCCATACGAATAAACAGGGGTTCATTATGCCGGGGAGAACATTAATGACTTGCTGGTGCGAGGGCAGCGAATGAGAAATGGTTTCTGAAGGGAGACCAAACGGGACACCAGCATTTGTGGGTTCCCGATTTGGACACGCAAGTTAATTATGTGTCCCAAAGTGATCTCTTTGAAACATCACCGTTTGGACATATTTCAGGTGAGTTTGCCGAGGTGATGCTTCCCGGAGGTATTTAGAGGATCTGTTTTGCTGAAAGGCTGGGAGCCCAACAGTTCTCAGCGACACTTGAGCCCTACCTTTCAAAAACAGATGGGACAGCTTCCAAAAGCGCTGGATTCTAGGGGTACCTCCCCCATTCTTTCCAGGGATCCTTCTTGCTAGAAAGCCTCTAGAAACCCGGGGAAAACGGCTGATTTTCGAAAAGAACGATGGTTGAAAAGAATGGGGAAACAACCCCTAGAAGGATCCTCTTTGCATACCGAACATGTCCCTACAAAGGACTCAGCCCAGACAACATCGTTCCCCGCCATGACCTCAAGCTGAACGTGCCACTTACTTGCGCGCAGGCCTCTCGGCCTTGTACGGGCAAGGCTCGAGCCCTCAGAGAGCCTTGCCGGATCGCACAGAGACAGACCCGCCCGAAAAGCGGATGCCGGACTTGCACAAGTTGCCTGCTCTAGACTGAGACACCTTCGGGCGTGTCCGAAGAACTCAGATTGAACTACTTATGCCGACAATTCGTGCAGCAGGTAACCAATTAAAGCCAGAGATTGGAGGCATAGAGTCGAATTTCCACGGCAGGATGCTAAAGGTTCCGAAGCTCAAGTTGTCAAGAAGCCCAAGAGAAATCAATGCTTCAACCTTGGTTTTACTGCGGTTGTTGCTTTTGTTTGCATCTCAAAGTTGGCTCAGTGGATCCATTTGCCTGTATGGTAAGTATGGTAGGCAACCAAGGGAACCAACCTTTAAAAGCCAAAACGCAAATAGATGGTTACCCACAATAAGCGCAACTGCAACTCGGATTCGCTGGGTGATGTAAGAACATCCTATTGACCATAGTGGTTTGTGGTTCACAGGCATTGGAGATTCCCCAACCCTGTCGCACAGCAAGACACACCAAAATGCGGGCGATTTGTTAGCACCGACCAAAGTCGATCTGAGCGGTGAAGTTTTAGGTTGGACATACTGTGGATGGTCGAAATCCAGTTCGCACCACCAAAGAAACCCAGGAACGATTCCCCCCTAAATGGTGCAGGATTTCGTCCATCCACAACATCAGGAGCCCCAAGATAAGCAGGGAAGAGGTGGGCCTGTCTCATGCGAAGCCTCTTGTGCGACCAAAGGGAGGCTGAAAGGATGCCGGCTAATGGAGCCCCAAAGCAATTTTGACACGACCGACGGCCGATGATTAGCATCAAGACTGATGAATGTTCATTGTCGTCAACATCATCAGCAGCATCATCATCACGAACATCGGCCCTCATCATCATCATCATCATCATCATCATCATCATCATCATCATCATCATCATCATCATCATCATCATCATCATAACCATCATCATAACCATCATCATCATAACCATCGTTATCAACATCTTCAGCAGCAGCAGCAGCTGCAGCAGCAGCACTGCAGATCGTTGTCGTCGTTCGCCTCCTCATCATCGTTGCGGTCACCATCACCATCGCTATCATCGTCACTATTCACCATACACCGTGCATCAATTTGTCATGCCCCACGCATAATTTATCATTGGTGATCTTCAGTGTTTTCTGTTTGTTTAATGTTCATCGCTGTCTTTGTCATCACGATTTACAAGCTTGTTCAAAACCCAAGCGTCAATCATTAACGGATTACGCATTGTGCGGTTTATGCCACTGGTAGATGATGCGGCTTGCGGATTGTGCATCATGGTTTGCTCGGATTTGTTCGTGCTCCAACATGCGGTTTTGACCCGCAGTTTGCTGCGCCGATTGCGGATTACGAAGATTACCAAGCAACACAAGGCGAAAGCGGATTATCGAGTGCGATTAGGCCCCCAGCATTTCGAACATAGATTTACTACCGAGGGGATGACAATCGCCAAGTCGGAATCCAGGGGTACTCTCTTGGTAACAGACCAGGCCATGACTCGCAGGTTTGCCTCGTTTGTCTTTTCAGAGATGTTCAATGGCACTCGGTGTTGCTTCGCAGTGCCGTTCTCTCTCACTTGGCCAGCACAAAAACGTCTGCGCCGCCTCGAAAGCGGCGCTCCCTCGCCCGTTTTGTCCGACTGAATGAAGGCCCAAAGTCATCGAAGGACACTGGATACTATGATATACTATGCCTATTTGGCAAGTCGGCCCAATCCTGCTTCAGGAAACACCCAGTGGGGTAATGTCAACCTTGCATACATGGCTTGTTTGAATGACTTCACGCGCCCTTTGCGTTGGGTCACAACCTGCCCTTGAAACTCTGAAAGGACATGTCAAACCCGGCGGCGGGTTGCACAATTGGCCTTGTTTCTGGGGTCTCAGGGATAGCCAGAGACCTCTTGGATATTTTGTCAGACTTGGACCTTCCATACGCCTGACTCAATCGGAGCCAATTCGTTCAGACATGTGACTTGGAGGGTCCAAATACGAGCTGCCACCTTGCAGAGGTGTGTTAGAATGATCTTTCGCAAAGTTGCAGCCTGTGGTGTACAGTCCGCCTGCTGAGAAAACAACGATGCATTTGCAGCAAGAGGAGCGAAGAGAGCGATAAGAAGGATGGCAGCAGCGACGCTTTAGTTTTGTTTGCCCCAGAATGCTTCTACAAGGGTTGCCTTTACAAGGGAAGCAACAGAACCAGTTTGTTGCTTTCTTTGGGGGGAGTGGGGAGGGAACAGGGCTCCCTTGAAATATTTGAGCAACTCCCCGTTGGTCCGTAGCCGTGACCCCAAAGGGCTTTAATGTATTTCCAGGTCCTTTGGGATGTGAGTATAAAAACCGGTGACTAAAAGGAAGTCCCTTCTAAAAAGGAGTTTCCCCCAGCGTTGGCCAAATATTTTTTGCGGAACATGTCCGGACCCCGGGCCGAGTCAACTATGAAGCAAAAGACAACGCGCCCTTTCCAGGAGGTTTCGGGGCCTTGATTTGCGTGGGGTTCAAGGGCTTCAACATGCCCCTATGTCTTCCAAGGAAGAAGGGCCTAGGTAGCCAAGTTGCTGGTGTTTGGGGTAAAGTGCATGAAAAAAAAGCAGAGCAATTGGCGATCCAGGGCCTTCTTGATCTTGCTCTTGGCTCCAAATGGAAACTCCGCCAAAGATCTGCCTTATCCGCCGCAAAGATCTGCCTGTTCGGGTCGACGATCAACTTCTTCGTTCTTGACCCATTGGCGACACACGGCTCCGACTCCCACCTTGCCAACGGCGGGTGCAATGTGCATCCCGAAAATTGATGTTGAGCGATAGCTTCTACTCCCCATAGTACTTGAAGAGAAATGTGTTCTGTCATAAGCAGTGGAACAACCTGGTCTATTCAATGCCAAGGGGTCATTGAAAGTGGAATATGGCTCTACTGCATGTTTGGCGTCCACCAAGCTGACCTTTGGTCTGGTTCCCCAGTGACGCGTGTTGCCTTTGAGCCATGCCAAAAGAACTTGCATACCATCTCGCACGACCAACAAGCAAACAACTGCTTTTTGCAAGGGTGCCTAAGGGGGTCAAAGGGCCTCCCGTTTTCATAGCAATGTCCAAACCACAGAAGTAGATAGTCGGTATCAAGTTCTTTGGAGTGTCTTCAGGGACGAACTCTCTACCCGTGTTTATGACTATTTGGTAACGGATCTTGGACTTCAATTTCTGGGAAACCGTGGATTTGCCATTGGACCCACAAACAAGTTGAACTTTCGGCAGAGGGGTCGCCAACCCTCCAAACAAGGCCCCCAAACCGCAATTTTAAGCTTTTTTTGGCAGAGGGGTCGACAGCAAGGCTTGTGACAGGGTCAAATGGAAGCAACGTCTTCACCCCGCGCAGGTGAACGGCACGCCGCCTCTTGAGCGCGCCTTCCACTCCTTCGATCTGATCGGCCGCTCGAGAAGAAGAGCAGCGATGCGTTGATTTTCTCGGTGCTTTTCGGCGTTTCGGCCATCCAATTCCTTAGGTTGCCGGGGCTTTGCTGTTTTTTGGTTTTTGTTTAGGTTTTTAGTTGGCTGTGGGTCAAAATTACACCACCAGGAATTGGACAGCAGGTTTTAGTCCATGTCTCCATTTACCACATCCCATTTTGGGTACCTATTGTTGACAACCACAGCCAGCTGGTCTAGTGGTAGTTTCCATTTCATCCACAGTCAGACTTTTGGCAGGGGATTGAAGGGGACCTTAAACGCTTGGACTTGGATGTTGAGTTCTCAGTTGTTCAGTGGCCCCCTTTTTTCAACTTTTTCTTTGGTGGCTGCCCCACTAAAATGGTCTTCCCAAAAAAGGGTTCCCTTTTTTTCCAGGGTCACTGAACAACTGAGAGTTGGGAACCCGTTGGCGCACATCATTTACGCAGGGATTTAAGCCCATAAGCAGTACAAACTTGGTTGTGTCCAAAACTGGGGGACCTCCAAAGAGGGTGTGCTTTCGGTTTCCGTAAACAGAGGGGGTCCACAGTTGCAGACAAAATGCCTGGCATGGCACAAATGAGTTCTTCTTCCTATTTTAGGATCCCACCATGTTGATTAGGCAGAAGTTTGTGCTTCTTGCCCGTCAAAAGGCCCTATCCGGCCGTAGATCGAGCTAACAAGTGCAACACTTGTGGCAGGCGTGAAATGGTCATTTACCACGCACTTCAAATTTCGAGTATCCAACAAACATGAAAGGTCCAACGTATACCGCGCAAACCTGCGCCTCATGGTGCAGGATTCTTGAACAAAGGCTCATTTCTAGCTTCAAGAAGCACAATTGAGCAGCGCCCAAACCCCCCATTAACCATTTTGCGTGGTGCCTATCACCCGGTCTCGTGGTGGTGATAGCAAGGCCAATGTAATCCTATTCATCATGTTAGTAGCACCAAGATTTCAATGGGTTTTGGACTCTGCTTTTCTTTTCTTTTTTGGCCAGCGCTGCAGCTAAGCTGACCCATCCTGAACCCAAAGCCTCGAAGTCCAAGCTCGGTTGACCCAAATCGTATGGCCAACGAGTCCAATCTTGCGGGCATCCAAGACTTGACTGCTATTGGGTTGGATTTTTAGACTTTAACTTTTTGGGAAATCAAGGGGTTTTCCACTAAGCCCCCCAAAAAGTTAAACTTTATGCAGGAGGGTCAACAGCAACCAAGAAGAGGCGGAGTCTATGTTTTTGCGAATCCCGCCCTGTTGCCGCAACCAGAAGGCAACATGAAGATGAAACAATCTCTCGGTTTGGCCGGAAAGCAATCAGCAGGGGGGCTCATGTAGCGAAAAAGCTCCAATGCTTGCAAAACACCGAAACAAGCAGCGCACGCTTTTCTGCACGAGCTTTCTTGAAACCGCTACTCTCAGCTTGATCAGCTTGGGTGTCCCTCGCCGTTCCGCGTTTTGCCGACGCCGTTTCGCTGAGGCAAGTGGGGCTTCTGCTTTGCGGGGTCCAGCCAGAGCAGGCCGTCGATGCGCCCGGTCGAAAAAGGGCGCCGGGGGGATGAGCCGGCGCTTACTTCACAAAGTGAATCCAGTTGCCATAGTCTCACTCTCTAGGGGTTGATTCCCCATTCTTTTCAGCCATCGTTCTTTTCAAGGACCAGCCATTTCGCCAGGGCTTTTGGTGGTTTCACTAAGTGAATCTATTTGTCCAAAAGGCCACCTACGTTAACGATGTGGTGAAGGGCCTGGCCTTTGTGGTCGCTTTGGAAAGTCAAGCATGTGCTGCATTCCTAGAGATCAACGTGACTCACACTTCTGGAGTTTCACGCGTTCAAGGCTCGTGCCCTATAGATCCACCCTGAGGAATCTGGAGAGTTTTGTACTGTGAAGTGTTGTTTCTCACCTGTTCGAAGGACACAAGCTGGGAGCGCGTAAAGGTGGCACGACTGTAAGCCACCAAGTGGGAACGGGAATCTCAACCGCCAGTATCAGCGACCTGTACATCCTGGACGTGCCCAACATGCGCTGGGCAAGACCTTTGTACGAGGGCCAGGCACGACCTGTGTCGGATTTCACAGGAGCGAGCGCGGTGTGTTGTGTTCTGGTTATTGTTGCTTGTTTTGTGTGTGTGTGTGTGTGTGTGTTTTAGGTATTCGTCTTTTTGATTTATTTGTGTTGGTTTGCTTGTTTGTTTGTTTGTTTGTTTGTTTGTTTGTTTGTTTCTTTCTTTATTTCTTTATTTGTTTATTTATTTCTTTGTTTCCTTCTTTCTTTTCTTCTGTCTTTGTTTGTTTGTTAGTTTGTTTGTTAGTTAGTTTGTTTGTTTGTTTGTTTGTGTGTTTCTTTGTTCGTACGGTTGCTTGTGTTGTCTTGTCTTGTCTTGTCTTGTCTTGTCTTGCCTTGTCTTGTCTTGTCTTGTGTCGTGTTGCGTTGCGTTGTGTTGCGTTGTGTTGTGTTGTGTTGTGTGTTGTGTGTTGTGTCGTGTTGTTTGTTTGCGTTTTGTTTGGTTGATTGATTGTTTACTTGCTTGTTTGCTTGCTTCTTGTTCGTTTCTTTGTTTTTTTCTTGTTTGTTCATTAGCATTGTTTCTTCGTTTGTTTGTTTGCCTTTTTGTTTGGTGGGTTGCTTGTTTCCGTGTGTGTGTGTGCGCGAAGAAGCGAGGGCGACTGCCTGGGCCGGGGAACGGCAATGGCATGCTGATACAGGAGATCAGAATCGCCTAGCTCGGAATCAAGGTTTACGATCCCATCTCAGTGCCCAGCAAAACCTCTGGAAGACCAACATGTAGGTTGGGAATACAAGAGGTCTTGCAAGTTGCTCATCTAGAGAAACCAGGCAGCCAAGCATGGCTGGCAGGATACGTCGGATGAAAGTGAACTCTGCGAAGTATCCAAAGGCCCAGAGGTTTCTCAACCGCGAGCCCCCGTGGTCCCGTGGTTCCGTGGACCGCTTGCCTCGGAGCGGTCCAGTGACTCATCGCCCGCCCAAGGTTGTCCCCCAAAGAAGCACCTATCAAGAACACATCAGGGTGTGTCTTTTTTGAGAGGGCCCCCACAAACTGGGGTGTTTCCTGTTGGTTTCCCTTTCCAGCCACCAAAGAAAGTACCATGAACCAAAACGACCCCCCACATAATGTGAAGTTTTAGGGGAATCCGCGATGGTAGGCGCGCCGGGTTGAGATCCTATGAATGTTGGCATGTGCGTGTTTCAATCCACATGATAATATGTGTCTCCTGGGAATCTTGGTACTGTGGATGGACAAAATCCATTTCGCACCACCTCAGAAACCCTGGAAGGATTCGATTCCCCTGTAGATACCAACAAACAATGGTTGCTCATGGTTTCCAAGTGGTGCGAAGTGGATTTCGTCCATCCACCGTATCTCAGGTCCAAAGTGCCTTAACACTTTTTCCGCAGTCCAATCCGCATTGCTTGAGTTCACAGAGACGCGTCCGGGCTTATGGAGTTTGGCAGGTGAGTGTATCGCTTGTTGTTGATTCTTGAATTTGCGGGTAACGCCCAGTCCATGCCCTGGCTTTTTGGTGGTGGTGGGGGGCTTCCGTTCAAGCTCCAATGAAGCGCAGGTGCGTGTGTCTTGTTTTAGCGGACCCCAAAAAAATGGTGGCCTTCCCTTTAGTTGTCCTTTCACACCACCAACAAAGTGGCACCTTCAAAACAGACTCCAGCTGTCCTTGGGTATTCGGGCAAAGGTTTGGTGCATCGCTGGGGGCAGCGACCCGGTCAGCGAAGGTGAACGTGAGAGCGCATGCGTCTTCGGTTCTCCATGACAAGCTCATCGTCTTCGGCGGCGTTAGGGATAAGGTGCCCTGGGAGCTTTCACTGAGTCGACATTGCATGAGGGCCAGACGGATGAACGGAAGAAACCGAAACCATCATGAGAGAACAGATCCCAACATGGGAAATGGACCATGGAGCCATTAAAAGAGGGGCATCTATGTCTTGACTCGCTCGGGGTCCATTTCATGGATGGACTTTTTGGCTCCAAATCTCCATTGACATGATCCCAATTCGAGTCTTACCTGTGCCTTGATGGTCCCTTGTGTTCCTTGGATGTTGCTAGGGGTTCTGAATGGATGTTGGCGGTAGATATCAGAATGCCCCCTATGTTGTCTTTCACCATGGAAGTGCAGGCATCTGACAGCTGTGCCAAACTTGGCCCAAAGGTTGAAGCATCGATGGCTCTGCGAAGCATTCCCAAGATGTTGCGTCGATTAGCTCTTTGAGGCAGCGTGTGTTTATGGGATGCCCCATTCTCGATGAAATACTCCCCGCAAGTCATCTTGAAGCCAAACAAGTTGGGGGCTGCCCAAAGGAGATTCCTTTAGCAATGATGGTTTATTGTGTTCTGTGTCGATCCACAGGAGGGCCAAAGTGTGATTTGTGCAGAGTAGTACAGGGGCCGTCAAATCCTGTTGTTTCCAGTTGATTCCCTCTTTTTTGTTCACCATGCTCTCACGGGTCCAGCTCTGTTCGGAGCATACGCAGCTTCCTTGTTTGATTGGTATGACCTGTTATCAGTTACTTGTCGGAACATGACAGCTTCCCAAAAGGACGCCTCTATAGGCCACCAGGCATGGGTTCCTTTGGTTTCCTACTATAGTAGGAGACAGTTGTTTGGGGACAGGCAAATGGAGTCACTGGGCTTTCCATGATGTTTCCGCCAGCTTCGATTCGACTGATTGCTTGCGCCAGATCACCCAGACCTCCAAGACAGGGCCGCCAGATGTGGAGCTCGGAGGCTCAATGACACTGGTGGGTTGCCAGACCTGGTTCAACTTTTCACCCTTTAGAAATTTGAGCCCCGTACTCTGGGTAGACGACCTCGTCTTTTTTGAGGGCGGTGGAGACTCCAGGTTTGTGTTTGTCCGTTTTTGTTTCGGAGGGCTCCCGTGAAAATCGTAGTGGGTGGCCAGACCTGGAGCGCGCATGCAAGAATATAGGCCCCGAACCACCCCAAAAAAGAAACACGGCTCAGCGAACTGTTGGTCTTTCTTGTTTTCTTCTTTTTTTTTGTTCCGAAAAACGGCTGTCGTAAGAATATCTATAAGTTAGAAGCCTGGGTAAATTGGGAAGATACTCGACAAATGTTTTTTTTTGGGTTTTTCCTTGCTCTGTTCTTCGCATGTCTGATTCCTGAGTTTTGCTATGCTTTTGATGAGATGGATTGCGGCATTCAAGCGCCTGTGAGGCATCAGAGGTTTTTCGCGTCGCATGCTGAAGCACGATGCTCTTCCACAGATAAACATGGCTCCCCAAACACTAATGTTATCCCCGGATTAAGAACAGCCTGGTTGATTTTGATTGGGGGGTGTCCAATTCCTTTTAGTGGGGATTCAGACCACTGTTGGAGGGAACACCCCCCCTAATAATGGGATGGGTTTACTAATCCTGGGTCAACATTAAGCATGCTTTTGAGGCATTCCCTGGGTTGCGGATATTTTTCTTCTCCGTCACCCAGGCCTCACATCTCCAAAAAGCTGTTCTTCTTGAACGTGCTTGAGGCGGGCGCTCAGTCTGGACCCCAAGCGTTTGCTTTTTTTCAACCGCGTGTGGATTTGGCGAGGATTTGGCCACCTCCTTTGAGCAAAACATGCTGCTCGACAAATCCATTTCGCACCCGTTGGGATGGATGAAGCCTTGTAAATTGGACAAACCGGTGCGAAGTGGATTTCGTCCATCCACAGTTTGTGCCACATGAGTCACATGAGGGGACCTTGCGCGGTTTTCTCAGTCCGAAAGGTCAAGGGGCCTTTTTTTGGCTGGGAGAGAAGTTTTACACTCAACGCGGAACCCAACGAGAGCACCCTCGTTAGAGAAATCTTGTTTTGGGGCACCCCCTTGTTGGAATCTGTAGGAGGGTATATGCAGGATACCGCACCAATGATGTTGTGGCAGAAGGAAGGTGCAACAGGAAGCCTGGGATACTTTCGCGCATGAGCTTGTCGATCCACGGACTCCCTTCCTGCGATACCTCAAGATGAGATGATGCATGCAGCGCCTCCCAGACTACTTTTTTGGCATTGAGTTCTGTTCTTCACATAACGGTCTCGCTATGTTTCCTTCCCCAGACAGCAGAGATCTGGGTTCCTCCGCGAGTTGTGTTTGAGTCGCGCTGGCATGTCATCAGATCTCAGATGTTGGTTTTGATTTCAAGACACGGGGGAACCAGGTGCATGTTCTTTGGTTCTAACAGGCTCAGAGTACCCTCTAACCTCTTCCTTGGCGCGGAGGCTATGAGAGGCAACCCCCTGCCCCGAAAACTACCGATCCCAATGGCCACGGCACGGGATCGGCGGTTTTCCCAGCTGGGTGTGTTGTTTTTTTAGAAGGGGCCCCCAACATGGTGGTTCTCCTCGCTCCCTGTAAAGCCACTAAAAAAAGGGGGGGGTACCCTCAAAAAGAAAGTCCCAGGTTGCAGCTTGGGGTTCAGTGCGAAAAATTGGTTCTGCCGGAGGTGAAGGGTGGAGTCTCGGAGGGGGATTTCAAGTTCAAGCTGGTCACGGTGGGTGACTCCGGAGCGCCTCGGTCACCGCGTGGACGGAGGGGGGCCGGGGGGGGGGGTTTTCGGGTTGGAGCCAAAGAGCACTTGTTCATTTTTGGCTGGAGTACTTAAACTATACTCACTTGCGCAAGGCGAACCGACCTGACATGATCTTTTGGTGTTTTGCTGTTTTGGTCCATGCTTGGTCACCCCAAAAGGTTTACCTTTTCTTTCTGGGTCCTTTGGGCAACGAAACATAAGGATAAAGTGAGGTTTCGGCTGAGGGATTATGGAAAATTCAGTTTGCCTGCGCGATCTGTTGGCATTTTGGCATTCGGCTTTGCTTTTTGTTTGCTTCTGTGTTTCGCTGGTGCCAGGGAGGGACGCTGTGGAGACCCTTTTTTTCTGCCCTGGTGCAGTCGTTGTAACTAATCCGATGCAATATTTGTTCTGTCCAGTGCAGTCGTTGTACCTAATCCGATGTGGGTATAGGCCAAATTTTAACCACCAGGGGACCGCATGTTTCCACTTAGGGCACCTATTGTTGACCCACAGCCATGTAAGAAGCCTACCGGAAGGCCCCGCATGGTGAGGTGAAGCCTCGCCTTCCAAGCAACCCGAGGTCGGCAAGTCTTGCCTGCTCACGCGCTTCGTGCAGGAGCCGATCGATCGATCGATCGATCGAGTCGATGTCTGGCTGCTTGCTTGGGTCAAGCCTAAAACAGGGTTTTCTTTGAAAGCCAAGAGGTTTGTCTCTCGGTTTTCCTTTGACTGTTATCTGGAGGGTACATATTCCATCTGTCTCTGGGAAACAGAGCGGGGCACGAGCTGTCGGAGGAGCGAGGGGGACTTGGTGCTGGCCCGCCGTGCAACAAATCTGAGAGGTGGTTACCCCCAATGAGCATAGATCTCAGGCACTGAGATGGGTGTGTTTCTTTGTTCTGGCGTGGGGGCAGACTCGCAAAGTGGTGGTTCTGCTTTTGAGTTCCCTGTCAAAGCACCAAAAAGGGGTACCCTCAAAAAAGACGTCTAAATGCTGTACTCAGATAGAATCCACTTAGGGATGATCAAATGGAACCCTGTGGTGTGAATATAATATCTTCACTGTTCTTGGCATGCTTTTTGCTTTTTTAGTTGTTTGGTTCTGTTCATGTTTACTGGGGGTCTGCAAAAAACAAAGTTTTTAGCTACACCAAGAGTAGAGATGATATACCACGGGGTGAATTTGTGAAATGTGGAGAGGGTGTAACTTGCTCTTCTCAGTCCTCCGCCTCCTTCAAAGCAACATATGAGGTCAAACTTCGCAGTCCGTGGCCGACAAGTCGGGTTCTTGACATATGGGGGCTGGCTGACGTTCCGGCAGTAGGCATTAGCTTCAATTCACCGGCATTGTGTGCTGATTCAATGATACTTTAGGAAAGCCAATTGACGTTTATATGATCATATTTCTGAATGACATGCGGTTAGCAATGTATGTTTGATATCAATATGATTGAAATCACGTCATGGTGCTGAACTGTGGGCCCTGGTCTGTGTGTGTGTATTGTTTTCGCGTTATGTTTCTGAATTATCCTCACTCGTCGGCCTGCTTGAACTGATAAAGCAGATGGTATCCCAATCAATGGATCCCCCTTTCACACTGTGCCCCTTTGCATTTGATTAATCGGTTTAACTTTCAGTACTATGGGCGTAGTAGAGGCCTCAGTTGCTTTTTGCTGTAAGGCTCTGGCTCAGCTGTTATCATTGCTGATCTCTTGACGCACTCTCTCGCAAAGACACGCATAGGCCCCTTTTGGAAGACTTCTGCGTCTTCTGGGGAAAGGGACCCTGTACACCGTGTTGGTGAAAAGACAACGATTGCAAGAGAGTTTTCACCACGGCCCTTCTCTCGTGGGCCTGTTAGAAGCACCCTGTTGCTCTCCGGTGTCCTTTTTCACACGACAACCCTAAGCATTTGTGAACCCTCCATGATGGGAGGGCTCACGATCTCTATCGGAACGGATTGGACCTCAGACCAAGGCGCCAGGAAAAAGGTATTGTGCTTTATCTGGTGGTCAAAGCCGCTTCGAACATGCGAGTTAGTTGCAGGAAGTGTGAAGCTACAGGGCCCTGGTTGGAAGGCAAGGACAAATTATTTGGTGCATTTTGCTTGGCTGTTAGGACTTTAACTTTTTGCCAACTAGTGGATTTTCCACTAAACCACTAAACATTAGAAAAACAAAAACAAAAAAAAACGCAGGGAAGCAGATTTCGCAACCGAGTTTTGGTTGGAAGGCAAGGACCAATTGAGCTTTTGAACCGGCTGCACTCGTTTTGACAGAAACCCCTCGTGAGCCAGGACTACTACTCCGACTGCCATGTCTCAACGATTGGCGTTGACTTCAAGACTGCGGTCTCCTCAGTGGGCGAGGGCGCGAGGAGGGCCTGATGATGGCTGTGGATGTTTTTGTTTGTGCCGTCTTTGTGATACCAAGGTAAACTAGATGGTCCACGTTAGTATCACAGGCAAAGGCGTTGTTTTTTTTCCCCACACAATCTGATGTTTGCTGAGTATCACGCGCTTGCCCGTGGTGCATGATCCTTCTATGGGGGCCTCTACATTCTGGTTTTGAAGACATGTGATTCTGGTGAGCACGGAGTGCATGGCCAGCGGTCAATACAGTTGTGAACGCCGTCGAGCATACTGTGTTTGGCAATTGAGATGAAGTTGCTTTGTTTGAGAACGGCAAGCAACGTATTCATCCTTCGCGGGGGTCAAGAGCATGTAGGCCGTTTTTAGGCCCAGATGGTTGTTTTGTGAGGCCTTTCAAAGAGGGCCCCAAAACGGGTCCCCCATTTTATTAACTTGCCTTTCGACTCCAAGCGGGTTTGTGCCTGGGGGGCAACTCTTAAAATGACTGGCTTCCCCTCGGTTTTCCTCTGCACGAAGAACAGCAGCCGCCTTAATCTGATCTCTCTCTCTCTTCCCAAGCATCAATACGCCACCCCAAATAGAAATATAGGCGAAAGGCGTCCGCATGAGGTGCACATGAGGGGGCAGGAAAGGGTGTGATCGACCGCCTGGGACTTGGAGGTCGCAAAACATGCTGCGTGAAGCGAAGCCCGAAAAAACCGAAGTGACTTCCAATGCGGCAAACGCTTTGTTCACCACTAAAGGAATTGCACGTATGATAGAGGTGTGTAATTGGCTGTGGCTCAAAAAACCGGTACAAAAATGGGTTGCCCTGGTAAGTGGAAACATGGACCAGAACCCGCGAAACACCTCCTCTTTAATTTTGAGCCACAGCCGTATAGTTGCTTGCAGTTTAGGTCTACATGCATTATGGCTCTGCGTTCCAAATAACGACATCTGATGTTCGAGGGTTGTCAGAGGGGTTTGAGAACAAACTACAAAGTCTAGTTCCAAACTGAACACCTAGTGGTGAGGTGGTATTTGCAAGACACACTTGGTGATTCGCGACCTTTTGGGCCTGTTGACTTTGAAACCTTGAGCAATACCCAGAAGAATGAGCGGGGGAAAACGGGCAAATGCCACAACCACTTCCTTTCAGAACCACTTCCTATAATCCCAAAGTTGGGTAAAGCCACTAAAGCAAGCAAGTGTCGTCATCACCTTTAAGTGTTGGACGAGGAAATCCATGCCGTCTACTTTTACGCCCCAAGAGTCTTACCAGACATTCAAGGGACACAAATTTATGTGACGAATGAAGGTCCAGGCATGTTTTTACGCCCCCCAAGATTCATTCTTGGGGGAAAAAATGCAAAAAACAAAGTCGCCCGAGCCTGAAACCCCTATCATTCCTTACGCTCCAGTCTTTCAGCTCGCCGGCCTCATTCCAGCCCACTCGTCCAGACTCCACATCACCTGTCCACTTTTGCGCCAAGAGTCTTGGGACGACAAGACATGGGCAAAGCAATGGCTATGGTCCCAATGGTCCCAATGGTCCCCCCGAAGCTTCAGCCCCTTCGGCCCTTCGGCCTCAAAGCTGAGGTGGTGACGATGGTCAAGGGCCGCCTGGTGAAGCTCCAGCTTTGGGACACCGCGGGCCAGGAGACGTCGAGTCGAGACGTCGAGACGTCGAATGTCTCGAGACCGTGTGAAGGATCGATTTGCCATCCATTCGCGTTTTAGAATATGTTTAGTGGTATTATTATCATCAAGATTATTATGAGTATTATTATTGTTATTATTATTGCTATGACTACTATTATTATCGTTGTTTGTTTTTCCCCCTTGTTGGTTTTCAAGGGAGTTCATCACTACTGTACTGGGCCTATGTGTTTTCTCTTTTTTTTTTCTCGGCTTAAGCAACAGGATAGATGTGCGCGACATGGAAGCAGATCAACGCGGGTCCCAAAGAGCAAAGGGCTCAACTCTTTGGGATGCTGGCGGGCAGAACTTGTTCCACTCCTGTTGGCCTTGGCTGAAAATGAGGAAATGGACATAAGACCAAAAGGCCCCTTCGGCAGGGGGTTCTCCTGTCGATTTCACTACCGAAAAAGAGGTGAGGTTTATTCCCACCACAGGTCTCAGTTTGCGTCCCTTTGGAAACCCTTGAAAGACCCACTGACTCCTTGTCCTGATTCGAGCGCTCGTCCTGTGTTGCCATGATTCAAGCGCTCACAGGTGGCAGAGGGACGGTGGATGGACAAAATCCTGCACCACTTGGAAAGCATGGGAAACCATTATTTTGGTATTTACAGGGGAATCATCCTTCCAGGGTCTCTGAGGTGGTGCAGGATTTTGTCCATCCACAGGATTGTAAATGTTCAAGTTGTGTTGCCCTGGAGACTTGTTGAAGGCGGAAGGCGCTCGCTCAAGCGCATCATTTCTTTCTTTGGAACCCACCGGGGTCCCTTCAAAAGGAACATGGTGGAAAGACCCGATCCGGATGACCTCGAAGGGACCCCCGAAAACGTCAAAGGATTCCAGGTTTGGTGGGAGGGACATTACTTGGACCATGTCAAAGTGCTTGGCCTTGAGCCTCTGGTTGTCCCTTCAGCGAATCCATACTCCACAAATCGGCCACCCAGTGGGCCAAATCGGAAACTTGGGCTGCCAACAGCGGCGCGTGTGCGCCGTTGCCAAGAACACATGTCAATCAAGATCCAGGTGACACTGGACAACACCAATATCTCGGGAAATGGATGGAAGGCCATTGGGTCACATGTATCTCCAAACTCGCACTGAAGCTTGGGGTCAACATGCCACGCGGCCTGTTTGTGGGTTTCCCAGTGATGTTTTTCCTGATCGAGGCGCTGAGGGGGGGGGGGGGGGCGGGCATGGAAAATTGGCAATGGTTTCCTTGCTTCCCTTTTACACACCCATAGCCGACTCGCGGATGAATGATGGAGAATCAGAAGCCAGACTACATGAGAGTGTGTCAGAATCAAATGGCGTTCTTTTTGGACTCCCTTTGAATCAACTTAACGGTACCAACTGCAAAGAACGCGCCCATATGGCCGTGGGTCAAAACCAATGGTACCATTTTGGGGCAGGTGCACCACCCATTTTAGAACCTATTTTTAGTGGATGGATTGGTTGATGTTCACTGGGGGTACGGGCTTTGGATTTTGACCCATGGCCATATTATGCCTTCAGAAGCCCTTGCAAAAGGGCCGCTGGCTTCTGAGCGCTTCAAATCTGAGGAGCGGTTCTCTGTGGTCACGGGCAACTACTACAGAAACTCCGACGGCTTCAAGCCTCAGTCCTCTCATGTCAGAACCAATGTTGCTTAGGTGTATTTTGCCAAGGGATGTTTAGACTTTAACTTGTTTTGCCAATTGATGGGTTTTCCATTGAACCACTCGAAGTTAAACTTTTAGCAGGGCAGAAAGCAACCGAGTTCGGCTTTCGGACACAGGAAAACAAGCATTGGCAGCCAGGCAGAATGAGGTAGCTCCCCTCCCAAAAAATAATAATCGGCGACTTCGGATGAATCTCTGCCATCTACACCCTCCAAAGAAAGCTGAATCGATTACCCATTGTTTAAAAGGGGACCCACTCTGTCCGGAGTCCCAAGGGGCCTTCCTTCGCTTTTCCATGTTAGTGGGAGGGTGTAACACAGGAAACTCCGCCACTTTCCCAGCCTTTGGGCTTCTAGAGGGTCCAAGTACACGGGTACTTGTCAAAGTAGGATGAACCTACAATGGGCGGCTTAGATGTTGATTTCCCTTGAATCCAAAGCAAAAGGCTATCCTCAAGC
Source organism: Effrenium voratum (assembly GCA_963377175.1). Lineage (NCBI taxonomy): Eukaryota > Dinophyceae > Suessiales > Symbiodiniaceae > Effrenium > Effrenium voratum. Next base: position 475,801 of record CAUJNA010003422.1, read on the forward strand.
ACAAGCAAACACATGCGCACATGGCAGAGTTTCGAGGGGCCCGTACCTTACAAAGAGCCGTGGCGGACAGAATGTGTAATATTCTCTCTATATAGCGGGTATGGGCTTGATTCAGACATAGAACGATGATATCAGCTACTGATAGTAGATAGAGAGTACCTATCCAGGATGCCAGGGGTACATGGTTTAACTACTGTGTCCCTGAAAGCGAGCTGGGGGTGGCTTGCCTTTAAACCACCGTTTAAACATACAGAGGGTACGTATGTGCTGCTAGTGCCGCCACAGGACGCCTGGTCGTTTCGCGGCGTTTCAGCTGTTTTTCTGTCGTTCCACGCCGCGGTGGGGTAATAAGCACACGCGTTCACTGCGCCGCATGAGAATAGACTCATGCATCTCAGCCTCATGTCGGCTCTTTTCAGCGTGTGGAGCACACGTGTTCACTGCGCCGCATGAGAATAAACTCTTGCATCTCAGCCTCATGTCGGCTTTTTTGTCGTGTTGTCAAAGAGGTTTCCGGTTGCATCGCTGGCACTCAGGGAGTGTTCAGCAATGTACAATCCTCGCGCGGTGTCTCTTTGCTTGTCTTTGGTGTTGCTTTTGCACATTGCTAAAGTACCGCTGCCACCGGCTCTATTGTCTGCTTGGCGCGCGTACCCTTTTTTCCTTTATCAGCACATTGATGTCTTTGCTGCTGTTTCGGTGTCAGATCCAGTTTTGGATTTTGGGATTGCTGCTTCTGCGTTGCCTGACCGTTCTCCAATTGACTTTCGTGCGCTGTGTGATGATCAGCACGTTCTGTGGTCTTCGTGGATCTCTTCTGTCTCGTGTTCTCGCCGGGCGCTGCCTTTGCCTTTGGCGGCTGCTACGTATGTAGGTGAGGCTAAGAGCGTCAAGTAGATGCCCACCAACCAGCTTGCGAAGATGTGCAGCTGCAAAAATCAGGGCCCCAGACGTGGTGTGATCTGATTTGCCCAATGCCTGCAGTGCACAACCCAAATGGAGCCCAAATGAAGATGATGTCAAATGAAGGGTGTTTTCTGTGAAAAAAACATTTGTTTGGGGGAATTCTAAAACCACAGCTTTTCATTGAGAAAAGCTGGCAGGCGCCATGGAATCAAGAAGGGTGAACCTTGAAAATCACCAGGCCCCTCATGGTGTGATGACCTATTTGTTTCATGGCTCTTTGGGTATGTCTCAATTTGTTGGGGGGTTCGGCTGAACCGTTCGGTTTCCTTTGAGGGTCTGTACTTCGGATACCACTTGGATGGATGCTTCGTCTTCACCCGAGGCTTCATCTTCGTGTATGACGCGACCAGCAGGGCTGTCACCCCAGGGCTGAATGTGAGCAACAGGCATTTTGTCCTTGGCTGATTTGGCGGGAGGTAGATGACTGACTTGCCGTGGATTGAATGTGCCTATATATATAATGTACAACTGTTTTTTTCCCGGGTCTTGGCTCACGGGAAGGACGAGAAATGGTGAATTGACCCCTCACCCCTATGTTGAATCAGTAAAAGTGTGGGGCTAAGATTGGCATTGTTTATTGTGTGTGGACGTGGGGAGGCACTTCCCAATTCACCATCCACCATTCAGGGGCGACTATTGTTTGTGGCTGTAAGCGCAGAGATAGGGCGATTGGTTGGATTGTATCACCGGATTTCTACGACTCGTTGCTTGAATCTGTTCATTTGGGCATTAATCTGATTGGCACCATGTTAGGTTATGTTGGGTTACTGTTTGGCATGATTTGTAGTTGTTGGCCAGAGTGCGTGTCTAGCGCGTTGGTATTTTGTGCCGTTTGTTCTTTTGCAAGTTGCCGTCGTTTCATTCCATCGCGTGTGTGGAATGAGTTATAGCAAGTATATGTGCTGTAGTTTGTGAATATTTACGGAATGCAATGTGCTACATTTGGGTACGTCAATCTGAGCATGTTGAGGGCTTATGAAAATTGCTCTGGGGGTGGTTTCCTTTTGGACAGCCATTTAGATCCATTTTGAGGATATCACTCTACAAGGCCCGGTACATGTTAACTCGTCATGCAGGGCTGGCACAGAGGTGACTGACGTAGGATTCAGTCATGTGGCAGTTGTTGTTGCGCCTAGCATTCTGCTGTGGTACGTCATTGAAAGCATACACAAGCCATGTTCTTTCTGCTTTGTAAAGATATTCCAAGTGCGTACTCAAACGGACAGCTATATTCTGGCACTAGCATGCTTTGTGCAGCCCTCGACCTTTGTCTCGCATCGTGATGACTTAAAGTAATTATGCAACACGCACACTGGCCGTTGTTTCCTTTTTAGATGATCTCACTTCACCTTTTGACCTTTCGGTTTTCCCATGTTGGTCAGCCTTTGGTCATTGCCCCACAAGGTTGACCATGAATTTCCAGGTTCGTTGGGCAACTGAGAATCTGAGAACTTGGCCGGGGATCTTCGCGCGTGCCGTTTTTGTTTTTGCTCGTGGCTTCAGCTCGGCAGAAGCCGAAGGCGCACGAAGGGACCCAATGGAAGTGGTCACCCAAAGGAACCTCGCCAGGTTCGGGCGCCTAGCAAGAACATTCGCCCTTGGTGGCAAAGGTCGCGATGATTCACAACCTCCAGTGGAGCCCTCATACTGGCACACCCCATCATACCCCCCTCTCCTTGTCAGTGCTTTGAACGGGCCTGGGGGGGGGAAACAGCTGTATCGCGCGCGGGGTTGGACTGGCAATGGCATGCCGGTTGTGCAGACAGAAGGCGACGATTGGGCCAGTAGCATGATAAGGGACCCTTCCTGAGTTAGGCAGCACAAAAGGGTCCGAAAACGGGGGGTTGATTTACAAGCGCCTTTGCTTTGGAGCAGCAAGTTCCGCGGAGATGAGGAGGGGGGAAGTGGGCCTGGCCTAAGACTTAAGACTTTCCGTCGCGCAAGGTTCCCTCATTCAATAGAGTAGTCATACGGCATTCTGCGGATGGAGATCCACTTGGTATCACAGAGACGGGGCATGTTCCACAATGGGCTGTCGACGGAATCTTGGCGATCTTGGCGCCTTGCTGCCCAGTGATGCCAATTCAGCCCATTTGCTTAAGAATGTCTGGTTGGTTTTAAGGGGAATCTATCCGTCTATCCCTACTGAAAAACTGGTGTTTGTTGTTTGTTTCAGGGGGCGTATTCAACAACTGAAGTAGACAGCAGTAACATTGCCATGCAAAGGCACCTGGCTTTGGCATCAACTTCAAGTTTGGCAATCAAAGAACGGAAATAGCAGCGTCGCCTGGGTGGACCCCAAAAAAGGTGGTGTTTTGTTTCGGCGTCCCTTTCAAACGCCACAACATAGGGGTTAACTCCAAAAACAGGCCGCCCCCGCCCGGGGTTTTTGAAGCTTTGGCCCGGCTGAAAAAGAGAAAATCCAGGAACTCCTTGGCCAAGCCCTTTCTTGCCCATCCGGCTGGGCTGTTCAACCAGATCGTCCAGATCCTTACGCAAGGATTGGGCAACCCGGTTGGAGTGGCTTCCCGATAGCTCACTCCCTGAGTTCATGGACTTTATACTTTTTGGGAAGACCATTTTGGTGGTAAACAAAAAGTTTGGACCTTTTTTGGCCAGTCAACTCAGGAAGCGAGATAGGGAGTATGGATTCGGATCCTTCTGCTCCCTTTTGAGGCCCAGTGGTCCGGGAAGAAGTTCTCCGGGAAATTGAGGGGCTGGAAGGTCCTGAGGGGTCCCATTCCGCGAATTGGGGATGTCAGATTCCAGCCCATCCTCAATTAGTCCCCATCCTGTTTCTCCACATGAGAAGATCGTCATACCCCAAAAGAGACAACTACATCGATATGGGTGTGGCTCAAAATTAAACAGGAGGGGTTACGCAGGTTTTGGTCCATGTTTCCACTTACCAGGGTTCCATTTCGGAATTCTGGTTTTCTGAGCCACAGCCATATGTTCGTCGTTCCCGAGTTCCGATTTTTTTGGGGCTTCAGGAGCCAAAGGCACCGCGAGTCGGCCCTTTGCGACTCCGAACAACCGAAGCCCCGAAGCGCAGGCAATTTGAGCCCGAAGATTGGAAAGACCAAGGGTCAGCTGCGTCGATTGCCCGGGCTCCCAGGCACTGGATTGGCAGCCGGGTTGTTACAGGTGATCTTTGGGTGTTGTTTAAAGGGGAAATATAGGGAGCCTGCAATTGTTTTACTTTCAGATGTCTAGAAGCTATAACAATTTGTTACATATGCGTTGGTGGCGCAGCATTTTGAGAAGAAACCGGGACCCAAAAAAGGCAATTCGTTTCATGCCCCCAGCTCAGGCGGGCGAACAGCTTAGGTACACAACATGAAGGAAATGAACTTCTGCTGAAAGGAAGGATCACAGAAAACGAGGGAAGTGCAGCTAGGTTGGCAAGGCATTACTTTACGCCAATCAACCAAAAGGGATTTGCCCTTGGTTGTAAGCGTAAAGGAGTCTAAGCTACATGCACCTGCTTCACAGGCAGAACGCGCAAGCACAACTCAATCTCACAAGTAGAGGCAGAGAAGCGCTCGCTTCACGTCTACTGCAAGCACATGCTGGTCAGGTTTAGAATGTCCAAGACCACCAACTGGTGAACTAAAGGGACCTCTGTTACAGACAAAGCAAGCCGTTTAGAGTCATACTGGAACATGTTGAAGTTCGATTCACCGGGCAGCAAAGGGGTGGTCGACTCACTTCCTGAGTTCATGCACTTTAATTTTTTGGGGAAGACCGTTTTGGTGGTAAATATAAAGTTTGAACTTTTTTTGGGCCATCCACTCAGCCAGTGAGTGGTTGAAAATGCTAAAATCCGCAGGAGACATGGTTGGGTTTTCGGTCGATCGAGGCTTCTGGACCGCGGTGGCGGCAGCCTATTGCGTGGCTGGAGGAGAGAAGGGGAGTGTGGAGGGGAGGGGGGAGGGAGGGGGGTGGGTGGATCCTCTTAAAATCAACCACGGGTTTGTGGGTCAAGGATGCAAATCTTTTTGCGAATGGAACACCACCGATGTGAAGGCTGTATCCTTTTTTCTGGGCCAACCGTTGTTGACAAGGGGAAACACACCAGACCCAAGATGGGCTGTTTTTGCTTTGCAACCTCAAACAGGGTACCCTCAAAGAATACCCACCCACTTGGACGTTGTTCAATTGTGTTTGTGTTGACAACAAGACCAGGCGATAGGAAAAACACAAGGTGTTTGGCACTGGGTGCTTGTATGTATAAATAAATATTTGCTTTGTTGTTTGAAACAAAACCAGAAAGATGTATTTCATTAGCATGTCAACAATAATTTCCATGTTGTTGTGTTGCTTTTCTTTGGCAACTTCAACCCCCTGGCTATGAAGGGGGGGTTGGGGGCTACTGGGACAGGCTTGTGTTCTGCACCAGCTATAGCGAGCTCACCCCAGGTGGGGTGGGAACACCCATCATCCAGGTCCCTTACATAAGCATCTCCGAAGTCACGTTGGTAATTTGTTGTATATAAATAGCGCAAACGTTTGTTTGTTTGCGTGTGTTCCCCACCCGACAGATTTAGGATTGATAGACTGTAAGTGGTCAACATCCGAGCGCCACAACCAGCCCGCCTGCGACAGAGCCTGCGCACAGATGTGACAGACAGCTGCGACAGTCCGAAAAGGCGTGTCAAAGATACCGGAAGGCCGATGTAAATGGAACTGAGTCTTAGGGGGCCCTGGTGTGCACTTGGGCACTGCCCAAGAGCTTTCCTCGTCATGGCAATAGACGGTTTCGCCGCGTGTCATGGAGATTCGATTGACGCCCGTTCATAGAAGCCTAGCCTATCAACCAAGCACTTAGACGTTTACACTAGGTCCCCATTGACAGGACAGAGCTAGACCCTGACTTCAGCCAGTGCGTGACTTTGGAGGCGCGTCCGGGCCCCGCCCGCAGTCAGTTTCATCCGGTGGCGTTGTGGACCGATGGTCTTTCGCCGTGGGCCAACGTTTGCAGGAAACCCATGCTGCGGGAGGACCCCACTTCTAGCAAATTGCGAAACAGAAGCAGTGGTAAAACAATGACCATTTCCCATTTCTTGGAAACCTTCACATGGTCCTCGATGGTTGGAGGGTGGAACATGCCAAGATAAGCCAACACATTGTCGGGGTCAAACTCGGGCAACATGTCTTATGTCACGGGGCTCTTCATAGGCCGTACTGCTAGGATACTGTTCGGAGGAAAGTCGCTTGGCATTTGTGGCAAGCGTCGTGTGGCTGTAAGTGATTTAGTGCTCATGTGGTTGGTTGGTTGGCTGGCGGCTAGTTCACGGTCCCAGAACCAAATTTTGGGGGCACAGCGTCCGCGGGATGCGGCCCTTCGATGTTGACGGACTCCGAATTCTTTTGGCGGATGACAATCATTGCCCTGGCTTTCGCGAGTCTTTGGATGCCTTGCACATGATTTCTGTCGCGCGGTTCAATGGAGCACGAGGCGCTAAAAACCGGCACCTTGCTCCTAGGGTGGCGTGTTTTGTAGGTAACGGGTTCTTGTTTTGTGTCTTGTTGATTCCAAGCAGTCCACAGAGGAGTCACTCGTGAATTCTCAGATCCAGGGCCAATTTGAGCCCGATTGGAGCCAGAATTGGAACGTAAATCTCCTTCGAAGCATATTTTAAATTTTGAGGGTGTTGCCTCTTGGCTGGTTTGTGATTGGGGGGAGAAACAAGAAAACACCTTTTCCTTTTGGGCGGGTCCCATGGACAACGAAGAGCCACTTTCTGTGATCCCAAGGGAAGTTGGACTTCCCCCGCGCAACCAACCAACCAACCAACCAGCCAACCAACCAGCCAACCAACCAACCAACCAACCAACCAACCAACCAACCAACCAACCAACCAACCAAATGCGGACCGAGCTTTTCCGCTTGCTTTCAACGCAGGAGCTGGTGCAGAGCGCCATCAACTTGGGCCTGTCGGGGGGTGAGGCGGCTGGAAATGGTTTTCCGTGATTCATATGCTTCCAGGCGCCACACGAGGTCTCAGCAAGTATTAATATGTCTGTTTGTCCGGGTTGACGAAATGCTGCGAGTCCCAATCATGGTTGTTGTTGGGAAACATTTTACATTTTTGCTTATTGTGGTTTAGTGGGAATCCCCACTTGACTGCTAAAATTTAAATTGTTGCTCCCCTTTTCAGCGTCAACCAAGCAATGTATGGACCAACAACTCAACATGTTATTTGGTGACCCTGAGGTTGGGCCAAGTATAGGCAACCAGGTGTTGTTATAGCCTAATTGCTAGAGTGGTTTTTTCTGGCAGCACTGTCGCCGTAATTACCCTAGTGGTTCAGGTGAAAGTTCGTTTTTTTTTCCCCTCGAGCTTACTTGATGAGTACGTCCAAGTCGTGAGCAGTCACACAATTGTTCACTGTCACCCCGCTTGTCTTGTTCTGAAAACCTAGAACGGCTTCTGTTCAGCTTGCCTTTGATCTGCGGTTTGGATGGGTTCGTAGATTGGACCCCTTGTCTTTTTGAACCCCAGATGGGCAAACCACCAGTCACCAGTCACCATTGAAGGCACAAAGGGTAATGTTTCACTGATGGCACCTTGTTCCTTGCTGTTGCTTTGTTGGTGTATTTCCCTTGTTCATATATATATATATATGTATATACACATGTTTCGGGGGGATTACATGTATAAAGAAACGCAACAAGCGGGGTGGGGGGAGCACTTACTCGCAATCTGTCAGGTCGATGAATCCGCTTTCGGCCTTGGATCTTAACAGAAACTGAGAGGACATGACACCTATGAACAGCCCTTGTTACTTCCTGTGAGGAGATCCCCCAGAACCAGTTCTGCGTTAATGAGCAGAAGCAAGTTAATGAGTACAGAGGGGCCCACGATATCCATGGTTATAGCTAGAGTAAATGGAGTTGCGTGCCCTCATGGTTTTAGCTGAAACCTACTCACCTTGGTACAAATTTGGGGGTATTGTTTTCGCTCACCCATGTGGTTGGTTTCAAGCAGGGATCCCTGTTTGTCCCTTTTCAGATGGTGCGAGCATCGTCTTTTGCGCCAGATGAGTTTCCTTGAGTGATGTTTTTTTTTGGGGGGGGGGGTGAAATAACTCCAGTTGGAGCCCTATTCAAGGAAGCCAAGATGCGCTTCAAAAAGCTGGTCGACTTGGGCAATCTTTCGGTGTCCCGTTCTTGGCCGCTTGTTTTATGGGACCCTCTTGGTGTGGGACAAGAATCAGGGGAAGAGCAAAAGGACAAGTTGGTTTGGGCACCTGGAAGAGACTGAGAGCCCAAGTTTCTGTTTTGTGAAAGGGAAACTTAGGCTCCCCTTACTTGTTGATTTGCATTCGTGGTTCGGGACTTTGAACTCATGCTTGAGGGTAGATTTGGAAGCTGTTCCTTAACCTCCAAACCACCAATCCACCAATCAGAGGGTCGCTGATTTCTAAGCTTCAAGTGCCCTTCATGGAGGGTGCCTGTTTTGAGGCCCCATGTTGGATTGAGTTTTGTTCGGCTCGACACCGAGCCCACGGTGCTTGGGGCTTTTTCGCCTTTGTTGCCGAGCCGGCAGGCCGCAGCGCGGAAATTCTTCGAGCACGCGGCCGGCCTTGGTCTCAGCCGGTGCTTGGGGGTTGGGTGGACGAAAGGTGTCACTTTGACACCAAGCGGGGCATTGTTTGTTTCTTCTTTCTTATTTTATGTTGTTTTTTTTTTCTTCTGGGGTTCCCTCTCATGCAATTGCGTTGTCATTGTTTTTATTGGGATTGATTGGGGGATCCTCTACAATATTTGTTGTTCCGTGTTTGATGAGGTTTCCGTCTAGAATGGTTTTGTTTGTCTTGTTGAGGGGGGGTTCCTCTCGAATAATGGCTGTGTTTTGTTTTGAGGGGATTCCTTTTCGTCTAGAATCGGGTTTTGGGCGTTTCTTGGCACCCTTTTTGATTGCTAAGCGTGTGTTCCATTTAAGCTTGCTTATTTTGCCTTTGAGGGGAAACACTGTGGTCAGGCAGCGGTTCGTTGTTTCCACGCGTTTTGCTGCACGGGGGAAGTGTTTTTTTTCTCATTAAGTTCCATAGAAAGGGCAAGCCTTTGTCCACATGGAAAGCCTCTGCGGGTCTAGGTGGTTTTTTTTGCTCACTTGGGCCTTCGTGATCCTAAGAAAAGTAGAAAGCTCGACAATGGCTGGGAATGCACCCGACTCACACATGAGACTTTCCAGATGTTGGAATACTAGATCCCTTGAGTCTTCATAACACTTGTACATGGCCTTTTGGGGTGCCGATTCATGTCCAACTTCCGAACCATTTCTGAGCAACTGAGAACTGGCACAGCTCTGCATTGGTAGCCTATTGTTGGTTTCGGGAGTGTATATATACATATACATACATATATTACCCAATTTGACCAGTCACAACAAGCGGCCACAGCCAATTTGTAACTTCTTTGAACTTCTCTCAAGTATATTTTCCCCAAGGGACACCAAGGCATGATACCTCACTTGCTTGCACTTCCAGTCGGGAACCTGCATCGTCTTCTTTGCTTCTTGTTTTTGTAATCCCGGGGTTCAGTTCCGAACCATGAAAACAATGAGGATTGTCATCCAAAGGTCAACGCTAAATCAACACAGAGATACATCACAAACTAACCCCAGAGGGTCCAAGCACCTGAGGATGGGGCTGAGGAGGGGGGCCAAAAGGGGTCTAAGTACATCCTTAGAAGGTACCAGAAAAATCCCTCTAGGAACGCTAAATCACAGACATACATCACAAACGAACGCTTGTCTTGCAGAAGCAAATCCTTGACTGCTATTGGGTTGGATCTTTAGACTTTAACTTTTTGGGAAAAGAATGTGTTTTCCACTAAACCCCCCAAAAAGTTAAACTTTTTGCAGGGGGGTCAACAGTAACCAAGAATCTAAACGAACGAACTGTTCGCTCGCTGAGACCATGACTTCCTCACGCTGGTGAACTTGGACCCCCAGGCCAGAGGATACGGGATACGGATCTGGTGGCTTCGAAGGCCAGCTTTTGTTTTTCCCCAGCTGAAAGCTTTGGGTCGATAGGCCCAGGCTCCGGGGTGGTCCGGGGCGGCCCGGAGGTAGGTTCCACCAGGGTTCCACCAGGGTTCCACCAGCGTTCCACCAGGGTTCCACCAGGGTTCCACATGCTGTTGGGGAGATCACCTGAGCTGATTTTGTGTGTGTGTGTGTGTTCTACTAAAACCTGTTTGGTCAATGGGAAATTCTAATCATGTTTGTACAAAAGGCGCCAGCTGGACCAGTCGCCAAATGGATAAGGCGTCTTTGTTGTCGTGGACGGATGCCCGGACACATGACTATGGTGGTTGATGCTGTTTGTGTCTCCTTATGGCCAGATTGGTTTTGATGGCCGAAGGTTCCGTTGGTTTCACGTTTGTCGTCAGTTGAGAACCTGCTGAATTTTGATATTCATACGGGTCTGTCTGACGGGTGAACCAAATCCCAATGCCCTGTTTGTGACACATTTCCCCGTGTTTGGAAAACAGGCCATGTGCGAGAGGGCTTTCTTTGGACTTCCTCATTGTGGATTCTTTTACATCATGCCTGGGGGTCCCGCTGATTGCTTTTCTTGAATTCACGCCTGGAGTCACGATCTGCTGAGTTCAAGTGCCCCCTTGGTTGGTGGTTTGGATTGCTGGTTTGGGGATTTGACCCCTGGTTCTTGTAGAGGCATCCTTTTCGTTGCCCTTGTTTCCTGGGGCCACTATTTTGAGTGTTTCTGAGGGTGATTCGGGTCAGAAATGTGGTTGTTTCCCTTCAACCCACCACATAGGGGGTGACTTTGATCATGGTAAGATGGGTCAAAATTAAAGAGCTAGGGCAAACCGCAGGTTTTAGTCTTTGTTGCCATTTACCAAGGTGACGTTTTGGTACATGTTTTTGAGCCAGTGCCAGCTAGCGCCAGTTTTGCGTACCCAAGAGCTTCCCCAGAATCAGCTCCCTTTTTTCCTTTCTTGCTTTTTTGGAATTGGTCCCTTTGTTTTTCACTCACCAGGCAAAGAAGATATGTCTTTTTGCTGGGGTGCGATTTTTCCAGCCTAGGGTTCTCCCTAGGTTTCTCCCAGGCAAGATTTTTGTTTTTGCTGGGGTGCAATTTTTCCAGCCCAGAAAGCTCGCCACCGCCGCAGGCCGCAGTGCTGGCGACGCGGTTCCAGCGATGGGCCCAGGAGCACGGCCATCCCAGGCGGAGCTCGTATGCAAAGTGAGTTAAAACATGAGCGGTGGTGGACGAACTCCATAAAACACACCACCTATAAGTTTGGTGCATTTTGCCAAGGGATGTTGGGAGTTTAACTTCTTTTTTTGCCAACGAATGGATGTTTTCCGAATTAAGCCACTAAAAGTTAAACTTTTAGCAGGGGAGCAGAAAGCAACCGAGCTAAGAAACCCTGGAATGAATGATGATTCCCTTGTAAATACCAGCAAGCAATGATATGTCCCATGGTTTTCAAGTGGTGCAGGATTTCGTCCACCCACAGAATGTGAGTTGCCCATTTTCGAATGGACCTTTTGACCTGTTGTGTTGGGTTCCCACGTTTGGTCATGGCTGAAAACGCCTAAGCGTTTATTCCTGGCTCCTTTGAGCAAGTGAGATATTCAGAGTCTTTTTCCCGAACAGCTGAAGATTATGGCCGATCGTGTATGTTCATTTTTGTTGAGGGCGCCCCTTTGCAGGTTGGGTTCAAGAGAAACAGCTGGAAAACCGCCAGGAAAAGTATTACCCTTCGCAAAGCGAATCGACCTTTTGACCTTTGCGTTGCTCGATGTTTCCAGTTGCAGTCATGGCGCCCAAAAGGTGATCACCCTTGACTCCTGGGTCCCTACTGTATGCAAGTGAGAATGCATGTCTGTGTCTTTTTTGGGATTTGGACTCTCCAAAATAGCCGAACGGTGTTCATCTTGATTGGACCAACAATGTGGGGCACCTTCCCAAAATGGGGGCCACCCATATCGACCCAGTAATAAACCCTCGATTAGCCTGTTGAAACATCCGAAGACAGACGTTTTGTTGACCCCGGTATGAACTTATAGAATTCGATCAAGGTTGTACTGTGGACAAAATCCTATAGGGATGAATGAAAGCCTGTAATGTAACAAACTACCTAAAAACATAGCTTCACTGCGCAACACCCCTCTCGAATCACGTCGATAAATTCGGGGTCGACATGACTGGTTGGTTCTCCCACAAGATGGAGGGCTCTGCTGGATTGATCTGGCTATGAGTTTCCATCCCAACTAAAAAACGCATCTCTATAGTCTCATCTTTGCTACCCTCTCTGGCTCTCTGCGCTTCAGCCGGCTGGAACCACCCCGGATTTCCTAAGCTGATCAACGAGATCCTTAACCCTTACCTTGGGTTCCGCAAGGCTTCGGTCCCCCGCTGTGGCGTTTTGCACTGGGATGCTGGGTTCGGAGTGAACAACCCTCCAAAGCATCCGCGAAAGTGTTTGCACACCTTTGTCCCGCTCCGCAACAGGCTTGGTGTGTCTTAATTAAAGGGAAACCCCATGAAAGAAAGCCCACCATCTTGGAGCCCGGTTTGGTGGTGTGAGGGTGGTGCGCAAGTCATTTGCTTCTACAAGAGCCAGAGGTTCAAGTCCAAATCCAAACCGGCAATCCAAACCACCAAGAAAGGACCGCCTGATTTGAGTTGAACGAATTTTAAACTGGCCCTTCGAAAGAAACATGTTGACTCACAAATCCTACCCAACTCAGGGACACCTCTTGGGCCTGACGTACTCCGGCAGGCGCCTCTTCTTCGCCGACGAGGACGTCTTAAGGCAAAACCAGGCGAAGCGGTCCGGGTTGGAGCGAATCTGTCGTTCCCACGGAAGCCGGCGGGTGATCTGAGGTTAGGGGGAGGTGTAGCTGGCCCCCATTATTTTATCATGACTCACTTCCTGAGTTGATGGACTTCAAGCTGAGATAGTGCTGCGCAACATCCAATAACGCGTTCCCACCAAGTAATGTTAACCCCGGATTAATAAACCTCTGGTTGATTTTGATCGGGGGGTGTCCAATTCCTTTTAGTGGTTGGATTCAGACCACTTTTGGAGGGGTTTTCACCCCCCTAATAATGGGACGGGTTTATTAATCCTGGGTCAACATGAGCTGGCCCCCATGATTTTATCATCAAAGTCACCCTCTAAGTGGTGGGTAAAAGGGAAACAGCCCCCATTTTTCTGACTTCGATAACCCCCAGAAACAGTCAGAATAATGACCAATGACCCTGCGTAGCTGGGGTGGGCCATTTGTTCTTCTTTACCCCTGGACTGATGCCCTTGAAAGGGAATCCATAGTTGTTCACCGCCCAGGGCAAAAAAAAACTTTCAATACGTGGGCTTGTTTCAAAGGGGGCGGGGTTTCTGTTGGCTTCCCTTTTTCACCCCAAGAAGGGGTACCCTAAACAGACAAAACCCGGTATATCCATGGGGTTCCAGAAAAAGGATTCGGCTGTGGGTCAAAACCAATGGGATCCCATTTTGGGGTACATAGGTGCACCACCCATTTTAGAACCTATTTTAGTTGGGTTTTGACCTATGGCCATTCCAGGGCTGACTCCACTTGCAGCCAGGTGCTCTCCTTGGACGACTTTGCAGAGATCTGCCGCAGGACGGGCTTCCGATTCCCAAAGAATGGCACCCCAACAACCCAGTTGGATGATCCTGAACTTCCTTTGGTGCATGTTGCCAAATTGAGGTTAGGACTTCAACTTTTTGGCCACCGAATGGATGTTTTCCGCGTTTAACCACGAAAAGTGATTCTGCTTTTTTTGCAGGGGAGCACATTTTTCGCCACCGCGTCACGGTAAGCAATGAGTTGGAGGAACCCAACCCAAGGCTAGGTCCGACAATACTGACGCAAGTTCTGAGGGACTCGATGCGTATAAAATACTTCCTGGAGTGGTGGTGGTAACTGAGTCCCAAGGTTAGGTCCGACAATACTGACGCAAGTTGTTCTGAGCGACTTGATAAGAGAGGGTAGTGAGTCTGTTGGGACCTTCAGAGTGGGTTGCTTCCTTCTTAGCTTCCCTTTGAAAGGGACTTCCCCAAATAGAAATGTCAGAGCCCCCGTTTGGAAGATGGAAGAACGCCCTGTGCACCAAGCCAGGTTTGAGGACATATCCTCCCTCCAACAATCATGGAAGCTGAAGGGAGGGTTTGGAAGACTTCTGTCCCTGTTGGGGAATCCCGCTGTCCACTTCCATGATTATTGGAAAGAGGGCGACGGTTACAACCCATAGGCTTTGTGGGTTGAACATGCACGAGCAATCGACTTGACCAGCAAGTGGAAAAAGCTCATGGATTCGTGGGCAAAAAAGAGCGACCACCCATGATGTGGGTCTTGTCTTGAGGATCCCATTCAGTTTGCTTTTGCATTTTCCATTTGGCAGATTGATGGCGATTGTTCTGAACACTTCTGAGCAAATGAGACCGATTGGCCAACATTGGCCCCGGAGGCAAGCCATCGGAGAATGATCATCTTTCGGTTTTCATTGAGGATGGCTTTTTTGACTCGTGTCGCTGGACTCCCCGGCTGGGCAATTACACTACTCCCAGAGTTCCTGTGGGTATGGGGTCAGAACTAAACCACCTGGGGACCGCAGGTGTCAGTCCATGTTTCCACTTGCGGAGGTTCCATTTTGGGTACCTAGTTTTGACCCACAGCCATGCAGTCGCAAAGGAGAGCCTGGGGCTCAGTGGTTCTGCATGTACGAGCTTTACTCGGGGGAGAACATGCACTCATGAAGGTTGCTTCCCGGGGATTCATTTCATCATTGACGCATCTGTGAATTTTGCCGCTGGGCTTGGCAAGCCAAAAAAGATGGCCCGCCCCTGTTAGGGGGAGCCCCTGCTCACTTCCCCTTTGGTCCTTTGGTTGCTGCGAGCCAAGGGCTCACCAGTTTGCTTTCAGGGAGGAAGGTAACACAACGCCCAAGTTCGCGCTCCTGAAAATGATCCAAGGATCCAAATTAGAGTGAGCTCGCCGATTTGGGGACATCAGCTCCATGATCAAGGGCCTGACTTTGCCAAAAGTTTCTTAGAAGAAATGAGTGGTTCGCGCAAGATATGCATCTCCCAAGTTGAAAACCCTGTTTGGTTTCTGATTGCTCAAGAACCAAACACTATGAAATGGCTCTTTGACGCACTCCATCCTTCCCGCACACCAATCACACAACACACAAAACATGTTTAATCAAAAACAATATCAGAAATAACAACCAACACCCCGCCAGTATGGGGTTGTGCGATGAATGACGTCGATGCTTTCCAGGAATGGGCTGGTCGCGCCCGACTCGGAGATGGCGGAGTTGTACGGCGAACGCCTCAAGCGCCGGAGCTCGGGGGGGAGCTATCACACTTTTCAAGGGGACTTTTGGGAAGTCATGGCAACGCACGTCTTCTGAATCCTTTGTCAGGGTTGATCCATTTCTGTTTTGGGAATCTCCAAAAGTGGCAGTTTGCGCGAAAATCGCCATTGACTTGCAACTTAGAAAGGGGAAATGCAGTGACCCCTGTTTGTGTGAAGGCCAGTGGTACATTGGTCGCCTTCAATCGATTTCACCCTCCACAAAGTTGGCCTCATGAGATGCTGAACTTGGAAAAGCTGATCCCCTTTCAGGTCTCCTGTGGGCGGCTTTCGAGTTGCCAAAAATAGGGGGCTTCACATGCTTGAAGCTGCAACTTTGTATCATCTCAAAACCTTCCAACGGTTCCGAAAACCCTATGGTGCCTTTCTCATGCTCAGGTTCTTGGGCAGAGTCGCAGCCTGACGGATTCATCCAAGCGCCTCAGGAAAACCTTCGGAGCAGCTTTCAGGGAGGGTTTGAGCGGGCTCCAGACAGTTCCGAGGCTGGGACACATGGGACACAGCTGTTATGTTCTGCGGTCCCCTATGGCCAGGGTGTCCTTTTGGTTTCCCTTCAAATACCAACCAAAACCAGGTTGATTCCTGGCCCCCATGATTCTCCATGGGTGACTTCTGCGGGAACTCTCATGTTTTCGTGGTTTTCCGATGGTCATCCCTTTTGATGGACCTCCAAAGTATGTTCAAGCAACCCTGGACCCTCAAACTAAAACAGAGGGGATTTACCCACCAGAATGTTGGGTTGCAGTAAACCCCCCAAAAAAAACCAGGGAATGCGCCCGCCAGAATGCCGCGTTGCAATACGCCCCCCATGTTTAAGATGTGAAATCTGAACCTTTGGGTCCCCGACGCGCACGGGCCGCCGCTGCCCCCGAGCCTCCGCTCCCATCCGCTCCGATCCGCGGCCGAGGCTTCTGCGACTTGTCGGAGGAGGGCATCCGAGCCGCTGACCTGCTGTTCCTGGAGCCGGATCCTCGGGTGCGCGACCACGAGGACGGACGCGGAAAAATGGAGGTAGCAGGGGTCCTGCAGTTAGAAGGAAACTCGTGGGGCTTGTGTGTAAAACACAGTGGTATAATATGACATATGTATATATATATATATACGTGCATGATGATAAGTGGATAAGATAGGATAGGATAGGATAGGATAGGGTGGATATACTACTAGATAGATAGATAGATAGATAGATAGATAGCTAGCTAGCTAGCTAGGTAGGTAGGTAGGCAGGCAGGCACGCAGGCAGGCAGGCAGGCAGGCAGGCAGGCAGGCAGGCAGGCAGGCCTCATGCAGGCAGGCAGGCAGGCAGGCAGGCAGGCAGGCAGGCAGGCAGGCAGGCAGGCAGGCAGGCAGGCAGGCAGGCAGGCAGGGTAGGTAGGTAGGTAGGCAGCTATGTAGCTAGGTAGCTAGGTAGGTAGCTAGCTAGCTAGCTAGGTAGGTAGGTAGGTAGGTAGGTAGAAGATAAATAGATAGATAGATAGATCGATAGATGAGTACACCCCCGGCACAACCTTTTCCAAACATTGAGTACAACCAAAACAACCAACACTAGCATTTCTGGCATTTGGCCACTCCCCACCAGCACTTCTGGCTCCAATTGTGGCTTGTTGGGAATGGTGCGCAGCATTCCTGACATTGTTGCGCAACAGTTGGCAACAAACAAAGTCACA
Source organism: Effrenium voratum (assembly GCA_963377175.1). Classification (NCBI taxonomy): domain Eukaryota; class Dinophyceae; order Suessiales; family Symbiodiniaceae; genus Effrenium; species Effrenium voratum. The sequence goes on from CAUJNA010003422.1 coordinate 492,826, forward strand.
GAACCAACACCACAACAAACACAACACAAAAAGCTCACAAAACAGCACAACATTCCAGCCATGGTGGGGGTAGGACTGTTGTTGTTTGTGCGGTCGCATGGAAATGTTGCGCATATTTTCCAATGTTGAATCTTGTACCGCATTTACCTCAACGTATTTGTTCGCCCCGTTTCTCAAGGCCCAAGTTTTAAGATTCGGGAGATATACCTTTGGGATATATGTCGAATCTCAGCACGCTGAATCATAAATGTTTGGTTGCGCTTAGGGGGGGAGGGCATGCCACATATACATAGATGCATACTTCTTTATACATATACATACATGTGCGCACAAACCTAGTTGTTACTGAAGGGCCCTTTTAGGTTCAACCAACAAGCCTGTTTGCTCATGGCAAGGAGTGATTTCGCCCTTCTCACTCTCAGCTTTGGGTCCCAAGCTGCTCGGATGTACCCACGTAAGGTTATAGCATCTCACCCCCGATGGAATTTCCTGGACACGCTTTGGGACAGCGAATTCGGGGGCAAAGCAGTTTTTTTCTTTGGAAGCCCACATCGATTTTTGCTGCAAGACCATGTGGGAGCAGCCCCGAGCCCAATCCATTTGTGTTGTCCCAAAGTTACTTGTCCAACCTTTAGGTTCCTTGTTTTTGGTTTGAGAGGGACCTTGTGATTGGTTACACTTTCTTGATCACCCAGAAAGTGAGACATTGGGAAATTATGGAATCCCTAAAAGGGGGTGTTGGTACAAGGGTGGCCGGCGGAGAGTTTTGAGAATTCCTGACATGGGGCTTTGCTTGGACCACCCTGGACTCCATTTCAGCAAAGGGGTGTAGTACCAGGGCGGGTGGTTGAGAGCATTGAAGTTCCTTAGGCTGCCCGAAATATGGCCTTATTGTCAGGGTTCCTTACCATAGGGTTGAAACCATTGGGTGGTCCATAGGGTGGTCCATAGGGTGGTCCATAGAAGTTCCTTTCCAGGGTGGTCCATAGGGTTGAAACCATTGTTGTCAGGGTTTCTTCGGACCTTGGACCCTGGGCTCCGTCCGAGGGAACCAAACCGAGCCAGGAGCAACGCTTGAGGATTATGCGCTTGGGTCAGCGCGCCTGGGACTCAGCCGGATCCTGAGCCACGCCCCGTGGCTTTTTGGAGGCCCGGCACCGTGCTCTTGCAACCAAAGCGCGCCCTTTTTAGGTTAGTTTGGTGAAAAATAGATGGGTTCCACTGGTTTAGATGGGGTTTGTTCCATTTACCAGGGCCATCTATTTTTCCAAAATGTCGCCTATGCTTCCATTTGCGTTTCAGAATGCCCTCCCTCCCACGTTGCCATGGCACCTAGGGGGACCCACGAGGAAATTGATCTTCCAAGTGACTCACAGGTGCCTGCGGTTAGTGGGAGGAAGGGTATGTGTGATGTTCCCTGGTTTAAAGGGAATGTATCACTACTGGAAATATGTTTAATGTTTCCAGGGGGCTTAAGTAAATGGAAGTTCTCCGGTAGGTTGTAAGGGAAACCAAAGGCAAACCCCATGTTGTTGTTTTGACGTATTTAATGGATAGTCCCAACCAGAAACAGGCGCGCTCGCTGTTTTGAGTTGTTACGTGACTTGGGGGTAGGCCATTGAAGATGCCAAGTTTTGACAATGACTCACCTTGTGATGAGTTTGACGGGGGTTTCAGAGTGGCCGGCGTAATTTAGAGGACAAAGCAATCACAACAATTGTTCTTTCATAATCATGACTTTCATGAGTTTGGCCAGGTCTGCTCCACTCTTCATTTTTCCATTACCTTCTGGCGGGGTTCATGGTTTCTGATGTTGAAGCTTTTGACGGGTTTCAAGGGTGGAAGGGAAGTTCGAAGTAGTGCTCGCTTCAGATTTCTCTGGAGGACCATATCAGTCACAAGAGCAGATGGAAGCCAACTGGAAGGAAACCGTTTCTGATTAATTCAAATACTGACCCAAAGTTTATGTCCTTAGACGATACATAAAGCCCTGTAGGATTGACAGCCGGTCAAAAACTCAAACTGGCAATCATCAACCTTGGAGGCTGATCGGCCGTTTCACTAAAAACTGAAGGCTCTAAGCCTGGCAACTAACTTGTTTAATTCAGGGTGTACCCCCACCACACGCAGCAGGTAAGTAGGTTATAGCTTTTTACCGTAGTTGTAAGATCAGTCACCTCATTTACCACTGCTTGCTCAATTTTCAAGATATGTGTGACCTACTCAGCCGGCATGGAACAAGTCTAAAGAGGGGGTAGCCTTAGACAAGCACATGTGGGTTCTGCCAACACCCCCAAGCACAGGTTCATTGTGGAGGTTTGAAGCATTTCTATGAAATGGGGCAGGTTTCCTGTCAGACTCCATTTGAGCATGGGTCAAAATTAAGCCACCAGGGGACCGCACACATTAGTCCATGTTTTCATTTAACAGGGTTCCAGTTTGGGTACCCATTTTGACCCAATGCCATGTGCTTTTATCTCTACGCTCCACTGGAAATCTGCGATCAGCTGGCGCTTTCGGAGCATGAGAGCTCAGCCCGTGGCTGCCCGCAGCTACAGCAGCCCTTGCTTGGCTGGCCCAGTCCTTTTGGTGTTATTATTTGGACTGTTTCTGGGGGTTATCAAAGTCAAAAAACCAGGGAACGGGGGTGACTTTGTGAATGTTAGAATACCGGCACCAGTCCTTGCCTCGCATCTTTATTCTGTCTTGACATTGTCACTGCTCCCTTGTTTTTTGGCTGGAGATGCCCCAGTTTCATCCGCGCATATCCGCGTGAAAAGCCAATTGACATATTTGCGCCAACTTGACACGAGGTGTAAGAGTTTCACAAGCTGTTGCTTGTAGTTTTCCCAGGAACAGAACCTAGATGTCTACAAATCACAAGGAAGGACTGAGGTGTTCAGGAGTTGAACCCAGGTTCCTCCCCTGGACAGCTACGGAAAGCCCTGAAAGTTACCAAGCACCTTTTGAGACGCTTTGTTTGTGACGTTCAGGTCCAGCTCTACATTCTACAGGGTCACCTGTGTACTTCCCTGCAGGATGCCCTCCATACCCAGCACTCAGTTGCAAACGAATCGGCAAGATCTGCTCCATTTCCGATTCGTTTGAAGCCTTCAACAGTGGCAGTTTCAGGGGACAGCACGTCGATCAGTGGCAACTTTTGAAGGGGAAATCCACTGATCCCTGATCGACGTTTCAACCTCCATGTTTAGTCATGACCTCGAAAGGTTTTCCTTTCATCAAGGGGCAAATGATCAGCTCTTTAGTTGACCACGTCGAACAGGTTTCGCGAAATAATTCAGGGAAAATCAGAGGGGTCCATGTGAACCCTTCACGAACCTGTACATGACCGGTCTTTCACCGTGGTTTTTGGGCTGGAGGGATTGAGAGTCCACGACTTTCGAGCGTTCCTTTGCGAAGTGGGACGGGACGCGGCTCTGAGAGTTGAAACGGCCGCGCAAAGCGCGGTGTAAGTCAACCATCTTGGGAGGCGCAATGAAACCATGTTGCAACAAATACCCTCCCTCCCACAAACAGAAGGCACCTGAGGGAGGGTACCTGGAAGATCATCTTCCTCTGGTAGGGACCCCTGTGAGGTGCTATGTTAGTGGGAGTGAGGGTAAGTCGCGTTGGTATGGGTCAACTTTTTAACCAGGGCACCGCAGGTTTTAGTGTTTGTTTCCATTTATTGATGCTCCATTTTGGGCTCCACAATTCGACCCACACCCATAGTTGGGTTCCGGGCAACGCCCGGGTTTTTCAGGATCCATGTTCAGGAGCCCAATTTAGGACTCATGGGCATTTGTTTGTGCAAAAGGAATCCTAGATAATTTGGTTCCATTGCCCCATGATGACTTAAGCTGGTTTCATACCGCAGTGTCCTCAGGTAGCCCTCAAGTACTGCATTGGTACGATTTGAACCGCTGGCTCTAGATGCGCAATTGGGTTCCCCCCCCCACCAAACCAAACCAATCCACGACGTTTTTTGAGAGTCCTCCGAGCTCAGGAGCACAAGCAGCAGTTTATGGCGGAGGTCTTCCAAGAGGAGCTCGACTCGGACTCTTCAGAACCTCCCCGCGCCATTTGGGCCCAGTTTTGTTTGGCCCCTCAGCCATTTTTGTTGCAATTCTTAGTGGGTTTGGTTGGCTTTCCGAATTGAACCCACAAGTTAGTCACTGGTCACTTTTAGCAGATCCGACGGACAGCCCAGGTAAACCTTTTGATCTCCCCCCAACAAGGAGGTTGAAGCCCAAAGGCAAATGGAAGCCGTTCGAGCCCAATGATCTCACAACTGGCGAATGAGAGTTGGAGTTTATCGGGGTATGTCCTCTCAGTTTGCTGGGGTCTCATCATGTCTTATCTAAATGTTTGTTCATATGCTAACAAAACACCCGACGTATTGTTGTCCTTCACCAGAGTACCAGAGTCTGTTTTATTGTTTTTTAGCTTCACCCATTTGATCCTACTCGTACTGAGAGAGATTGCATCAGCCAGTCGTTCACCGGGTTCGAGCAGGAAGCCAATGCCGGCAGGAAACCGCAAGGAGGAAAACGGTTTCTTCCCCAGAATTAGCTCCCCCCCCTTTTTTGTTTTGGCTTTTTTGCACTAACCAGGCAAAACGGATATTGTTTTTGCCGGGGTCCTAATTCCAGCCTAGTTTTGGGGTTGGTTTGAAAGGGAAATTCCTGGCCTGGCTCCTCCGTCTCTGGCTTATTTGTCTGTGTGTCCCGTTCTCCGGATGACTTCCAGGAGACCCTCTGAAGTCCAGGAGTTTCAGATGGCTGTGGGTTAAGCAATATGTACCCAAAATGGAAACACTGACTAAAACCTGCGGTGTCTTGGTGGTTGAATGTTGACCCATACCCAGATGTTTCAAATGCATGAATCCAAAAACAGGAGTGGCTTGCCCAAGGCAGGAGTGAAAATCCAAAACTCAGAACTCGGCGTTGTTCTTGGGGCAAACAAGTGGAAACCAATCTTCTTGTATCCGAATCATGCAACTCTGTGCGCTCGAGTGGGTATTCCACCGCTTTTGCTGAACGCGCACTTTCCGGAAACTCTGTCTTTTTTTATTTGCGGGAGTTTGCAGTTTTGGCGGGAATGTGGCAGGTTTGTGTGAGTTGTTTGGTGGGTGTGGCGTTTTCCGGTTTTGCATACGTGTGCCCCAAAGGCGAAATCTATGAACGTTTCAGATTTGTTCAATTTCTGAACTCTGAATAATCGATTCTGTTTCACGTGAGCTATTCTGATTCCGAATATGTCTGAATTGGAGAGGTCCTTCCGTCAAGTATCGAATAATTGCGATTTCTACTGGTTTCAGGTGTGCAAACCCATTTCCAGGAGTGACAATCAATTTCTAAAAGAGTTTTACCCTAAAAACTAGTAGTTTGACAAACTCCGGTTTTTGTCACTGAGACCCTGAAAAAGTGGTAGTCTCCGGGTTGTACGTTAAATTTCTATGATTTGGAAGATCCAGGGGGGTTCAAACCACCATGAAGACAATGGAGGTTTGTTTAACCACTGTTTACCCTTCAAGATCTTCAGGATTGTCATCATCCAAACTGGGCCCCCTTGGGCCATTCTTTGAAATGGGGGCAAGTTGACCCCGAGTTGAACCCCCCCCCAAAAAAGAAGAAGAAGCGCAAGTCGCTCTTGGCTTGGCGCAGAAATCCGCGTGGTTTTTCTTTCCAGGAGAAGAACCGGGGTGTGTCAGATAGACATCGCCTGGCTCCGAGGCCCGGAACGAAGGGCGATTTTTGCAGATCTGCCGTCGAAAGGAAGGACTTGAGTCATGTGAAATGGGAAGTTTGGTTGCCACATAAGTAGTGGTACACAAAGGTTGGTATTTTAGTTGCTTGACTTTTTGGAGCTTGGGCTGTTTGGGTTTGAGTCACATTTTCTTGTATAGACCGCCCTGGTTTGAAAGGGGGACAGGGAGAAGCGAGGCAAGAGGGAGTCCAAAGGTGTTCGGATGGAGCCCTGGAGTCAACAGAAGACGCTAATCTTGATCTTGGCCCTCAGAGGACCGGATCTCTGGCAAGGTTTTATCCGCCCAGGTCAGTTTCGCATTTTTCACTGGGATGTCTGGAGTCTGTTAGCGACTTTCAGACCATACTGTATACTGATGTGTCGATGTGTACTGCGTACTACACCGCAGCAGGGCCTGAGGGAATGGGACTGACACATCCGCACCTGAGCCTGTCGTGTTCGGCTTGCCAGAGTCGAAATCTTGTATTTCTTTGTTCGCCAGTGGCCGATGGCACGGGCATTTCTTGGGTTGGAACGGTGCCAACTTTGAATGAGTCGTGAAGAGAAAACAACATGAGACCAGCATGAGACCACTCATTTTGTGCCGCAAAACACAAAGACGGCTGGTGTATGCCACGCTATGTTGCTTAGTGTCGTCCGCGTTTGGCACGGCACAGGCGCGCTTTTCATTTGTGGAGCCACCTCGAGAAATGGAGGATTCATCAAAAACGAGCCACCCAATTGGGCGTGTCTTTGTTTGGGGACCCCCAAAATGGTGGTTTTCCTCTTGGTTTCGCATGCAAAAGGGGTACCACCTCTAAAACACGACGATCCAGCCATTTGAGAACGCATCATAGACACTCCGCTGTCTCACTTCCAGAAGATGATCTTTCCGGCGCACAAAAAAACGGACCAATGGAACTGGATGAATCACTGGGAGTTGAGATCAGGCATCCGCATGGCCAAAGTGGGGAACCCCCGTGGCCCAGAATCTTATGGCCCCCTCTTGACCCAACCCAAAGGAGCCGGAGCCCAAAGGAGCCGGAGCCCAAATCTTTAAGCTGAAACCGGTGATCCACGGATTCACCGAACCGGCCGGCCGAGGCTGAGGTGTTGGTTCAATGGAAACTGCCGGGTTTTGTCCCATACATCGGTGTGTCCCAAACATACATCTTGAAACTGAGGGCGCCGACCTAGATGTCGGGTTTTTGAGGGTATACCAAATATGTGTGATCCAATTACTCCAGACAGTTCAACGCTAGGGGTCAATCTGTTCGGGCAACAAAGGACCCTCCGAGGGTCAGAGCCCATGTTTAACTAGGATATCTCTGAAGGTTATATGAATATACATATATGTATACATATATATATATATACACACACACACACGCAAAATCTATACATTGACATAAATTGTCCATATATTAATATACGTACGTGTAATATGTGTAAATGTACCTAGATAGTGTATGATCCAATTGGGATATGTCTGGCACAAGTTTCCCCTCGGCATTTGCGCAGGCCCTGGCAAGCTCGAAACTTTGAGCAGCTGCCACAGGCTTGGCTCTCGATCCGGCCTAATTAAGTCCAAGGCCAGCAAATGACTCGCTGGTGCGAGACATGAAAGGAATGAGAAATGGTTTCATGGTTTCTGCCCCCAATGGAAAACATTGGTTTCCTATGAATGAGAACATTGGTTTCAGCCCCCCAATGACATGAAAGGAATGAAAGGAATGAGACATTGGTTTCTGCCCCCTATGAAAACAATCCCCTATGGTTTCTTTGAGGGAATTTGCAGGTTCATTCCCTCATCCCCTGCACCAGCAAGATTAGCAGGGGTTATCATTTGTTTGTACCACCAGAACAATGAGCAAACGAGGAAGAAAGGGAAGGTGCATGGACACACAAGCCAAATAAGCCAAGACGCCCGGCTCATTTGATGATGGCGAGGCCCTCTTTTGTGGTTGAGGAACGCCGAAAAGCGCCATTTTGGAATCGGACCCGGTCGCACTCCTGGCAAAAGCACCACTCAGCCATCAGCCCAGACTCATGGTTCTGCGAACATGGGTGGGCCACTTTCTGTTTGCACGAATAGCTGTATGTGTGTATAAACATATCATATACACATATCGCATACACATAATATATATATATACACATAATATATATATATATATATGTGTAGTTGTGTGTGTTCCTCGCACATGAGCAGTGACGTCCAAGTTCTCCTTCACTCTTCTTGGCAGGTAGCTTCACAATTTCGGGACGCGCAACATCTTGGAACGCTAACGTCGGTTCGGCGAGATTTGGTGCTTCGTTCTTTTAAAATAGTAAGCACAATGGTCAACTAAAAGACACCTAAAAAGAGTTAACCCCCCAGCCGGTTAGCTTCACTGTGCTTGGCATGCTTTTGGGTTTTTCAGTTGTTTGTTTCTGTTCATTTTTTCCGGGGGGCTGCCAAAAAAAAACAATGCTGCCATACCAAGAACGGAGATGTTAGTTGCAGCTCCGGTGGGCAGATCGTGTGCGAGAAGAAGCAGGACTGGCAGCAGGCGGAGGAGCGGCGCACGGAGCAGGCGCTGTCGCCCGGGCCGTCGAAGCGGGTTTGGGACAGTAGCCTCCGTTTTGGACGGTCGCTCCCAGCCGTCCGGGTTGAGCTGTTCTTTGCTTTTTGAGTTTATTTAGTGGTAGTTTCTATTTTGCCCGCAAGTGAAACTTTGAGCAACCTGAGAACAGCCCAGTTTTTGAGGTGGCTTATAGGGAAGCCAATCATCTTTCAGGCCCCCTAGTTGTTTGCCAAAAGGCGTGAACCCGAATCTTCAGCGTGAGTTTCACCAATCGTGTTCCCAACTTGATTTTTTGCACAGGTAAAGCTGGCTAAGTGAGGCCAAAGAAGGCCAAAAGGTTCGGTTTTGAGAAGACCTTTGTTCTGGGCCCTGCACGGAGATGTGTCACACCTTTTGGAAAACCCTTTCTGGAGTTGTTTAAAATCGAAGGGGGAATTCACAGATTGTTTTGCAGTTCTAAGGCGCCTTGAGATGCGCCCAGATATTTCATGGGGGCCAGCATTGCTCAGATTCTAAGTTTGTTACCTCCAATGGGTGGCTCGTCTGTTTTGGAGTTGGTACCCTTTCTTTTGGGCTTTAAAGGTTCTGAAAGGGAAACCACAACGAAAGCCATCATGATAGGGGGTCCCCCAGAAAAGACCAAACCCATATTAACCTCAAACATTTCACCTAATGTGGGAGGGTCCCATGGAGTGTCGTCCTATTGTGCGGGGGAGTTGGGAAGTAAAACATTGAGGAACGCATGTAGGATTCGTAGGTAAGTTCGCAGACCAGATACCGAAAGACCTAGCTCTCTACCTATTTGAACAGCTTTTCATTGCGATCCTGAAATCCGAAAGGGCTTGGTGGTGCGTTAGAAGAGGCAAAGGGAGGTAGCTGTTCTTATTTTGGGGCAGGGTGGGTTCTGACAATTGCCTTGAATAGGTGAGGCTCCTTCTCGGTTGCCCCAAGGTGAATTCAGCTGAACTGAGCCTTTTGGTTAGCTCCCCCACATATTTTCCATTATTTTCCTGTCTTGGGTACGATGATAATCCTGTATGGATGGAGAGCAATCCTTGCTTTTCCCAATTGTTTTTGGGGGGCATGTCGTTATGTTCCCAAGGGCTTGAGTTTCCAAGTCCCCTTGCAACACGAAGTGACAGCTTCGGCAACCCTCAATTGGTGGAGATCGGTTTTTTGGAGACATTCCCCCAATTGGAACGGGCTCAGAACCTCCACAAACCTCCTTACCTGTCTAGACTTAGAATACAATTTTAAATATCACCAGTGTCTCAAAGTGAAGCAAACTTTAAATTATACATTCTATAACTGGGCCTAACCTCTAATCACGCTTAGGCGGTATTGCTGAGTTGATGGTTTGAACTGCTCGGGATGTGTCTGTGGGTCAAAAATAGGTACCCAAAATGGCACCCTGGTAAATGGAAACATGACTAAAACCTGTGGTCCCCTGGTGGTTGAATTTTGACCCATACCCATGTCGATTTGAACCCCCGGTTCTTGTAGTGGGGAACCCACCCCAGCAAGTCATTCCGGAGGCTCGCGCGGAGTTCCTGCATTACCTGCGCAAGAGCTATGGCAACGAGGCGGGAGCATCTGGATCATGGAATCTTACGGCGGGGTGGGGTTTATGGGGGGAAGGCTATCGCAGGATAAGCCAAGGGCAAGGATAAAGGCCTGAGTCAGGCCTTATGAAGGGGTGAATACGGGAGTTGCAGAAGCCAATGGGAGCAAGGATAAGCCCTCAAGAAGGCCTTAAGGGGTTAAGGGAGTTCCCCCCCCCATAGCCCTCCTTGGTCAAGCAAGCTGGTGGTTGGGGTTTGGGGCAGCTAAGGAGCTTGGTATCCAAATTTGCCTAAGAGGGAGGCTTTCAGAGCCTCGGGAGATCTGTAAGGACATGGTAGATAAAGTGAGGTTGGCACTAAAATGATGGGTAACTTTGCCCATTGGTGAGAATCATCTTTTGGTGTGGTTTCCCTCATGGTCACGTGGCAAGAACCTTTGGATCACCCCCCCCCCCACATGGGTGACCGATGAAGTGTGGTTGTGATCGGTTGTGGTTGCAGGTTGCTCGGCGACTTGGGGAAGATCTCTTGATTATTGGTTGTAGAAGTTGGTGGTAACAGTTGCTAGCCGTACACCTGGGAATTGCATTTAAGTGATTTATGCTATATATATATACATATAATATCAATATGTATATATATATATGTGTTATATACAACGTCGGCATGTTCAAAATGAGTTGCACAGATCTTTTCTTTGGACTCCAAACCTACAGGACATAATATGTTCCCTTAAGGATCAGAATCCCAAACACTGTGTGAAAGATGAGACTTCTCTCATGAGTGCACCTGATTTTGCCCCGTTGCTTTGGTCAACCTGCATCGTATCTAGGCTATACATTGTCGTGCGTCAGCCAGTCCCTGTTTCAGCAGCAACCCTGGTTAATACCCAAGCAACTTCGAACATCCAAGCGTGTTGTCAGGCTCGCTTCCACTAAAACAGCACCTGACAGAAATTCCCTCCAAGAGGAAATTGATCCCCCCACAAGAGGTGCCTTCTGTTAGTGGGAGTAGTTAGAGAGGGTTCCTTTTTGTTTTGCCCCTCCCCCCCGCCCCCCCCCCCCCCGTGGGAGAGAGGGTACCAGGTGTTTGGCCCCGCCCTGAAGCAGCCCCCTGAAGCAGCCCTAGCTTCTGGCGAGAAACTTGGTCAAGACCGAGATTGGGGGTTGAACTGGTTTCGGGATTGAAACGAAAGGAAACCAAATCGAAAGTGGCTCAATGTACTAAAATGGCAGAAAATTCGAACGTGACTCAAACAACGTGTACTAAAATGGCACCAAAAGGTAAATGGAGCCAGAGACAAAAACCTGCGGTTTGCCCTACCTCTTGGATTTTGAGCCACACCCAAATCGGAAGTGGAGGAATTTTCTGGGTCCATTTCTCATTCCCTTCGCACCTCCGCCGCGAAACCACCGGAGCCTCCAAGGGAGGACCCATGCTAGTGGGTCTTCAACTCGCCAACTTCACGTCGCTGCACGTGTTGTTGGTAGCCTGGTTCTATGTCTATCCCACTTATAGTGGGGTTCACCCAGTCAGTGGGTTGCCAAGTTGCAAGCCAGGCGAACCACTTCACTTGGCAATCAACTATACAAGCGAAAGAACAGTTTCTCAGGGTGATGAAAAGATCGGCAAGGGCCCGAAATGTAGACTGTAACCCATCGAAGAAAAGGCAATTGACCCAACCCATGTCGCTTGATCTAACCAATCAACCATCTAGAATGCAACCTGCCCCAACCAATCTAGAAAGAAAGCAAGTTAGTCGCTGGGGAAAAAGTTGGTCGCTGGCACGGAATATAGCAACGAAGCCATTCTCGTCATATGGCTGTGAATCAACACCAATGGTACCATTTTGGTTGGTAGGTGAATTCACCACCAATCTTCGAACCTATTCTGGTGGTTGGATTGAATCGGATGTTCGCTGGGGGCTAACCGGGCTTGGGATTTTGAAACGCCTATGGCCCATTTGGCTCTCGCCTCTCTCGAGCTGAAGCTCGACGCTGAGGTTCGGGCCTGGCGGCGCGCGCTTGACCCGCAGGGCACCTTCCGCCGGAGCGCCGAGTCGTTGGCGTGAAAAGCGTCCGCGGGGCGTGAACCGGACGGATGCGAAGGGACTGGTTTACCCCCGCCCCCCCAGGAAAAAAGGAGCGAGACGGTGGGTGTCCTTTTGGTTTCCCTTTGAACCAATCAAGAAAGGGGGGGTCTTTCTTTTTTCTGGGGGTGTCGTAAATGTTGGGTGGTTTTGAAGGGAAACCACGCGGCAAACCACCATTTGCCAATGATTCCATTTTCCGCGAGGGTTGGTTGTGGGTTGGGTCGGGGCGCTTGGGGTGTTTGGGGTTAGGAAGGTTGGGGTGCGTGGGATTCGGGGTGGGGGGTCTTTACATGGATTGTTTCTTTGACGAGTTTCACATCACTCTGCTCATTATTATTTGTTTCTCGTATACTTGACTCAAATCTACTTTGGGTCGGGGGCAAATATGCCTCAGGTTGGTTTGGGCATGCTGTCTGCTTATTCCCACCCCCTTTCTTCGCAATGCGACATGGCCGGGGGGGGGGGGGGGGCGGGGGACGGAAAGGAACACACCAGCAACAACTGCCTTTTTGGTCAGTACTTGCGAGTTTCGATCTCAGCAATGCAGTCGAAGAAGAAAAGCAGAGAAAGGGCACTTCAATGAAGCAGCTAAAGACGGAAACGTGTGGATAGCGCCCTGGGCGGCATTGCCAGGCTTAGCTTAATATTCATTGTTTTACCCTTTTGTCGTTCCTCTTCACGTTCCCTTTCGACCAGTCGGGCTGAGAGCAAGGGCGCCCAAATGCATCGAACAAAAACACATGCCAGCCACAATAACGGCGGCGCTCTCAATGTTCCCACCTCCATTTCGCGAACAAAGAAAGCGTCGAAGCAAATTATAGCAACTTGACCTACTGCTGATTTGCGACCGCATACACATGATGATCACTCTTTTGACAAAAAAACGTTCAACTATGTTTGATTGTTTCGGATATTGCTCGTGCTCGTAATTTTGGATTTGCACCCCATTCAGCAACCATTTTTTGGACATATGCGCTTGAGAACGGAAACAGGATGGTAGAGTTCGCTCCGCTGGTTCCTGCAAAAATATTTGCAAAAGGGTAGCCATCATTCTTGTGGGAGCATTCACCTGTGATTCAAATTCTCTGCTTAGATGGTTGGGAAAAGAGCCAAGTGGTTAGCAACTCCCAGTCAACCCTCCTACCGTACCCCTTGGAACCAGGGCTGCGCGGCGTTTGGCCAGCCAAGAAAAGAAGGGTCATGTTCCCGGAACAACACAACCATTCGCAGCATCCTGCAGGGTAAACTCCTGGTCCCTCTTCTTGCAATGCTTGGGGCTTCCGTAAAGGCCAGGATGAATCGACCCTTGAAAAAATCGGAGGTGTCCCATTTGACTGTGGGTCAAAACCAATGGTGCCATTTTGGGGTAGGTGCACCACCCACTTTAGAACCTATTTTAGTGCGGATTGGGATGCGGGATTTTGACCCATGGCCATTGTGGTTGGCCCTCTCCAGGAGTTTTTCCCCATCCCGGTGCCCTCGTTTCTCTTTGGAGCGGGAAAACCTCTTCAAAGTTTGACGAAGCAAAGGTGCCATTTGCCTCCAGACGCCACCCTTTAGCCGGCAAAAACCCGACCCTTGGCTTTGTTTGTGTGTTTGCTTGCTTGCGTGCTTGGCTTTCTGTGTTTACTTCTCTGCTTGCCAACCCAAAAAAACCAGCACCGTCCCTTTTCGGGACCGATCGGCCGCGCATTCCCCCGCAAATTCGCCGCCTTCGAAGGCCTCTCCCTGACGGGGCTCCGCAAGTTCTTCCACGCGGAAGCCGGGCTGCGAGACTGCCGTGCCCCCGGGTCTCCGGGGAATTTCACGAAGGCGCGGTAGGAGAACCTGCAGAACAGTGGCGTTGTTTTTTGAGGCTGGAGAAGAGAAATGAAAATGAACAGATTCATCTAAAGTTTTTTGTTTTTTTTTTGGGGGGGGGAAAGCTCACTCCATGAGTTCCTGGACTTTAGTCAGTTTTTGGGATGACTAGTTTAGTGGCGTACAGAAAGTTTGGGTCTGGGCCGTCCACTCAGGAAGTGAGAAAAAGAAAACGAAAGGAACACAACAGGGACAAACAATTCTGTTGGGAGGTTGCATGACCCGAGCCACAGTGGGGTTCATTTCTAAGTCCCATTTTGCCAGCTAAGTGACATCACCTGCCTAGGCCCCTGTCTAGACACAGGGGACATGCAGTGTGTCTTCCTTCAGGGCCGTACTTCAAGGGGATATGTTCGAGCACCAGGACTGCAAGGGTTCATGTTGGGTTTGTTAGTTGATTATTCTTGTTTGGGTGTCTTGCTTGGAGTACCCTCTTATGGTTTTGGTTTACAGGAAAACCAAAAGGAACACAACCATTTTGGGGGTACCCCATTTGAGACATACCCATTTCCCAATTCAGCCACTGTGGCTTCAAACACTTCTCTCTCTCCTTTGGCTCCTAGGCTTCGCTTAGCAAATCCGTTGGGGAATTTTCTGGAGCCACGGGAAAACTCGATATCGCTCACTGGCTATGAGCTCGACGCCCTGGATGGTTGGGGTTGGGTCTTATCTACACGCCTGCGCCGCGGCGTGTGTGTTTGGAACGAAGGCTGCGCACGGAGAACGGGAAAAAGACAATTCGCCTTTCGGCTGGATGGGCACAAGAGCATGTCATTTTGCCACAAATGGGCAAGTGAGGGGGGCTTGGCTACGGGGATTTCCCGACGCCAGCGCCAAGATAACTAAAGATAGGCTGGACGATGGCAGTCGATATTCGTTCAATGGGTGCATCTGAAAACGGGGGACGCCGTTTTGTGCTGCCCCAATCAGCCTTTTGTTGTAAGGCTTATGAGAAATGGGCGGGGTAACTAGTGATCCGATTGTCCTCCAAGATATACTTTAAGTGTCCACCATACGAACCCCGCCCCTGTTTAAATACGGCACGTTAACTTGGTTTAGACTTTCAACAAGCCAACATAAGAACTTGCGCCAGTGGCCCGTTTCAGAAAATCATGTCGCAAGGGACCCCGATAAGTGTTTTTGTTTGTTTTTGGTCATTTCCGAAGTGCGTGTTCATTTTTCTCGGGCACCGAGAACCCTAAAAACACTTATTGACACGGATTTGCGCATAACTTTTGTGGTCCACGGGTTGTTGGCTGTTGTGGCCCATGCTCACACAAAGAGACGCAAGCTGAGCAGCCCGTTCGCGCTGCGCATTGTAGCTCAGGGGGTTGAGGGGGCCCGGCGGTTGCTCAATGGGCCATGTTTGCTGCGGCTCCCCGCCGCAGGGCGCGGGCAGGGAGGGGACAAGATGTTGATGAAGCAGATGCTGCTGCATTGGAGCAGGCTTTGAATGTGGCAAAGACGATTGCTGCAAGACGTCTTGGGGAAACTGAGCACGTCGCTTGGTGCGCGTTTGATAGTATGTGACCGGTGTGTTAGGGCTGCCCCCTGTGCCCCCGAAAAAGACCAACTTTTTGCTTCAACTCCTTTTCCTTAACCTGAGGGAACTCCCTGATTGATGACGATATGACATGTTCAGACTTGTGAGTTGTGACGGAGCTCAAGTTTCTTTGTGCCACACATTCAATCTTGCCCAGAGCGCGTCTGCATTTATGCGTTTGCTTGCATTGGCAGATTCCTGGTTGATTTTTGTACTGGACCATTGGATTGGATAGATATGTCCTGGCATTTTGTGTTGTTATTGTTCCAAAGCTCTTCGGCTGGCACCGGCCCCCCCCTCAGACATTGTGTTTCTGAGCAGGGGGTAAAGCCTTAAGCTTTTGACGGGCTAGGGGGTTCGGCTCAGGATGTGAATTCGTAGGACTGCTTTGCTTTAAGCCTTCAATGAATGAGAGGTTCAATATGCCCAAGTCGTTTTTT
Source organism: Effrenium voratum (assembly GCA_963377175.1). NCBI lineage: Eukaryota > Dinophyceae > Suessiales > Symbiodiniaceae > Effrenium > Effrenium voratum. The sequence continues at coordinate 508,638 of CAUJNA010003422.1, forward strand.
GCAGGTTGTTTTTTGTGCCCCCCCCCCCCCAGCCCAAACATGCGAAGCTCAGGATGAAGTCAACATGCTGTTGAATCAGGCCAAGTGCATTACAATGGGCCAGAGGCAGCAAACGCTTCAGAAAGTCAAGCGGCAGTTTGGCGGGGTTACTTACCCGTTTGCATCGGTGCTGGAATCTCTTTTGCTCAGCCGGCTTGCAGGAGACTGAGTTGGGGTTTAAGCTTTGTTTGTTGTTCACCCCTCTTGCTGGTGCACTTCTGATAGACTTTGCGCTTTCAGTTGCACATGTATCCTATTTTGGCCAATCCTCAAGCCCTCGCCCAGGTCAAAAACAATGAGAAGCTGGAAGATGTTTTGACGCGCGCTGCTGCACTCCTCATGGGCAGCCACGTCGGCGCCCACTACAAGAGCATGCTGCAGAATCAAAAGCTGCAAGTGCCATCGGTCTCTGTGCTGTCACGTGGCCGCCTACGTCTTGATGTGGCACTGGTTTGCAGGGAGCAGCAAATGTTTCAGTCGACTGGCCCCGGCTCCCACTTCTGCTGTTTGAGCGTGGACTCCTCGCCGCAGCAGGGGTACGATTATCTGCTGACGCTTCAGGACTCTTGTTTGCGAGAGGACGCTGCTAAGCTGATGTGCCTGATCGAGCGGGCCAGCGAAGCCGAACACGATGATGACCCTGCGCTGCTTGCCTATGAAGACTTCCTGTCCTCCGGCTTTTTGAAAACCACAACTTTGCCTGTGGGCATCATTGGCAGCGGGAAGTCCTCACTTGCGGACAAGTTTGAGTGCCTGTTCCACTGCATCAAGCTGCAGGTTGGCACCAAGGCTGGGTGGGCCTGTAGTGGGCCTAGCAAGTTCAGCGTCATAAACCAACCCGGTAACCCGGACTGCATCGGAGTCGCACGTGGCAGGCATCGTCCCTCTCAGACTTTGCGAGCTCCGTGACCGGCTTGTGCTGCGATTACGGGACTGAGAGCCAGCTGAGCGAGGCCATAGGGTGTAACCCAAACTAAACCCACTTCTGTTTGTTGGTCTCGTCCAGGTTCCACGGATTTCTATCAAATCCGCACTGGAAAGGCTCATCCGGGATTCAGAAGGCCTGTTGCTGCAACACCAAGAGCATGGGCTCCCTGGCGGCTGTTTGCAGATTGAAGACATGGACAGTGACGGGGAGTCTGTGTTTGTGCAGGGGCACAGGGCCCAGCCTCAGGCCCCAAGGGTTGTGCCAGAAGCTTCTCCAGATCCAGATGCAACTTTCGGGTTGGACGGGGCAATGTCTGTGCATGGCCAGAAGCACATATGGGACAACATCAGCGGAGATGTTTTAGCTCAATTACAGAATTTCAACCAGTACAAGGCAACCCGGCTTAAGCAAATGATTCAGTGTTGGTCTATTTTGTGAAGCGTATGGAATGTTGCGTGTTAGAGTTTGCTCTCTGTGTTTTGTGCAGGGTGTTGGTGGTAGCACTGCAACTGCCCTTCCCTCAGGAATCGCTCCGGGCCGTGAGCAACCTGTTATATTTGAGGTGTTACAGGGACCGCATTGTGGACGGCATGTTCCGGCACACTGAGTTCCGCTCTTTGATGGAGAAGTGGCCAGCTGGCCAGTTGATCCATTGGCGGTGGAGTTCGCTGGTGAGTGTGTGCGAATCTTTGCTGGAGAGGGAAATTGCACTTCGCGGAAATTGGTCCTTGTCCTGCTTGCAGCATGAGCAGCCACGTGCCGACCAGCCTGACGATGATGAGCCGAACAAGCGCCACAAGCTCTTGGACACCAAGGTCTTCTCTGCTTGCGACGAGGCAGTGAAAAGCCCATGGTTCTGGGCTTTCACGCGGATGCTTTTCCTTCTGCACAGTCAACTGGACTCAATATCCAGATGGTGTGAGGCCAAGCAAGGGTTTGTTTTGACTTGGATTTTGATCAGTTTCAGCTTTGTCTTGCTTGTGACATTTGCCTTTCGACTTGGACCCTTTGGATTAGATTCCGTTCGTTTCCGTTCCTTTGGTCGATCAGGGCTGCCCATGCCACAACTTCAAGAGCAAGAGCTGCCCAATGAAGGGCCGACGCGCTCATCAGTTTGCTGATGGATCGTTCAACGAATTTATTCAGAGATCGCTGAGCAAGACACGCAATGCGTTCCTGGCTGCAGCAGCTGGGTTGCCGCCTGACAGCCGAACATCCCTGCAAACAGATTTTCAAATATCCCAAGACTTGATCCTGGCGGAGGCCACTTTGAAGACTTCTCATTGGCACTGTCTCCCGTGGAAGTTGTGCGCCCTGGCCTCTGACTCCGAGCAGAAGGCTCGTTTGGCGGCGAGTGCCTGTGTTCATCTTTGGGCCAAGTCCCAGATCGGAAGTGGCACGGCTTGCGAGGCCTCGGGTGTTGGTGCTGGCCATGTTCTGACGAGGCGCTTCCTGGACGAGAAGTTCTGCGAAGCGCCCAGACCGCCCGCAGGGGAGCTCCGCTTTGAAGCACGGTTGCATTTTGCTTCTATATAGTTGTAATTTGTTGACATCGTTTGCGCCTAGCAACACTTAAGACCAACACCAGATTCGATTTGGGGCAATGCACCGCCTAGGATGGTCCTCTTCGGCAAAGCCTTGACAAGTTCATTGCTGGAGAGAGCCGGAGCGATCATCCCAGCCTTTGCGCTTGGATTGGGGCCTTGCGGCTTCTCAGATGCGTGGAGCGTCAAACGGAGGCCTGTGTTGACACGGGATGTCTTTATGAGTGTGTTTTGTTTTGTCAACAGCATAGGACACGAGGCCATGAGGCTTCTTGCAACTTAGTCAGGGTACTCTTTTCCTCTCGTACTGTTTGAGCTGACTTATGCCATGCCCCTTGTTGCAGGGCCTTCACAAAAAAGTTCGGGATGTGTTGGACGACTCGCCATCTGCGAGTTTGGCCTTTGTGTCTACTGAGCTGCGACTGCCTTCGCACAAAGATCTTTTGGATGACCCCCAGGCACGACGTGAGAAACAATACATGAGCATTGTCAGATGTTGGTAGGGTTTGCTTGCGCAATGACCATAATCAGCGTGGTGCCCTTTCTAGCAAACTCTGGCTTCAGTATGCAAGGCACTGACCGAATTCGCGCGCCAACATGCCCATTTGGGGGCTACCCAATCATTGTCCTCCACCGTGGCGCAGCTTTTGTGCGGCCCCTCCTGCAAACCTGCAAACGGGCTGAGTGAGAAACAGCTCGTGGACCTCTTCTATCACAAGGCCTTCCAATTTGCACGGGGTCATGTTGCAGGGCCCCTGATTCCGACAAGTGGCCCTCAGCAGCAGCGAGCCATCAAAGGCCGCATTTGCAAAGAGATGCAGTCCAAACATGGAGCGATCCAGAATCTGATGCTGAAGCATTTCCGCGAGATTTGTGATCCAGTGTGCTTCTACAGCTTGCCAGAGTCGGTGCTCAGCAAAGTCCCGGCGCAAGACCTACAGAGTGCCATCACATCAGGCGTCCAGCCCGGCCCTGACTCTGAATTTTCAGCGTTGCTCCCCTTGAAGGATCGCGTGGCTTTTGGCCAGGCTCAGGAAAGCCAGATGTTGATGGACCAGCGCAAGGATGCGCCAGCCGATTTGCCCGCTGCGACATCCTTGCCTTTGGCCATCCAAGCAGATGAGGACACGTTCATTGCCAAAGCCTCGGCGTTGACGCTTCCAGATGCACCTTCTGATTCTCAGTCAGCGAGGTCAAAGCGGCAGGTCCTGCGTCTTACCCCGATTGAGGCCGAGTCCGATCTCACATGGAAGGGCATGAAGCTGGTTTTCTTCCGGGTTTGCCACTCAGCGCCCAATCGGTTGAAGAGACCTACGCGGTACGCAGACTCTGTGATGCCAGACGACCTTGCGATTCGCTTGTACCGATTGGTGGGCATTCAGGAGCATGAGGCGGTGGTGGAGCAGCACGATTGCGCTGCCGTTTTCTGCTCGCAGCTTCTCACCTACTGGCACAGCGGGAAAGACGATCTCGCGGCCGGTGCCAACCTTGCCACTGACTTGCTACGGTGGGACGTGTGTGCCAGCTCGCCTGTTCAGCTGAGACGCTCTGAGCAACGTGATGGTCTTTTGTTTTGTTTGCCGGTGATTTGCTTGCCCCGCCTTTTGATTAGCAGTCTCTTAACAGTCATCTTTGCTCAGGAGTTACTTTAAGCGACCCTGCCGCTCAGCAGCTCACGCACGACATGTTGGAGACGGGGTGCTTTCACGAGAGTGGGAAAAGGTTTGATGCCTCTGGCCTCTCCCAATGTGACATGGAGGCTCTGAACAAGCTTGTCAGCTCTGGGATTGTGGAGCCGTCAACTGCGCCCGGCACCTTGCCCAACACCTCCTTCCAGTTCACCGAGCGCGCAGAGAGCCTGTTTCAGGCAAGTGTTCAGAGTGCAATTGGTTTTTGGGCTTTGAAGGGTCACATGGGACGGTTGGGGCTGCGGCCTTGGGCAAGCGGAATCAGGCCCTGACCGTCCTGAAGAATCCGAGCAAGCTCTTCCAGTGTCGGGCGCAAGTCGCGCTGGATGACTACACCACACTTGAGCTGTTGATTCATCTCCGAGCAAAGGGGTGGTCGACGCGCTCGGAAGAGCAACGGCAAACCAAGGTGCTCTTGCGCAGCAAGTCGCTTGTTTTTTGCCCAAACTGACGATCCCTGTCCAGCGCCCTGCAAAATAAAACAAAGCTTCTGAGAAGCTTAAGGCTTTTAGTTTTAAGCCTTTCATGCCATTGTGTTTTTTCCTTTTTTCCGTTTGTTGGCTTGGTCAGTCTTGAGTCTTGTGCGCCCTGCGCCCTCAGTGCCCTTAGGATGCCAAGAGGTTGTACTACCTTTATGATCCCAGACAGCCACAAGCGGAACACGCTCTTGAACTTTGGGGCTTTCAGCATGACTATTTGCTTGCGTTGTCCTACGCTCATGATTCCTTGACAAACGTGAGAGTGTTTCACAATCAGTTGGCCAGCTACTACAAGTGCCTCCTGGCCCTGCAAGTTGAAGTCGAACCAAACCAGTCAGCCTCTTATTACAGGACTTGTGTGGGAAACTCATCGGCGAACCTGGTTGTTTTTTGTTGTAGAATGTTCCCTGACCCTTTTGTCTACAACCCCCGCTGCTGGTGCGCGCAGGAGGTTGATGGGTCACGAGCAAGCCCTGCCTGGAGACGGCTTACCGCTTCCAGCGTTGGCGTACGCGAGCGATGAGGACTGCATGGTGGCAGGCGCCAAACCCGCTGTGGCTGTGGCGGACAACCCTGAGAACATTCAAGATGAGGACCATCATGGGCAAGTCTTTGAGTTTCTTGGTCACCACGCCTGTGCAAACAGTCCTGAAGCCATCATCATGTCACATGTCATGTCCTCACTCACATCCTGGCACGCAAAGTAGAACCATATTCAAAGGGTACCCGGTTGGTCCATCGAACTACACGGATTGGTAACGCAAAATGTAGTTCATCCCCATTAGGGGCAGTCTCTTCGCTGATGGGCGATTGTGCTCGTGTCAGGAGATGCCCGCCGAGGAAGCTGCAGAAAGCGCCAAGGAGGCGGGTCATCGTTGAACTCGCAAGCCATGTTGCCGAGACTTTCTGAACATTTGTGCGCACAATCACAAATGAAAGCCTGATGATACACTTTGTGACTTTGTGACAGGCGCCAGGAAACTCCTGCTTGATCTTGCTGTATCGTGTTTTGTGTTCTGTGTGATGAGATGTGCGTGCCTCACCTTGAGCCGGTTCATGTGTCAAATTTGGGGCCATCGCTTGAACCGACAAAGTCAATTATTTGAGTGTTTGGGGAGCTCTCTGGGCCAACACTCATCCTGAGTTAGACAGAGAGGTGTTGGAGGCCCGTATTTTTGTTGGACCTTGCCAGTTCTGGCTGCAGGATGTATGGTTGGTGCGCAAACGTTGTATTGATGGCGGTTTGCGAGTCTCATTTCCAGCTGCCTTACATTCTTGTGATGATATGCAAGGAGGAGGATAGAACAATGCAGTTGGCGTTTCAATCGCGAACTCAATGAACATATGCCTATATGCAGTCGGGCAGACACCATCAAGAGAGACAGGAGGGAGCGACAAGCGAGTCGACCACTTGCATGGTGATGCGTGGGGCGCCAGGGTTTCCTTAAAGGCAGCAGTTTCGAGCCCGATTAGCCAGGGGTTTTTAGGCAAACAAGGGGGGGCGCATGCGCCCCTGATCTCGCAATGATTTGTTCAGCTTGCAGATCCAAATCGTCATTTCTGATTTGCAAGGCATGTTTTTCGCTTGCCATCGGGCGAAACGTTGAGAGTTGAGAGCATGCGTTTGTCAGGAGGAGCAGAAGCAGGATGATTCTCAAGGGGGAGCAAACGCCAAGGCTGGCTGGTTGATGCATTTGCTGCCATGATGATGCCAAGTCTCCAAGGCCATGATTTGGGTTTCTGTGTTAAGCACATAGGCCATTTGTTCTTGCGTTGCCTTGCTGAATCCTGCACCTGTGTCTTGTAGTGTTGGCTCTGGGTGGAGAGACGCGGGATGCTTTGTGTGCGTGTGCGTGTGTGTTTGGATTGACCATGAAAGACACCGTGACTCCCTTTGAGCCCTACACCGATTTTCAATCACTGGGCAGGGGCAGTTGTCAGATTCATGTCAGATTCGTGATTCAGGAGACGCGTTGTGGTGATCACGAAGCCAACGTGCAGGCCGAGGCTGGGTGACGATTCGCTCTAAACCATAGCCAGAAGACTCATTGCAAGCAATTACGCCAAGTTTGATCGCATTCCACGTGTGTGCCATCTACTCACGGACCTGAAATCACATGACATGGCCATCGCTTGGCTTGAGCGGCGGCTTGGGCAGACGACAGGCCTTGATGACGCTGGATTCCTGATTTGCGTACAAGGTTAAACGCGAACTTCATGTGCGCTTCATCAACCTAGTAGTACTATACTAGACAACACAGATCAGCGCACAGCTCGGCCTTCACACTCCTCATCGGTGCGCAGCGATGTCGGAGCCGCCCTTCAAGGTACCAAGGCGGAGGAAAAATCAGCAGGCAGCACCTCCGCCAACCGAAGTCCCGCTTCAAGATCAGCAAGAGCTGCAGCAAACAGTGCGCAAACTCGACGAGATATTGCAGCGAAACCCAGTGCTGCTACAGGAATTGCAGCGACCGGCCCAGCAAACGCAACCTGCGCCGCAGCAGCAGAAGCTGAAGCAACCAGCGAGCCACGCCCAGAAGCCTCTGCCTCTATTGCAGCTGGAAGACAGAATGGATGACGCGCAGCAAAGCCGATCTTCTGCGGCCTGGACCCAGGAAGGCAAAGTGATCACTGCTTCTCCGGGCTGGCTTCTGGGAAGATTTGTCAGGAAACGGAAGTCTGCCCCGACTCCGGCTCCAGCTTTGCACACTGTAGAGGCAGTACGGGCAGAGTTTTATGCTTCTAGGGCGGCCCGAAAAGCCAGGGAAGCCGCGCAGGCCGCTGCAAACATGAGAGGCGCCTAGTTGCTGGTAGCTGTGGCAAACACAAACTTACCTTTGGGCCCTGTAGATTCAGCATTGAAATTGATTGATAAGAAAGTCTCTGGGCGCTCCTCACATTCGTTTCTTCCAAGCCTGATGGGCCTGATTTGCTCTGGCAGCACAGCTGTGAAAAGAACAGAAAGCAGATGCCAAACTCATGACGTGTGTAGCAGTTGCAATCCTTTTGCAAGCTGGGCCTTTTGGCGCATTGTGGCAGGAAGAAGGTTCACTGCGCCCAGATGCGATCGATGAGGCACGGTCACGGTTGACAGACATGACCCAACATGGTTGGCAGAAGAATGAACCACTTCATATGAAATAGAACGGATCTCCCACACACATTTGAGGGGATACTTTGAGGCCAGCACGCACACACGTTTAAGACCTGTTCGGGGCACATTGACGCTAACTGTTGAGGCGTCTGATGATCATGATGGCCCTGACGGAGACCAGGCGGGCTTGGCGAACCTTGGGTAAGCTCATGTTGCTTGAGCTGAGGAGGAAGATACCATTTTTGCAAGGCAGAGGGTGAAACATGATGTTTTGGTGGCATGTCCTGCCAGAAGCTGGAAAGACAGAAGGGTGCTCAGTTGATGGCATGCTGGCTCTGTCAGGCTGGCAATTCTGACACCGGCCCCAGTTCCAGCTCCAGCAGCAGCTCCGAATCTGGTTCTGGTCACGCAGGCGCAGGGCAAGGCGGAGTGGGAGGCGGAAGACACACGGTCAGCAGGGCCGCTGCCATCCAGCGGCTCTTGCCGTGGGTTCGGGATGAATACCGAAGCTTCCCGGCCTTACTTGGGATTTTGTTCTGAAACCTGACTTGACCGGTTCACGGTTCACAAGACATACAAGGGGCATAAATACAATTGAAGCGTTTCTTTGTTGGCCGCGCCTTCCAAATTCCAAACCAATGATTTTTTTTAAGGGCGGGATCGTTGGTCACATTGTCGTGTCACATCCTGATCTGACAGTTGCCGGCCCAGGCTGTAACGCAAGTCCAGATTCACCAGAGCAAGATCGCAGGACTGTGGTCCGCTCAGCCCTGAGGAATGCACAAGCTGCTGGCGAATGGTACTGGGGTGATGGCTATGCATACGCCTCAATATACACTTGCGTTTCAGCAATCGTTAGCATGTATTGGGAGCAGGTCATTGAAAACAATGGCCGCCAAATGGATTGAGTCAGCAAAGGCGATGCGCGAAAACACCCTTTTACTGCGTGGGCGTGGTGCCATGAGACGCACGGGATGGCTTGCCAGTTGTGCTGAACCGAGACTCCAGCTTTTTGTCATGGTTAAGCCCACGGGTACCTTTGCTTCTTTCTTTGTATGCCTCCTTGATTAACATTCACGACTGCCTTTCGCTTGGATTTCCATGATTGATGTGTCTAACACCCGCCGGTCTCCATAGCTGGCAGTGTGTCCTCGGGCAAGCGCCTACCTATCGGGTGTGGTGGACGCGATCGCAGTGTGACGGCCCCAGATCATGAGGGAGGTGGAGCATGCCTCTTAATGTTTAAGCTGCCCAGGTTCCTGATGAAGAGGGCTCGCAGCCGAATCTTTTCGAACTCAGAGGCGGCAAGCCCACCGGTCTCTGCAAGGCTTGCGTTGGCAAACGCACACACACACATTGTTGAGTGCTCATTTCGTGCCTGCGCAAGGCAAGAGTTTGTTCAATCGGTGGTGCTCAGGCACATGAACAAGGGCTCCTTGGCGTTGGACAAATGGATCCTCCGCAAAATGGCCAAGAAGGCAACATCACATGAAGACCACCCACAGCGCCCCCAACCCAGTCAGGACCACAGTCGTTGACAGTCATGTGCCGGCATATGCGGCATAGCGCAACTTGCATTTGCAGACGATAAGAGGGGATACATGCTTGGAGACGTGCGCGCCAGGACATGGGCAACGACAACACGCTGGGCCACTCCATCAACGCCAACGGACATCAGGCTTCGTTGGAGTGTTTGCGTACTTGTCCATACAGCAGAACTTCCCATTGTTTAGCTGAAGAGCCACGCCAGGAGGGAATGCCCCTTGTTCAGGCGTTTGGGACTTGAGATTTTAACCACCAATGTGGATTGCGCAGGCGCCGCAGTTAAGCAGGAACCCCTACAGCGTGCTACCTTTGGTTGCCGCAGCCTCATCAGCGCTAGTGCCACGTGAGAGAGCTCAGTCTGAAGTCAGTACTTATCACCTCCTTTGTTCTTGCCAACTGAGTCCGAGAGCGTTCCGGGTGATTCCCTGCCGCCCGGCGAGGACCGCTCTATCACACAAATAGTTGGTAAAGGTGTGCGTGCAAGCTCTGACAGGATGCATCTGATGCAAGCCGCTCTTCAACGCACGAGGCAGGCGAACATGTTACCTGTGGAGGGCGGAGTTTGTACTTGCTATACCCCAGGGAAGCGCAAGAACATGTTCCGGCGGGCTGCTTGGAGATGTGTACTTGTTACGCACCAAAGGGGAAAGCGGCATCATATACTTTCCACAGGTCTTGCTTGTCAAACGCTCAGTCTCCATGTCTTAGAGATTGCAGATTGCCTGCATTAAATGTGTTTGAAATGTGCAAAGTGATATCAAAAGAGAGTGTGCGTCTTTGCTGGCGTGGGTGCTCGTGCTTGTTGACCCTACCGGCCATTGCCAGGTCAATCCAACTTCGCGCGAAGCGGTTACCGACATGGACCAGGCTGCTGCGCTTGCAACGGCACAGTGGTGGTGATTGCAACCAAGGTAATTCAACTGAGTCTCGAGTTGGGGCACCACCAAAAAAGCGTTGACCTGTTGGAAGCAGACACGTTTGGAAGAAGATTTGCTGGCTGGCTGTCAAACCTGCTGGCCCAGCCGCAGGAAGACACACAAGAATGTGATCTTTGTGAAGAGTGGGGCTGGGAGATTGCTGCTCTGCAAAAGCATGTAGAGTTTCATGCATAGCATGATTGGTTGAACTTGTCGTTTGCGCTGACAGGTTGGGGGACATTCTCCAGAGGATGGCTGAGCGGCTCCACAATTCGAGGCTGTCGGCCAAGCGTTTGTCACTGAGGGCTTTGCTGGGAGCGGGGCATTTGTTTCTTTTGTGTTCTTTCGTCCTTGATGTTTAGTTTATTCGGGGTTACGTTTCATGCCTCATTGCCGACTGTCGACTCATTGCCCTCGAAAAAACATCATGACATCGTGGACACTTGCCGTGCACCAGCTCGCCAGTCAGCCGAGGTGCCATTAATTCGAACGTTAGCTTTCATCAACGATGTCTGACTTGGGAAATTTGGGGTGGTGCGCAATGAATGGTGCGCAAAGAAAGTTGGCGTTGCTGCATTGCATGCACCATTTCCACGTTTTGATATGGACATTGATGAAACTCACGGAACGTCGACACCGAATTTGTTGCGTCGGAAATTAGGAGAAGTTTCACACACTTGCGCAAAACTTTCAGTTTGGTGAGGAGGGGTGTGGAAGGGGGGGGGGGCTCATTTAGCATGTGGGGTGGTTCATATTGCGGGCTAAATGAGCCCGCCAGAGTTGGCGATGTTGAGAAGGAAAGGGGGGGCTCATTTGGAATCCAAAAAGCCATGCTGGCGATGCTGATTGGGGGAAGGGGGGGGCTCATTTATGGCTCATATTGCAGGCTAAATGAGCCCCGTTTGCTGGAAATGCTGGCGATGCTGGCAAAAAACAAGGAGGCTCATTTGGGATGCTGGGGGTGTTGCTGGGTGATGCTGGCGACGCTGACTGGGAAGGGGGCGGCTCATTTAGCATGCGGGGTGGCTCATATTGCAGGCTAAATGAGCCACCCAGAGTTTGCTGGAAAGGCTGGCGATGCTGGCAAAAAACAGGGAGGCTCATTTGGGATGCTGGGGGTGTTGCTGGGTGATGCTGGCGATGCTGACTGGGGGAAGGGGGCGGCTCATTTGGCATGCGGGGTGGCTCATATTGCAGTCTAAATGAGCCACCCAAAGTTTGCTGGAAATGCTGGCGATGCTGGCAAAAAACAGGGAGGGAAGGGGAGGCTCATTAGTGTGTGGCAGTTCATACTGCAGCTAGGAATGAGTTCCCGGTCCTGCTTTAGCCCAACCCTCATCTCGCTTGCACAAAACTTTCTGAACATTCCGAGCCATGCTCCTGCGTCAGACGCTTCGCCAAAATGTTACCTAATTTTGAAACTACATTCAATTCCTCTGAAAATTCGGTGTCGTGACCACCCCACTCTCTATGTGACCGTCCCGCTCTCCGTGCTTCAGTGACATTTCATATTATTTTCAAAAAACTGTGTGTGTCAGAAAATTCGGTGAAATTTCACCTAATCTTCCAAACAATCGACGTCGTGACCAACCCGTGGTCTGTGCATCAGAAAAATCGGTGAAATGTCACCTAATTTTCGAAATTTTCACCCAAATTCGGTGTCGTGACCAACCCGCTTTGTGTTCATCAGACAATTTGGTACATAATTTTTCGAAATGTCGGTGCATCAGAAAATTCGGTGAAATTTTGAAAATTCGGTGTCGTGACCAACCCGCTTTCTGTGCATCAGAAAATTCAGTGAAATTTCACCTAATTTTGACGACAAATCGGTGTCGACTTGGTGCATCAGAAAATTCGGTGAAATTTCACCTAATTTTCCGAATTTTCGGTGTCGTGGCCAACCCGCTTTCTGTGCGTCAGAAAATTCGGTGAAATTTCACCTAATTTTCCAAAAATTCTGTGTCGACTTGGTGCATCAGAAAATTCGGTGAAATTTCAGAATTTCGGTGTCGTGACCAACCCGCTTTCTGTGCATCAGAAAATTCGGTGAAATTTCACCTAATTTTCCGAAAATTCGGTGTCGACTTGGTGCATCAGAAAATTCGGTGAAATTTCACCTAATTTTCTGATGCACAGGCAGCAGATACACCAAACGCGCTTGTCGCTGAAAATTCGGTGTCATGACACCTAATTTGCAGCCAACAAGTGTTTTTTCCTTTTTTTTTCGGCAAAAATAAGTGTTTTGCATGTTTTTCCGGCGTTTTTTTCCACAAAAAACACTTATTTGTTCGTTGTTTTGCTCCCTAGTGTTAGGGACCAAAAATCAGCCCGAAAACACCAACACAAAACACTTCTTGTGTTTGTTTTTGCAGGTAACGACGCCTAGTTTTCAATCTCGCCCCTCGCAGGCGGTCATACATCAGAAATTCGGTGTCGCTACAGAAAATCGATGCTCATCAGAAAATAGGTGTCCTGCCCCCCACCCCCGCTTTCTGTGCATGAGAGAATTCGTGAAATCGCACCTAAGTTCTCCGCGTCGTAAATTTCTGAAAATTTGGTGTCGTGACCAACCCGCTTTCTGTGCATCAGAAAATTCGGTGAAATTTCACCTAATTTTCCGAATTTTCGGTGTCGTGACCAACCCGCTTTCTGTGCATCAGAAAATTCTGGAAATTTCACCTAATTTTCCGAAAATTCGGTGTCGACTTGGTGCATGTGTCGTGACCAACCCGCTTTCTGTGCATCAGAAAATTTGGTGAAATTTCACCTAAATTCGGTGTCGACTTGGTGCATCAGAACATTCGGTGACATTTCACGTAATTTTCCGAAGATTCGGTGTCGACTTGGTTCATCAGAACATTCGGTGACATTTCACGTAATTTTTTTAAAAAAATCGGTCTTGACTTGGTGCATCAAAAAAATTGGTGAATGTTCCCTTACTTTCCGAAATTTCAAAGTCGTGACCAACCCGCTTTCTGTGCATCCGAAAATTCGGTGTCGTGACCAGCCCGCTTTTTGTGCATCAGAAAATTCGGTGAAATTTCACCTAATTTTCCGAAAATTCGGTGTCGACTTGGTGCATGTGTCGTGACCAACCCGCTTTCTGTGCATCAGAAAATTCGGTGAAATTTCACCTAAATTTCCGAAAATTCGGTGTCGACTTGGTGCATCAGAACATTCGGTGACATTTCACGTAATTTTCTGAAGATTCGGTGTCGACTTGGTGCATCAGAACATTCGGTGACATTTCACGTAATTTTCTAAAAATGGGTATCGACTTGGTGCATCAGAAAATTTGGTGAATGCTCCTTTAATTTGAGAAATTTCAATCTCGTGACCAACCCGCTTTCTCTGCGTCCGAAAATTCGGTGTCGTGACCAGCCCGCTTTTTGTGCGTCAGAAAATTTGGTGAAATTTAGCCTCTTTATCTTACAAAACGTTGTGTGTCTTCAAATTCGGTGTCGGTGAAGGGTTTGGCATGGTGCGATTGCACGGATCAGATGGTCTACGCTTCTTTGCTCTTCAGAAATTGCCTGCATGCTTCATGGCTTTCACATCAAGGTGAAGAATGAATTTGGTGTCCTGGCAGTGGCATGTTTGACGTGTTGCGATCAGATGGGATCTGCAGCAGATGACGCACAAGCTGAGCTGAAACACATATCTTGTGTCAACCTGCCATGGCTCCGAAGCGACATCGTGCTGCAAAGGCTTCAAAGGCCCCAAAGGTCAAGAAAGACAAGCCCCCGACGAAGCCGAAGCCTCCCAGCAGGCCCAGGCAGACTCAGCCGAAGAAGTCACGCAAGAAGGCGAAGCCCGCAGAAGAAAACCCTTGGGATGAGCCACCCCCAGCTGGCCAGCTTTCGTTGGTGGCCAACAATCGCGGCAGCATTTTGCTTGGCCCACCTCCGGCCGGTCAGGAAGCTTTGCAGCCTTTGTATGTTTTCGGAACTTAGGCATGGTGTGTGGTTGAGGGCAGGCCAAGCCATGTTTGGCGAGTTGTTCTCTTTCATTATTGAGTCCAACATGGCGTAAGGATGACCAACAGCCACTTGAAGGTTTGGCTCCCTCGCAGCCTGGGCGTGGGAGTGGGCGTGGGCGTGGGATGAAGCGCCCTGCGGCGTTGATGAAGCAGCTTGTCTTTGTGTGAGAAGGAAACGAGAGGCCCCAATGTCAGCCATGCGTCGTGGTCCGATGTTTGCAGGCATAGTGATGACAATGATGATGACGATGATGTAGATTGCATTCACCTTCGTTGTGCCTTGAATTGCTTGTTGCGTTTGTGCTCCTTTTCCTGGCGTTGAAACTTTGCTACTGGAGTGTTGGTGAACAGATGATCTTGCTGCAGTTCCTGTCAGTTCTCACGCAGCTGTTGGTTTGAGTTTCAACTGTGGCAGTCGGCTGAGTTTTGTTTCAATAGTCGGCTGTTCAGGCGGCCAGCTGCTGCGGATGCCGATGCCGGGCAGATGCCTGCTGCTGACGCTGGTGCGCAAGACTGCGAGGATGACGCATTGTCCACGGCGACCACCCTTCTTCTTGACGGTTCGAAGCGGCCCAGCACTCGTCATGCCGAATCAGGTGAGCAAGACCACCATCTCCCTCCGAGCCAGTCCAGTGTGACGATGGCAGACATGGAAGACGATGCGGACACCTACATCTTCAGCCACGTGCCGTCTAGAGCTGGACAGGGTTGGCTTGAGTTCAGCACATGTTTTAAAATGTTGAGGTTGCATGCCCCGTGCCCATTTGTTGAAACTGCATCGTGTAAATCGCCTTTGCTCTGCTCGCAGGCGCTGCAGAGGCAGCCACTGCGGGCGCAAGTGATGGCTCGCCCGCCATGACGGGTGGCCCAGACGTGACCAATTTTGACAGCATGTGGGCGCACTCCAGACGCAACATGCAGCGGCTTCTCTTACACTTCGGAGAGGAGGCGGTTCAAAACCTTGTGCGCAACATCTCCCGCACGTCTGTCATCTCCTTGTACTCAGGACTCGGTGGAGCTGAGGCATGGCGATTGAAACGCGTGGCCTTTTAAAGCGGGGGGAGTGACTCCAACGCTTCTTTGATTGCTTTCCTCACCGCGACGGTTGGTCTTGGTCTCGCATTCCCTGACAGCTGGCGACGCTGACCAACTACGTCGCCGCTGTTGAGCTCTGCAAGCAGCAGGGCTGGGAGCTTCCCGAGAAGCCGCGCATGCTTTTGGCGTGCGACTTCGAGCCGAACTGTCAGAAAGTCTTGATGCAGCACCAGGCAGGACAAGTTACATTTCACGGGCGCCCACTACATTTGACAAACCGTGGTTTCCTTTCCGTCTCATTTCTTGCCTGTTTGGCGTGGTCATGCCCGTGCGCTCGCAGGACTCACCTATCTTTGTCGTGCCAGACCTCAAGAACTTTGTCAAGGACGAGTACTTGAAGAAGGCCGAAGAAATACAGGCAGAGGTCTGCTCCCGCGCGCAGACCAAGCAGGCCAAGATGACAGTTGCCGAGAAAGAGAAGATTGGGCTGCAGTTTGTAGAAACCGTCGTGGACATGTTTGTAAAGAACAATGCCTTGAACCAGTCCATTCTTTGCCTGAATGGGAAGAGTGCTGCTTGTCAGCTTCAGCAGCATGTTGCAAAGTGAGTTGCTACGCACCCTTTGGGTAGTTTGCGTTGCTTTTTCATGGTTTCCAGACGCGGTTTGAATGGTACCTGTGCATTGTATTCAGGGTGCCTTTCTGTTCAGAGATCGGCAGCCTAATTCGGGGCATCCCTTTTGAGTGGGAATTGGGAGTCTGTGAGTGGATTGTTGGGAGCCTGCTTGATCTGAAATTGTCAGGTGCCATTGCGGCTGCTGATGACCTACGCGGACGAAGATGATTCCCTGCTTTGCCTCATCGCAGGCAGCATCTGTAAGGACTTCTCGAGTATGGGTGACGGCAACCGACTAGTTGGACGCAACGTATCTTGCCAGCGTCTCACGCTCATGTTTCTGTGGTTATTTTGTTGGTTCGCGTATCAGGGTGGAAAGTGGGAAGGGCTAGGCTATCATTTGCTAAGTTTGATGTAGTATGCTTTTAAGTACAAACCCACGCCAGTCCTAGGCAATCCTTTTCTGCATCATGGTCACGCGTGTGAGGGTCCTCAGGCCCCAGGTCTTCCTGCACGAATGCACGCGACTGTTTCCAGGCAAGGCTTACTTCGGGGCATTGCTCCCCTCCTACAAGGTGCACCATTCAAGCGTGGACCCTCGAACGCATGGCTGTCCGGCAAGAAGAAGCCGGGTCTACGACGGTTGCATCCGCTCCGACTTTGAGCTGGTCGGCGACGCCATGGACAGCTTCCGGCGGCTGTATGCGAGCGGGACACTGGACGTCAGTGTGTTCATGCAAGCGCAGGCTGACGAGGCTAGGATGGTTGGTCTGAGGAGTTTTAGTTTTCATTTAACCTTGACTGGCTCCCATGCTGCTTGGTTAGGAAATGGAGATTTTGGACATACCATGTTTCAAGCCATCCCGAAGGCCAATTTCGTGGTCAAAAGGTGGCACGGTTGGTTTTGCGGTTGCTCTGCCGCCAAGCCAGAAAAGGGCCACCAAACGCATTGGAGTGGCCTTTTTTTGTCTCATCATGGTCATGGCCAGGTTTTTTTTTGCTCAGTGCCACACTGTGTCTACTGCGCAGGTGGACGAAATGAAGAAGCACATGGCCACGATAGCTTTCAAGGCCTCCAGCTGCAGCTTCCAGGAGCTTTTGCCACCCACAGCCAAGGTTGGGGAGGGATACAAAGAAACGCTACAATTCTGTGTTTCTTTCAGTTCTTTGGTGGCGGGCGCACCTTGGCTGGTCCCGCCGGTCCGACAGGTTAATCTCGATGCAGTGCGCGGCATGGAGAAGATTAAGGAAAAGCTGAAAGTGCAGACGGAGATCGCCGTGAATTTGGATCAAGATCCTCATGTCCAAGAGCACATGGGCAGTGACATGCCGGTTCTGCTCGCCTCCCTGTCGACCATGTACGCGCTGCTGCGGGACCGTCCTTTCACAGCTTTAGAGACTTGGCCGATTTGGCGACACATTATGTGAGTGAGCTTGTGGCATTGGGTATTCACTGTAATTCTCCGATATGTGCTGAGTGTCATTTATGTATGTTTTTTTTTCTTCTCTTGTTTCTCTTTCATTGGCTTTTTCTTTCGCAGTACGAACATTTCAATCATTGCAAGGAACTGGGAGCTGCGCAGCTGGTGCCAACGTACAAGCGATGTTGGGAAGCGCTTGGATTTGCTTCGGCTCCGATTGACTTCACTGGTGTCCCCTTCCACGCTGTCCGCAAAATGAGTGGCAACACCTTCCACCAAGGCTGCTTTGTTGCTTGGCAAGCCTTCGTCCTCATGAAGTTGCGCAAGAAATAGTTGATCATGTCATTTAGCCCCCGTAGACCGTGAGGGACTCACATGTCGCATGAGTCGACCTGTACCAAGTTGGTTGCGACAAAAGACATGTGCGATCACTTTCCTTTGCCCCATGCCTGACGCATTTGAATTGACACATGATGCTTCAAGGTGCCCACTCCATGTGTTGTTTGTGTGTGTGGAAGCAGCATGCTCAACTTTGCAAGGCTTGATAGATGAGACTTTGCATTAATTGCATCATTGTTTGGCATGGGCTTGGACTGATCCGCTCTTTTGAAGGAAGGCTCGGACAGAATGGGAAAGTTGAATGACCGGACTCGGACTGACAGGATGACTAGATGCAGACGCACTTTGCTTCGGAGTTGCCTTGATAGGACCCAGCAGTTTTCAAGTCTGTTGCCACATAGTGCACACTGGGTTGTCGACCGCGGTCATGGCAATGGCCGCTGTGGCCTTGGAGTGCAAGGGCTGCCAGCTGCCGTGCAGCGATGAGGATTTGGGTGGGGCAGACAAGGACGCGAAGAAGCGGGTCACGAAGGCGCGGATCCAATAGCACGTCAGCACGTCCGTGCCCATTTCCCATTTGAAAGTTTGATAGGTTCAAGCCTCCCCAAACAACACCCCGGCTTCCTGAAACATCCTGAGGGCAAATTCAGGCCAGATGAAAGCTACGTTTTGCCCTTGTGTCTCCTGAGGTGAAAGGGCTTTGCTACCGGTGCTCACTCAAGCACAGGGCGATATGCGCGAAAACGGAGGACAGCTCCATGGTCGCGTGGCTCAATGGAGTCAAAGACAGCGACCCGGACGAGTACCGCAAAGTGTTAGCGGCGGCAGAGCCTCAGCCTGGCACCCGGTACTCGAAGTTCAACCTCTCGGTGTACAAGGAAGCGCACACCGAGAAGAAGGTCCGCGGGCAGCGTGAGAATCAGGAAGCGATGCAGTGGGACCGGTACTTGGAGTACCACACGACGGAGATCTTGCTGCAGGACCGCATGTCTCCGAGCCAGTGCCGGGCCGCGTGGATGCGGGACGAGAAAGAGAGGATGGAGGCAGGCTCCCTTGTGTTGTGTCATTTTTCAGTTTCTGATTTGTAACTCCAGCCGGCGTTTGCACGAGAGCAAAACCTATGTGGTCAGTGTTTCATAGGATCAGCGCACATGCATTCTTGAGCTGCTCTCGTGCCCCCAAGTGCCTTTTTGCCGCATCAATTCCCACACACTCATTACCAGCCCTAATTCTTTGAGACTCCTGTGAGGTCTACGTGCGCAAAAGTGGCCAGTGGGAATGGAGAGACCACGTTTGGGTCACCCTGGGCGGGCAAGTGCGGTGGAAAGGCAAGCAGGAGGAGGAAGCTCGGAGTGCTGTGAGGGCACACCAAGTCAACAGCGGCTCCGACCAAGCCGCGGCAGCTGCTTTTCAACGGGTGGGAAACTTTGTCACCTTTGGAGGCCCGTCGGTGGTGTCATAACTTCTGACCAAACACATGTCTGATTATATTATGCCACTCCAGCTTTTGGATCCTTGCCCCTACATGCAGGTGCCGACGAGGACGACTTCTTTAAGTCTTGGGTGGCTGGCTTCAACCCAGATGAGTCGCAGTTTGTGGTCAGTGGTGCTGCTGAGAGCGCTGCAAGCAAGGGGCGCAACAAGAAGAGCCTCGGCTTGTAGTATTAGTATTTCCCGATCACTTCGATTTGGTGTTGCTGCTGGCGCTGCGAAGTTCGAATCCCAAACCTGGTCCGGTCCAACCTGGTGTTCTTTTAACCGCCCAATTTCGAACATAAAAGAACGCTGCTGCTCATGCGCCCTCAGCCCTTGTGCGGGGATAACTACCTGGACCTTGGTGAAGTCGAAGATGATTTGCTTGTGTCGCAAGCCCAAGACGTGCGTGCAGCCCCATGAGTGCTTCAGGGTGCAATTTCAACCGCTCCTTTAGATTCTCGTTGTATTTTGCACGGTCTGGGGTTGCCTGACGCATTCCGCTGCAGTATTCGGCTTGGTAGACAGTGAAGCCTCCACGCAGGTAGGAGTCGAACCCCCCATTTGCTTTTTGATCCCTTCTTTGTGTTGTCATGCGTCACGATAGATTTGTTGCACCACTGTTGAGTGACTCTATACCTGACACCGTGCCTCATCGAAGGCCAAAGGCGAAGAAGCCCGCCAAAGAGGGCAAGGCGGTGGACATCAGCTTTTGCCGAACGCAGGCGCTGTCCAAGTTGGTCTCCCAGATCAAGTTTGTGCTGGCGGCCCACGGTGACGTTGTGGGAAAGGCGCACGCCTTCATCGCATCTCACCAGGATTGCACGTGGTTGGAGCGTAGTTTTTGAACATGGTTGCAAGCGTGGTTTTCTTACGAAGCTGGACCTGAGCACGCCACGTCCTACTACATTGATACAACAGTTTGAATTGTCTTATCAACACCCCTCCAAATCAAACGTGTTTTGGGCTCTTCAAGAAGGTTAGACTAGCCCGGCCATTGTGTTTCTTCTGTGTGGTGAGGAATAACAACCTGTTGCCACTGCCGCGCAGGATCTCTATGAGACGTTCACGGCGCTGCAGGCCAAGGGGGTGGATGAGTCGAGAATCTTGACTGACGCTACGCTCGGTCTCGATGACACGGCGGGCACAGTGAAGTGCCTGTACTCCTTTCAGCGGCGACTGTTGGCAGTTCAAGCGCTCCAAGCGACAGATCCTTGGCCGTCCTTGGCAGTACAAGTGCTCAGCGGATTTCATTCGGTCAAGCTGTATGGCATTGCGTTGTTTGCAAGCGCTCTCAAACATGAGGCAGCCACACACTCGCTCAAATGATGCCCCGGTTATGCAGCACACAAAGGGGTGCAACGGGGCAAAGATTTATCAAAGAAGGGCCCCTGCCAGTGCTCAGTATTTGAGACTCACGTTGGCCACCCCTCACCCCTCGGAGTGATTCCATCAACGCCCCAAGGATGGCAACCTCGAAGAGGTGGTTGCTGAGAGGTACAAGGAGATTTGCAAGGCCGACGGCTACCTGCAGGAACATGCATCTTCCGCAGCTTCGATCGCGTTCTTGCAGAGTCTCCGTTTGTTTGGCATGCTTTTGAGCTTGTTCACAATTTTGCCCAACGGTTTATTGTGAATCCTTGAAAAAATGTTTGTCTCCCTTTCACACATTCCCACTTTGTCTTCTTTATTGGTTAAGGCGGACAGATCACTTCGATGATTGCATGGTGAAAGATCAAGTAGATGAGCGCATGAAGGATGGGAGCTTGTTTCCGTGCGTGCGCATGAGGGAGGGCGTGCGCTTGAATACAAACACTGTGTGCATGTTTATTTGAGGTGTTTGAAACTCAGCTGGATGACCGAATAGCAGCCAACTGTCCTCCCCCGGTGAGGATCTGATGGGGCGAGCTTCCAGCGCAAAGGTAGTGGCGCAGTCGTTGAGAAGAGCCATGAAAGACATAGACAACATGACCAAGGCGCCTTTGGATTTCTTTGGTTTCGCGCTTCCTGTGACTCAGCGATCTCCGATTTTCCTTGATTTGCGATGTGGAAACCATTCAAATAGTGCCTCGAAAGGGAGAAATAAGGGGCATTGACTGGGTTGCAAGGCAAGGTACTCAAGGTACCCCTAAGGGTTCTTAGGGGTAGGTCAAATCAATGTGCCCCTTGAATGTTTGGTGTTAGGGCAGGGGAACTTCTGAACCACGCACCGCTTCCCGCCAGGCTTTGACGAAGGCCCGTGCGACCTTTGAAGCCAAACGCAAAGAGCTGGAGAGCAGCGCGGCTACCAGCGGCACCTTGCTACTTGTCAGCAGTGAGCTGGACAGCTGTCACGTCGCCTCCTACTTTTGTGCTGTGGCCAGATTTGTCCTTTTGACAGTTTGTCGTGTCCGCGCATGTGTGTTTTGCTTCAAGGTCTGGGCGAACCAATTTCGCGAAATGCTTGGCGCCCAACGACCCGGCCATCCTGAAGTGCTTCAAAGGCTTGGCAGCGCTTCGCCCCATGCAGGTTCTGACGAAGGCTTCCAGTGACGGCACTGGCATAAGCTTGACGCAAGCTGTCATCATCAGGAAGGGCCGGAACACTTTCATGCAGGTGACGAAGGATTACAAAGATGACATGGAGAGCTCGCTCAACCAGTTCCGTGACAACCTCGCGAACAAGAGTGAAGGCCGCAGCGCGTTTCGTTGGCTGCCTTCCAGTATTGTTGTTTCTTTTTGGGTTCGCGTGTGATAGCGTTTGAGACTTGCCAGGCAAAGTCAGGTTGCGTGTTTTCTTTGATGGCCCACTCATCCATTGAGCGCTCAATTGCTTGTCATTTTGGGTTTGTGCGGGGCTGGAGAGTTGGCGGGCCAGATAGTTAAGGTGTCCTTTTTTTGCTGACTCCTCACCCACTGCACCGCTGGGTCCCACTGAGGGCCCGCATCAGCAACGCAGACGCTACCCTCTACACCCGGGAGAGGTTGAATGCGATGTTGCCTGCGTCGTGGCTTGAGTGCAGCCGGGATCACGCGGACATCCAGGCTGCCAGCGGCGAGCCGGTCGATTCCGTCGGGTCCTCCGAGTTCAACTCGGTCTGGATCGTCGGCTCCAAGAATGGCGCTGTGCATTCCGGACTGGAGGCATCTGGAGTTGGGTCGCTCCGCCTGGTGGCCGCTCAGTTGCGTTCGCTCAGCACCTTTGTTTTTTTGTTGGCAGTGGCAGGCTTGTGATGATGCTACAGCTCTTTTCGGTCAGTGGAAATTCAATCTCAACAGCTCCACTTCTTTGCACTCCACGGGCAGGCGCATTCACTGCAATCTCGGTTGATGGGGGGATTGTGCCAGTTTTGCTGAATCCTTGGATTTGTTGTTGTGATTGAATGTGATTAAGGTGTTTGGTGGGCTGCTCGTGGTCGCAGCCGACCTCGCGGAGTGCTCCGGGTTCTTCAGAACGAACTCCATCCCGGAGATCCGGGGACACTTGAGTGAGATGGAGCTTCACGCAGTGCCAGACGCAATGTCACTGCCGTCTCTGTCGGCCGGCTATCTCAAAACTGGAGATTGCCTGGCGTTGCCGATGAGCGCCGTGGTCGTCACCAAGGCGATCAACGGTGACCACGTCGGGCTCAGGAACTCCTTCATTGCAAGTTGATGGGACTCCCGTGAATTAATCCCCGATTGAATCATTTGCATTTGCTTGCTGCCATCCTTTTTCACTAAGCTCCCGAAGTCGTAAGGGCATCTCTCACATTGCATGCATTTCTGAGCTCAATGTCACCTTCAGCTCACAACCACCAGATGCTATGTTTGGAGGGTGAGAGGCGTTAGGCATTGACAGAATGGCCCTGCTAGGATTCAGACGACGGTCTTCCCCGAGCAGGCGGTGGTGGCTTTTCGCAAGCTTGTGGCTGAGCAGGCGCGCTCCAATCTGGTGGACTGCCGTTTTCAGTTTTTGCGCCAGTTCCGTTTTATCATGCTTGCTGCGGGGGTTGAAATGTTCTATGGATGCTTTCTCCTGCAAGGTGGTGGCGAAGCCGTTGTTGCAGTACGCCTTGGCAGTCGTGCCGACCCCGGAGGTTCGACTTGGGCCTGCTGACGGCGACGAAGCCTGCGGGTCGGGCGAAGACTTCGATGAGATCGAACGGGAGCTCAACGAAGCGTTCGACGCGGTGGAAGACGGGAAGGCGTGACTGACAACAAGCTCAAGCAGTGTTGGTGGTGGTGCTTTTCCGTCCGTGCAAACAAGATGGTGTGACAAGTTCTGAAGCTTTTCTCAGGCCCCCCCCCCCACGACACTATGACATGACCGTGTTTTATTTTGTGATTTGATTTCCCCGTCACCATCTTAGACTTGCCTTTGTGTCATTTGCAGATTTGCTGGATGGCTGCCGGCTTGGATTGCATTTGATTGACTCTTGGCGAACTGCAAGCCGTCAGCCAGGGGCCACAGATACATTTCCGATACGGAAAAGCAACTTAGTTGCCAGGGCTCCCTGCACCGCCGCCTCATTGATGAAAATATCTTTCAAACGACAGATGCGAACTGATGTTGGAACCAATTAAAATTCGTGAGACACTTGTTGGAAATCCAGCTTCTTTCATCGAAATCGAAAGCTCCTTTTTGAGAAACAGGTGTCATCAATATTGTCCCACCTTTGAATGATAATATGGGTAGTTTCTTTGAAGGGGAAACAAAGCAGGTAGAAGCTTCGCTCGCAACCGGCAACAAGGCAGCCAACCAGGCAGAAGCCACGCAGGCGGAAGCCACCCAGGCAGCTTGCAGCGAGGCAGCAGCCAACCACGCAGAAGCTGAAGCCAAGGAGGCAAAGGCAGAAGCTGAAGCCAAGGAGGCAGCCAGCGGAGCCAAGGAGGCAGAAGCTGAAGCCAAGGAGGCAGCCGGTGAAGCAAAGCAGGAGGAAGCAGAAGCCAAGGAGGCAGAAGCTGAAGCCAAGGAGGCAGCCAGCGGAGCCAAGGAGGCAGAAGCTGAAGCCAAGGAGGCAGAAGGTGAAGCCAAGGAGGCAGAAACCCAGCAGGCAGCCGGCAACAACGCAGGAGCCAAGCAGGCAGAAGCTGAAGCCAAGGAGGCAGAAGCTGAAGCTAAGGAGGCAGAAGGTGAGGCAAAGCCAGAAACCAAGCAGGCAGCCGGCAACGAGGCAGCCAACCAGGCAGAAGCCAAGGAGGCAGAAACCCAGCAGGCAGCCGGCAACAACGCAGGAGCCAAGCAGGCAGAAGCTGAAGCCAAGGAGGCAGAAGCTGAAGCCAAGGAGGCAGCCAGCGGAGCCAAGCAGGAGAAAGGAGAAGCCAAGGAGGCAGCAGGTGAAGCAAGGCAGGAGGAAGCAGAAGCCAAGGAGGCAGAAGGTGAAGCAAAGCAGGCAGAAACCCAGCAGGCAGCCGGCAACAACGCAGGAGCCAAGCAGCCAGAAGCTGAAGCCAAGGAGGCAGAAGCTGAAGCCAAGGAGGCAGAAGCTGAAGCCAAGGAGGCAGAAGGTGAGGCAAAGCCAGAAACCAAGCAGGCAGCCGGCAACAGCGCAGGAGCCAAGCAGGCAGCTGAAGCCAAGGAGGCAGAAGCTGAAGCCAAGGAGGCAGCCAGCGGAGCCAAGCAGGAGAAAGGAGAAGCCAAGGAGGCAGAAGGTGAAGCCAAGGAGGCAGAAACCCAGCAGGCAGCCGGCAACAGCGCAGGAGCCAAAAAGGCAGAAGCAAAGCAGGCAGAAGACAAGCAGGCAAGTTTGGCAGCCGTCAAAGCCAAGCAAGGGGAGGACAAGACGCAGCCCAAAAAAAAGCTAGAAAGTCAAAGGCAGATCAAGATTCTGCATCCGGCGCCAAGCAATCCGACTTGACAGCCTTGTTCAGCGCAAAGAAACGAGGCAGTGAGGAGGAGCAGAACGCAAACCAGGGCAAGGCTTCGGGGCTCTGTTGTGTTGAATTGTTTTTTTTCCCATCGGCCAATCCATGCTAAAACGAAGAAAAGCCAACAAAAACACACTTTACCTTTTAGTGCCATGTCATCTCAAGCGTTTGTGGGTGGCATTGTTTGATGCTTTGTCTGCCGCGCCGCACCGATCAGGGCGCAAAGAAGAAGCGGGCATAAGTGACAGTGAGTGCCGTGCGTGAGCACTGCTGGCCGGTGCCCGTCCCATGGGTTTGCAAGCCACTTAGGCTTGCTTCGGAGCATTTCGGAATCCCTTAGGGGTCTGGATTTTGCTTTTGGTACATGTGGCATTGGCTTTCTGGCGCAGTTGCGAGCAGAGTTGAGCAGTTGAGCGTGACAAAGTAACAAACAAACCCGCATGAAGGCAGTGACACCTACTAGCAAATGAATGAACAATGTGCCGTTTGCAGCTGAGCCAGATGCGATTGCCGTTTTGACTGCGAAGATGCACACTCACTTCCGGTCGTCGAGCGAAAACGTGTTCAGCGGACGCTTTCTGCATGCTGTCGCTGGTGGAGGTGTTTGGTTCGATGGAGTGCCTTCGGCTCTGTGTCAGTCAATTCATTCTATCCCCTGGATTCTCATGGCTTTTCCCCTTTTTCGCTCGCAAAAGGGTGACAAGTGTTTTTCACGTTTTTTTCTGCAAGTTGGGACGCCGGGTAGCTGGGAAACACTTATTGCAATTCTTTCTCTGGAAAAAAAGGTAGGAACACTTATTCCTTCCAAAAACACCTCACTCACGCAAGTCCTTAAGCCAACACCAAGTCTTTTAAACAAGTTGACAAATCCTTTTTCTTTTTTCTTTTTTTGGTCATGAGCCCTGGTTGTGTGGTGTTGAGCCCCTCGGGTCCAAGTACCTTCTTTCTTCAAGTCTTTGAACGCCATCCTCAAAGGGTCCACACTGTGGATGGACGAGATCCATTTCGCACCAGTTTGGTTTGTCACCCATTGCTTTTAGGTCTTCTTCCATTCCAGCTGGATTTGGTCCACTTTATGGGATTCCCTCCCAAGAAAAGCCCCTCAAACATCTTCTGCCCCCCCAACACACCCCCTTGAGAAAGAATAAAGCAGTCCATGTTTGGAGGTGTCTTTGCAAAGGAACGGAAAAGTTCTTTCTGAGGGACAGCCCAGTGTTGGAGCCCTTCCTTTCGGCCTCCACGCCTTTGGTGATCCGAGGTGTGGACCAAGGTGCGCTGTGGCGGGCCTTGGACAAGGACTCCGTGGGTTGTATTACCTTCTGCCGGTTTGTATACACAAATATGAATACATACATATATATATATACATATAGTATACATATATAGTTTATACATATATATATATATTATACATATACATATACATATATATATATACATATATCTATATGTATATTTATATACATATATATATATATATACACATATATTTATGTGAAACAAGAAAAAGCAAGTGGGTTGGGTTTTCCAAAGCATGTGGTTTTTTGTTAAAGCTCAATGAGTTCCCCGACTTCGATCACTCATTGGGCAAACAACAAGTGTATTCTTTGTGTTGGCCAATCCACTCGATCGGAAGTGAGACTACAACCCAGTCCTCCCTTTTCGGCGGTTTACTGTCCCTTGTTTCTTTGGAGGGGGTGAACCGATGCGCGGCTGGGACGTGTAACCGCCATCTGCAGGGAACAAGAGTGCCCTGTCTTTCCTTGAAAGACAGTTGGGATGGGGTTGTGGCAAGCTAGCCGAACTACCTCAGTTTAGCATCTGTGGATGGACACAATCCCGCACTTTGGATGGATGAAACGGTATAAATGGGACAAGCTACTGGTGCTACCTGAAGGTCTGGGGATTGGTGGCACCTTGACGCCTCTCTGAAACGAAAGCACGTGGCTCGGTTCGACTCGCATTTCGCTTTTCTGGGATGTTGCTTAGAGTGTTTTACAAATTGATCCTTCACTACATGGACCAGAATGAAACCACCATTTTCATGGGGTGGCGCAAGCTGAGATAGTGCTGTGCAACATCCAATACCGTGTTCCCACCAAGTATCAAACAATCGCACTTGTGGCAGAGGTGAGATCCCAATCCCCGGAAGGGTTGTCCATCGCGAGGCCATGGGTATTTGAGCCCCCCCGAATACGCTTCTTCCCCACAGACCCAGGATCCATGTAAAGGGACCTAAACATGGGACCGATTAG
The DNA here is from genome assembly GCA_963377175.1 of Effrenium voratum. Taxonomy (NCBI): domain Eukaryota; class Dinophyceae; order Suessiales; family Symbiodiniaceae; genus Effrenium; species Effrenium voratum. The sequence goes on from CAUJNA010003422.1 coordinate 535,818, forward strand.
AGCATAAACTTCCATGCTACTATAGACAGAGCATGTATATACATATCCCGCGCTCTTTGACTTGGTTCACTTTTTGGTCTTTGAAGTGGTACCCTCCTGCCCACGTGCAATGGAACCGACCAGAGGATCCCTCTTATAAACGAAAGTTGTCCGAACCAAGACCCCGAAACGTCAGGTTTCATGGTGTTAGTGGACAGGAGGGAGAAGGTTAGTTTTTTTTTTTTTCTCCGAAGAGCTGAAAGCTTTGTAGGGTCTCCCCAAATAAGCTCAGGTGGTTTGGGGATCTTTCAGGCTGGGTTCCGGAAGGGTTCCAAAGGGTTCTGGGGCTGTTGGGTCTGGATACAGTCTGGGCTTGTTTCGCTCACTGCCTGAGTTTCTGGACTTTCGCCACTTTCAAAAATTAAACAGGTTTAGTGCCACACCAAAAGTTTAGTAACTTGAGTGTTTTTTTGTGGTAAGCCAAGAGTTTGGCGACTTTCTTTGGTCAATCCACGCAAGTGAGTTTTGGGGGTTCCCTTTGAGATCCCCACCCCTTAAGTATGGAATTGGGGGAGGGTGTCTCCTGGAATTCCATGTATGGTTCCATTTCCCTTTTTAGATAAATGGAATTGGGGACCCACCCCCCCAGACCCCCCTCCCACGAAGTTCCAGTGGGGATTTGAGACATCCGCCCATGAGGTGTTTTTGAGAAAAAAACATCCCGTGCACTTTTTTCTCAGGACAGCGCCGGCAGCATCGGCCTGGAGGACCTGGCGCCGCAGCATTGCACGGCCCGGAAACCCGGCCGGCCCCGGGTGTCCACGAGAAGCGCGGGGCTTTGGCGGCGAAAGGAGCCCTCCGCCGGTGAGACGTGGGTTTTAAGGGATGATGCTGATAGGGAACCCGACCATTTTGGTTGCTCCCCCTAGCCTCCCAGCGATTCCATGCGTTTGTGCACAGACCCCTGTAAGACTACTCTCGTCTTGGAAAGGGCATTTTTGCACTTCTATGTTAGTTGGAGGGTACTTGCAAAAGGTCCTTTTCGTAGGATGACCATTGGAATACACCACAAAAACACATGAGATGTCCCACTATATGGCAAAAGCAGCGTTAATATTGTCGAATAGCCTGGTTTCTGATTCGATTCCCCCTGCAAATATCAAGAAGCAATGGTTTCAACCATGGTTTCCTGGTGGTGCAGGATTTCGTCCATCCACAGGATAAGGAGCCAACAAGCACGTATGTTTGCTTTACTTTGGTTTTGAAGTACACCGTCCTGTTCGACCCAGACGTGCTCCAGACGTACCTTCGCCTTTCTAAGGAGTCCTCACACAATGTCCGTAAGCGGACAGTGAAGATAAGGGGGTTTCACCTCAGGCGAACATGTAGCCCTAAAGTGCCGCACACCATGGTCTGTGGGAACGCGTGGGTTTGCTCCAAAACTCCATGACCGGATCAGAAAACATGTTTGCTATGTGCCCCAGATTGGACCACGATATTGAAACCGCTATGCTTCAGGAACTCGATTCTGTGCTTCCGTCTATATAATCGTGATCAGGATTTGCTTTTCGCCGTGCAAAAAGGGCCGTTTCGGGGTTGGGCATTTTTCACCTGCTGCCTAGCACTCAAATGGAACGCAAAAAGGAGTCTCCCAGAAGGGGCTTCTTTAAGATGTGGTTGTGTGCTGGGTTCCATGTCAATGTGCCAAGTTGAACAGGACAAATCTGGGCCGAAGACGATCAGATCCCGTTTGGGTAGAGCAGCGGTTGTTTTCTGTAGTTGTAGACACATGTTCCCTAGGGCCTTTGGAGTTACCCTGAAAGGGGCCTGAATTGGACAGAAGTCAGCCCCCGTCAGCCGAAGAGATCTCCCCACTATTGCGCCCTCCGCCCGCAAATTGACGCAGGTTCGATTTCGATGGCGTGATTGAAGAGTGTCCAGTGGGTCGTTTCTTCCACACATGGATCACGGGCAGCTGTCCGAACCCGAAGAGATCCCAGCGTTGCTTGCAGAAATATAGGAAGACAACGCGCCATCCAGAAGAAGGACTCTCATATTGCCTTACATGTGTTTACATAAATTATGTTTTATTCGTATACATTATATATATATATATGTATATATATAGATATAGATATGTATACATATATATATATTGGGTGTATACCGAAGGCTTCCAGAGTTCCAAGACTTACTGGGGCTTTTGGGGATGACTTCTTTAGCAGATACTCATGGGGGCTGGGGGGCAGGGAGGGGGAGGGGGAGGGAGCCCAAATAAGCCCTTAATAAGGCCTTATTTAGGGCTTCCCCCCCCCCTCCCTCCCCCCCAGCCCCCATGAGATACCCTGGAAGACAGGCAACCACCAAACCATCTTCCGAGCTGCTGACTGTTTACACGCGGGCGATGCTGAATCTGAATCGGACACTCTTCAAACCTCTTTTTCTGGGCGCAGGTTCGTTCTGCCAGTGTCAAAGAGCAGAATCATAATATGTCTTGGTAGCAATAGAGGCCACAATGGCCAAATCCGCGTGCAAGACGTGCTGATAGCGTTCCATTGTCTCAAAGACATGACTCAGTATAAGGTAGTGAAGACGGATCGAAAGGAAGTCTTGACGAACCTCCACTCACTTGTCTATACATACATACATACATACATACATACATACATACATACATGCATACATACATACATACATACATACATACATACATACATACATACATACATACATACATACATCTAACACTTGCGAGCCAATATTTTATACAAGTAACAGATACTTGTATAGTCCACACATGTGCATTTTTGTTCCGCAAAGGGCCACCTTTCTCCGAATGTCCAGGTCCGATCGGTCCGAGACCCAGCGATCGCCTCAGGTCCTGGCGAGTTTCAGGCAGCTGCGGCCTCAATCGTCACCACCGTGAAGGGACCCACCTTTTGGAGCACCCTTTGAGACACACCCTTTTTCCCCAACTTCCAAAGGGAAGGGAACCACCACTTTTTGGAGTCCCCTATTTTGAGTGTGGAGTCATGGATCCAAAAATGACAAAACCCCATATGGGTGTGGCTCAAAATTTAAGAGCTAGGGCAAACCGCAGGGTTTGGTCTTTTCCATTTGCCTGGCCATTTGGGGTACATCTTTTTGAGCAGCCATTTTGAGACACACCCAAGTACCCAATTAAAAAAAACAACTTGACATCCCGGTGTCTCCATTCTCCCTTATTTGGGGAATGGAATTGGAACCCCCCACCCCTTGAATACCAAGTCGTGCGGTGGCTGGACGAAATCCAAGGCCCTGAAAACATCCTCACAGATCAATGATGTGAGGAACCTCTGCGACACGTTCTGCGGCGGGTGTCATTCTGCCACATTCTGCGGCAGGGTTTCATTGGGTATGATGTGGAGGGCGCAGTTCTGGGCCTGCCAAAAGGGCCGGGTGAGTCCTTGCAAACGTGCTGGAGCGCGGTCAAGATGGATTGCTGCGTGTTGCCATTGGCGACAAGGTCCCTGTCCTTCTCTTCCTGCTGTTCCCGTCCTCTTCCCAACCTCTTCCCGTGCTGCTTTACGTAGCTCAAGAGTTTCATATATACATCCGGCGCAAGGAAGTCATCCTTGAGGAATTTGTCTTTTCTTGGGATTTACCATCCCCTTAAGGATCGTCGTTGTTTCTGGAGAGTTCGCGCGTGGGATGATGCATGTCAGAATATCAGATCAGCGTTTTTTTGCGCTCACTTTGTCCACTGAAGCCTGCGTTTGGTTTTCTTGAATCTCATCATATAAGGTGTTCTTTCCCGGGATTTTTGTTCCGTATGCTGGGTTGCCATTCCGGCCCATGATCACAGCCTGTTTGGGGAACACCCCGGCTTATGAACCGCCAAGCACCCCAAACTTACTTTGACCCTTGGCTAGGTGGCAACCATCACCTTGGCCGGTTTCAGGTAAACTTCTCTTGGGATCGGAGCGCTGCTTTTAAAGAGAGCTTTTCGGGAACTCGGATTTTCCGGGGAGCTGAGATGGGCTGAACATTGGTCGGCACACAGATGGTGCAAGGAAAGCCCTTGATCCCATATATTGGCTGGCGCGTCTTTTTTTTGACCCCCCCAAATAGTTTTGGTTTCTGTCTCAAACCGATAAACAGACAAAAAACACTCTGGTAGCATGTTTATTGGTTGTTTCATATTCTGGTACCAATGAAAGAGTACCAACTCCAGAAACAGACCGCTCCCACCGGGGTATCTGAGGTTCATGGTTGCCCGGGTGGGTTCCTGCTCCGCTGTTTGGGACCATGCCTTGGCCGGGTGCTCAGTCGGCGGGGGCGTGGGGGCGTATTCAAATCGATCCCAACATTTGGTTTGAGAACTGGAGCCATAAGATTTGGTTGAGCCAAACGGAAACCCACAGGGAATTGTTAGAAAACGCAAAGAAAGCTCCACCTCACCCAGAAAACCCATTGGTTTTCCGTGAAAACCACCCCAACAAAAAGGGTGCCAAGGTGCCAAGGCTTGGTTCCATGGCCACTGGACTTCTGAGTGCTTGAAGACGAGAGATGTTGGATTGAACCAAAGGGTGACCGAGAAGCACGATGTCTTTGGCTAGCAAAAAAAAAAGCAAGTATGGCCGCACAAAACCAGTCTGCACACTTTAGCACGAGCATAACCTGGGGTAGAGCAAGCTTATGAATGAAGGTCTCTTCCTACCCAGCGACTCCATTCTGCGAAGCGAGGGATCTAGCAAGGGCTTCGATTTTCTTGCCCAATTCCCTTTTAAAACGGTACCAACTCCCAAAAACACACACACACACACACCCATTGCTGTCATGTGGGTGAAGTTTTCACCGTGTCTGAGACGAACCTTGGCTGAGGCGGTTGATGAAGTCCTCGGCCGTGAGGGGCCGCGAGCTGAGGGACTTCAATGCATACTCGTCAGCTTCCACCCAGGAAAGTGGACGACGGGGCTTCCCCAAGAAAAACACGGGTGGCTCGTCTCTTTTGGGAGTTGGCCCCCTTCTTTTTGGCGGTTTGGAAGGAAAACAAAAAAAAAGCCACCATGTTGGAAGGTGTCCGCTAAAAAGTGACGAGCCCACATGGTCAAAGTGCGAAGAGAAAGGAGCCCTACCCGCTCCTGTCAGCTTCCATCATGGGAGATATGGTGAGTGACTGGAGTTAGTTCCTGGACCCAACAACTATCCTTCGAAATCTGACATGGTCTTTCAAAACCCTGGCAGCTTGCTGGTTCCAGCCATCCCCTTAGCTTTTCAGTTTTTTTGTTTAGGCTTTTAGGGTTCAGTAGGAGGGTCCACTTCACCCACCAAAAGTTAAGCTTTTAGCAGGGGGCCATGGCAACTTCCGTGATTGGGAGAGTAAGCATCTGGCACCTCAAGTTTCACTTTGTGGGGGCGCTTTTGCCCTGTGGACCCCTCTAATGGAGAGTTCAATCGTGCTTCAAACATGAGGGGAACTCAACCCCTGGTTTTGGACGGTTTGATGTGCATGTTCAACCCACTATCAGTTAGGCGACTGGCACAGAATTTTGGTTTCATCCCCTGCACAGTACAATATATATATATATAAAGATAATTGTGCCATCTGCTACAAAACGGGGTGTGATGGCTTGGCAGTGATTGATGACGTGTCCCGTATGAAAAATCAAGACCATCAGCATTGCTGGTCATGAATGCTGCTTGCCAGTTTGTGTTGGCATATGAAGTACGTAAGACTCGGTCACTGTTTCAGAACGCCTGCGCACGATAATCAGCCTGCTACGTCAAAACATGTTGGCTACAAGTGAGATGTGATATGGGTATAAGTCAATATAGGGGACTCCACAAATCCTGGATTTCCTTGTGGTGTCCCTTAAATCCAAGGTGAACAATGGTAGCCTCACCAAAGCCGCCCACGCATTGCGCGTCCGGGTTCTGGTGTGTTGGCCTACCCGAAGCGTTGCACCGATCCTACGGAAGAGTTTGGATCTTAGGGGTTTGTCAAAGAGCGCTGGGATTCTTTGGGTACTCTCTGTTGCCCAGTAGTGCCCTTTTTTCCTTTTTTTGGGTAAGGGTTCCCTTTTAAGATCAACCAACAGCAAAAAGGGTGTCCTTTTTCCCATGGCCACTGGGCATCTGTGTACTTCACTGGCCTGGAATACTTTGTGGTCCTTAGACAGGCTTGCCTACCCCTGGCCGAACTCGGGCACCTGTTGTGAATGCCAGCAACACATTGAAACGGGCGAGCCTATGTGGCCAAATGCGGTTGGAAGAGGTGGTGCAGGATTTCGTCCGTCAACTGTAGGTCTCCACTAGCTGGATCTTTTTATGTTGTTTTGGTTCGAGGTAATGCTTTCCTTGGTGGATCTCAGCCAGGTTTGTAGGCCTTTAGTCAGTTGGTTTAGTGGTAGTTTCCAAACCCCAACATGCGTTAGACTTTTAGCAGGGGATCTGGGATCATCCCCGATGACTCCTGGAATTCCTTTTATGGTTTCTTTTAGATAAATGGAATTGGCCCCACCCCCCTTATGATGGGGGGGATCGAAGGGGCACCGCCCAGCTTCATTTCCTGACCAATTCACCGTAGGCTTTGGAAATCCACGCGGAAGCTGCTACTCTCGCCCTTCCTGCGGGCGCGCCGTGTTGGTGGTGTTGACGCTAAGCCAACCCAGATCACAAGAATAGAAACCCAAAATCAACTTACCCCTTGAAAAAGGGTCACCCAAATAGAACTTGCCCATACAAAGATATTTTTTTTGGGGCTTCCATGTTAATTTGCCCCGTGATCTAAATCGCACACATGCTTGTCAAGTTCCCCAAAAGGACACCAAACGCGATGGGTGATTTGTATGTCTTCCCGACCTATGCTTCCATTTTTTCCAGGGGTCTTAGCCAAATGGAAGTATGCAAGTATCACTTTAGAGTGTCAGAGCAGGCCCTTCGACGCGAAATCGCAGGTTTACCCCCCGCTTGTGGACCGCTGCCTGCCACATCTTACACATGGATGGTTTCCCTTTATTTTCCTTGACCACAACTCCAAACGCATCATCAAGAAAGACGCACACAGTGCCCATGTTGACAGGTGGTGCCTGAACCCGGAAAAAGTGGCAAAAGGACTATCATCCCTTGCTTCTGGGTGTATTCCTATGCGTTTGTTGCATGCAGAGGATTTTTGGTGAGGACTCTGTGATTTTGGTGTGGTTCAACTAGCGTTTACCTGCTGCAACATTTTGGGACTGTTGGCTTTAACTGCAAACGAAAGGAGGTCCGGCATGTAGGGGTCCCTCATTTGAATATCCCAAAATACCAACCTGGGTTGGTGTTCTTTAAAGGCGGGGGCAACGGCAACTGTGTGCTGCGGACTTAGTCCAACTAACAGGCTCCGATCGCTGTAGAACCCAGGTTTGTCTCAAAAGATGGATTTGGGCCCCCAAACATGCCTGGTTTCCCTGTGCAACCAACCAAAAAGGTATTCCCAACAGCGCACCTGGAGTTATGAACCCCATCAGTTATGCACCTTGAGGGGGAATGGCACCCATGTTCTGTTTGCAAGCCCTTCCTGGGTCGCCCTCGTGTGAATTCAGCTTCTGTAGAACCGTTTGCATTAGTGAAGTCTGCCAGAAGTCCCGATCCCGATGCTTGACCACCATTGGAAAGGTTGAAAGTCCCCGCCAAAAAAGCGCCCCCCCCCCCTTTTTTGAGGTGGTTCCGAGCGAATCGTCCAGTTCCTTGGGTTGTTAGATGCTTAGTTGGTTTCGTGGTTGGGTGTCCATTTAACCCACAACCTGGTTTTTTAGAAGTGTCCTGAAACCGGACAGCCCAGTTTTGAGGCAAACAAATTCTTATGGTGGTACTCTTGTTAAGATTGCGGCCTTTTTCTTGCTCTAGGAGCCTCCATTTTGCCCAGCTGATGTACCCTAAATGTTGACATTGCCCCTCAATGCCCCTCAATGCCCTTTTAGTTCTTTAGGTCAGACTTGATCCCTGTCACCGACTGGAGCTTTGGATATCCTCCCCAAGACAATGCAACCGCTGACCGCGCTGAGATCCGCGGTGGTGGCGTGGCTTCCTGTGAGCCCTCAGGAACCCAAAGCTCAAACCAATGATCTAAACCACGAGATGGGTATGGGGTCAAAATGAATCCACCAGGAAATGGACCACAGGTTTTAGCCATTTCCATTTGCCAGGGTGCCATTCTGGGGTTACCCTATTTTTGACCAGCCAAACGTCACCTGAAAGCTTGGGAGATTTGATCCCAAACCGAACCCGAGAGGCGCTGCGGGACCTGGGCTGGCCCAACAACCCCCACACCAGGCGCGCTCGCGGTTGGGACGGAGCGAGAGATCGGGCCCCTGAGAGTAAGCTCATGGAATGCGGCTCACGGCTCACCTAGGTCCTGGACTAATTATGAGTCACTTGAAGAAACCAAAAAGAGGGGTAAACACCCTGTCGTTGACGGAAGACCCCGTTTTTAGTGGTAAACGGGCTCATCCACCCAGGTTTGGTCTGGTGGGGTTTATTGTTATACACAGCCTATGTAAAATGGATATGGTCAAGAGACACATTTGTGAACATCAACTACAGACAAATTGAATTCTGAATGGATTGATAAGCCTTCAACAACCAACAGTGAGGTTGACCCAGGCAAAAGAGGCACGTCCATACCTGGGCACTCCGGGTGTACAAAATTTCCGCCGTTTGGCGAAAAAGCAATAATTTCTGCTGTTTCGTTCAAAAAGCGCTTTTTGACCCAACAACTGCTCTTTTTCAAGATTGCCGCGAAGCGTGTCAGAAAAAGCGCGTTTTGGCGGGTAAAAGCGCTTTTTGACCGAGGAAAAGCGCTTTTTCAGCACAAGCCCAAGCAAGAAAAGCATGCATCACTGGGAAAAGCCCGCATCAAGCAAAAGCGCTTTTTCAGCCAAAAAGCACTTTTTCTTGAAAGAACACAAAAAAAACACACCTTGGAGGATCCAGGTATGCTGTATTCTGTGCTCATGACCTTACCGTAGGATCCTTATTCAACTAGGTCCGTTAAAGTGGTCACATTGTGAACTGATTTTGCAGGCGAAAGCTCTTCAAACCACCTACTTCAATGGACCCAGACATATACGCCAGGGTTCGCCTTCCCTAAAGCAAAGGGGACCCCGTACAAATTATTTGCCCGCTGGCCTTCCCTTTATTGAATATGCATCATCACGTTTAATGATAAACCTGCTGCCCCCAAACACAGCGATTGCTATATCTAGTTTCTTCCCCAGAATTAGCTCCGATTTTTCTTTGTTTTCCACTAACCAGGCAACCAAGATATCTGTTTGGCTGGGGTCCGATTTTTCCAGCCTAGGTTTCTCCCGTGTAAATGTTCGTTTGGGCCCAACGAGGGGTCTCCCAGAAGGCGATTCCTCAAAACATGGAACCCCTTTTTGGAGCTCCAATGCTAATCTGGCCGTGGCTCACAATTAAACAGGAGGGGTTACGCGGGTTTTGGTCTATGTTTCCACTTACCAGGGTTCCATTTTGGTGCCGGTTTTTTGAGCCATCTGTGGAAGTGTTCTTCCCTCTGCAGTCTTTTCGTCTTGGTCCAAGTTGCTAGGCAATGGTCCCCTTCCATCCATTCCTCAAACCCATCAAAGCCGAAGCCAAAGTGCGATGTATTGGACCCTCTCCAAAAATTAGATTGGATGAAAAGTGGATCAACCACTGCTAACATGGTCTGCAAAGTCCCTGGTGACTGTTCACACCCAGCCCTGAGCACGGAATTGGAGGGTAGGGGTCCGGTACGTCTCTGTGACTGTTTGTGTTGGGCGAACGGACAGGTCGTTGCTTGTCGCATCCCTGGACTACTTCGGGTGCGGCTTTGTGCCGGGAGCTAAAGCCATTCGAATCGCGCGAGCCAGAAGTTTTGAAGACCAACGATGCAAAACAGGTAACGTTGACCCCGGATTAATAAACCTCTGCTCATTTGCATGGGGGTGTCCCTGGTTTAGTGGGGATTTATCAATTTTAGAGGGAACACCCCCATAACAACAACCAGGGATTGACTAATCCGGGGTCAACATTATAAGCCACCAAAAACAACAAATGGGTATGGGTCGAGATTTCACCACCACAGGACCTGCAGTTTTAGTCCATGTTTCCTTTTACCAGGGCACTATCCATAGCCAAGTCCGAAAATCCAATCAAAAGGAAACACATGACACATGTCCTTAAACCTTTTTCCTTTTTCGCAACCGGCTGTCCAGAAACCACGTGTGGTTAGCTTCCGAGGACTCCCATCCTCCCATGTTTGTTCTCTGAACTTGGTGATTTGGATTGGGGTTTGAACTTTCCTTTTGAAGCCAACTGAAAAGAAAAGCTACCCCCTTCTTGAATGGCTGCAGACACACCATTGGGCAAGGTTCTGTTTCCTTCTTCCTGCCCCTCTTTTCTTGACCACCGCACCTCCCTTTAAAGCTTGGCCCCTTTTTTGCCGGGTTTTTTCGGTGGCCAAACAAAACGGCCGCCCCCGGGCTTCTGGGGTTTCGGGCGGTCGATGCGCTTCGATTCGATTCGGCTTCAATTCGTCTTCAGGTCCCGTAGCGACTTGGAGTGGCTGGACGCCTGGGAGCCCCCCGAGTTCATCTACGCGGACCCCGACCCGCAGGCGCAACGCCGCGAGCCGCTTACGTACGTCGCAGCGGTGAAGCGCGACACAAGGAGGCCTTCAGGGTGGCGTTTTTTTCGGGGGTGTAGGCTGAACTTCTTTGAGAGAGAGGTATACTTCCAGGGGCGATCGGGTGCTTAGTAAGTGGGTTAGTGAGCCTGGTGGAATAGCCCTTAGCCATGGTGGCAAGTCTCCGTTCAGTGGGCTAGGACCAGGCTTACTAACCTTGGTGGCTCCCAGCCATCCGGTTCCTTCGCCTTTTAGCTGTTTAGTGTTTAGTGGTTGGCTTTCCATTTGACCCACTACCAGTGATTCACGTTTAACGGATCTAAAAACGGACAGCCAAAAAGTAACCAATGAGTAAGTACCCGTCGTTTGAAGGGGGCTCCCTGGAGGGGACCGACCCAGGTTCCTTGAAGCAGAATCGAATCTATGATTTTTTGGTGCAGAAAAGGCGAGGTTGTGGGAGCCCCCTGTGGGTCAGAGAGGTATTCTCTCGAGTTCACGACCTAAACCCATTCAAAGTACATGTGTGAACTAGCAAAAGTAAACCCACTCAGCAGTTCAATGGAATCCAACAGCAACGTGTATCACTTCAGATTTGGGCAAATTCAGGTTGGATCGCTGGATGGCGGCTCTTTGCTTAAAGCCACCAAGATGTCAGGGCACTCGCCACGTTACGATACCAGGGGTCCAAGGTTCCCATTCTTTGCAAGGCTTTCATGTTGCTCCAATCGCCTGCTTGGCTTGCAGACTTGGTTGTGCAACGTGTGAACTAGAAGTGTGTGTAATCAGCCAACCCATTCTTTGCAAGGCTTTCATGTTGCTCCAAGCCTTCTTGAGGAATCCGGCTCAGTCGCGCTCACATAAGCCACGTCGCGCTCACATACGTCCGGTGGCTTGTGAGCGATTTGGAGGTGCCGGTCTTAGACCGTGTGCTCTTTATGGACATGCGTCAAACAGGTCCAAAAGATGGTGGCTTTCCTTCAGGTTTCCCTTGAAACTAAGTGGAAAGGGCTCTCTCAACACAATCCCAACCACACATCCACACACACACAGACACTCCTTACAGTTGCCGCGTTTGCGTTTCCTGAAACAGGCAAACTTCCCCAGATTCTAGTGATCAAGCAGAGTTTTGCTTGAACAGACGGCATTGTTCCTGGGTTTTGGTTGCTCTGGTGTGATCGAAACTGCATTCCACACTGGAACTCGGAACTGGCCTTCCCACCCCACCCGATTTGTTTTTTCTCCTCCGCGCGCCTTTTTTTGCGTTTGCAGCGCTGTGGGCCGAGGGTGAGTAACCGGACTCCAAGTTTGACTTTCGGGTCAACCCGCCAGATTTAGGTCCATTGGGTTGGAAGTTCAAGGGGTTGGAAGCTAACCTTGGCTTTCCTCTGAAATCAGCCAAGAGTGTCTTCGCTGTTCTTGGCATGTTTTTGTTTTTTTAGTTTTTTGGTTCTGTTCATTTTACTGGGGGTCTGCAAAAAACAGAGTTGTTTGCTACCATACCAAGAGTAGAGATGGTGTGTGGTTGAGTTGTTTGCACTGCAATCAGATGGATAGGTCGCTTGGGAGGGGGTCGACCATTTTGAGACAAACCCAACAAGGGTTCCCTTCAAAGCACCGCGGTCTGATTTTTTAGACCATTCTGCCTATGTTGGCTTCCAGCAGACTTGGGCAATGTTTCAACAGCCATATTCTCGGCCCCTCTACAAAGAAACTAGAAGAGTGTTTAATCATGTGTTGTTCAAAAGGACTGAAAGCCAGTGCTTGGTGGGACCGACAGCCCATATTTGAGACAACCCCAAGGCTCGAGAAGCACACGCTGGCCGGTGTTTGGCAGGCTTTGCAGCAGCTGAACGAGCTGATCAGGAAGAGGCTCGGGCTGAGACAACTTTCAAGACGTAAACAAACCAACACAGGGTCCTGGAAACTTCCATTTGCGCTTCAGATTACTTTTTATTGTTCCCTGGTTAAAAAAGAGAGAAAACAACTATCACTATGGGGCATATTTGGGTTTTCTTTTCTTCAGGGGGCTAAAGCGAATGGAGGGACAGGATGTGCCTACAACAATGTTTATTAGTTGTTTGTTCTTGCGTTGTATGTGTCCAAGCTGTTTTGTTGTTTGCTTGTTTTGCCGTGCGTTGCTTTGCTTTATGTTGCTTTGCTTGCTTGTGTCTTATAGCGTGATTGCGTGGAACAAATTAGTTTCGCGTTTTCCTGGGGCGTTTTGCTTCTTGGGGGGCATGACTTGTTTTCTCAGAGCCCAAGTGGGTATATAAACAAATGGTTCAAGCCGTTCCCAGACCCAGGCGGAGCAACTCTGTCGGACCTTTCGCCGCAAACTCATGCCAGCACCCTGACCAGTCTGGGCATTTTTTGTTCAGCGGCCTTAGCAAGGGGGGTTGCTTCCAACTGAACAACACCTATGATGCATACTGTGTGCTCGGGGTACCCCTTGTCTAAGCTTACCCGGTAGTGCTTTCCATTTCACTCATGGCGCAACGGGCCATGCGCGACTCACCTTTCAGCCCCATGCCCTGATGGAAGGAAGATGGCCGCCTGAATTCTGCTAGAACCGTTCGACCAAAGCTCAGAGCCTACAGTTCGTCTCAAATGGGTATGTCTCAATATATGGCAACCGTTTTTGGGACGGTTTGAATTCCAGCGACCTGCCAGAGGGCTTCAGTGAGCCATGCCGAAGTTTTCGAAGTCTTACGAAGGGCTATGCGGCGGCGCAGCAAGCCGCGCAGCTCGTGCTCGTGACTGGAGAGACGCGCACTACATGCAAGGCACGGGGGAGATGGCTCAGGCATTGCTGAGGCACTGCCCTGCGTTCCGCATCGGAGCGAAAGTCAGGACGACCCTCAACCAGGGCGGCATGGTGTGCGAGGTCAAAGACTACGCCGACCGCGAGGTTGAGCTCCTTCCACAGCAAGTGGAGATGGTGGATGACGAAGGTGAGCTTGTGGGGGCTGTCAGCTTCGCACGGTCAGCTCAACTTACCTCTTAAAAAGCACAACTTTTCAACTTTTTGGTAACATGGGCTATATGTCTGTAAAAGATTAACTTCCCCAGGGCTTGGAGTTTTAAGGGGTAAGTCAAACTACCAACAGGAATAAGTCCAGTGGGAAGGTTGTCTCAGAAGTGTCAACGTAAGGGCTAGCTGGGATGTGCTCGATGGGAGCAAGTTGGGGTTTCTCAGTTTGGCTCTCAGTTTCCTTGGCACGAATTTGTGTATAAACATACAGTAGTTCATACATATATATATATATATATATATACTCAGTTGTTCAAAGCCGACCTTTTGACCTTTTGGTTTTCCCTTTTTGGTCTATTTTTAGTAGAGGTCCCAACAGGTTAACCTTTTATTTGCAGGTTTTTTGGGCAAGTGAGTATAGCGTGTGTAGTATATTATATACACAGTACATGTCTGCCCGTCCGATGTTGTAGCAACCGATCGAAGCTGTCTTGCGGCGCGAGTGTGTTCCGGTCAACGCAGGACATCCAAATAGGACTCGTGGAAGAGGACGACCCCTGAAATTCCACTGGCTCCATGTTCCTCTCGGCTGGATAAGACAAGGGCACTACTTGACAAAGACACCATAATAGGTCCTTGAAGAGGAGCCATGATGTCCCATGTCGTTTCGTGCCCTTTGATTCTTGGTGGCAGGCAGAAAAAAGTGTCTCAACAGCCTGTGAACCGTCTGATGCAAACTACCGACCTCATCTGCATCGCAGGTATGCGCACCCGCTTTCTGCGTGGCGCTCCCTTTTCGACAGGCTCGACCAAGCCGGGATCAAATAAGCTTTGGTGCGTTTTGCTTGGCTGTTAGGACTTTAACTCTTTGCCAACTAGTGGGTTTTCCACTAAACCACTAAAAGTTAAACTTTTAGCAGGGGAGCAGAAAGCAACCGAGTAAGGTTGCGATAGGCCGGCCTTTGTTGGAACAATGATGGGTGCAAAGTAGCACCTTGTGCGTTGCCCCAAAGGAAACGGAGCGCATGCGCATATTGTTCTGGTAGGCGTGGCAAGCACACTGCCTCAGTCCCGCATCATTTGTTCCTTGGTTCCCAGGCATTAGACTCGGACCTTTTTAGAGTTCCTAAATGACCATGCTTTGATCAAACAGTTGATTTTCCATCGGACAAAGGTGATTTTTTTTGCAGAGGGGTCAACAGCAAGCAAGAGCTCAAGCAGCAAAAGCGGTTCGCAGCCCACATCGGAGGGGCCGACTTCGTGTTTCGGAGTTGGGATCTCTCGCACGCCGAAGGCCGAAGGGCGGGCCTGCCCAGAACTCCACGCGTAGCACCGCGGATTTGAGCTCCCTGCCTCAAGCTTCGGCGTGCTTCAGGTCCAGGCGCCTGACCTTGGCCACAGCCGTTCTTGGAGCTTTCGAAGGGGGTCGGCATTCATGAGCCGTAGCTTCCGAAGACCAGGTGATAGACGTCACTACGGCCAAGCTCTGGTTGAAGGTCTTGGGCTCATGGCCCGTGGACAGGCATTTGCACCGAGCATTGCACGAATCGCTCGTTTACAGGAAAGCCGTCAGCTCTACCGTCCCAACGTTCATGGCGACGTTGCCTTCAGGAAGCCCCAAGGAAACAACGTGACAACGTGGAGGCTGAGGTGCAACAGGCAGAGTCACCTTTGAGTTAGGGAAAATGGCCGCGTCCCAAGGAAAGGTAAGGGAATGAATGCAAATTCACACGGGGCCCATAAAAGGGTACCAAAAAGCAGATCATACAAAACAGTATAAATCCGGTTTTGGGGGGGGGCGGGGGGGCGGGCAGGGGGGTTCTTCTCTCATAAAGCTGCAGGCGCATGGACAGAGTCTGTACTTACGATTTGCCCTTTGAAACTTGCAGATTCTCCTTCTGGATTCCTTTTTTCAGGTGTCGGAAGTCTTGCTTGATGTGTAGATGTTTGTTGTGTTTCATGGGCTTTCACGGGAAATTCGTGGATGTGTCATGGGGGATCAAGGACTTCAGCAAATAGGAGTAGTTGCATGTGTGATTCGCTTATGGGTTTCCTAGAGCTGATCCCCGCCAACAACTCGGGTCTCGGCTGAAGTCAAAACAGGTCCTGTTTGACCTTGTGCCCTCCAAGATCTTGCTGCAGAAAGCCGATTCATTTGATCTGCTCTTAAGATGTCTTAAAAACCTGTTGGTCTGCTATGGGCTATGGGGGCAAAGCCTGTTTTGAGGGCGCCCTTCGCAGGTTGGAATCAAGAGAGCCAGCCGGACACCCGCCAGAAATCGAGTCCCCCGGCGCCCCCCTTTTTTCTAAGCTCACTGGCCCAAAGCAATTCATCCAGATCTGGGCCTGAAAGGTTTCCCTCTTTTGGGGTTCCCAGGTTTGGCCTGTCGGCCATGGGGGCCCAAAAGGTGAGAGAGATCACGAATTGGTTTTCTGGGTCGGAGCGGGTCGTTCTTGCCGTTTGGCGTCGGAAAGAAAACCGCCAGGGACGATTCCAACAGCGTCTCCTGGCTGGAGCCGAGTCCTCAGATTTGAGATGGCTGACTTGCAGCCCATGGATTTCGGTGTTGGAGGCATTGGGAACACCGCCCGAAAGGCGAAATGCACACAAGTGCCGAGGGAATGGCTCTGCCTCTTTTGGAAGCAAGCAGGAAGCATTAGAAGTCGGATGCGAAAGAAAAGAGATCATCTGCAAGCTCGGGACCTCAGAGGTAACCGCTCATTTTGAGGTTCCAACTTTCGGCCGGCGTTCTCCTGGCCAGAAAAATGCTCCCGGTCGAATCCTCGAAACCATCCACGCGCTTCGGATTCGGAACGTCGAGCCGCGAGGTTCAAAGACGCCTGCGAGAAGCTGAAGTTCAAAGGCGGGCCGACGCGACGACGCGACCTCGATGCTGCGCGACAAAGTTGGCCGTACGCGCGGACATGGGCCCCAAACATGCACCCAGCCACCCCCGCCATGGCTGTGAAATGGCCTCAAACATGGACCTAACGGTCACTTATACTATTTGAGACAGACCTTTGGTGCATTTTGCTGGGCTGTTAGGACTTTAACTTTTGGCCAACTAGTGGGTTTTCCACTAAACCACTAAAAGTTAAACTTTTAGCAGGGGAGCAGAAAGCAACCGAGAGACATTTTGGTTGTCCTGGAAAAGGTGTGTCGTTTTCTGCTGGAGCTGAACATCGGGTCAGTCTTTGGGTGTCCCCTATACTTGTGTTGGCCACTTGGCCGGGGCTCGGGACACAGCGTCACCCAAAAGCGGCTCCAAAGAGGAGTTATGTGTACCCTGGGGTTCAAACCGCCATGAAAACCCAGGGCTTCCATGATTTGCCGTTCAGGTGTTTTATCATCCAAATTGAGTCCTTGCCTGTCTTGTAATGGGGGTTGAACCCTAAGGTGTGCATACATGCATACATGCATCAATGGATGATTATTTTAGTAATAGACACCACCCATTGTGCACGTGGAGATCCAAATCCTTATTTGAGAATACATATTTCTATTATATACATACATACATAGTATTTTTGTATATACATATATATATATATATTTCCTATGCCCTCCCACCAATTAACGTTGAGCCTGACACAAAGGTCCTGGTTCTTCCATGTTCTAAGGCTCGGGTGGTCAGGTTCCGTGTGAATTGGCGTCCGACTTTTGGCGAGGCAATATCGGAGGTGCCTGGCGAGCCTTGGACACGGATCTCTCCGGGCACATCTCGCTGCTGGCGGGGGGGGGGCCTTCCTTTGGGCGGCATCCAGAAAGGGAAACTTGGTGGGTTAGTATACTTGGTTTTTCCAGGTGCCCTTGTACCGTTTCTTTGTGGGGGAGGTTCGGTTCCCCTACTGAAATAGACTACAGCCAAAAGGGTGCCCTGATTCGAACCTCTCTGCTGGAGGATCTAGTATAGAACCACCAGTTTCATCATCCAAATTGGGTTCCTGCCATTTGTTTAATGAGGGTTGAACTCTAGGGATAATTGAGGCGATTCACCAAGTAAGGTGTTGGTTATAACCCACTTGAAGTGGGAGTCATTAGTGGCTTATAAGCCAGGTGGCTAAGCACTTACTAACTTGGCCGAGCACCCAAATAGTCTGCAAAAGACCTGTCACCCCTATCCCTATTCCCCGGGCAGGTTTGTACCAAACAACCCAAGCATCTTCGTTTCTGCCTTGGACCATGTATCATTAAGTCGAGGGCATTTTGGAAGCCTAGCGGCATTTACACATGTCCAATTGAATGATTTGCGAGGCATGTTGAGGGCTATCAGCTTTCTAATCTTCTGTCAAAAGCAGAATGTATGAACCCATGTATGAACCCCTGGTATGGCAATTTATCGCAAATTGTGGCTTAACTGATTATGGGACACTAGCCCCCAAGTCCGACTCACCAAACAACACATTTCCATCCTGTAGGACCGGTTCATGTGAAACGACGCCTGAAGGTCTCCAACAAGTTATATAAACGCTTACCACGTTTCCGTGTTTAACCCTGTCCAGCAAACCAGTTGCATCTTTCAGTCGCGCATGTTTGTTCTTCCCCTTCTCTTCTTGATGTTATTTGGGTGATGCGTCCTTTTGAGACTACCTTGTTGGCTTGTTGGACAAATATGCTTGGCCCTCGTACGAGTGTATCTTCGGAGTATGGCAAACTTGTCCCGCAAATGGGGGCAACCAGACAACCCTGGTCTGGCGTTTCAGGGGTGGATCTGACCCAACATGCCCCACAAATTGAAAGTGTTTCGGATTTGGTTGAGCACCAATAGCCCCGTCAGGGGACCGGGGGGTTCCAACAGACCTCATTTGGCTGCTCCTTGAAATACGTAGAAGCCAAAATATGGTTAACTTCTGGTTTCCCATTCAACGACTTCATGTTAAGACCCGGCTTGGGTGCTTGATTTCAATTGAACAAGCACCCTATGTCTTCTGGTGGACACCAACCCGCCTCGAATTGGGACCCTGCGAGCCTTTGCGAGCAGCCTGGCCAGGAATTCGACGCGGACTCCGCGCGGATCCTCGTGTCCTTCAAAGCAGGAGCCTCAATGTGTCAGTTTGTTTTTTCCCCCAACGGTAGCACAGAACGATCTCCAGTGGCCATCCGGTGATCCGAAACAGCAAGCCCCAAACTCAGAGGAACACCATCAAGCACAAAACTCAGGTTCCCCTATTTGGTGGTCTGGAGTCCGGTGGTGGTGAAACGAGGTGGTTTCTCATTTACCCTCTACAAGAACCAGGGGTTCAAACCCAAATCCAAACCACAAAGTGAACGGGTTGCCTGAATTAGATTCTTAAGGTTGTCCACGCGCGGCATCTGAAAACACTTTGGTGAAAGATGACGTGGAGCTTCTTGTTGTGTGTGTCTTTGTTGTGTCTCCAGGTGTTTTGGTCACTGCTCCATATGTTCGTCATGATTGATGGTCGTCCATATTTTGCAAATACGCTCCTGTGCGCGTCTTAAACATACAGAGGTCTCGTTTTCTTTTGGCATTTTTTTTTTGAGACGGGGAGACGTTTGTAAGCTGGAACTAGGGGTCAGATGGTCTCAGCCAGAAGCAATTGAATCGGGCCCAAATTGTAACTTTGTACATTCCAATTTCGGTTAGTATAGGGTTAGTACATGTTAGTACGGGGAGCTAGCCAATGATCATCCGTTTGAGAAGCTTCAAGCATGTGACGTGTTCATTTGGTGTCGCACCTGCGCATACCCCGCACTAACCAGAACTCACAAAAAACAAGTTTAGATTCTCCAGTGGCAGGATTGAAATCGCTGTTTCAGGCTGGGTGTCTCTTGACAATCAGGAGCCGGTTGCTTTTCTTCTTTCTGAGTTTGAAGGGACATGCTCATAACTGATAAATTTGTAATTTGCTGGGCAGCAAATGGAATTCAAGCCTCCAAAAGGCGTGGCCTGGTTGCCTCCATGACATGGTGGGCCTTGTTCACAAATTATCGGCCGACAATGAAGATTTTGCAACCTGGCGAGCGCTTTTCAGTGCTGGAGTTGATGTATTACGCATCACGGTTGTTTCAGAGTTCCAGAGGTGTGAGTTTTTGATGTACCAACGCCCCAGATCCAGCGTTGCCAGGTATGTCCCCTTTAGTCACACGAGAACATTAACTTCACGGCGCCCTTGGCATAGTTTCAACAGGGGACACATCACTCGACACCAAGCCTTTCAGAGGTCCCAAAACAAAAAAGGGTCTGTCTTTTGGTTGGCGGAGACCAGAAAATGTGGGGTTTTCTTTGTGGCGTTTCCTAAGAGAGACCAACCTCCTCAAAGAAAGACACACCCAACACAACCCTTAGGGCAGACTTGAGTTCGAGCTGTTCGAATCCACGGCTCATTTCCATTGAGGCATGGTGTATGAAGCACTTCGGATCGGTGCAGCTGATGTTCAGGACAGACCGCTCGTCGTTCTATGCTATTTCGTATATTTGGCTGCCATTGCATGGCGAAAGTTTCCTCAAATATAACTATCGGTCCCGTCAAAATGTTTTGACTTGGGGATTCCTTGCTTCACCCTAAGGGTCCAAGTACGTTATATTTGCGGATTCGAGGATTTTCGCAGCTGTCAGATCTCGAGACATGTCTCAAGCCTGGGTCTGATTGTTTCCCAAAGTTTTGGACTGGTTGTGTTACTGTCCAGCTGTTGCTCAAAATGGGTGTCTCCAAATGCTTCTGTTCAAAGCTTTGCGATTTGTCTGGGTTCTTGGCCCGCTTTGGAGCCGATCTTTTTTGGTGGTTTGATACTCCTGTTTGAAAGGGAAACCAAAAGGACAACCAAAACCGTTTGGTTTTGTGTTTTCTTAAGCGTGGTGAGCCCTCGAATGTAGATCTCTGAGCAGCCCCAATGACCGGGAAGGCGGAATCATTCTTTCCGCGGATCAGGCCAATTTCCGACTGGGCCTCTTTACTAGATGCGACTTTGCTTTGCTTCACAGGTACGCGATCTCTGTGTGTGTGTGTTTTTGGTTCTTGAATTCGTTTCGAACGCAAGTGGTTGAGACTCTAGACGGGTCAATCCTAGCGACCCCCAAAATTGGACCCATAGGTCAGGAGCTCTGGAAGGTTTCGGAGCCCAATTGAGCCACGTGCTCAAAACCTGGGTAGATGAACAGGGCTCCTTAAAAGATCTCCATTTTGCCCATTTGAAATGTCGGTCTTTTCCACGAAAAAGGGAAACCACCATTTACAAGGCAATGTTCAGGTGTATAATGTAAGGATCCCCTGATGAAGGTTAGTACGGGGCAGTCCCAGCCATAGTTGCGGATATCCGCCTTCTTGATGTTTGAAGCATGGTTCTGGGATTAGATTACGACCATTTGTTTACCGCGAGTTTTGAGCAAGTGACTCAAATGTTGGGACTTTTTGACTTAGCCCCTGCTTGGGCTGGGAAGGTGTTCTTTTCTTCATGGTTGTTGTTGGGAAACAGTTTTTGCATTTTTGCTTACTGTAGTTTAGTGGTTGAAATCCCCACTTAACTGCTATTGTTTGTTTAAAATGTTTGCTCCCCTTCCAACGTCAACCCAGTCTTGGGGTAACCGTCAGGCAGCTTGACCGGGATGAGTCTGGCAGCCTCTCGTACCCAGAGCTGAGACGTGCCTGTCGGAGGCACACGGGACGACTGCAGTGGGGTTCCAGAAACCCTCCCTCTGGTTGAAGGCTTCCCTGGTAAACTGGACACATGGATTGAAACCTTTCACCCATACTTGACCCATACCCATTTAGCGGTTTTTTGGTGTGGCTTCTCGTGTTGAGCCCGGATGAATTAACCCCAGCCTATTTTTTTCTCGGGTGTGCTCCCCTAAAGTGGTCTGATTCCCCACGCACTGCAACAAGCACCCTCTATTCATAAACTGGGGTTGATTAATCCGAGGTCAACGTTACCTCATTTGGTCTCGCCTTGTTCTTGTGATCCTCCCGCATTGGCTCCAGAGAAGTCAGGGCCACTGGAAGAGTTTGAGCAGGTCGGGGTTCAAAGACTTTATCTATTTGTGGGCCAGAAAGAGATGAGATGATTCACCCAATGGGTATGGCTCAAGATGAAAGAGCTAGGGACCACAGGTAGTCTTTGTTTCCATTACCTAAGAATTCCTGGAATGGTGATGCCCTTGTAAATACCAACAAACAATTGTTTTCCACGGGCTCCAAGTGGTGCAGGATTTAGTCCACCCACAGCATTTTGGGGATTCCAACTTTTTGAGCCACAGCAATTTGTGAAAGCCCTTGGGGTGAGGGTTTGCGGTTGGAACGGTGGACGCGAAGCCCACGAGAGCACGCGCAACTCCGTCGCGAGTGGAAGCGGTGCGCCATCAACAGAGAGACAATGACCAAACCCCCAACCCAAAAAAGATGCAGATAACCTTCAAAACCCCAGCTTTGAGGCATTTGGACCCCCCAAAAAGACAAAGCAAGCTTCTAAGACTCATTTTTAGACATTCAGGCCCCTTCCCTTACCGCCCCTTGAAAATCCTTGGATCTGAGCCCCCCTGAAACGGCTCTCCATGCGGCCCCGGGACCGAGTTTCAAGGTTTCCCGCGCGAGGCTGAAGTGGAACGGCGATGTTCATTTGCTCTTCAACTGCTTGGACACTGACGGGTCGGGCGCCTGAGCGCCTGACGTAAACGCTTGCCCCATGGCCCCATGAGGAGGTGGGAACCGAGATGACTTCCCGAGTTGAGCTCTGGAAGTGCGTGACTGGATGACTGGGGTGAAATGAAGGACAATGCTCAGGAACCCCTTGCTGGGTTCCATCTTCGACGAGCGGGTACTACCTGATCGGAAAGCACGGCCATACGAAGACAATAGCAATTCAAGCTAAAATACCATGGGTTTTGTCAGTTCAAGCCTGGGTTGTTCAGAAGTGGACTCCTCTGCAGGCAATGGCTTCTTTCTATTTATTCGATCCCAGTGACCAATACAATAGGGAACCAGCCACTCCTTTTGGTTTTTAAAGGGTATGATCAAAGTCACCCCCCAAGAAGGTCAAAGGAAACAACCAACCATTTTCTGACCTTGACAACCCCCAGCAGTCAAAAGAATGAGCCCCATACTCTACAGGTAAATGGAATCACTGTGCTGTTAAACCCCAGAATCGCTTCCGCGAATTCAAAAATGCCTCGCAGTTTGACGTGTTAGTTTTTCCTGTTTATTGTTTGAGGTCTCATTCCTTACTTTATATTATAGCTGTATTCTGGGCTTGGGGCATGATTGGAACTGACCCGGGCATGGCGAGGTTTATTATGAATATTATTCAACTAAGTTGCTTTCTACTTTGGAAAATATGTTATTCTGTGTGGGTAAACCCGAGGTCGTCCTTGGGCGCCCCCTACCCTTTTGAGAGGTTGTAAGAATCCTTCTTCAAAGGATACATGTGTTTCAAAGGGTTTCTACACTTACCAAACTGGTTTTGGGTGTATCCCGAAATTTGTGTTTGCACCTTTTCTGATATAACGCAGGAGTTGTTTATTCTCCTAAACAGGCACCAAAAGGAGATGGACATGTTTGGGTTTCCTAGACCCTTTGCTTATCATCCAGGTGCGGAATATAAGTGTTCAGGTGCGTCAGGGTCTTTCATGGGGTGTAGCACGGATGTGTCTTGAACGATGCCATCCTGGGTGTTGCAGAGAAATCAAATGGAACTACAGCCAGAGTACTGGCAATATTATTTGTATCGGGGAGGAATGGCCCGCTCATGATTTCCATGGAAAGCATGTTGCTTGCTCGCAGCTTATAAAGGGCCTAAGTCGGACACTGATATTACTGTACTTTATTCATGTGTTTCCTCTTGGGCGGGTGTAAAGGCAAGAGATGGTTCAAACCAACCCGCCAACCCCATATTGGGGCCCCTTCCCTTCCCGGTTCCTCCCATTGCTCCTTTCCAACCCACCCGATGGTTTTTGAGGAAGCACCCTGTTTGAAGACATGTGATGTTTTGCAGGGAAGTAAATCCAACCCCGCCGAAGTTGGTCCACCGAGTCACAACCTGAAATGGTTGAGTGCTGGAAGACAGAGAGGGTTTGTATGAAACTCATGCCCACCTATTCTCAGATTAGCCCTGGTTGAACCAATTCGCAGGTTACCAACCAAAAAGTGGCTCCAACTCCACACAAAAAGGCACCCATTTGTTTCACTTGGTATTCATTGACTCAAGGTAACGCTTAATTGGTGGTTTGCATTGGCGGGTTTGGGGTTTTGAGCTTGTGTTTGTTGAGGGTAAACGAGAAGCCACCCCGTTTCACCACTCAACCAGCGATTCGGCTCTAAAACCACCAAGCAAAAAGCTATTCTGCGAACATTGTCAGGCCCCGGAAGTTTGGAGATCGACATTTCTCACGAAGACCAGGGCCCAATTCTCCCATTTCATGTGGGCTCATATGGCCGTGGGTCAAAACCAATGGTACCATTTTGGGCTAGGTGCACCACCCATGTTAGTCTATTCAGTGGGGATTGGTTGATGTTCACTGGGGGTACGATTTGGGTTTTGGACGCAGAGGCCATATCCTGAAAGGGCACCCTTGGGTGCTGCCCGGATTCTGTCCATAGTATTTGGGGCCAAGTGATTTCACACAGGTTGCTTCGACTATCATGGCCTGTGGTGATTCAATTTGTAACACTTTATTCTGTAGAACACCTCGCGATCAATTGCCCGGGTTTTCTTTTTTCCTTGCCCGGAAAACCAAGGGGATGGGCAAATACTATTTCTGCCTCAATAACAACTACTACACTAGTAGTTGACTCTGATTCATGTCTAAGTTTGGTTCAAAGGCCCTCCCCACCCACAACTCCATTCGAGTTGCTTAAAGGCTCTTATATTTGATGTTTGTATGTTTCCCCATTTTCCCTGACAATGGCTCATGGGGACCAGAAGTGGGTTACGGCGGTCCAACCGAAGGACATCGCTAGGGAACAAGTCTTAGGGGTTCTCCCCACCCCACCATCATGGTTTTCATAACCCAATGCTATGATTTCCTCCAAGTCTCCTGCCATACGTGGCCCCGTTCGACCCGAGGGTACGCATGGGCGGACGACGGAACATCTCCCTGCAGGACGTCGCCGGGTCAAGAAATCTGGATTCTCTAAGCCGCAAAAGACTTTCAGTCGGTTGCTTAACGCCAGCAGCTGTCAGGTTGCGTCACTCACTGGAAGAACTGAATCTTGCATGTAGACCAAGCACGCAACCCCTGTTTATTCTGAGATCAATCATGGGCTTCGCGCTCCGTTGGGGGTTCATTTCTTTCAGGTGGGCGAGTTGCGCCCGGTGATTCCATTTCGGTTTAGTAGGAAGCATCACTTTCGGCTGGAAACACCGGCTATTAATAGACCAGGGTTGATTAATGTGGGGTCAACATTAGTGATTAGCAAGCCCCCCCTCAAACAAAGAGGGTAGGGGAGTGACAGTGCCCGGTTTGCTACATTCTGATCTGCTTGTGCATGCAAGTCTGTATTTGCCGTTTGCACTTGCTTTGCTTATGTTGAGCTTCTGTTGAACAAACTGAGTTGTAAAGAATATTATATTGGCAGTATAATGGAGTGGAGATCCTCTTATTATTTAAATTATACTGTAAATATAAGCTATGGTTATGATTGGATTCGTTCCTTTTGAAGTTCAATTTGAACTCAGTTAGAAATTGAGAAGACTTGGAGAAGCCTATTAAGTAGAACTTAAGGAAACAGTCCAGAGGCCCCAAAAATGAATCATTTGTGTTTACAGGTTCCCTGATTTGCAAAGAACATCTGTTGGAAAGGAACCCATTTGACGTAGAAT
The DNA here is from genome assembly GCA_963377175.1 of Effrenium voratum. Classification (NCBI taxonomy): domain Eukaryota; class Dinophyceae; order Suessiales; family Symbiodiniaceae; genus Effrenium; species Effrenium voratum. The sequence continues at coordinate 561,168 of CAUJNA010003422.1, forward strand.
TGTTGTTCACATCTAATTAAGATCGAACTTATGATTGGATTATGTCCTTACTAAAAAAATCAGCTAGAAATTGAGTAGCATTTGGCTGTGGCTCAAAATTAAGGGGCTGGAATACGCAGAATTGTTCGGTAAATGTACAAGCTCATGAGGTCCCACCAACAGCCGCTGTCCAAAATGTTAATTGGACCTACGTGTTCCGGTATTGGAAGTTCTATGTGCATTTTGGGATTTGCAGTCAATTCCTTGCCAAATATGTTTTTTTTCACGATTCAACCATATTTTAGTTAGAATTTGTTGAGGACAAATGCAATCAGTTTTTGTAGCTTAAATTGGAACTTATAATAAGTATTCCATTTTAATTTTGGCGTTACACAGGATTCCAAAAGGATTTCTGTGCACATCACTAACATGTGTTTTACACAATGTATTCAAGAAGAGCTCAGTTCTGGAAACTGGAATTCTAAGTAGAATGTCCCTTCCAAAGAAAACAAATCCACTGGATCAGCCTCAGCCCGGCCGAGCACCAGAACCCAATCAACTCGAGAACAACAAACAACCAACAAGAAAACAATACAAAAGCATTCTCCCAGAGCTCTTCGCACAGTGACAGGCTACTTCGGGAAGGATTGTCTGAGGATTAATTATGTTGTTGTTTTTGTTTGGGTTTGGTTTGTTTGGTGTTCACGCAGTGTATGTTTTTTGTTGTTTTTTGGCTTGATCCAATGGACTGACTGTCTGAGACTCATTTCGTCATGTTTTCTTGTTTTGCTGTTGGGTTTCTCGAGTTGTTTCTTTTGAAACACCGGAATGCAATAGAACAGTTGAAAACACACGTTCCTGGAACAACCACCAATAATACGTTTTTGGTACACAGGTCCCAAAAACAAAAACCACATTCGCGAACTCCTGCAGTCACCCGCAGTCCCCTTCGCCACTTGGGGTCCCAAAACGTGGGCTCGGATCCGCCATCGGATCGAGTCGATCCGAGTCGATTAGGAGCTCTTCTTCCTGGACTCCTGGGAGGTGAGCGAGGAGCCGACGCGCCGAGCCGAAAACGCCTGCGGGGGGGGGGGGGGGGTTTTGCTTCGTGGGGAACTCGGTGAAATTTTCTATGACTGGGTGGGAGCGTTTTGTGCGTGAGGGTTGGGGGGAAGGGAGGGGGGGAGGGGAGAGTATGGTCAAAATAAGGTCGATTTGTTCTGTTTTTCGGAGGCGGGAGTCCTGAACTTGCGGCGAGTAGGTAGCGAATGAGGAATGCAATGAAGGCCCAGGGGTCCCCAAAAGAACTGGAGACCACCAGTTGAATGGTTTAGGGCTGGGGTCAGTCCATTCCATTCCAAGGGGATGGGGGTTTTAAGGAGGCGGGAATTCCCCAAGGCTCCTTTAAGGAACTGTTTGGCACAGAACTCGCAACTACTTGGCTTGGTTGGCTCGCCCTTCGAGCTCTGGGTCGCCGTACCTGCGACGGACGAATTGATCTCGAGGCAGGAAGGATGGTCAAGTTCTGCTCCATTTCAGAAACCCTGGAATGATTCGATGATCCCCAGAAATACCAGCAAACGTTCGGGTTTCGACTCCATGGTTTCATTTCGTGCGACTCGTTGGATTTTGCAGCCAACGGGGAACCACCTTAAGGACTCCGTGTCAAGGCGCCAAAGACTTGAAGGAGTTTGACCATGGCACTTCTGGAGGGGCAAACCGCAGGTGTTGGTACCCATGTTTCCACTTACAAGGGCAGCCCATTTTGGATTTCCGGTTTTTGAGCCACAGCCACATATTTACCTGTCTCCTATCAGCTTCGCAGGAAACCGGGTGGGTTGGCAAACTTCAAGCTCTTATTCTGGTGTGTTCGCTTGGACATGACTCATGGGGGTGGCTTTATTGGTAAAATAATGGGGCCGCTGTGGGCATGTCTCTTCAGGAATGTAGTCAAGGGCCAAAATGGCTCTCAATTTCTCGCTCAACTCAGCCAGGTGGGCTTGAGGTTGCACCATTCAGGAAGCCATGACCCCAACCCCTAGGCAAAAAGCGTGTGCTTGTGTGGCCCAGTTTCTGCAATACCAGAGGTTACATGGACAAAATCATCATAAGATAATTATTTCCCCACATGTTAACCGTTGATGGAGCTCCTGTCCGGATCTGAGCTTCCAGATGCGGTTGGTTTGAGGCCTCCGTTCGAATTTCCGCAGCCGCGAGGATGACTTCAAGGCCCATGAGGAGAACTTGTCCCGCTCGCCGGACAGCCGGTTGCCCCAAGTCTCGTTGGTTGCTTGTTCGATGTGTTTGACACACTTGCAGTTTGGGTCCCAAAGGGGGAAGTTTCATTGACAGAAGGCGGTCCCTAAATTCCGAGCTGGACTTGCTCCCCGAGTTCCTGGACTTTGTACATTCCTGGAAGACTGAGGAAGTACGTTAAAGGATGACAGCTGGAGCCAGCAAAAAGAAAAATATACCAGCTCATCCCCATCCTTGCAAAGCTGGAGGTTTTGCGAGGTATCCTTTCAGGAACCTTGCTTCCCTTCAATCTTACTCGGATGTTCCTTGCCCTCATCGGGCAAGTAGGTTCCAGGTGTTAACTGCATTGTTCTAGACGTACCTTCCCCATTTTCCTGGATCCTTGTTTCGCTATGACTTTTGATAGGAACCACCTCACGCGTGGTGGGGGTCATGACTCTCCACCTAAATGATGTCCACCAACGGGTCCCGAAAGAGTTTCTCTGTTTGCCGATGGTGGTCTTGAAGGGGAAACAAATAAGAAACAAATGAGGGTGTTCGTATTTTGAGGCACATCCATTGAAGTGACGATCTGTTACTGGGCATCTAACTTGCGTCATGTTACTGAAAGGCCCGGATGCCAAAGATTTCCCAATGATGTCATGTTTGAATTTGAGAGACACCACACACATGATCTGACAAAGGGAGACCCATTGGGTTTTCCTTCAAACACCGACAAAGGGGGAGCATTGAATTCCTTTTCTTTCCTCTTCCCAAAGGCTCCCGACGTTCCAGCGAAGGGAGTTTTGAAGGGGATCTAACTGGGCATTTGCCGGGCAGGGTTAGAGTCACGAGCCACACTCGGAGCCGTTGGTTAGAGGTATGTCTTAAACTAGTGCCCATCACACGTGGTAGGCCTGAGTTTCCCTTTGGGGGGGTGCAAAAGCGAAATGTGTATAACCCGTCTTCGGGGAAAGTGAAGGCCGTTTGCATGCGCTTGCGCACCGGAGAAAAAATACCAGGAGATACCAGGAGCAATCGTCATGGGGTTTTCAAGAGAAACCCTAAACCCTACACCCTAAAGCCAAAAAGAAACCCGCCACGAGCCGAGTTCGAATTCGAGATGCGGATGCCTCAAGCCTTGTGAGGTCCCCGCAGCGACTTGGATCATTCGCCGCAGCCTTAGGGCCGATCTGTCTGGGTTAATCATAACGAGCTCACACGACCTCGCCCCAAATGGCGGTGTCTGTGGGGAGCCCCGCAACCACCTTATTTCAGGTTGGTGAACTACTATAATTCACCCAGATCTGCGTGTTTCGTCCTTTTCTGGTTGTGGGCTCAGAAGCACTTGTGTTGTCCAGCCTTTCCCCCCTTGTTTCATCCTCTTTTGGTTGTAAGACAAATGTTGGCTTTACGAGCAGGTTTCTGGTTGAAAAAGAGTACCTCTTAAAGACAAGCCAAAAATCACAGATTAAGCAACGTTCACATGCAAGCATATAAAATTGTATATACACCCGCGCGCACACACACACACACCCCTTTTTGGGTTTTCTTTGGGCCAAGACTTGGGGCTTTCCCATGGTCGAAGTGAAGGCCAGAAAGCTTTTGGGTTCGATCACTCGTGGCGCCCTTTGGGCAGATCATTTTCCGGGTCGTTGGTCTTGGCGGCAAAATATGCGCCACAGCCTCGGACTGGAACCCTTTGAACTGAAAGCTGCCCCATACCCCGAAGGAGCCAATTTCAGGGCGTACGGACCAAATCCATAGCTTCCAGCTGTTGGTTGGACAGAACAACAAGCTACATGGAAGAACGCCTTTGTGCAAGGGGAGTGAGTCTTGAAAACGACCCAACAACACAAGTAAAAAAAAACCCAACCGCATAAAGCAACCCCCCAGTTGCGCAACTGGCGGTGGCTCAAAAACGTGGTACCACGGTGGCACCTTGGTACTTGGAACAGACAAAAAGTTCGGGAAACCCCAGCTGATTGAGCGAAGCCAAGATCCGAAGATCCGCAAGTCCCCCTCTGAAGGGTCGCGAAAGCTCCGAGCGTGGCCCATTGCACCGCGTCTTCCCTTCGGGCTTCATGAGGCCCCCGTGAAACATAAGTCTCAGTTGCCCAAAGCGAATCGACCTTTTGACCTCTTTAGGTTTTCCAAGTTTTGGTCTATCTTTAGTACAAGGCCCCAAAAGGCGATCACCATTTTAGTTCCAGGTCCGAACTGGGCAACTGAGTAAGGCCCCCCGGTGAAAAACGACGACGAAGCGCCAGGATCTTGCGGCCTAAGGACTGTGAGCTCTCCGAGCCATCACTCGCCTCAGCCTCCACACCTGCCAAAGCTGCGGCTCGGACACGGGAAAATGCCTGGGGCCACTTCGCGTTGTTTTTTCTTTTCTTTTTTTTAATTATAAGAGGCACTCCTTTTGGGACTTTGGGGGTTGGTTTGAAGGGAAACCGAAAGGAAACACCACAGTTTTGGAGGACAAACCTCGCTTTAGGGTTGGTTTACTGAGCTGAGAAACCAAAAGGAAACACCACCATATTGGAGGACAAGCGCCTTTATGGTTGGTTTTAAAGGGACACCCAAAGGAACCGCCGCCGACCCCTTCTTGGTTGGACCAACAACTGTAAAACTCATCCTGGTAGAACCAAAGGTCTCTGCTCATGTCGAAATAGGAGCGCCCCAGAATAGTGGTTTTGGTTTCTCTCTGGAGCAGCCCCATGTGCCATGGGTGTCCCGGAGTGTGGTTTCAAAGGGGAACAGGGAGAAGTGCCGCGTTTGCTCTCCCCTTTTGCAGACACAGGCGCCGATTGTTTGGTGGAGTGACCCTCAACAGTCAATGCCTTGGGAGTGTCGACGATTTGGCTTCCTACGGCGTCCTACGGGAACCAGGATGATGAACCACATAACCCACAACTGCAGTTTCGACCATGGCTCATATATGGGTGTGTTTGTGTCTTCACATGGGGAAGCCCCCATGCCATGAACGCTTAGAGGCTTTGTTGCAGGCTGAACTTCCGGACCCCCAACAATACCCCAAGCTGTTCGGCGCTTCAAGTTGCTGCTTTTCAGGAAGGAGACGCGATCAGCTCCAACATTGCCCGGTACCAAGTGGGTTGGGTGAGTTTTGATGCTCAGCCGTTGCTCAGAAGAAGAGTTGGTATGTGGGACCGTTGACGTTCTTTGTATGTCAGCTTGGTGAAGAATTGATGGTGATTACTGAATTCAGTTTCAGTTTGGGTCTGTCCCTTTTCTGTTCTTTGTTGGTGAGCCTGGTTAAGAAATCAGATGGATTCCACGTTTCAGCTTGTTCCGCCATTTGCTGGTTTGTCCCAAAAGCTGTCCAGGTTTGCATCGGCGAAATGCTGCCGGCGAGGTCCACTAAGTGTTTTGAGACATCACCAGATTAAACCTGAGAGGACCTCAATCATTGAACACACACACACACACATGCTCGGACATGTTTTAGCTAAACGGAGAATTCTGAGACTTGGGCAAATTAAAGCGACGCCGCAGTCGGGCGTTGCGACGTCAAAGTCAAGGTTCCTTTCTTGGGGGGGTCCCCGATTTTTGGGGGAACCCCCCACCCTGCTGCGCAAGTAAGGGCAATGGCTGTTGTTTGCATATCTTTCATGGAAAATCCGCTGTTTTCCAAGCAAGTTAAAGTCCAAAGACCAACCAAGTAGCCATAAACCGTATCCAAAAAAAAGCCATGTGTTCTTTGAACCCTGCGACTCTTTCTTTGTGGCGGCCTTGCAGCTTTCCAAAGCGAAGGAGTCTCGCTGGGAGCCCTTCGAGGGGCTTGTCTTGGGACAAAGGTCCTGCGGGTAGGTTGAATCATTGCAGGGCCTGAGCAAAATTGGCAAAACTGGCCAAAATCTGGGGGGGTCTATTGTGGAGGCCCGGACTGGACTGGGTTGCGAAAAAATGGCAAAGTCCCGCAAGACTAAATTTTGCAAACTGCGGTTTGAAGAAGAAGAAGAAGACAGCCTTGTCGCTGAATCATTTGCATGTTGATCAAAGCTGTCTTCATGGAACGTTGAATCATTGAAGACAGCTTTGTCGCTAGATCATTGGCAGTGCTGTTTTTGACCCCATGATCCATGAAGGACTTCCCAACCACAAGCTCTAGAGTCACAAGTCTTCAGCGCTTGAAATACTTGAAGGCCGAAAGCTGAATGCAACAATGCGCTTTTGTGTTTTTGTTGGCTGGGAATTTGGGACGCCGAAGCAGCCGGTTTGACGAATTTCCGGATCAGTGATACGGGAGCTGTTGGACTCCAGCGAAGTGAGAACTCTTCCATTTGCTGAAATGAGAATTCTTTCTTTGCCCTTGGTGTTGGAGGTTGAATCGATCACTGCCGAAGATGTTTTTTTTTTTCATGTGGCTTAAGCGAATGGAAGTCCTGCGAAGCTTTGAGGCCCTCCAGCGCTCTGAAAGTTCTTTGCGAACAGCGAACTGGGCCTCAGGCGAAGTGCAAAGCCCTCGCAGATGCCCAAGCGGGGGATTTGGGAGTGGGATCTTCGAAACGAAATCTGGATCCCATGTTGGTAACCAGCCAATTTCCGTTTGGCAATTCAAGGGTTGCCTTTGTTGCCCACTAGGGAACTGGCATCGCTCGGGAATGTTCTTCATACTTACCGTGTTTTCTGTCCGCGGGACGGCGGCACAAATCCAACGGATGAAATCGAAGGGATTGAGGATCACTTGAATACGCAATGGCTTTTTCCCCGAGAGATGAAACCTCAGGTGTTCAACCTATTCAACTCAGGTATGGAGAGGTGAACTTGTTTGGCCAATGTCACTGACATTTCTTCAGTTAAGTATTACAAGTAGCTCACCTTTATTTGCCAGGGTGTGGTTAAATGAAGCCTGGCGATCCGAACATGTTTGAACCAGTTCACCACCCATGATGCTCAGGGCGGGTGTTACATCGTGATTGCGTTTGAGGGGCCCCAAAGCAGGCCAGCCGGAACTTCCCCAGAATTAGTTCCCCTTGTGTTTGTTTTTGCTTTTTTGTGGTTCCTTTTGTTTTCCACTAACCAAACAAAAGGATGATTTTTTGCTGGGGTCCTAGTTCCAGCCAAGAGAAGAGGTGTTGGATTTGGATTCTTCTTTTCCATAACCAGTTCCCCCCCAGAGTACCTGGACACTGCGCTGGGACTCGGGGTTGAAGTCTTCAGGGTGCGGTTGCATGTCTTGAAAGCACGTTTTGATGACTATCACGTGTATCTCAGAGTACACAACTGAACTATTCGGTCATCCTCAGTGTGTTCCCACATAGCTCTGTCTATTTGATGGTGAGCTCACCGATCCGGGGGCATGTGGGGAGACTCACTACATTTTCCCGCAAAGCTAGGAGACGCACTACAATTGTCGTATGTCCTGTATGGTACCCGCAAATTTGTCAAGATAGACGGGACCCAACAAATCGTGAATTTCATCTTACCACCAAACCAACCTAACCTACCCGCAAAATTGTCCAAATAGTGTGGTTTCCTCTTCCCATTGTAGCAACCAGACAAGGAACGCTGTAAGCCCACGTGGTATCCCCCACAGCCCCTTGTTGACCCAGTCATTGGTGGCTTCTAACCCAGGGGGCTAACCACATACTATGGCCGAACACCCAAGGTATCCTCAAACCCATTTGCCCAGTGGCGCCCTATTTTTTTAAAGGGGGGGACGGGGGAAGGGTGCTTTTTGTTAAACTCAACTAACTCAACCAACAAAAAAACAGATGCCCATTCTCAAGGCCCATGTTTCCCCCCTTTTTTTTTGGGGAAGGGTTCCCCTTGAATTCATGCTTGGCCCTTCCCCTTAGTGGGACGGCCTGATTTTGTTTTATCCTCGGCCAGGATGTGAGGATGTGGGCTCCACTCACTCCAATTGGGGGTGGGGTCTTGAGCAAGCGGAACCAACCAAACAAGGATGCCCCTTTTTTCCGGCATAGAACCGGTTGGCTCCTTTTCTCGAGGCCTGCGAAGCCTGTGCGCGCTTGCCCGGCGTTTTTCGGCTCGCCGAGCGGAGACCGTCTTGCGGAGATCCCTTCTCTGGTGGCAAAGCGAAACCCGAAAGGAAAACAGCACAAGTTTCGGAGGGCCCCCTAAGAAAAACGACACACACACACACACGTGACCAAAAAGGTGGTTCCCTGTTGCCTGCCAGGAAGCCGAGGTTTGGCTTTTTATTGGTTCGTCTGGTTCGTTCCTTCTCACTTCTGAAGATGTGTTTTCGTCGCGCGTGTGAAGGCCTAGCGCATACAGATAAGGTGCGTCATGGAGAGCTCACGGCTTTTTGGATGGTTTTGAAGGGAAACCACCAGGAAACCACCTATACCTGGAGACGTCCCCAATTTTGGAGAAATACCCAAAGGAGGAACCCCCCCAACCTTCAAATCTCCCTGGTCGACTTTGGTTTTCTATCGAACCAGCCCATGGCAGTGGCGAAGCCATTGGGAGTGCCTACCAGAGGTATCACTCATCTAGATTCGGTGGATGCTCTAAATGTTGCAAGTAGGGAATGAGGGAACCCCTGTAAGTTCCCATGGGTTGTGGTTGGTGTCTTTTCAATATTTAGGGCATCCGTGCGTCACCTAATTTCAATGACTACCAGGAACACCATCACGAAAGTTGCTGTTCCTGGCTGTTCGGCACAAGTTCAATTCCGCAAGGGGCCATTCAGCTCCCTCTGAGGAAGTTCATGGTCAAAGAGCTGGTTTGGCACCACAGAAAGACGACCAAATCATTGCGCACAGGCAAACTTATGCTTCAGGAACGCACATATCCCAGCCCTTAATAAGGCCTTGGGTTCATAGAAAACCCGATCCTGTACAAGGCCTGACATAGGGGGCATACTAGATGATGGCCGATGGTCCCCCTGCCTCACTGCAGCCCCTTTCATTTATGAATATTTGGGAAACCTCAAGGGGATCCCCAGATTGAAGCTTCGGTCCTTTGGGGATTTTGCACACGAAATCGGACCCATGAAAGGCTTTGTCCTCACCCCATATGCTTGTGCACGCGAGCACGGCGTTGAGAAGCTTTGAGTATGTTGAGCAGCCTCATGTTTGCGTCGCTTCGTATTTGTGCATGCCAGTTAAGCATTTCAATTTGTTGCATGCACCAAGGAGTATTTGCCCGTTGGTCTGGCAATGGGTTGAAGGTAGCCAACCGATTTCCGGCTACGTGTAATTGGTTTCCGGTCGCGTGTTTGTGCGGCTCTGGCGTCCCTTTTTTCGGCGTTTGAGGCCAAAGCGAGCCACCAAGTTCCTGCAGAAGCTACTGAAGGAGTTCCTCGGATGAACCACCCGTAAGGGAATCTGTCACAGATCGGACAATCCGTCATTTTGCGGACGGAAGCAAATGGAGGTGGTGGTTTCCCAAGCTCAAGTCCCCAAGCCACAAATCCAAACCAACTAAGGGTTGCCTAAGATCTCAGGAAGTTATCATGAGGGAAGAAGAAAAAACGGCACTGGGGGTGCCCTTGAAATTCAATGACTCTCACACGGGTTTGCCTTCTATTGGGGAAAGCAGCCAAGGTTTTACGGGTTGATTCCCCATTCTTTTCACCCCTTTGGTTTCCCGAAAGACGACTCTCGAACTCGGGTTCCCGTTGAGACAGACAATGGATCCCCAGTAAATCACATCTTAGACGCATCGGCTTTGGGATTAAAGGAGATTTGTTGGGCACCTTTTGTGGGATGACTGTTTTGGAAAAACTTTCCAATGGATGCTGAAAGAGGCCAATCCAGACACGTGAGTTGCTCATTGCTTTGGTTTCAGTGTTGTGGAGGGGGGAAGTCCTTTTGGAATCAAATCCCCAACAACCGGGGGTGCCTTCTTTCCTATTGCGGATGGACGAAGTCCTGCACCAGTTTGTAGTTGCTTAATCCCCGTGTTATCCCAGTTTTCACGAGGTTTCATCTATCCCTGCAGAATTTCGTCCATCAGAATGTCCACGGGTTTTAGGCAACCTTGGGAACATGGGTTGTGGCCCGACCTTTCCGGCAGTTTCATGGGCTTCGTTTGGGTATGTCTTCTTTTTTTAGCCCTTTTTGGGGTTGGTGTAAAGGGACAGCCAAAAGAAACCCACGCCTCTTCTTGGATGCCCCTATGTTTTAAGTCGCCCATTTCAATGGTGACAAGGCTTCTCGGATTGGAGAAGAAGGCTTCGCGCATCTGGGTAACTAGAAGCGGGCACTAGAGCATGTGTTGGTGAAGCATTGTCCATATTCAGCCCACTTGGTATAGGTGGAATCTGTTGTTTTGCAGCGAGATGGTTGAACCCGGAAAAATTCATCCCGCCAAAGTTGGGGAAACAATTTGGACTGGGTTGTTCCAACTCGATCCCTCCTCATGCCAGATGGTGAACTCTTGTAGTGGTCTCCCCCGATGAATTGCCGATTAGGATCCCTCTTTTGAAGAACCGCTGTATTCTTCCAGGGATCCAACCATGTTGCCACTGAGCCAAGGTACGGTGCGGACGGCTTGCTGAAGTAAGGGATCCCGTCTTCACATGCTCCAGTTGAGGCTGAGCTTCGCAAACGGCTTGCAGTGGAAAAACGATCTCCAGAAGGGCATGATTCTCAGTAGGGAATGACCCAGGTGTTGGGAATGAGCCTAGGGTTTCCCTTAAAGGAAATCATAGGGATGGTTTTTCCAGGGGTCTTTCCCTCATTCCCTGCCTCTCGAACCAGCACGAGAAAAAGGCACCGGTTTTGCCACAAATTTTGTGAGGACCTCTGTTGAAAGGCTTGGGCGCTCGGAAAGGCCTACAAGTATATCTTCATGGCGATTGTGTTGGATTGTACCTGAGTTTCTGGGGGAATCAATTGATTTTGAAGCCGTTTGTCGGGTATACACAGGGGTCAGGGGTCCCCCCTCGTCCCTCCAAGCGCCTTTTGAGGGGCCCGTTTTTCGAGGTCCGCCTGGTACGTAGCCCTTGATTCTCACGTCAACACAGGATCAATGAGCCCCTTCATGTTTTTTTTCTTCCTTAGGCGGCGCAGCCCATTCTGCAACCTGTTTGGATATTGACTGTCGCATTAGTCTTTAAAGGTCCAACAACATTTCGGGGTTAGGCTACGATGCTTTGCGCCCCAAGTCTTGGCGGTTCCCAGTCATCCCCTTGGTTTTCTAGAATCTATAACATATTCCAAAAGCTGAAGTTTTAGCAAGGGATCAACAAGCGACTCAGAGATATCACTTTTAAAATGAACAATGAAAGAAAGGGAAAAAATGAAAGAAAGGGACACTGAAAGAAAGGGAAACATGAAATGAACAATGAGAGAAAGAAAGCGGATCAGAAATCAGACTCTTGGGTTTCTTGCAAGCGAATCGAACATTTCCGGGTCCCATCGGCAACTACTGACGAACGAAATCCATTCCGCATCAGTTGGTAGGTGGTTTATCCCATTATTTACTGGATGTCATCTATCCCAAGTGGTGCGGAGTGGATTTCTGCGTCCCATCCGCAACCTAAGAAGCGAGTCCATGCCGCTGGCTCAAAACCTCGACGCGGAACGAGCGCCACTTGCGAGCGCAAGTCACCTCCCGCCGAACGGCGGCTTGTGAGATCCGGCACGAGTGCCTGTATGATATGCGCATCCCTGCACCAAAACTCACAGCTACTCGACGTGCAACTCTTTGTGAGTTTTCCTTTTTTTTATGGGTGTTTCTCAAGCTGCTGGCTTGCCACTAGAACTGGGGCACGCTCAAAGACAGACCGCTTGGCACCTTTTGCCGCCATGGACCCATGGGTCTGATAAATAACTCCGAGGATGACGTTATTTGTGCGATTTAAGAAGCGGGGCTACATGCATGCATGTTTCTTTGTTCGAACACTTCTTTGTTCTAAAACGTTCTCCGAAAGACGGGAAACGCGAAAGAGTCGTGACCATGACCGTGAGGAACCCCGTACCGTGTTTTGGATTTGAGCGCGTTGCACAGTCGCGCACATGTCGTCGTTGATGACGCTTCCCAAATTCGCTTCTGTGAAGAGAACATGATTTATCCTCGAAGCCCAACAAGCGCTGAAGAGACATCGTGGGGCAATACGCGCTACAAGGAGTCAATTTGTGTATGGAACCAGGGGAGTGCATGTTCTTCTATGATGGAGCTCCAGGCATTAGCGGGGAAACAGAAATCATCGCTATGTGTTCAATAGTGTCCTTTTATCAATTGATGAACGTATGGGTTAATGCTCCGTTAGTTGTGGCTTAATTCTGGAAACTCAGCTCCCAAAGGGTCCCATCCAAGCCAGGGGTTTATATATGGACCTTTCCAACCAGCCTTTGATGTGACCATTGTTGCAAACAGACACCAAAGGGGATGCGGTTTAGTGTTTGGCACCAGCCGTTTTGCAGTGGGCCACAGAAAGTCCGAATCGGCCGAGCCGAACCGGCGACTTCCCCTGAAACGAGCTGAAGCCATGGACTCTTCCTGTTGCCATGGCACCTGTGGGAGGGTACCTGGAAGACTGGTTTCCTCTTGGAGGGACCCTTTGCCATGTTAGAGGAAAAAAGGAGTAGGTCCTTGTTCTTTTTGATCCAAGGATGGGTCTTGTTCTGAATTTGCAAAATTACAGTAACGTACGATGTGCCCGTGCAGTTTCCTCTTGGAGGGAACATTTGTGAGGTGCCATGTTAGTGCGAGGAAGGGTAGGTCCGTTGTCTTGTCGATCCAAACCTTGTTCAAGTTTTGATATTGTAGAATGATGTAGCATGTGCAGATCAAGGGCGCCCTTTGAATGTTTTTTTTGATGGATCAAACGTTGCGGTTGATGTCGTCGGAAAGGGGGGCCCTTTAAATGGTGAGTGCATTTTCGGCCTATGACCCTGTCATTGCAGTCATGTTCAAAACGGAGCTGTGTCAACACATCAGTTTACGAGAGGGGGGCGCCATGGGAACTGTTTGTGGCTCACCTTTGCATGCGACGCACCTGACTCTGTGCGGCAAAAAGGGGATTCGGTTCGAGGGACTCGTGGCAGAGGTTGGCTCGAAAGATGGACCCTCGAAATGGGGCCGTGTTGTTTGTCGGCATTGGCTTTGCTTACGTATTCCCCTTAAGGGGGACACGGGACCACCTTCAATAAAAAAAACACCCGAGAAAGTGGCTACTGATGTCGTAGGGAGAAGGCTACCAAATTGAAAAGGTAGTACTAGTGTCCTTTTTCTTATGTATATCATTGAATGTTTCAGTTTGAGTAATCGTGCCGTGGCCGCGCCACTCCTCGCAGCTTGACAATTGAACCCAGAGAAACCCAGGGATCAAAACAGATCCCTGGTTGACATGTATGCAAGCCCTAAAGTATACCCCTTGTTGGACGCCCGTGCAGATTCTCACCAAGGGGATAGCTACAACACGGTGATCCAACTGTGCTTTTAGAAACCAGAAAAAGCCAATCATTGACACGATGGGACACTTTCTTTGTGGAGGCAAAAACTGCGGAGTGAAAGCGGACCGTTGGACTGGCAAACGCGTGTGACATAGTGGCAAGTGGCAATTCAGCCTAAGACCCAGCCGAATTCGACTGGCTCTAGGTCCCCCAGTAGTGTCCTTTTACCGTTTCTTTTTTGGGGGAGGGTTCCCCTACTAACAAGAACTACAGCAAAAAGGGCACCCTTGTTCTAACCTCTCTACTGGAGGACCTAACGCCCAACAAATCCGCGCTTTCCTCGCGTCCCTCGGACCTGGAACGGGGACCCTCAAAATATATCCTCTGGACTGGAGCTTTGATCAATCGCGGCCAGCGGGTGCGCAATAGGGAATCCTTGGGGAAAAAAGACCTCGGAGCATACAACCCGAGTTGAGGCGTCCGCAAGGCGCCATACTGAGAGGGGGGGGGGGTGCTGAGGATAGCACATTTGGCCCGTGCCAGCTACCTTGTTACATTTCTGCATGTCTCACTTCCTGATTTCATGGACTTTCGTCACTTCTTGGGGTTGGACCATTTTTGTGGCAAACAAAAAGTTCCCAGATTTTTTATTTTTTCCGGGCCATCCACAAAGTGAGATGTGGGCTGACACGTATTTTCAACTTTGATGCGGGCTGACACACCAAACGGCCACCTTTCTAGTTCTAGGCCGACCTCAGATCCCCTGCTAGAAGTGCCCAACGTTCAGTGGCTTAAATGGAAACCCCCACTAAAGCATCTCAAAAGCTAAGAAGCTAAGGAACCGGATGGCTGGGAGCCAAGTAGTTTCTCGGAAATGACCAACCGCCACGTTCTCTTCGCCGCGCGAGCCTCGGCGGCGCCTTGGCGCCTTGGCGCCTTGAGGCCAGCTTCGACCACGTGGAGCAGTGGCTGGGACAGGTGCAGCAACACCACGAGCGCCTCGGCTCCGTGAGACGACAACCCGTTGCCGGTTGCCAACACATCCCAGCCACGAAAATGGAATGGGAGGATGGGGTGAGCCCTGGAGCTCTATATTTATATATACATATATATATATATACATATATATATATATATATATGTATCAGGGTGTATATATATATATATATCTCCCCCTTTGTGGTCTTGATCTTTGTGTGTTGAGGTGAGGAGATTTCAGCGAGTCTTCTCGGCGGCTTCTCGTCATACCACTGGAAAGGGGTGACCAACCTAATGTTTGGCTTCTTTTGTTCTGTCCATTTGGAGAGGGAGGCTGCAAAGAACAACGTTGTTTGCTAGTAGTTGTACCAGGGCTTTGGAAGCAACTGAAAATCCCGAACAATGGCAGGAGCCTGCTTGCTTGCTTGCTTGCCTTGCTTCCCGCTTGCCTGCTTGCTTGCTTGCTTCCCGCTTGCCTGCTTGCTTGCTTGCTTGCTTGCTCGCTTGCATGCTTGCTTGCTTGCTTTCTTGCCTGCGTTTTTTTTTTTTTTGTGTGTGTCTTGTTGTGCTGGGTTGTTTTGTTGGTTAATTAATGTGTTTGTTCTTTTGCCTGCCTGCCTGCCTGCCTGCCTGCCTGCCTGCCTGCCTGCCTGTCTGCCTGTCTGCCTGCCTGCCTGTCTGTCTGTCTGTCTGTCTGTCTGTCTGTCTGCCTGCCTGTGTGTCGGTCCGTTTGTTTGTTTGCTTGCTTGCGTGTGTGTGTGTGTGTGTGTGTGTGTGTGTGTTTTGGTTTTGGTTTTGGTTTTGGTTTTGGTTTTGGTTTTGGTTGGTTGGTTGGTTGGTTAGTTGGTTGGTTGGTTGGTTGGTTGGTTGGTTGGTTGGTTGGTTGGTTGGTTGGTTGTTTGGCTTTCTTTGTTTTGTTTGTTTTGTTTGTTTTGTTTGTTTTGTTTGGTTGGTTGGTTGGTTGGTTGGTGGGTTGGATATGGGTAGATGTTTGTTTGCGTGTGTGGCGAACAATTTGCCATTCGGCCGGTCGCAAGGTGCGGACCCACCACAATCAAGATCCTGGTGCGACCTCCGCACGTGTCGTGGATGGTGTGTGTTGTGGACGGTGAAGATCCAGCTGAGCCACAATCAAAACCAGGGTAGATCAGCCAAAAATAGCTGCGGCCCAACCATACATAGCTGCGGCCGCCTTCTTAATTCTTTACATGGTTCTGGGTCGACCATTTTAATACCGGGTTTTGATTATGACTCAGCTGGTTGAAACTCGGTGTTGCCGTCCCCCTCACTCACCTACAGAACAAGATTTGTGCCGTGCGTGGTTAAGGAGTCAAAACATATGTTCAAGCCCACTGTACATCACTGTACAACCATGCTTGTTGGCTGCCATATTTGTTTGTTCCGCCCCTGGACATTTTCCCCTAGCAACACATGTTATGTGAGACCCCAAGTTTGAAAGTCACGGTGTACGAAGATTCTTGGGTTTTCCATATGTTAAGCTTCAAGACTCAAGTCGGGCACTTTAAACAAAAAGTAGTGGGAAACCGGTAGGGAACTGACCCAATTGGGTGTGTTCTTTTAGGGGACCCCACATTTTCTCTTGAAATCACCAAAAGGGCGGGGTTCCCTCGCAAAAGAGACACACCCAACCCAATTATACTTGCTTGTATTTTTAGCAGCATGCTTTTGGGTGGAATGCTGGGAGGTCTATCCCTGAAAGCCATATCACCGGTGCATGCCGCACGCCCGACTGGTGGCTCTAAGTGGCCTGTGGCAGCGTGAAACCCCAGCGAATGACCGAATGACCTCGAAATCCGCATTCGGCGATGGGTCAAAGGCTCACTTCATGCACATGTATTCCTGATCAATTAAGTTTTCACAAGTGAGTGATTCCTTTTCAAGAGCTACGGTTTTCGCTTTTGTTTTGCTTGCTTTCTTTGAGTTGCTGGAGGTGTGCTTTTCAGTCGGCTGCTCTTGGCCGAAGGTAGGCCACCTTTCTCGACGGCCGTTTGGCGCCCCGTTTGAAGGGGCTTAGAGCCAGATGGCCCGATGGCTGCTGCTGACGCTCGGCGGCAACGTGAGGTAAGCAGAACTGCGTCGCGTGGGGTAGGGGACGCCATTGCTCTAGGGGTAGCTTCCATGTCCATTCTTTCCAGGAATCCTTTTTTCTAGAAAACCTTCCGAAACCCAGGGAAACGGCTGGTTACTGAAAAGAACGATGGTTGAGCAGAATGGGGAATCAACCCCCAGAATTACGACGAGACGCAAGAAAAACGAGGAGCGTGTTGCAGCAAGTCTGGAGGTCTGGCTGGTCAATTTGACAGCCATTATTTATGGATTCATCGCTGGTGCATTTTACTTGCCATGGAAGTCCCAAGCTAAAGTAGCTTGCTGCTTCTCTGTAGGTACCATTTGGGACTGAACCGGCAGAACCAGTTGGATGGTTCAGATAGGATTCATTCACTCATTCTTTACAGAGAATCAGCAAGACTTGGACGGTAAGTCGGGGGTTATCATTCAGAATCAACCAGGGGTTATAAGAAGCCCTGGGTCAGCATTAGTGTTTGTTCCATGGTTCCACGTATTTTTTGCATTAGTCCCAGCTCAATCTTACTTATCAGTGTCAGAGAAGCATGGCCTGGCAAGTTCCGGCAGCGAGAAAAAGGAATGTCCTGCACGATGACCTTGCGTTCAGGGGTGCCGTTCAACGGGTTCTAGCAAGCAGGTCCCGTTCGCTTCCAAAGGACAATCGTGCATGAAGCACCCGAAAGGAACCCATTCGTTACAACCCAGTTGGGAGGCACAACAAAAAACAGGTAGATGAAGGCCTACGCGGGTTTGTGGTTGCAGCTGCAGTGAAAGCTTGGATTTGCAGACTGAACTTTCAACAGGCGAAGAGCAGCTGGCAGGGAGTCTTTGAGTTTGCAATGGGCGGAGTTCGCGTGCTTGCAAAAGTTGCTTCATGTTGCCAGCTGTGGGCCATTGAGTGTAGAACTTGGCCGGCCAGGGTGTTACACCAAGCGCAGGCCTTGCGGGCCAAAGAGCAAAGTGAGAGGGTTCTCACATGGCCTGGCGCAGGCCACTGGCGGCGCGCCGGTGTGTTGGAATGCACCTCACATCCATTTCGGCAACTGGTGATCCAGTCGCAGCCGGAGCAGCTGGACTCGGTTTGGTTCAACAGTCCGGAGCGCATTTCTTGAAGCCAGTCAGACCGAAACCCTATTTTGCTGAAATGAACAATGGTTTCTTCCCCGGTTAATGTCAAAGATAATCCATCACTGCTGAAAAACATGCTTATATTTTTGTCCAGGGGGCGAAAAAGCAATTAGAGGGATTATGTTACTACTAGAACATATGTTGATTTTCCCAGGGGGCGAAGAAGCAAATGGAAGCAGACCAGCTCGTTTCGGGCTCCTTTCACCTGCTTCGCACGGGACGCGCACACCACACCGCACGACGCCGGCCCAGGCTATGGCACTTGGCCGCAGCTGCGGCGCCGAGGCCGGGGATTGGTGGGACCCGGGCCCCACGACGCCGGCAGTGGATGGGTGTGGTCAAAACCGTTCAGCGGGATCCCATTTTGGTTGGGATAGGGGAATTCACCGCCCATGTTAGGCGTCCTATTTTAGTGGATTGGGATGTGCACTGGGGGTACGAGTTGGATTTTGACCCATGGCCATACAGGTGTGACTTTTTTTTGGGGGGGAGCACCCCCAAAATGATGGTTGTCCTTTCGGTTTCCTTTGAACCCACCACAAAAAGGGATACCACTAAAAGAACAAACCCATATATGGGTGTGTCTGAATTTGAGGGGACCCAGAATTGGGATCATGGATTTTGGTGTGCAAAACAGGGTACTCTAAAAAAGAGACACCCCACTATACAACCTGGAAGGGGACAAAAGGGTTGGTAGCCATTTCGGTGCTCCTTTTAATCGGGCGGGTCGATGCCCCATACTGATCTCAACAATTCTGTCGCAATCAGCGGGGCACCCTTGGAAGTGGCAAGGTGGTCATGAGAAGTTGAAAGTGCTTATGACTTTCCACATCGATGCTGGTCCGTACGCGCTGCATTTGAACATGGAGCCCCCATGTTGTTCTTCGATTGTTGCATGTGTTCAGGGTTTCCCGCGTTCATGTGCAGCTGACGTTTCCTACAACCATGGCCAAGTGTCTAGGAGTTGGTTCCCAGTCCATGATCATGGGGGCTGGGGGGGAGGGGAGGGGAGGGAGCCCAAACAGTCCCTAAATAAGCCCTGAATAAGGCCTTGTTTGGGGATTGTTTGGGCCCCCTCCCCCTCCCCTCCCTCCCCCCAGCCCCCATGACATGATGTCATTAGGCTTCCCAGGGCCTTTCATTGAAGCCTCTGGCCCCTTTTGGGACGCGCTGCGTAGAGCAAGCCTTGTTTTTGTTTGGATCCGACGGTTTCCTCGTGGTTCTGGTGGTGTTTTCAGCCGCAAGAAAGGATTCCTGGAAGGAACATGGGATTCCATGTTGCTGGAAGGTAGGCAACTAAGGGTACCACCCGTTGATCACGTGTTGCCCATTGAACTTATTGTTGTAAACCTATATGATATGATATGATATGATATGATATATGGGTTTCGTTGCACCACCTTTTGGATGGTCACGACTTGAGCGGTGTTCAAGCACCCCACGGCCCCACTCCACTCCTTTCAGCCCTTACAGTATATTAGTATGTGTCAGGATAGGCTCTCACAATGAGTGGTTTCCTGTTGGTGTCCATTTCAACTCGCCTGAAACGGTTAACAGCTCGAAAAAAGACGCAGCCATAGATGTGTTGAGCAAATTGCGGAGCTTCAGAGGGTAAATAACAGTGGCCCGAAAAAGCAACACCAGGCCGTGGGTTTTCTCTTCGAGCAGGAAGGTGCTGCTGCCGCAGCAAGTGGCCGACCGCTTCAGCTCCAAGTGTTTGGACTCAAGCTCGGCGGGATACTACATCCGCAGCTGGGACGAAGCGGGTGAGCATCGGTGTGGCCTTTTTTTTTGGGTTTTTGTTGTTAGCTTCCATTTGCTGACATTGTTTATTATTATTATTATTATTATTATTATTATTATTATTATTATTAGTATTATTATTATTATTATTTTATTTTTCCCCCTTGCTGCTTGTAAAAGGAATTATCACTACTGGACATAGTTTTTTTCCAGGTGTCTTAACCAAGTGAAAGGTAGGATCTCGATGGCGATCCTTGGTCGACCTTTTGAAGCTACTTTTTGGCCATCCATTTTTCGGTTGTTCTGGTATGATATTGATGGCGATACCTGGCTCTTGGCGGTTCAGCCGTCCTGTTCAGTAGGTGTTTTCTTGTTTTCAGTTGGTGAAATGTCGGTTGCCTGGGTCACCAGCGAATCCCCCCGGTTGTTTAGGTGTTTAGATGTGTTTTACTCGCTAAAAAGTGGGGGTTGCCATTTAACCCACAAGTTAAACTTTTAGAAGGGGATCTGAGGACAGCCCAGCATTCACCTGGCTGTTTCGTGTTAAGAAAAAGGGAACGGGTCCCACATATGGCTGGTTTCCTGGGTGTTTTCCATTGAACCAACCCCAAAATGGGGTATGCTCAAAAAGCACACACCTCAAAAATGTCATTGTCATTGTGGGGGAGGCAATCCTTCTGGGTAATATACAGTGGGCTGAGGGTAGATGACACAATTCCTCAACTTTGGCTTGTTCATCCCCGTTTCCTTTCCACAAAAGGGAATTGCGCCATCCACTTTTAACCTGGTGTACAACCAAACAATGTCAGTCCCTTTAAATCCGAGTATGGCATCTTCACGAAGGGGGTTTGGCGACGTCCTGGATTTGGACTCTCCTGGGTTGGCATCCTTGTGCTTTACATGGATCCGGGATCCTTTTGGAATTGTTAAACCCCAATGCTCGGATCACGTTTGCTTCGCGTTCACTTTGCCATTTGTCAAGCGGGGTCCCTTACTTAGAGGCTTTGTCACGTACCGATAACGTGTGTACCCTGAAGTTGTGCCCCAATGGACTAGCGGAACGCTTCATGTTGAGGATATACCGACAACCTTGGTTGTTTGCTCGGGTGCGTGTCTCAATCTTGAGGGTGCCTTTGGTATCAAGGAAAGCCACGAGGAACACCGAAGCAGTTTTTTGGGCCCCCCTATTTTGACACGTACCTGTTTGAGGCCTGTGTATATTGTGGATACACCGCATTCGGCCTGGGCGAACAGTTGAATGGGCTTTACTTTGGGAACTTGGACGCCCAGTTTCTTTCTAAGGGTCGTCATTGTTTTTTGGGGGTCCTCAGCACAGGTTGGTTCCAAGGGCCCTTCCTCAACTTGGTGGCTCCCAGCCATCCGGCTCCTTAGCCTTTTAGCTTCTTAGTGTTTACTGGTTGGCTTTCCATTTGACCCACAAGTTAAGCTTTT
This sequence comes from Effrenium voratum, assembly GCA_963377175.1. Classification (NCBI taxonomy): domain Eukaryota; class Dinophyceae; order Suessiales; family Symbiodiniaceae; genus Effrenium; species Effrenium voratum. Next base: position 582,107 of record CAUJNA010003422.1, read on the forward strand.
AGCGGAGGATCTGAGGACAGCCCAGTCAAGAAAGGTCGCTTCAAATGCTCTGAGCTTTTCGTCGCCGTTGAGCTGAGGCGAGCAGAGCCCCGACAATTGGATCATCATGCTGGACGGGGGTGGGCTTTGCATTGACGCTTTGGACTGCAGGCGAAATCGATCGAAGCTTCGTAAGCGTGTGGCTGGTTTTTCAGGCAACGGAGATGTTTCGAAATCCGTTCGCACCACAAAATGAAACCAGGAAGTTCATAGGGCTGTTAATATTGTTCGTTGGTATTTACACGGGAATCATTCCAGGGTTTCTTAGGTGGTGCAGGAGTTCGTCCATCTACAGTATTGCAATTATGGAACAAACCGGACTCCTCTACTTAAGCTGCATGCATCTATGGCTTTA